>CM069526.1:76940000-78165000 GCA_035773235.1 Eospalax fontanierii
GAGCTTCCTTTACATACATTCACAGGAGTTGGGCGAGATAGAGATGGAGACATGGAATTTTATATTATTCTCTATACTGATTATACCATCTTTTTTATAATGCTTAACATTTACTAAAATACTTACTATTTTAATTAGGTTCTTATTACATAAATATTGGATAACTCTATTCTATCATTTTCATAAGCACTATTATTTTTTTAAAGATTTATTCATTTTCTTTGCTGGGTGTGGCGGCATATGCCTCTAATTTGAGCACTCAGGAGGCAGAGGCAGGTGAGATCTGGGCCACCTGGGGCTATAGGGAGACCCTGTCTCAAAAAGCCCCCAAATATTTATTCATCATTATTTAATGTGTATGAATGTTTTGTCTGCATGTATATAAGTGTACTACATGTGTGCCATGCCCATGAAGGCCAGAAGAGGGCACCTGTAGAGTTATAGGTGGTTATGATCTGCTATATGAGTCCTGAGTCTTGAATTCTCTGAAAGAGCAGGTGGTGCTTTTAACTGCTGAGCCCTCCTTCCAGGACCAGCCCACTAATTTTTTTATGTGACTTTATAGACCATACTGGGAATTCATTACTGCTTTAAAACAAAATAGCTATATTTGTACTGTACTTATTGTACTGTACTTATTGATTGCATTTCTCACTATTGAGTTTCTCTTTGAATTATGGATTGTTTTCATGAATAGAAGGTACATATATGGAGATATCAGTTGTCCACTGAATTCATTTCATTTCATCTTCACATGGTGGTACTAGCCCCACATGTACATTGTAGAACCCATTACAAAGCAACCTTCTCATGTTTATTTGTTCCTAGGAAATTGCTGGAAATATCTCTACCACGGAATCCCTTAATAAGATTCAATTTGTTTCTACTAAAGTTCACTTTGATTTTTTTTTAAAAATCAGTAGTTATAAGTAGGCCTGGGGATATAAGCCTATAATCCCAGTGTTTTGGGAGACTTGGGTAGAAGGATTACAAGTTCAAGGTATACCTGATTTGCCGAGTAAGAGCAAAGCATGTCTGATCAATTTAGGAAGAAGTTATCTCCAACTTAAAAAAAAAGAATAAGAAGAAAAGAAAAGAGATCTATAGATATGGCTCAATGGTACATCACCTGCCTAGCATACATGAAGCCCCAGATTCAATTCTTAGGACAATAAAAATCACTATCATTTGAGTACTTTTAAGAAATGAACCCACAACCCTACCCATATATGTATATACTTATTCTAAGACATTCATTAAGTCATTTATGGTTTGGATTTAAATGGTATACTCGACATGATCCAAACTCCTAAATCCTATGGAGTTAAATTGCAAGGAGTAAGAGATTTGCAATAAGGTACAAATAAGACTCAAAGAGATAACTCTATTTCCTCCCATATTAACTCTGTTAACTCAGAAGAAAATAGAGATCTTTCAGAAGGGTGTCTTGGGTTTAGTTTGTGTTTTGTTTTTGTTTGTTTGTTTGTGATGAAGGGTCTCCCTGTAGCCCTAACTGATCTGGAACTTGATCAACCTGGCCTCAGTTTCACAGAGAGCCACCTGCCTTTGCCCACCCAAAGGCTGGGATTAAAGGCATGTGCCACCATGCCCAACTCATCTTTTATTTACCTATTTATTCATTTACTTACTTATTCTGGCGAGACTAGAGATGATATGTTTTATTTCAGAAAAGCAGCAATGCCGTGATATTATTAGGACATCATTACATAACCGATGTCAGCATTAGTGGATTTTTTTAAGAATAGGAGTAGTGCACATATAATATATGTTTCTAACTTTCTGCACCAAGTGCAGGGAATTTCTTCTACATAAGATGAACGTTGCATTAGGCATTAATGATGGAGAGCTGAACAGAGCTCTTGCTTTTAAGGAGAAGATCACAGAGGGTGACAGTGTACATTCTGTCATATTCTCTGATGGATATTCATAGGCAGATACAGAGAATGCTTTGTGATAGATCAGATATAGTTGCTGTCAAAGGGGCTGTTTTAGCACACAGAATCAGGGAAATTATGAGTTTTTTTTTCTTGTTGTGTTTCTGTCCGTATTGCTTCTGTAAAATTTTCAAATTTCTGTTCATTTGAACATGAAATCCATTTTTAAAAAGAATTCTCAATAGGGTGTTGAGACTCTTCTCTATCTTTATCTTCATGGAGGAGTATGCAAAATTCATCAGGTTACATTCATATGAGTTTCCTTTTGTCATATATACATATATATATATGTAAATCATGGATTAAATTTTAATAAATCCATCCAAACTTAGAGTGCTGCTTTCTTTATTTCAGAAAAAAAATATTTAGTTTCCTGTCTTTGATGATCAAAGTTACAGTAAGTGACTACACCAGAGAAAGAAAATAGCCCCAAATATTTTTCCTTCCATAATAATTCATTGTTTTTCTATTGTCTTTAGCTGAAAGCCCAGATTTTTCAAGAACACTCTTGAAAAGAGTGACACTTGTCAAAGTGGGAGGAGAAGTTGTCATTGCGTGTAAGCCAAAAGCATCTCCAAAACCTGTCTACACATGGAGAAAAGGAAGAGAAATACTCAGAGAAAATGAAAGGTACTGTGATGAAATATTGCTATTTGGCAAACTTTTTAAGGACTTATTGTCTGTTATTAAGATTTATGATCTACTACACTTGAGGAAATGATAGTCAAATACCAGAAGCTGTGTAAATCAGGTAACAACATATTGTCGTCTATTCTCCTTGGTGTTGGAGTTGGAGACAGCCCTCCCAGCAGTGAACAGCATCTGATCCCTGTGAATACTAACAGAGCTGTCTACAGGGGCAGCTATAAATACCCTTACTTTTAGCCTAGAATGCCATTGTATGTTCGCCCCTCATAATCCCTTGACTTACTCGAATCTGTCCCGTCTCATCCCATGGCAACCCTTCACCTATCTGGCAATGACTGTTGTTTCTCAAGGTTAGTCTGCCTATAGCACATTGTGCTGCTTGATTTCTCATTATTTTATTTATATGTCTTTGAGATACAAGACTTTATTAATTTCTGAACTCTTTGTTTGTGTTTCCTACTATACATGAATTACACTTAGAAAGCATATTGTTTAAAGGATGTAAATTTGTATGGGTTGCTTGAGGTTTGACATCAGACTGTTCCAAATGGCACATATCTCCGTGACCTTGTCTTGGCTGTCACCCCTATAAAATATCTTCTACCATTTTCTGTAATGTATTCGATCTGTTGGAAAAGGGTAATTATGCATGAGCCTGTGTTTGTCACCCATAAGACAGGATTTACCAGCTGTATACATAATGATTTTAATTGATGCGAAAGGGCAAGTATTCATAGATGCAATAAGAAAGTCTTTAAAAATGTGTGTATCTACCCTTTTGCACCTGTACACCTGAATTTGCATATACAAATTAGATCCTTGCGTTGATGATGTTGTCCTTTTTAGCGATTTTTGTAAACAAACTTGATATAGCTTATTAACGATATGTTCACACAGATATTAAGTTCCGGATATATATATATATATATATATATATATATATATATATATATATATCCTTTTCTGATACCTGATAGATTAAGGATGCATAGTTCACTGAATATTGGAATTGGAATGGCAATATGGCATTCAAGTTTAAAGCCAAATATGTAAATTGAGAGAAAATTATTTTTAGTTTTTATTAGTATATAATAATTATACATAAAGGATTTCATTATGGCATTCTTATACATGTGTATAATATACTTTGATCATATTCACCCTTCTGTCCTCTCTTGTCCTTGTCCCAGTCCTATTTGATTCCCTTTCTTTCCCCATATAGTCACTCTTCCACTTCCATGTCTTTGTGTATGTATGTATGAGAGAGAGAGAGTGAAAGAGAGAGAGAGAGAGTAAGAGAGAGAGACTTAATGAATTTTGGGGGGTTCAGTAAGGGGTTATTTACAGGAACATGGCATTACCAGTGGCTAACCACTGAAGAGAATGTCTCCCTCTGCTCCAGCCATTAACTACCTATAAATCGTGATGGAGGGGTAGGGCATCATCAGCCTCTCCCCCTTTCATAATGTAATGTCAAGGGGCCCAAATGCTGTCCAGGTCATATGCAGGCAAGCACAACTACTGGCAATTCAAGTGTGCAATGGCTTTGTCATGCCCCTAAGTCAGCATTTCACAACACCCCACCCTTTCTCCACCTCTTACATTCTCTCTGCCTCCTCCTCCTCTGCCATGTTCTTTGAGCTTTGGCGGGGGGGCGGGGCGTGATATAAATATCCCAGTTAGACCTGAGCACTCAGTAGTCACTGAGTCTCTCAGCACTTTGGTCTATGATCCTCAGCAGTAACCAAAACACAGTGCAAAAGTAGCTCTTCTTACTAAATCTGGCAGCAGCATCAATCTGTGACTATAAGCATAAATATTTAGAAAGCAACTTGACAGGCATATCATGTCCATGAAGCAATACAAGATCAGTAGAGAGCACACCATGTCTGCAGCCCTAAACAGGAGGACTATTCCATTTTACCTTGTTCTTTCCCAAAATATGATATGTGAGATTAGTTTTAGCAGTTACATATTGACTTTTAATATAATTAGTGGGTAACATATGCATTGCTGAGAAAAAGATTACATTTTAAAGGCATCAATTTTTAAATTATTTAAAGATATGATGTAAGAAAATGATATAGGAGATGGAGAATCGGCTCAAGAGTTAAGAGCACGCTGCTCTTGCAAAGGACAGTGGTTCAGTTCCCACACCCATACATATCTGTAACTTTACGTCTAGGAAATCCAGTGGCCTTTTCTGGCCTCCATGTGGCATACACTGAAAATAAAATAAATAAATAAATGCTTTATTAAAGAAAATTAAATGGATTTAAAGGCATGTCAGAACCTATGCATGAATGAAAATTGAGTAATTTATTTCCGATCAGTCAGGAGGGTAAACTGTTACAGTATAGCAAGCCTCAGGTCTAACTGTTACAGTGACCAAAACAACAAAAACAATGTCTCCTTTATAGTATACAACGACAGGATCTGCCAGTGGCTTAGCTTTCCTACAAGGACAACCCTAGAACAGCATTTCTCCATATACTATTTCCACTACAGACCATAAAGGGTGAAACGTGAACATGCTCTTGATGCTTCTGCCTCAAAATGAATCAGTTTGGGGTTCACCCATCCTACATAGGCCAAAATAAACCAGCCATATGAGAAGAAAAATACAGTTTGCTATCTACCTACAAGAAAAGTCAGCCTAACTGTGCGCACATCATTATACAACCACACGGCACCGTAACATTTTGAACTGTTATTAATAGTAGTTGCCACTGTTAAAACTTAGTCATTTCTACAAACTGATTAAATTTCTTCTTCTTAGAAAATAGCATATTAGTATGTAGGTTTCAATAGGACAAGCGAATTTAATTGATGATTTCTACCATTTGACCTAATGTAAGCTTTTCTCTCTCCAGTTTTTATTCTTTGTATTGTTGGTTTCATTAATAGACAGTCAAGCATGCTTCCACATTTACCTGACACTGAAAGTATATTTAAATGGAAGACACTCCCAGTCTTTACTAATTACCCACTTCCAGCCATTTTTCCCTTGAAGTGCCACACGGGGTCCCAAGGCATCAATACTAGCACTTAATTCTCCACATGGAAGCTGTGTTCTCAATGCCTCACCCGTCTCCTCACTTGGAATATGGATCAAATAGACTGAATTGATCACTAAATACATTCAAAACTGCCCAGGTATAATCTAAAGACAGGAATTGTCTGACTGCAACCATGTGGAGATGCAGGTCAGGTGTCTGGCCATCTAATTTTTTTCAGGAGAAACAGACATCTAGATTTTATTTTATTTTGTTCCAGTTCTTAAGTGCTAGAACCAATTTTTTTAATATTTTATTTTTTTATTTTATGTGAATGAGTGTATGTAAGTGCACTCATGTTGTGCAATGTCCATGGAGGTCAGAAGAGGACATTAGATTCCTCTGGAACTGGAGTTACAGATGGTTGTTAAATGCCGTGTGGGTGCTGGGAATCAAACCCTGGTCCTCTGCAAGAGCAGCCAGTGCTCTTAGCTGCTGAACCATATCTCTACCCCCAAGAACCAATTTTAAGTCTTTTTTGAGACAGGGTCTCCCTGTAGCTCCAGCTTGCCAGGAACTTGCTCTGTTGACTAGGCTGGCCTTGAACTCAAAGAGATCTGCCTCCCAAGTGCTGGAATCAAAGGCATGCACAATCACACTTGGCCAATAACCAATTTTTTTAAAAGGTTAATGTAAGCAAAATAAGTACCAAGACCTGTTGACCAAATTTGTCCCACAGACCGCCAGTTTTTAACTTCTAAAAAAGACACATGTACTATTGAACATTTCATACTAGGGTTAGAAATAAAACAGGTTTCACTAAACCATAGTTTTTGACTGGCAAAAAACAAACACTATTTTTCCTCTTTTTATTCTGATAGAGATGAAAGATAATTAAGATGACAAATGAGCAAAGACAATCATACATGTTATTTATGAATGAAGTGTTTATATGCATATTTTAGAAGAAGATTGACATAGTAGACCATTACAAAGGGTAATTAGTGTTGAGTATTAATTTCTCACACGCTGCCTTATTAGTCTTAATTCTCTGTTGACATGTAGAATCTTCAGAATCAAATAATGTGTCTTTAATACAAATTATTAATCTCTTAATTACAAAGCATTGGTGTAACCACAGGGAGGCAAAACTTTATGGTCTAGTATCCTCTTTCTTAACATTCCCCCTAAATTCTGGTTTTGAAAGACTTAGCCAAGTTGTACTTAGCAATTGCTACTTCATCCCAATGTCAACTGATTAACTGTCCACAAATGAGTTTACCATAAAAGTATAAGAAGGAATATGGTCAAGACTCAGGATCCTTTATATTACTAACCAGAAGTTGATGGCATTGTTATGTTCAGTAAGCATAGCCTCAGAAATGCTGGTTTAATGTTAATATGTTAATTGTTTTAAAGTATAGTCATAACATTCTTGTTTGGGTTTTCCACTTCTTTATAATTTTGAAGCCTATTGGCACTTATTTATATTAAGCCAAGTATCTAAAGAAAAGATGACAAATTAAAACAATTATTTAGCTTTGGTATGGGGCAGGCAGCATGTCCACATACATATATATATAATGTTTCTCATTTTCTTATGCTTTTACCAAGCCATCAGTGTTAGCAATAGCAGACATTCACAATAGCCTAAATATTTTAGTCCTCAGGAGTCATCCCTAGTCACCATGAAAAAAGTTCAAATCATTTGGATGAATTGAACAGTTAAGTCTACTAACAGATAAACTGATTATTTTGTTTACTTTTAGTTTTCAGACTGAAGACCCTTGAAGCAAATAAAATTGGTATTATTCTATAACAAATATCAAACTGCAAAAATAGCAGACTCATTCTCAGAATTCTAGAATCCCTAGTGGAATGATCATCATTGTATCTGCTGAGATAGACGGACTCTGACAATTGCAAATTAGAGATGCTCATCTCAAACTAGGTTGAGTATGAAAACAGACTCACTGACTGCTTATTTGAGAAGGCAAGGAGTCGATTGCAACTACAGGCATGACTCATGGTGTATCATCAGAATTCTGCTTTGCTCTCTTGCACCTCACCGATACCTTTGGCTACATTCATTCCATTTTCCAGCAGTCTCTCCTCTTCTGGTAGCAGGAGGGCCACCAGCATCCCCAGGCTTGCCTTTGTTCCAAGGGATCACAGAAGTCCCAGAGTAGACCTAGAATCAGATAAACCTGCCTAGGTACATGTCTTTGTCTGGACCAGCTGTACTCAGGGAGTAGCAGATCACCTGATCTACTGATTAGGCAGATGTGGGTCAGGTAGTTATCCTTAAAGGCATATAGGGAAACACTCCTCAAAATCCTTAGATTAGGATTGGTCACTGATCAATCTAGGTGGTATTATGAGGCTGAAGAGTACAAAATGAGTGGGCACCAGTGTTAAATCCCTTCCTACTACAATTGTTAACAGATCCCATCTTCCCTCCAGGGCAGGGATCCACACAAATCCTGGGCCTTCGGCATTCCCTAGATGCTTCTGATAATGGAGTTAAGAACTTCCATTCCTCTCATCTTTGGTTTTACCTGACCTAACTCCTCTTTAGCACTCTCCGTCTGTCTCTCTATATACTAGCAATCTTCTCTCACTTCCTCATCTAATTCCCTTCCAAGCCTGAATATCCCATTTGTTCCTGATATTCTTTCTATGACAATGTTTGGCATCCCCCCACCCTCACCTTTCTTGGCCATTTATTTTAATGTCTTCTTAAAAGCATATCACTCTGACTTAAAGGCAGTATTCATGAAGAAATAAAGCCCATTATTCATCAACACAGAGAAGGATAATTGTTATTGTCATGTGATCTCTCTAAAGAGGAAATATTATTTCTAGTGAGCTTAGATTAGTCCTACAGGACAGTATTTAGTTTATTATAGAAAAACTTTCTCCTGCAAATAGCTATTTTAAAAGATTAACCTAGTGTTTAAAGGGTAAGTTTAGATATCTTGAAAATTCACTTAGAGGAAGTATTTCATTTCCTATTGAAACCAAAGAAATTGAGTACAAAGTTACTCTAGTTAGTGGTGTGTAAATAGACTTATTCTTAATCATGTTTGAGTCTTCTTCTCTTTCTGTGTGTGTCTCTGTGTGTGTGAGTGTGTGTCTCAGACATTAAGCTCATACATTATATCAAGCTAATGGATAATAACTAGGTAGAGATATGACACTGAATATTTAGAAGAGTCTCAAACCTACAGCCCAAGTGTTCTGGGTCGGGTTCTGGACAGTAGCACAAATGTTCCACCTAATTACTCACTCTCATCCAATGAACAAAACACTCCTTTGATGTATGCTGCATGCAAGGCTCACAGCTTGGCAGTGGAAGTAGAGGGAAAAAAGAAACATAAACTCAGTCCTCAAGATGCTTATAGACTACTGCCAGGGTCTAGGAGCAAAATCACATGAGTTTTTCAATAATCCTGAGGGATATCTTATAAACGTGATTTATTTAGAAGAAATACTGAAAATGTCAGGCAGTAATCGACTGTAGAGACCTCATATGTTATGTTTGTGGAGCTTAGACTTGAACCAGAAGACCCTGGACAGAATTGAAGTTTTCTATACAGGATTGTGTACCACCTTATACATGCTATGGGAAGATTGTTTTGTCTGCAGTGTGCAAGAAGAATAGAGAGAAACAAGCTTGAGGGTGTAGAGGCCAAGTGCAGACATCAGAGACAGAAGTCATGAGTGGCTGAATGGTATCAGTTTTCTGTGAGAGAAGAGGGGGCACAGACATACTGGCTACTAAAGAGTGGAATTCAATGACATATTAAATAGAAGGATTTAAAAAACAAGAGGGAAAACACAAAATTACTCCAAAGATCCCAACTTGAAGAGCTGATGAGTGACAGTGTTATTTGGCCCTTTCATAGGAAGTATAGATGCCAAGCTTGCCAGGAGGACTGAAGGAGGAGACTCACGGAGGTGAGAGAGCAACTAGAGAATGTAACAAGCTACAGAAGAAAAATGCTAGAAGAAGCAAGTGGCCTTTGCTTATGAGATCTGGCAGAATAGCTACTCAAAAATGTCTCCTGACTCAGCAGCCTCTTTACCTCACCTTGTCCAGAGTACATCAAGGCCACTGTAGACCATTTTTGGAGACAAAATAAAACTATACTAAGCATTCAGACTATTCAGACTATTTGCTGAAACATTATTTAGGTTTCATTGGCCCTTGTAGTATAATCATATCAAGTCTAGCATTCTGTTAAAACAGCCAACCCCAACAGGAATAAAATCCGTATTCATGTGTCTTGTCTAGAGACATTGATATCTGCCTCCAAGGTGAAATCAGATCATGGTCCTAATTTGCCTTTCTTCCCAAAGGCATTTAGAAGAGCTGAAATTCATGTAAAACATGGCAGGGAATCCCAGCACACGGCTGCAAAACTCCATGTTGTACGCAAGGTGTGAAAGCCAGGTCTGAACATGCTGGCAGTCTGGGAGGCAGAGCAAATGTGATGGCAGATATTTGCCCAGAAGGCCGACTGATTCCTAGTGTGGAAACAGGAAGCTTTTTGCTTCAGGCATTCTGTTTCTCTTCCAGAGGCAGAATGTCTATATAGTGCTCCTAATGAGAAACCTGCCCTCAGGATATCCGTACAATTGCTGCAAAGCTATACAGTTCTGTTATTAGGCATTCTGCCCTAGGGAACAATTATGTTATTGCAATAATTAGAGGCAGTTCATCTCCATAATAATGGAAATCCTGCCTTGGAGGCAAAACAACATCAAAGCAACAGCAAGCATCATTGCTCTACTTACAATCTGTTGCCCTGCTCATTGGTAGTACTATATCACTTTAATTTTGCACAGTTGTAGAAATAAAGCTTAGCCTGCTCTCCAAATCCAGAACTAGAACATTCACCCACTGTTTGTCTCTCTTAGAGCTCTGGATAAGAGCATTATGACCTTAAGCTCCTCTGAAGTGCAATTACCAGAGTTTAGAGAGATTTCCTTTAAATGTTAGTCATGATACACTAGTTCATGAACTAGTCCTTTGGAAGGGTCTATGAACTTACCCTCAGCCAAAGCCTTTTCTTCCTTGACGTAGTTCGTCATGTAATATTACAGTGAATGTGCTGACCACATTGAGACAGTAACCACCTGAGACTGGCTTGACCTCTTATTTCTATTCTGTAGCAGAGTATAAGGAAATATATGAATTTCATACATGAGACTATAAGGTCTTGATCTAAAGACAATGCTTGTTTGTTTGTTTGTTTGTTTTTAATGTTCTTTGGAATGTTTCCTTTACAAATGCTCTTTGCTAGCCAGTCCTCTGCTCTTCTCTGTATTCAATGCTTACCTGAACTTTGCAACATTCAAACCGCTTAGTTGGTTTCCTTGGAACCAGCCCTCATCTAGGTCTTCTAATTGATGAAGTGTCCAACATCACACCTCTGCTTAGTTTATTTTCATAAATAACTGTCACATGTCTCACATTCCTCCTCTCTCCAACCTGCATTTGACGTGATGGACATACTGTAATTTAAATCAGGATTCTACAGGGGACATAAAAAAAGGGGGAGTAAACAATTTCTACAGTCACTTAAAGGACAAAGAAGAGCTGTAGAGATGACTCAGCAGTTAAGAGCACTGGATGCTCTTGAAGAAAACCTGGATATATCCCAGCACCCACATGACAGCTAATAATTGTTCATAACTCCAGTTCCAGGGGATCCAGCGTCCACTTCTGGCTTCTGTGGGCACTACAAGACATGCATACACTTACATATATGCAGACATAGCACTCATACATTAAATAAATAAATAAGAGACTGTTCATTTTAGTATGGTTAGAAATGTTATGTTTAAAGGTTTGGTGAATTAGTGTTCATATTCCCTTCATATGCTGGAAGGGCTGTGGGGAAAGGTGCTGTTTGTGTTAGAGGACACAAGTTTACCACTCAATGCAGTGGATACTCAATATTTTCATATGAAATGGATGAGCAGCTGCTATGCTTTGAACGTGATGTGTTTCCCATAGGCTCACAAGTTGGAACACTTGGTTCCCAGATGGTGCTGCTGTTTGGGGAAGCCGGGTGAAGCAAGGCTGGAGGGAATGAGGTTAGGGGAGGGCAGGCCATTGGAGGGTGCTGTGTTGCCCTGCTTCTGACTTGAGCTTCTGGTTCCTGATCTGCCAAGATGTGCAGAGCCCCAGCCTCATGTTCCTTCTGTCACTAACCTTACGATGCCTTCCTCACTGTGACAGAATGAAATCATGAGCCAAAATAAAGTTTTCTTCCCTTAAGTTGTTTCTGGCAGGTATTCTGTCACAGCAATAAAAACAGTTACTAACAACACCAGACAAACGCAAGCAGCTGATTCTAGGAGGGGTTTGTTGAGGGGGGTAGTGGCATCTTCTCTAAAGGTAAGGGACAGCTTTAAAACTTTTAATTTGAAATGAAAATAGACTACTTGAACAGAAGGAGATATGGTTAAGGAATTTCTTGGAACTGAGTAGAAAAAGTCACTGGATAGCAAGCCAAGGAGTCTGTTTCATTGGGAACCAGTTAGAGTTGGGGAGTGATGGTGGCATGTACATCCTTTAAAGTACATCTTGTCCCTAGTCAGTTAGTCTAGTGGTGTGTTCTGGTCATGTCTTCTATGACATACTGTAAATCCAACCAGGAAATCACTACACTTCCCAAGGGCAAAATTTTTCTGTTTAGAGGGAAGATTCAGATGTAGTTCCTAGGTGTGGATCTATATACATCAGTACCCAAGTGACTAAAACAACACCAACAGATATACCTTTTAAAATACCAACTCTCAGGCGGGAGAGATGCCTAAATGACAGTTCATTAGTGGCTCTGCAGATCTCAGTGTATTTCGTGTCCAATAGGACTCCAGACTGGCTTTCTCTGCTCACTCACTCTACCCCAGCTCTTCAGACACATGGACCTGCTTTCAGTTCTCCAAATAACCTTGTTTATCCTGCACAAAGCCTTTGAATAAAGTGCTTTCTCTCCTCTAGTGTTTGTTCCAGGGCTTGACAAGAGCAAGGGCCTATAGGGCAGATCCAGCCCTTCCACTCACATTTGCATGTTTGTGTACTCTGCAAGGTGTGAATGGGCTTAACATTTTCATGCTAGGAAAAGAATCATATTATGACACATGAAAGTCATGTGACTCAAGTTTCAGTGTCTACACATGAAATTTTGTTGAATGCCACTATACTCACTTGTTGATAAATAAAATGGTTGTTTTCATGCCACAAGGCAGGACTAATTGCAACAGAAACTACCCAATTCACAAAGCCCAAGACATTTGCTATCTGGCCCTTTACAGAAAAAAATTCACCAAATCCTGGTCCAGTGAAAACAGTACATTAAAACATCCTTATAGTTGCATGCCCTCCCTCCGTCTGGGTTTTTATTTTTTATTTTTTTTTATTTGTTTGAATTTCCTGTGTCTTACACTGCTGATTAAATTGTCACTTCCACTGGGCCCATCTAACGCAAAGTGACGGGGAAGGAAATTTGTTTGGAAGCCTGAATTATTTCCCTTGGCTCTCTAAAGAATGCTCCTGAACTTTGCCAAGGAAGCTTCCCAGGAGAGCGGTGAACTCCCTGGAGAAATAAGACCAGGGATGGGGGCTCTGAACACCAAGGCATGGAAGACAAGGGACCGCAGAGCTGGCCACGTGCCCCACATTTCTGACCAACCCCATATAGCAAGTAAGTGATGACGTGCTAAAAACCATCCCTGGCCAGGGACTCCAGTT
Source organism: Eospalax fontanierii (assembly GCA_035773235.1). Lineage (NCBI taxonomy): Eukaryota > Metazoa > Chordata > Mammalia > Rodentia > Spalacidae > Eospalax > Eospalax fontanierii. Next base: position 76,953,365 of record CM069526.1, read on the forward strand.
CACAACAGCTGCTTTACAAGTGGCTCTCTTTTAATTTTATGATAATAAAAATTATGAGAAGTCTAGCACAGCTAAAGAAAAGGGAGAAATTATAAAACTTGCTTCCTGGGGCTTTGTAAGACACAGTTATTGTGACAGTGTGTACACCCATGAAGCAATTGGGAAACCACCAGCAAAGCACCTATTAACATAACAGAGTCCAAACACCACACACAGCAGTGCTTAGGGCACATGCAGAGAAGACAACACCAGAGTCAGGCAGGATCTGCCAATAGTGGCTCCCAACAGAATATGAATTTGAGATGCTGTCAAAGAAAGCGATCCTTATAGACAAGCAGAGAGGAAAAGGAGACCTGGGTCTACTGGGGCTCATGCACACGTAGTGTTCGGGGACAGATGCGAGCAAGTCGCATACATACAAGACATGAGGACGGGAGTAGACTTGATGTCTGTAGAGACCAAGAAGGAAATAGAATAATCCTCAGTAAGAGGTGCTACGGGCTTCTTAAGAGAGTATTGACATTATGAAATAATGTGGACGGATATAAAGTAATAGTGACAGAAACACCACATCAGCTTAGCTGCAGGAAGCTCTGAAGAGTCCCTAGTCATTAAGTTGAAATGAGACTTTGATCGCCCTCTGCCACTGTTGCATTCATGAATAAATCTTTGGCTTTGCCATCCTTGGGGATTCAGGGAACTTCTTACTTTGGCCCTTGTCATGTATTTCTTGGTTATCTGGTGGCCATGATTTTACCCTTTAAAAAAAAAAATAAGCCCTGTCAAGCACCCTTCCAGGAATTTGTTTGTATCAATGCCTTGTCCCCCTTTGCAATCTTTACTGTACCCCCTGCTTAAATATTCTATGAGGATTTTGAATCCTTATAAAAAAGTTATGAGATCAGTTCTACTGTGAACTCTATCCAGGTTTTAACAGGGGCATTTACCTTGAAGAAAGTTATAGAGCTTGACAGTGTGAAGAACTGGGAATCTAATACAGGTCCCATATACTCCAACATATATGTCTTCACCAGTTTTGTTGGAGGTTAGACTAGGGTTACATGTCTCTCTCTACTGTAAAGAGAACCTGGAACCTGAGCATAAGACAAAAAATTCTAGTAAAAATAAAGGATTTTTATCACCCATCTCTTAAAGAACTGTGGGAAATTGATGGACTGTTAACATCCACGGCGGTGTGAGGAACCAGGGCAGCTTTGTTCTACTTCATGTTTTCAGTAATAAACTGGCAGTCCTCAGATCCTCAGCTTTAGAATTTCAGGAAGTGAGAGGGGGAGCAGTAATGGTCTGATTTCCAGGCTAGGTCAAAACCAGTTAAACTCCTTGGAGAAGAGGTAAATGAAGTCTTCGAATTACCTCAGCCGTGCCTTTGTTCAGTGAAAACAGCCTGACATCATCAAATGGGTTCAAGTGATCATGACAATATTCAAACCAAAATGGCATGTAATAAAGAGCAATTAGAGCTGAAGTGATGTACGTGGATACTAAAAGCAGACAGGCAGTGCATTGTGCCTTCGCAGTGGAGGGAGGCAGATCATTTGTGTTCCTCCTAACTTTGTCATCACGAAAAGAAAACCCACTAGATAGCGTGTCTGTAGCATGTGGCATATCGATATTGAAAATTTGGGATCCTACTGTAGTTCTGATCCTGATCTTTCTGTTTTATGGTTCTATCCTGATATTTCGGTCACAGATATGCCAGAGTTAATTATGTCTGTACTAGTAAATATCCATCATGGTGTTTCTAAATCTCCTTTGCCAAATGATCTAATTAGAGCAACACTTGGCTCTCTATATAATTACAACATATGGCACCTAGAGGGTACATATAGCAGAATTATAGGTTGCCTGATAAGAAATCCAGGTGGTGGGTAAAATACTCTGTTAAACAGAGTTATAGAATGTGTGTGCATGTTGTTATGTACACAGTTCTTCCTCCTACTCCCAGAGCTTAAAAAATATTTTGTGATTCAACTGCCCTTCCCATATTAAACAATATAATTATATCATAAAGCAGGAATTTTAAACTTTAAAAGAAAACACATAAATGATAATATTAGTATAAATTATTTGACTTTCCATCCATCTAAAAATTGTCATGTACACTAAGTCAAGAAGGCAAAAAGAAACTCTGTGTGAGATAAGATCTAATCTACTTTCAAAACCAGATCACTTATCCAAACTGCTACCAATATATCAAGAGTTGCCTGAATCCTTCAAACAAAAAGAAAGAAAAGTTTCTTTGTTCTTTTTCATAATCTCTGGAAAACCAAAGTAACTGTTTCGGATAGGTGGTGAGTTCAGTTTGGGTGTGTTGGGTTTGAAAAGTTGCTCGTGTACTGGTGAGCTAGATAGTCTGCTCACACTGACTCAGATCAGCCAACTCTGCATCTTCCTCCCTGCTTGTAAGATGATATTGTACTGGTAACGTGAAACTGGCCCCAGTGTGGCTGTTTGTAGCATGGGAATTGGCACAGTTCAAGACACGTTTTCCCGGCGCAATGAGATTGCTAAACATGTACACCACTCCTCAGAGTTATATGCAGCACAGAGCTGGCAACAGCCGTTTGGAGAGGGTAGGCCCAGCAGCGTGGCTTTCCAAATACCCTTCAAAGTGACGAGGGTAAATGAGGTTCACTGAGGAAAATGCTAAAACAAAAGGCCCTAGACAGACTCTTCTAATTCTGTAAGGTGCGCGACAGACAAAAAGAGGTAAAGAGATTTTCTAGAAACTTAAGAAAGGAACCAGGAGAGAGGGGTGCTCTGAAATTCTAGGAAGGAAAGTATAATGAACAGGTAGTGGTCAGCAGTGTTAGGTGTCACCAAATTACTGTGAAGAGTGATGACTGCAGTGTATACATTTGATGATAACAGAACAAGGAGCAACCTTGCAATAAGCACCTTCCTTAGGGTCAAAAGCAGCACTGGCTAGAGATCCTTTTGAAAAGAGGAAAACCGACGAACTACAGGGGAATAACGTGTTTGTGGAAAATATTCTGTTAAGATGGAGTAGATGAGTATGCAGAGGGGATGAGAATGAGATCAGAGAAGTTGTGTTGATCAGGCTTCTGTCACTGTTGCAAAATACCTGACATAGGGGCTGGAGAGATGGCTCAGAGGTTAAGAGAGCAGGCTTGTTGCTCTTGCAGAGGACAGAAGTTTGGATCCCAGCACCCACATCAGGTGGTTCACAACTACATGTAACTCCAGCTTCAGGGAGTGTGACCTCTGTGGACACCTATGCATACATAGACATACATGCACACAGTTATATACACATAAATAAATAATAAGAAATTTTTAAAAAATTGAAAAACCTGAACACCTGAGATAGTAAAGCTAAGAGAAGTGGTTTGTTTTAGCTCACAGTTTTGGAGGTTTTAGTCCATGTTTGGTTGGCCTCTGGGTCTTCAGCAAAGCAAGCTATCAATGGGGAGTAGACAGTGGGAAAACAGCTCATGTCATGGTGCCCAGTAAACAAAGAATAAAAGGTTGGGTTAGGATCAGTTTCTACTCCAGGACATGCTCCTAATTACCTGACTTCCTCATACTAGGCTACATCTTCTGAAGGTTCCACCACCTCCCATGAGCACCATAGTGACCATGACTTAGCATATGGGTCTTTGGAGGGCATTCAAGATCCAAACTATTACAGAAGTTAAATGGGATTAGGGGAGTTGAGGAATTTCGTGTAATATAGCCTTAACTTCGAGTCTCAAAAAATGAGAGAGAGAGAGAGAGAGAGAGAGAGAGAGAGAGAGAGAGAGAGAAATCAAACATTTGTAAGCGTGGGCATAGAAATGACTGTGTTCTTGAGAAAAGGAAGGGTCTAAATTTTGTCTGTGATTAGTGTGATAGAATTAAGACTGGGATTGAACTTCTTATATGTTCAGCTACTTTCCCACATGTTGACTTTCCTACATATTGATTTAATCTAAAAAGGTTTGATTCCAAAAGAGGTGGTTTGTTCCAAAGAACATAAAGTTGTTACAGAAAAAAAAAAAAAAAATAGAAAGAAACTGTCTGCTCTTACTATCAAGAAAATGTTTTGGGGGGATATAATGGGTTCTGACTCATAAAAGAACAATGCTCTTCAAAACTGTTGTTATCCTTTCATGTTTTCTCAAGGGCTTGGACTCTCGTTGAGCATCCTCTTTCCCACGTTTCAAACCCTTCCTCCTCTTCAGTTTCTGCTGTATTATTGCATTAGTATGCCTGCTTCTTCCTCGTCTGCTTTGCCTCTGCTCCCTCCACCCCTGCTGTCTCTCTCGAGAGGGGGAATCCCAGAGCTTTAGCTGCCAAGTCAGCTCTCAAGTAGGCAGCTTTGGTTCAGAGTTCTCCCCTGAGAAATTCAGGCTTAACGTGCCCAATGTACTGCCATCAGCCTCTGCCCCAAATCTCAGATTGTTTACCATTATCTCCCTGTGATGACTCAAGCTGGAAATCTCAAAATTGCTTCGCTTCGCCATCCTGCCTAGCAATGCATCAGTAAATTTTATCATTTCTACTCCAAAGGTGACTGTCTGTCTCTCACTTCTGTCTATATCACCAACTCCTTGGTCCAACCACCAGCATCATTTCCTGGGCTTTTGCAATAGCCACAATTTACTCACTGCCCTTCTATTTGCTTCCTCTTGTACCCACTTATATACCCCATGACCAGAACAGCCTCTCCAAATCAAAGCTCATCGCTAATGTGTAGGAAAGAAATGAAGCATGACCTTTGAGGCACAGCATGACCTAAATCCATGTTTGCATTTTGTTTTCTTTATTCTTCTCCTCAACTCATTCTAAGTACCAGGAGGACTGATTGCTGTGAATACCTTGTTTCCAGTTGCACCGTTTGCTATTTTCATGACTGTGATAAAATACATGATAGAACAATGTAAGGAAGAAGGGATTTATTTTGGCTCATGGTTTGAAGAACTTCAGGTTCGCCATGGCAGGGCAGGCAGGGCAAGGGGACCACAGTGCATGTGATGGCAACAGCATGAGGCCACGTGTTCACATCTTGATGGGCCAGGAAGGATGAAGGAGCCGTGAGAATGTAGATGCTGCTAGCTTTTTCCTTTCTCCTTTTCTAGTCAGTGCAGGACCTAGACTGTGCACCTTGCCTCCCACATTCAGAATGTGTCAACAGCCCTCAGTTTGTTCTGGAAAAGCCCCCACAGGCATACCTAAAGCTTTGTCTTATTAATTTCCCAGGTATTTCTTGATACCATCAAATTAATCATGGAAATCAACAATCAGACCATTATATTACCAGGATGCACTTTCCTCTTCAATTCCTTATTTGCTTTTGTCAGAGTTTGTAATAACATATTTGTGTCTTGGTTTGCTTGACTATTACCTGGCTTCCTGTATAGAAAAATCTTAACAAAATCTTCCCTGTAAGACACAGTTATTATAGAAGATTCATTAAGACTAGAAGAAAAGCAAAGATTATAATCGCTGGGAAGAACGAATATGATATGGCACTGTCTCCTCGCTACCAGTCTAAACTAACATCCAAAGAGAAACACAGGGTAAATGTGGGAATGCTGACTTTAGGATGGTACAGAGATACCATGTATGAAAATGAGTAAACATGAGACATTTAACCATACTGATTGGTCCCCACACTGAGGAAAGCTTGGTATAAGCTACAAATATTTCTCATTTTATTCTGGTACATTTTTCTTTAAATATGTTGGACATAGTTAAACTGAAATCAAAGCAGTTATTCCTGTATAGAATTATAGGGTGAAGGGCTGGAAATGTAGCCCAATAGAATGCTTGCCTTAGTATTCAGGAATCTCTGTATTTGATCGTTAGGACTGCAGAAACGGAGTATGTTGGGACAATCCTGTAATCCAGCACTTGGGAAGTGGAGGAAGGAAGAAGGAAGATCAGGAATTTAAGACCAGGATTGGCTATGAGAAATCTTGCTCGAAAAATAAATAAATAAATAAGCAAGGTATGCTGGCACATGCCAGCACTCAGGAAGTAAAGACAGGTGGATCTCTATGAGGTCAAGGCTAGACTGATCTACATAGGGAGTTAGAGGCCATCCTGGACTACAGGGAGACTGTGTCTTAAAAAGACCAAAAATAAATAAATAATAGTGAAACAACTCGAGGGTATAATAAGAACAGAAAGAACAGAGCTTTTCTTATATTTCTCTCAAGGGCAAAGAGGCAGAAAGTTCATGCACAGTCAGAGAAATATCACTCAGCAAATTCTAGCAACTTCATCATCTTTCTTTATCTGGCATCTGGTAATTCATATAGATTAGTGACTACAGATGGTCCCCAAATTACAATGGTTTGACTTTATGATGACACAAAAATGACATACTTCCTGTAGATAGAAACTATACTTTGAATTTAGTATCTGAATCTTTTCCTGGGCTTGTGATTTGCCAAGACACTATCTGGTGGTTGTGAAATGGTTGTAACTGAAGTTCCCAGTCAGCCAAAGGATCAAGGGAAATGACCAACACCCTACAATGACTGTGTTACTAACCTGAGGGTTGTTTAGTAAGTCAACTCAGTGAGTTGAGTTGTGGAGAAGTGCATCACAACAGGCTTTCATTACACACTAAAGAGCATCTGTGTGGGGGCATACGGAGATAGATGTTATTTCACATGGCCACAGACAGTTCCCTAGCACTTGGCCTGGAAATTGTTCTGATTAAATATGAAGTGTCCCCCGTAAACCATTCATGTGTTGAAGGCTTGCTCCCCAGCTGGCACCACTGAGAAGTGACTGGATCATGAGAATTTGTTACCCCTATTTATAAATGGAGTCACTCATTTAAGTCTTCAAGTCTGAATGGGATTTTAGAAGGTGGATCCTGGTTGCAGTAGGTACTGAAAGGGTATATCTCATTATTTGCCTTTCAGATGTATGCATTTGTGATCATGATTACATTATAATAGCATTATGACTCCATAAGAAAAAGAGAATTCATTGATGTATTCATCCTCAACAGTTTTTAATATGACATTCCTAATAACCTTTACTGTTCAAATAAGCAGTTGCAAGCTGAGAACATGGCCCGGAGAAAAAATGAATTATTATCTGTTTTGCATGCCTTTGTTTGGTTTGGGGTGTACCTTATACTCTCATCCATGAAAAGAAACATAGCCCCTGGTTATTAAATTTTATGTTGGCAGCAACATTTTCAGGAATCTAGAGTATCAGTTTTACTTTTCCATTTTACCATTGGGATCCAGCTAGCACAGATTTTAAATAGTATATAGGAGCAGGAGGGATTTTTTAAAATATTGTTTTATTTTTATTTACATGCATGGGTGTATTGTCTTCATTTATGTAAGTGTACCCATGCCATTCAGGGACCACAGAGGTCAGAAGAGAGTGTCAGAGCCCCTGGACCTAGAGTTTCATATGATGGTTATTAGTTGCCATGTAGGTGCTGGGAACCCAACCTGGTCCCCTGCAAGAGCAGTCATTGCTCTTGACCACTGAGCCATCTCTCTATCCCCAAGTAGAATATTTTTTAAAGCTAAGACCAATAGAGTGGTGTCTAGCTATTCTAAACCAGGTCTGTCTACTCTCCCCATATATATATATATAATTTCTGCTTCTCCATGGAGCCATTTACTACTTGGTTTTACAATGCATTTCCTGTACTAGACTGTTAGTAAACACTTGACCAAAAAGAAAAAGCAAACTAGGGAGGTTGGGCTCAGTGGTTCAATGACTGCTCTCCCAGCTGACCAGGGTTCAATTCCCTGAATCCTCATGGTGGCTAACATCTGTAACTCCAATTCTATGGGATCCAGTTCCCTCTTCTGACCTCCACAGGTATTGCATCTATGTGATATATTTGTATACATGCAGGCAAAATACAAAAAATAAAAAATAAAAATTTAGAGAAACATAGCAAACTAGCAATGCTGAGCATAACTGAAGTAGTTTCAGATTCCCCAAAGGGAACTTCGTTCTTATTTAACAAATATCTGAAGTAGAAAACAGTATGAACAGTCCCTCAAAATTGTTGGAGCCTTGCATAAAGCAACTATCTCAGAAGACTTCATGGAAAGTATTCTCTGGAGATAAGCCAGTATGAAGTTAAGAAGGCAAAACTGGGCAGAGAGAAGCTGTTCAACTATTTGACTGCAAGTGGGACTTTAGCAATCACACTGGGCACTCTGGAGCAAGAATAGCTATTCCGTCTTGAACCAAGGGAGCCTGGTATCGAAGTCCTTTTATCAGCCAATCATTGTCCCCACAGGATTTGTTAGAAGTGGTGTAACCTTAATGGAGGGCAGGTCAGAGAGAGAGACACAGCTGTGCAGTATCATCAAGCAATATCCTTGGACCAAGTTCAAGAGTGGGTTGAACTGGGAATCTGGATTGTGCACTGTTTCTTATCATAATAAGAGATAGATAAACAATATAAGATCATTTAAAACTGCCGTCATCTAAAAATGTCTTCCCTTAGCCAATTAGTCTTCCATAGGATGCCGAGAGCAATCTGCTTGAATTTCGTGGCATGTTCGAAGTATAATCGAAATAGAGAATGTTTCACAGCAAGAGATCAGAAGATGAATCCTCTAGTTTCAGTCCTCGGAGGGCCAATTCCACTACTTTCTCCCATCATCTTGCCATTTGCAGACTTTCGGAGACTGATGTTCATGTGTTCCTGGCCTCCTCCTTCCCACAGAACCCTCTTTCTTTTAAATTTGTCTAGTGTGCCTCTACCTCCAGCCTCTTCACGCTCCTCCTGAATTTCTACCCTCAGGCCAAGATTATCATTCATTTTATTCCATTTTTTCCTTACTGGTTGAAACTGTTAATGACCTAAGAACCATATTGAAAGGGGAAGGAAAAAAGCAAAAAGATAAATCTGAAGAAAATCAAGGTCTTATGCCAGGTTAGAACTACCTCTTTGCCTACCTCCTATAATATTTTATGCAAGATAGTTGGTGACCTTTCTCTGCTCTGATCTGTGTGAATAAAAGGGCAGACTAGTTGGTTAAGTTGGATGCAGACTGATTTTCGAAGGAGAATTTCTGTCAAGAGCCCACCCTCAAAATTTATTTTAAATACCATTATATATACATGTACATGTGCATGTATATCACTGCAAATATTCATTCATTCAGATTCCTTTGGGAATTTTCAAAAGTTGGATAGAATTTTTGCTACTGAAATGTTTTCTAACACTTATAAGAAGGAGAAGAATTTGGAGATTCCTGTCTTCTTTGAACTATGTGTATTTCAAGTAAACATTCCATCTCTGATTATAAGGATTTTAGAACCTAAATTAAACTTTATGTGGACTAGCAGATAGTTTTCAGCCTGTTTTGGCCTCTGCATCATTGAAATGTATCCTCATTGTTTACAATGATCCATTTCAAACCGCAAAGGAGGCAAAGATGGGAATGACGAGCCTAGTAATAACACGCACAAGAATCATGGTTAAAGGCGTGCCTTGGAAAATCCTCCCAAATGTTCTTTCTCCTGTAGTGTTCCAACCCTTGGAATTGCTGGTTGCCCAGGCACTTTAGTTTTATATTTAGTGGAAAACTGAGCTTATATGACTCATTAGAGCTCTCACAAATAACTATTGATATATATGTGCGGTGTAAGTAACAATGTATTCAAGCTAAGAAAAACTGTTCCCATTGAAAAGTGTTAATGCTTTCTAAGCAAGAATAGTATCTGTAGTCCCTGAAAGAGACGGCCAGAAGGTCTCAAGGTTGCCGGGTGAAGCATTCACCAACTCTAGCTTTCTTTGTTTATCATTTTGGGGTGTGTGTGGGTGTGTGTGGGTGTGTGGGGGTGTGAATTTAGGCACACACATATGCCATGACATGTGTAAGATAGTAAGATCACAACTCTTGGCAGTTGATTTTTCTCCTTACTACCTTGTGTGATCTAGGGACTAAACTGAAGTTATCAGGCCTTTGTGCAAGTGCTTCTACCCACTACACCATCTTACAGACCCCTCTAGCTTTCTTTGAGAAGCATTGTGTATTATCCTAGCATCATGTTTCACACTTTTTAATTAGATTCTCACAAATACAATTTAGAATATGTCATTTATTCAGACTCCTGGCCTCTCTTTACAAAGCTAGAACTTCAGTAGTCTGAGTACATTTTTGTATGGCAGTAACTGGCCGGAACGGAGGTAAATTTCCCTTTTATCAAAAGCATGGGCTTTTTAGTTAGCCACACCATCCATTCCCCAATATTGAGAGGTAGTTTCAGTGGCCATTTATTGATGTTGTTACTGTCTTAGTTGTTACAGAAGTAGGAATAAAAAAAAGATTTTCTAGCATGTTTCTATTTCATAAATGAGAATAGGAAAACTTGATCCAAAGGGTCTCATATTTCAAGGGAATCTTTCAAAAGGGCATGTTTTCTGATGCCAATAAATAAACATGAGCAAAGTGTGTCATTAAAACATTCTCAATTATTTCTTCCTTTTTTATTAACTGTCTGAATTCTATAGCCACTGATATTTTAATGTCTACAGTTGAGTCTGTCCCTTTGTCCTCCAGTGAGAATCAATAAGTCAAGAAGGTTTTGAAACTAGGCTAATCAAAGAAGTCTAGTAGAATGTTATCATAATTTTCCCTTGAAAGGTTAAACAGTAGAAACTGTATTTTTTCTTCCTTGAAGACTGTGCTAATCAGAGTTCCTTAGAGGAACAGAGCTGATAGGATGAGTTATATTATATTTACTTAGACGGTCCTACCTGGGTAGTCTACCAGAGGGTGTCTGTACTCTGGAAAGCCTGAGAATTCAGCAACAGCCCAGTGTGCAGAACCAGTGTGGTACCAAAGGCCTAGAAGATTTCTGGAGAGTCACTGGTCTTCTTCAGTCCACATGAAAAGGCTGATATGCTAGAGAAGGATGACAGAAGCAATAGGATGGATGTGCTTACTAGCAAGGAGCAAAAGCAGGCAGGCAAAAGTCCCTCTGACCTTATTAAATCTGAGCTGTCATTGGCAGGTGTTGCCCACTCTGGGAGAGGGTCTTCCCTCTTGTTAATCTTTCCAGGAAATACCCTCACAGACCCTAGGCATGTCTGTTAGTTGATCCCAGATATATTCAAGTTAACAACCAAGATTAACCATCACACTACTGTTAAGTTTTCAGGGATTTTATTTTACATTTGGTCTTTGTTTCTTCCAGCACACTGGCAGAGATGACAGGTTGTCAGTTATCCCTTTTTCTAGGTTATATTAAAAACATCATAAAAACTTCAGGCAGATCCCTCCCATTATAAACACCAGATATCTAGCAGCACCCAAGTGAAGATTTTCTTTGCTGTTTTCTCCCAGCAGCTGACTGTCAGCCTAACCCAGTGCCTTGAGAGAATTAAACTTGCCTTTTAAAGCAGGAAATTATTCTGTTCTAACATTATTGCTCATATTAAACTCCTGTGCCATTAAAGTTGTCTCCTCTAAATGAATGTACACCGGATACATTGTTTATTCAATTTAATTGTAGGGGGGGAACTCAGAGCAGGGAAATAGCTGTTTGAACTGGTTTTTACCACTCACAAGCCCTGTGAATGAGTGTCCAATTAAAGAGTGGCTCAGTAGGACTCCTATAATAGTAACATATGTTATCTTAATTAAACAAGTTGCTATATAAAGGAGCTTGCATCGCTCACTTTGTTGGAGTAGATTCTGACCTAGAAACTCAGGCAAGGTTTCTTCTCTTTGTGGAATTTTGCTGCTGGTGGCGTTCCCATTTGGTCCCATTATACTGTGGACCTGACAGGCTCTGTGATCTACAGACCTACATATGTTCACACCCTCAGAGCCCGCAAAGGGGAAGGAACTACAGTTCATGATGCAAAGCGAAGCAAATAAATAAAGAAAATGCTGGGAAGGAAAGCTTCTTCTTCGTGTTGGCGGCCTCTGATGCGAGGAACTAGAGAGAACTGGCAGTGAAGAGTGAGTTGTGGACAAACAAAGGGAGCAAATCTATGCTGACTCCAAGACAGGGCAGGCACTGGAAAATGCCTTTCCTGTAAGCCCAGACGATTCTCTGCCTGCATCTTGGAAATTCAAAAAGAAACAAAAACTGTGTTTTTTGTTTTCTTCCTATTCATTTACTCAGTCATTTTGGGCAGATTCATAGCAAACACACTTAGTGGTAAAACTAAACTGGGGTTCTGAATGGCTTTTATCTTTACACTCTTTTAATCACAAAACAAAATAATATATTGGACTGTGGATATTATGTTCAACTTTCCTTTAGATGTTATGTAAAGTACAATGGAGCACCATGATACGTTTCTGTTTGTGCGTGTGTGTCAGTGTCTGTGTAACTATGTGTGTGTGTATCTCTGTGTGTCTCTGTGTGTCTGTGTGTGTGTGTCTATGTATCTGTGTATCTATGTGTGTCTGTTTATCTATGTCTGTATCTCTGTGTGTGTTTCTGTATCTTTGTGTCTGTATATCTATGTGTCTGTGTATCTGTGTGTGTCTGTGTGTGTCTGTATCTGTGTATCTGTGTGTGTGTCTGTGTGTGTGCCTTTGTGTGTGTGTCTATATCTGTGTATCTGTGTGTCTGTGTCTGTATCTGTGTGTCTGTGTATCTGTGTGTCTGTCTGTATCTGTGTGTCTGTGTGTGTCTTTGTATCTGAGTGTGTGCCTGTGCACATGCAGTAGAGTGAATGTGGAGGTCAGAAGACAACTTCAGGTCTAGATACTTGCCTCCCACCTTGCTGGAGACAGTCGTTCACCATCACATACCTCGGGCTACCTGGCTTCCTTGGCTTCCATGGATTCTCTCGTCTCCACCTGCCATCTTGTTGTGGGAGCACTGGGATTACAAATGCCTGCTAAGTGTGGGTTTTACATAGGTTCTGAAGATTCAAACTCAGGTTTTCGTGTTTACAGAGCAAATGCTTTACCTACTATATCATCTCCCTAGCCCTAGCATCTTTCATTAGACACCCTCAGATCTAAAACTTCACTTTCTATGAGGATCTTTGATAAAGGTTTGTATAGTACACCATTTTGAAGAAGTGAAATAAACTGAGGCTCGGTACTGGCAAGAATCTTACTGATCACAAATGAGCCCTTTAGGTTTCCCGTTTACTTCAGGTACAGTCTCTTCTTGCCACATCCTGAAGTGTCTACATTTGCTCTCCAGCAGAATGCTATGCTTGGTGGCTCTCTGCTCGGCTGCAATCACACTGGCTGTGCAGTCCCTCAAAGACATCACCTCTTTCTGCCTCAGGGCTTTTGCCTAAAACAATCTCCTTTATGATCTTTGATAGTTATCTTTCTCTTGTCTTGTTCTCTGCTGAAATTCTCTTTCAAGACATTCAACACACTCAAAAGGACTTTACTCTTGTCATTCATCCCAGTGAAATATGCTGGGAGGCAGGAGCATTGTGATAGTAGACAAAATAATAGAAAGAACATGTACATATTCGTGTTTTTAAGGATTTATTTTTATTCATGTGTCTGTGGGTGTGACTGTACATGTCCGTGTGGCTATGTGCATCTGTGTGCAGATGCTCACAGAGTTCAGAAGAGAACATCAGATAGATGCCTTGGAGCTGGAGTTCAGGTGTTTGTGAGCTGCCTGTTGTGGGTGTAAAAAAACTCGGGTCCTCTGCAAGAGTAGCAGGTGCTCTTAAATGGGGAGCAATCTCTCCAGCTCTAGCTTGTTGACTTATCTGCCCAACATCAAGTCATTTCAAATTCAGTTGCCTTTTCAGGAATTTCCTTTGCTGATTATAAAAAACATTCTAGATTTTCAGTGCTGAACTTTTCTTTCCAGTGGATGAGGGCATGAGTGGGCAGTAGAGACAGCAGTTAGACCTTCCTGGAATCAGTTTCCTCCAGGCAGAGCGCAGGCATTTGAAGGCAGATCTCTGAACATATTGCCCCCTAAATTCTACTCTCTGGAGCTCCAAAGCTGCCATTTCCATATCCTCTTTGTTAAATGTCTCCAGCTTGTCAGCCTCCCCAGAAACCCTCAATGAATGACCTTTCAACATAACTCATCAGTCTGTCTGGGTCACTGACAACCTCCAAACCCTAAGTGATATTTGTAAACAAATAGATCATCTGGAACAAAATTATTCCTTCTCTAAGTCTTCCATAAATTTTTTTAAAAAAAAAGAAAAGGAAAACAACCCTTTAATGGATTTCTCTTAGTTCTTAAAGATGGTTGTATTTTATCCCAATAAAAACAAGACAACTTAGTTAGCTAACAGCTTTGGGGAGCAGTCTGAAACATTTTGCTTCACAAAGGTATTTGCATTTGATTTACATAGAGATTCACCCAGTGAAGTATCTCATCCAAGACAACGAGAGTTGTTGAACATGTGGCATGGCAGAGATCTCTGAAATTAAAAACGTTCATGTCCCCTCCAGAGACCTCTTTTCCCTGGAAGGAACATAACGCAGGAAGTGGTGTGCCCATTCCCACAGGCCTGTGCTTAGCACTCTGGTTCTAAGGCAAATAAAGTTTGGAGGTGGAACCTTCTGGCTACACTTGTGTGGACTCAGGTCGTTCGGCATCTGTATCCTACAGTGAGCCGTTGTTCTGTGCTTCATTGACTCTTACTGAAGGAGATTTGGACAACGGGACCAAACATGCCAAATGAGTGAAGGAAGTCCCCGGCACATCAGCAGCTTGTTATATAATCATCTTGCACTCAGCAGTTGGGCCTGCCACAGTTTGTGATGTGTATTAGGTTCTTGTGTGAGTGACATCCAGTCTGGTCCTTTGCCTGTCTTGAAACAGAGATGCTGGAGAGGCTGCTTTTAGTAAAATGAACCCCCATCTCCCAGGTAACACTGCATAAGCTGAGAAGGTATAGGGAAAGTTCTTTGGCCCTTCATCAAGGCTCCCAGCTCCCACTGGCCTCACTGCCTTGCAAATGGAGTGAAGGAAAGGATGTCCAAATATTCTGACCTGAATCTGTTTCAGCTCTGAGTGGAGACATCCGTGAATTCCAGCAGACCTAATCTGTTTTCTTACAGTCCTTGAATTTTCCCTCTGTAACATGTGAACCTGAAATTGTTTGTTTAGAATCTTTCTCCTATACTAGACTGGAAACTCCCTGAGGACTGGAGCTTTGCCTTGTCTTTGTCATGTCTTAAATCTTATTTGGAGCCAAGCATTATGGTGTATGCCTTTAATTCCAGCCCTTGGGAAGCAGAGGCAGGTGAATCGATGTCTGTGAGCTCAAGACAAAGCTAGTCTACATAGTGGATTCCAGGGAAGCCAGGCCTAGGTATGAGCCCCTGTCTATGAAAAAAAAAAAAATCACAAAACTTATTTGATGCATAAAAACACCAGTAGGAAAAGGCCTGTGTGATTCCAGCTCCATGACTCACTCAAAGAAACACCATCAAAGTCACTCAGCACAGACACTCCACTGCCAACCCTGGGCTGCAGGTGATGCTCCTGCTTCCCATGCAATATGGAGCTTCTTAAAGCAGAGGAAGAAATGCTCACAAGTAGAGGAAGAAGTAGGTGGAGCCCCAGAATACTTTATCCCAAAGCCTTAGGTGAGGGTTCTTAGGATAGAGATGGACGCTGTTCAGACTCATGTCTTCCCATGAGCTTTGATCTCAGTCCAAGACTTTCGTGGAACTTGAACCAACTGTTGTAGTTGTTTGAATGAGAAATGTCCTCATCATGTACTTGAATACTTGGTCCCAGGTGGTGACGGTGTCGGGGAGGTTATGGAACTTGTAGAACGCGGAGCCTTGCTGGAAGAAGTCCACCACTAGGTACAGGCTCTGAGAGCTGATAGCACCGCCCACTTCCAGTCACTCTCCCTGCCTGCTGTGTGACTAAATGTGATCAGCCAGGTTCCTGCCACCCTACCATGCCTTTCTTTCCATTATGGACTCTCCCTCTGGAGCTGTAAGTCAGAGTAAACTCTTTCATAAATTGCTTTTGGTGGTGGTATTTTATCACAGCAACAAAAATATAATGAACACACCTGCTATAACATTGTAAGGATGAAATTTGGGGAACAGAATTGCTGTGGGAAATCAGGCACCGAGAAATCAAACACATCACCCGAAGATTTGGAGAGCTCACCTCTTATTTATCACCAGCAGTCCGAGAGAAGATAATATTCTGAGGTTTTGGGCCCAACCCGTTTCAATTTGTGGGTTTTATTGAGTTTTAAACATCATCTTTTAGTAACTGTTTCATTGGTAGGTTTAAACTATGATTTTCTCTAATTTGCAACTCAGTTACCTACATGTTATAAGATAATCACAAGATAATTTCAGGAAATTCTTTTTGTAGTTTAGCAGTTAAAAGTCACCTATAAAGGCAGATTTACTGGCATCTAAACATTAGTAAACAGGACAGTCACAAACAGTCCCACCGGGTAACTGTGATGTTCTAGTTTCCTGAGTTCTTTATTGTGGGTTTTACTTCTGTCAGCTATGGTAAAGGATTTACTACATAAAGCAATATGTGGTAATTACTATGTCCTAAAACACAGACAGATAAAATCAGGTAATAAAAACTGGTCATACTAATCATATGATGAATGATATTAAATGTTCAGACTATATGTTTTTCCTCTTCAGAATCAGAGGCCAGCTTTGCTGTGTGACATTGAACGAGTCACTTAATTTCTCATCTACAGATTAGTAACAATCTTTAGTGAGATTTCATTGGATGAAAAACTTCTTTCTAAATGTTAAACCACTGTGAATATTTTTGTCTTATACATTTTTGGTTTGTACATATTTTTATAAAGATGGGGATATATCATACCTACCATTTTACAATTTGACTTTTTTGATTTAATAATATATGGCAGGTACCATTCCATATGGGGGGATATAGCATTGCCTTTTATATTGGGCGTAATCTTATTGCATTGTATTATTGAGTCAATTTGCTATACACATTTTTATTAATCAATTTTAAACCACTCACTGTCTTCTTTAGAACTGTTATTTAGTGTACAACTATTTACGTCAACTGCATCTGTTCGCTAGGATTCTAATTAGATATTCTATGAATATCTCTTTTCCAAAATACATGGAACTAGAAGTGTCTGGGATTCTGGAATTTTCAGGTTTACTTATTTTCATGGACACAATGAGATACGGAAGCAGAGCTCAGTCCCAAATATGAAATTCATTTGTGTTTCATACACACTTATACACATAGCTTGAAGGTAATTTTACACAGCGTTTCTTTCATAGTTTCGTGGTATGGAATCCTTCACTTGTGGTGCTCTGTTGTGTTCAACAGTTTTGGGATTAGAAAACATGGGATTACAGGTTTTTCAGATTAAGGACACTCAACTTGTGCTTAGTATATGAATGTTAAGCAAGTGTATTTTAAATGTCTCTATCAATGTGATTACAGAAGCAGCTAGATTTTATTCAGTACCTACTGTTTTAAGCTAAATGTTTCAATCATACCCTACCTGAGTCTCTTCAAAACTCATTATTTTTTTAAATTTTTATTTTATATGTATGAGTATTATGTCTGCATGTATTTAAGTGCACCCATGTCGTGTAGTGCCCTCAGAGGACAGAAAAGAGCACCAGATTCCCTGGAACTGGACAGTTGTTAGCTGTCGTGTGGGTGCTGGCACTCGAAACTGAGTCTTCTGTAAGAGCAGCTAATGCTCTTGACTACTGAGCTATCTCTCCTATTCCCAAACTCACTCTTCTTATGGTCATTTTCCCCTTGGAGAAACTGAACCTTATGAGCCTTAACTAAATCACCATAGATACACAGATGAGCATGTGAGAAAACCAGAATCCATCTGTAGATTTGACTTCAAAATAACATAACTTCCATTCCCTGGGTCAGGCAGCCCATGCCATCCTAAACCAGACCTTCCCCAGGTTGAGCTTACCGCATTGCCCTTTCTCAAATATATCTCTACTATACTCCATTTCTGTGAGCAGTCCCACCATCTCTTGAGTACCCTGACCAGCAACCCTTTCTCATAGTGTCCTAAACCAGTCTTGGTAAGGTTAATAACCTACCGGTTGCCAATGATAACAACCACTTTGGATTCTTCAACTTGTAACGTTGGACATAGTAGGCCACTCCTGCATAATACTCTTTAGTTGCTTGGTTTTCCTTCTTCCATGTCTTTCCCCAAATCACACCCATCCCCGGACCAGCGACTTCTCAATACTTCTCCTCTCCATAACCACTAACCTGACCTAGAGCCCAGAATTTGCGCTTTTTGTCCCTCTGTGTCCCCCCTTCCTGGATACCTTCATCTAGTTCACAGACTTCTAACATTCCTAAACCATAAGAAAAGCCCAAGTTTATATTGCCAGCACAGTTTTCTCCCTGGAACTCCGGAGTACTATATTGAATGACCTGTTCAGTATCTACGTAGGACTTTGCTATCCATCTCAGGAATAAAAGGTCCCAACTGCAACATATAAACTGTCTTCTTCCTCTGTGAAAATGAGAAGGAGGCAGTCAGGCTTCATTGAGTCTATTGATTTAGATGACATGTATTCTCTAAACCACCTAGAGGTATTTATTGATTAATTGAGTAATTAATTCATTGATTCACTCCTTCAAATATTAATTAGTGATTACATCATATGCCAAGTACTATGCTAAGGATTTATACAGGATTTTTAGAGCCAATTATCTAGGCAATAGGAAACGCTAAATTAAGTTGATAACTTCGGAATCAGCTTTTCAGTTCATTATACAGACTGAATGGAGAATTTCTGAATCAATCACTCATTCTCCATTTCACTTCTCTAAAGTATTCTGAGTCCTTTCCAAAAATAGGGATTTATTTGGTTGTCATATAAGATAATTGCTACATTGTTAACCAGACCTGAGGGAGATGGAGTTCTCATTCAGAACCCCTATCTTGATTGCTTAGATGTCACCTACATCCTTTGATCCCTCTGCTACATGTCATTATGTCTGCCTGTCTTCAAAATAAAGGAAACTTCACTAAAATGAGCAAGGTCTCCCACCTTCTCCCTTTGGGTTAGAGGAAGAAGGTATTTATGAGAGTTGTCTCTCTGTGCCCACTGGGAACTTGCAGACAATCAATTACTACAGATGGACAGTGTGTCTGGTCTTTCTTCCTCTTCCACATATTAAATTGTCACTGTGTCAAATGTCTTGTCATCAAATATGGTGCTGCAAGGAAATTGCAATTATATTTATCAGGGGTTTTTTTTTTTTCCCTCTCTGACCTTTGGATCTCATTCACTCTGCAGAGAATCCCTCCAGGTGGTTCCAAGAACATGTGTCATCCAGATCAACAGGGCCGACAGTGTCAGTGTCCCTCCCCTTCTCACTGAGTGGGGAAAGCAGTTCAAGATTACAGTCAGATTTTTCCGCTCAGTGTGAATAGCAAAGACCCTCAGTGCCAATGCTTTTAATCCTGTAGTATGATAATGTGGTTATACTTGGGCAATGTAGGTCTATTATAATTGCCACAATACCATATGGAGTGTCTAGTCTTTGCAACCTCTGTACCTACTGCTCAGCTTGAGCTTCTGTCTCTGGGCAATTTTTTTTTTTAAATTCTGAAATAATAGCTCTTGTTTTCTAATCAGTGTCTTTTGTCATAATAATTCGTGCTATCAAAATCAAAGACGTTATCAATCTAATGTTTAACCATGGTCCCACTGCCTCAATCAAATCACCTAGGATATGTTGACAAGACACATGACAGATGACAGCAGCTGGGTTCTCCAGCAATGCAGCCTCCTTTTAATATTGGCCAAGGCAAAAGTAATCAAGAAGGCAAATCTGCCATGAAAAGTCTTATAAAACATTCCAAAGTTAAATGGACCATTAAAACATAGTAGGCAGAGGAGACAGCCAGGTGCTTACCAAAATCTAGCTTTAAAAGTTACACATAATCAGTAAGATCAGATGCAAAAATCAGCCTTAAAGATAAAATATTCCTCAGGACTCCAGGCTAAAATGTGCATAAATCTTATTTATTAGCATGACTGAGCTAACAGCAGAGTAAACGGTATTTGCATGTGTCAGTCAGGTAGTTTATTAGGCCTCTTCTGAAGTCTCAAGTGACAAAATAAACCCAAACTCAGCTCTTCTGTCTACCATGGTAATCTCTTTCTTGAACAGATTTCCTCCTCATGATCAAGAAAAGGCTACAGCAGTTCCAATCACTAAATCTTCAGGTGTGTAATTTCAGAATGATTGAATAAAAATCACTTCTCAGAAAGTCTCAGAAAAAGTCTCATTCTAGCTCATTGACTCACACTCAATACTGAGATTCTTACTAACTATACTGACCAGAAAGAACTTAAAGGCTGTGGTCCGTTTAAGCCTGGGTCATGATGTTCACCTCAAGGTTTAGTACCAATCAAAATCTCAGAGGTAGATCTTACAGAGGAACAGGTTTCAAGTGACTTTTATTAGATACAATGTTGATGAATTCTATGCCCAACTGCTTGGGGAAAAAAAGAATTGTCCAATGAGAAGAAGTTATAGAACTATTGGAACACATAGACATTGCCAATAGGGCTATGAAAATGGTGCAGTCGAAATGGGGAACAGTATGCTAAGTCCCCCAAAACAGTGAAAAATAGAATTATCATAAGATCATCAGTTCCAATTATTTACTTTGAGTAACTTCGAATTACTCAAAGGCACGGAAAGCAAAAATTCACAGGCAGATGTTTTTACCCTCGTGTTATAGAAACATTATTCATAATAGTGGGAATAAGCCAAAACTCTTGAGAGGTGGATATACAAAGGAAATGTAGATATACTTACAATGGAAAGCTTTTGATCCTGAAAGATGAACAGACCGCTGATATGTGCTACCACATGAATGAGCCTTGAAAACACACTAAATCGAATAGAATAGGCACAGAAAAAGAAATGATTCCGCTTATAGGAAGTACACAATATCCAGATTCACAGAGAGCAAAGGTATAATAGTGGTTCTCAAGGATGGGAGGAAGAATGGGACAAGGATTTGCACTGTTGATATGGGCAGAGTCTCAGAGATACTGACCACATTCTGAAGGCACATGACAGTTATGGTAGTACTAAAAGCGAACGAGCTTAAAGCCCTAAATTGTATAGTAAATCTATTAAAATGGTAATTTTTGTGTTACATATATTTTATCACATTGAAAGATACTAAAACATAGAAAATAGGCAAAACAAAATCAAAGGCCAGCATATCTACTTTTGTTAGTAAGTGAAAGAGGTACTATTTCTTTTTATTTATTATTTGCTTAGTTATTATTTTATTGATTTTTTTAATACAGGTTTTACTTGTAATCCCAACTGTCCTGGAACTTGCTATGTAGATCACACTAGCCTTGATCTCACACAAATCTGCTTGCCTCTGCCTCCTGCATGCAGGGAATAAAGGTATACACCATCATGCCCAGCTCCTTTTATGTTTTAAACAAATGAATGATCCTGATTTCATATTTTTATTTTCAAGTATTGAACTTATAAAGGTTGAGGGGCTAGAAAGATGACTCGTAGTAAGTGCATTGGTTGCTCTTGCAGAGGACTTGAGTTAAATTCCCAGTACCCACTTGATGGCTAACAACCAGCTGAAACTCCAGTTCCAAGGGATCTAGTGCCTCTTCTGGCCTCCACAGGCATTGTACCCAGAGATACACTTACATATGTGCAGGTAAAACATCCATGCACATAAAATAAAAGTAAATAACAGCATTTAAAAATATTAAAAGATTGAATACGTTCAAGACAGACAGCACAGCTGGGTATAATGATGTACAATAGTAACCCCAGTGCTCCAGAAGCTGAAGAAGGAAGATTACAATGTTGGAGACCAGAGTAGGTAGACCCTATCTCAAACAGACAACCCCATCTCACACACAATGACATGATATCCAAACACATCAATTAATGAAATTGATAAACATGTTTATCACCATTCAAACCGTACACTAGCTACCAAGTACTTGTTCATCCTATAACTGAAATTTTTACCCTTTAACCAGCACCTCACCATTTCTATACCCCTCAGGGACTCAAGGCTGTTATTCTAATCTCTGCTTCTATGAGTTCTGCTGGTTTAGATTCCACAAGTAAGAGATACTGTATATTATTCATCTTTCTTTGCCTGGTTTACTTTACCTGGTGCCATATACTCCAGGTATGACCTGGAATCATAAAAAGATTTCCTTTTTATGACTGAATAATATTCTATTGTGCATATGTATTATAATTTCTTTATCTAGTCATTCATCTCCAAGACATACACTTCAGGGTATGTCTCCCAGATCCTAATTTCCTTTCTTTTGGAGCTGTGTCTAGAAGTAAGATTATTAGAACCTATGGTAGGTCTAATTATTTTTTCTTTGAAGGACCCGCAGACTGTTTTCCATAAAGCCTACAGCCATTTCAATTCTCAGCAACACAGTTCTCTTTTCTATATAAACTGGACATTTGTCATCTCTTGTCTTTTTATTGGAGTCAGTCTCACAAGCATGAGCTGATATCTCACTGCAGTTTTGACTTGACTTTCTCTCATGTCTAGCGCTTTGAGCATCTTTCCATAGACTTTGGATGTTTGTGACTCTTTTGAGGAGAAATGTCTATTGAGGTCTTTTGCTTTTATTGCCTGTGTTTTTGATATCACATTCAAAACTTCACTGCCAAAACCTATATCATAAAGGTTTAATCCATTTATTTTCTTTTAGGGAATTTATGATTTCTTGCTTTTAAATTTTCATTTATTTTTATTTTATATGTATGAGTGTTTTACCTGCATGGATGTGAGCACACCTATGTTGTGCAATGCCTGCAGAAGCCCGAGACCCAGGACATAGGATCTACTGGAAGTAGAGGTTGTAAGTAACTGAAACAGACGTGTATCAAAAGGGAAATTCATTGAGTGGCTATGCAGATACTTGCAAATTTAACATAAAGAAGATATGAAAAAGGCAGCTTTAGGACTTTAGGACTATGACTAGATGTTGGACAGATAAAAGCAAAGAAGCTTTTTTAAAAATCTTCTTTAGAGACAATACAGATTAATAGTATAAAGAAATGCAACTTGGTTTTTTCTTTGTTGATTTTTGAATACTGAAACTATTGACTTTGCTCTTTGAGAATCACAAAATGCCCAAAATATCCCTTGATGTCTCTTCTAGAGTCTTACTGCATAGCCCAGTTTGGTCTTGAACTCCTGATCCTTCTTGCCTCAGCTTCTCAAGGAAAGAGATTATAGAAGTATTCCATCGTGTATGGCTTTTGAGTGTATGCTTTTTACACTGTATGACTTTACTACATACTGCAAGACTGTAGCATCTCTAGGTCCAAATGTTCCTAGTCATTGTGACAAGACCTCCACATCTCTCAAGCATACTGAAAGAGACAGTACTGCTTTCAGCTAAGAACCGTTGGTTTATAGGGAAAGAACGTGCGGGTTCAGCTGAATGAATGACAGTTTTACTTCTTGTGGTACATTAATAAGTGAATATCACATTTTATATACTAGCTTCTCATGGGTTCTTATATTTTATAAGTAGCCACTGATGAATTTATGGTCCAAAGAAGATGATTCCTGAACATTCAAGAGCGAGGTCTAGACAGTAGACTGTGGAAATTTAGTGGCATAACTTGGGCTATTGAATTCTCATCACAGCTAAGCTAGTACCTTTTTCAATCTTTGAAGTATGTTCCTTTTAAACTTTAGCATAAATAATTTGAATTTTAAAATCATCCTAGTCATTGCTCCCCTAATGCTCTTGTGAACTGTAAGAGAAAGACACATTTAGAGTCTACCTCAAGGAGCATAGAAAATGTAAGCATTCTAGAACAACATAGAAAGCAAGAATTCCCTCCAGAAGGAGTGGAATCGGAGCCTGCAAGCATGTAGAAAAGACAGAAAACTTCAAGCAGAAAGAGGCAGCCTGGTGTGAGAAGTGGCAGCAACTGGGGAAAATGTGCCTTATGTGACAGTTGAGCGCAAGGCAGAGGATTATGCATGGGTAGTGTGGGCGTTCAGGGGTGAAGCCTGGAGGCTCCAGCTCAACCCGAAACT
Source organism: Eospalax fontanierii (assembly GCA_035773235.1). Taxonomy (NCBI): domain Eukaryota; kingdom Metazoa; phylum Chordata; class Mammalia; order Rodentia; family Spalacidae; genus Eospalax; species Eospalax fontanierii. The sequence goes on from CM069526.1 coordinate 76,977,372, forward strand.
CTAGGTATTGGAAGCCTCCCTCTGTCCAGAACAACTGGTGGAAATCCAGCAGATGCTCTTCTTTATTGTTCTCTTCTCCATCTGACCTGCTTTACAGAATGTGTGCCCTCAGAGACCAGGGGGTCAGGAGTGTCTGGAATGACCACTGTACACAGGTCAAGACACATAGATATGGATCTGAAGAGTTGGCTCAGTGGTTACAAGCACTTGCTGCCCTTCTAGAGGGCCCATGTTCAGTTTCCAGTACCACAAACGGCATCACACAACTGCCTATAACTGCAAATCCAGGGTATTCAAAGCCCTTTTCTGGCCTCTGCAGGTACCAACACATGTGTGGCAGACACACACAGACATACATGCATGTATGTATATAAAAATGAATATTTTTTGAAAGACATACCTAAGGAAAGTCACTAGGGTAGAAATCTAAATCAAAGCTCTCAAAGCCTTTCTCTAGGCTCACTGAGTAACACGTATCAGCACACAGAGTTAACTAAATGCTTTTCCTTTCTGCACAGAAACAACCGTCATTGCAAGAGACTGCAGCAGTATCACCTTCAAGAAAAGAATATAATCTTTTGAAGTCTTTTAGGTCAAGGAAAATGGTTTCTGGGGGAAATATACTAAATAACAAAAGTCAGATTGTATTTTCAGAGGAAGTTTTTAGACAGTAGTACAGTTTCAGTTATGTCCACAATATCAATAAAGTGCCTGGGAAAAACTGTACAAAATTTAAATTCCAACTCATCTTTCAGAAAGACAGGACAAGGAATTCTTTAAGTCAACATAGATGTCTGTGACTTAATTTTTCAAGATGCTCATAATTTTGAAATTCCTTTCATATGTATCTATTTTAGCATGTTGAGTTAATCCTTAGAGAGCTAAGCCATGGAATTTGAAATGGAATGTTATAGTCTGTGATGATTTAAATCTGAAATTGTCTCCATAAACGCATGTTTGATTGTTTAGTCCCCACCCACTATCACTACTTTGGGAAATAGAAACTGACTGAATTAGGTCCTTAGGGACAGCCTTTTAAAGGCCTTGCTCAGCTCCTTGTTCCTGCTTTGCCCTCTGCTTCCTGGTCAACCCTAATGTGAACAGTCTCTGCCACTACGCTGTGACCTATGTGTGTCACACCTACATACCACCATGATATAAACAGTCTCTCTCTCTCTCTCTCTCTCTCTCATACACACACACACACACACACACATAACACACACATATACACACACTTATGCACACACACCATCATGATGTGAGCAGTCTCTCTCTCTCTCTCACACACACACACACACATAACACACACATACACACACATACCATCACCATGATGTGAAGACTCTCTCCCACACCCCCACATCACCATGCAGTCTCCACCCCATACTACCATGATATGAATAGCCTCCTCCATACATACCACCATGATGAGCACTTTTCCAACATGCCTTCTACTTCAGAACAGGTTAGACCCTCTGAAACCATGATCCAAAATCATTTTTCCCTCCCTTAGATGGTTTCTGTCTGGTATAGCAATATAAGTTACTGATACACAATCTATTATCTTACATAAACCACTTCTTACCATTAGACTGGATAGGGATACCTAGCCTTCTCATATTTGAATGAGAAAACTGATTTTTTTTCTAATTTGTGACTCTTTTTTTCAAAAAGAAATGCTCATCTCGTAAGAAATAAGTTGAGATCTCTAAAAGTCTTCTGGTCTATTCCACAGGTAAATGCTGCCAAAGACCTTTAACACCTATTAAGTCTTTGTCTCACCAGGCATAAGTTTCCTGTCAGCACAGAGCAAATTCATAAGAAAATGTTGAAAACAGCTTAAATAACTTTCTAGTGCTATTTAACTTTGGTACAAACTTCAATGAAAATATTTCAAGTCAGCATTTCAAATTCAACTGCCAAGTCTCAGGTAATGTTTCCCAGACTCAATCACAGGGGCATGAAACACTGTAGCTGTATCTTCAAAGTCCTTCGAAAATCTGTCTCATGATATCTTTAGAGGAAAAATATTCCAAAATGAAATGGAGAACTTCATTTTCAGCTGCATGTTTTTTATGTCTGTCACCTTCTTAGGTATTGGTTCTGAATTTTAAAATATTTCTCTTTTTGAACCTGTGAAGATTGTAAAAGGTTTCATCCCTAGTGAAAAATTGGTTTGAGATAATTCCAAAAAAAAAAAAACCTTTGTCAGGGTATACCATTGTCACTTTGGCTCACGATAGAACCAGGAGAATGTAACATCTAATAATGACTAATGTCCCTTTAAAAGATAGAGTCTCTTTCTCCTCTCTTACAAATACTTCAAATGTCTCCTAGCACTACATGGACAATAGCTGTGCCTCGGATAGAACCAAGTGTGCTTTCCTTTTCATGTTGGCTGTCATTAGAGCAAATAAATAAATATATTTCAGGCATCTTCGAATGTGAGTCATATATAGTAAGACTAGTAAAACATTAGGCTATGTAGAACAAGAGGAATTATCCACTAATGAGACTCATATAACTGGGGGGAAAAAAAGACCAAAGTGATGGTACACACCCAAAATCCCAGTACTCAGGAGGCTGAGGAAGGTTTGCAAACTTCAATTCAATCTGAGCTACATAGCAAGACCCAATCTCAAAACAACAGTAAAGATTTAGCTAATAAGATTAATAGTGTGTGTTTCTTAGAGCCAGAAGGAAAATCAATGACCTAGTACTATTTATTATCTGAAAAAAAATCTTGAAGAGAGAAAATTTTCTTCTAATATTAAATTATAAATTAAATTCCAATAGCAGATTGATTGCCATATTGTCTGTTGTTGCTGCTGCCTGCCTGTAATCATGCCCTCCAGCAGTGTCTTCACTCCCCGACTTTGCATTTCAACTCACCGATGAGTTATTAACTAAATTGATGCCAGAAAAAGCTTTTAAAGGGGCTTGTACATTGGTCGCAGCCCCTTGCTATTTCTGAAATCCTGTCACTACCATGCAGACAAAATAAGGGAAGCCTTCTGAGTGAGGAAGGGCCATAAGGCATGGTTACTACTGGCACCCCCACCAACACTTAGCTAACTATAGCATGAGCAATAAAAACATTTTGAGAAAGTGAGTTTGAAGGCTGGAGAAATAGCTTAGCCATTTAAAGCTACGGTTAATAACCAAAACTTTAGGAAATTGAGTTTTGGGTTTGTTTGTTACACAGCAATAGCTGACTGATGGAGTTCCTTATTCAAAGAGATATTTGATAACATGATAGGCAATGGTTTGCACAGTAGCAATTGTCAGATGATCTCCATTTATGTACTGTAAACCCTTGAGAGTATAGCATATATGAAAACAAAAACATAGTACATTGTTCTCAATGCATAACACATAGAGCATTATCAGATTTCTGCTGGGGATGACCCACCCACTTCTGAAGGGAAGTACTCCACTTTTAGAAACCAGCCACCCTTTTAGTCTTGTGTAGCAACTTGCTGAATGGCTAAGCGAACAAAGGTTCTTATTACCCTATCCAGTGCATTTAATGGAACTTTAGAGAGAATGAAATGACCAGAGTATAGTTTATCCATGCAACTGTGCTCAGAGGATGAAGACAAAGCCATCTACACTGAATAACCTTTGAAAAACAAAGCAAGATTGTATTTGAACTTTCAGTGGCACTTCTGTTAAAATCCATCTCTTTTTTCTTCCTCGTCAAAGTCTGTTGGAGCTTAGGGAAATATGCTCGTAAAAACATGTCAAGGGCAATTACATCTGAAAATTTAAATTCTATGAAAGATGTCATTTGAACCCTAAGACTTATTGAATCTCTGGATCTTAAAAATCATTTATTCCAACCCCATCTAATTTTTGTCTTGAATTCCCTCCAAGAAAATCTTAGCGTGTCAAATACACTTTACTACCAATACCTCCACTAATAGAAACTTTCATGGAGAACTATACAACTTAAGGAATTTTCATTCATTAAAATGCTTATCCATAGATGGCATCTTTCATAATTGAGTTTTAAACCAATCCCCTGTTGTGGTACAGGAGAAAGCCAAGTTCTTTTCTGTAACAGCTCCAAATATCCGAAGACAGCAGATCTCTCACCCCCAGGTTCCTCCAAGTTCTTTGTTCTCCAGGCTCAATGTGTCAGCATTCCGCGGTTGTACTTAACAAAAATAGCTCCAGCTAACTCAGGCACAAGAAATTTAGGAATTTTATTGGAAGGATGTGAAGTCCTAAAAAAAAAAAAAAAAAAAAAAAAAACTCTGGAAGAAACAGGTTAGAAAGTAAAAGGGCCCAAGATGACTCTCTGGAGCTAGGAATAGAAAATGCAGATGTGGTTTCTTTACAGGAATCATTTGACTGGAGGCCCCTGTGGAGATAAATGCCAGTCAGTGTTGGGGTTCTTTGTCCTTTGAGGTTTAAGGAGGAAGCTATTGTAACAGTGGCTCTGAAAATAGGCCACAGGAGGGAAAGCTACCTGCAGGATGATGCAGACATTATTAGAAATGGACATGGAATCCTCAACAACAATTTGAGGGGAAAAAATGTGAGTGTTGAGCACTGTGCTCCATCTTCACGTCAAGTGGCCTTGAGGCCCGGCTCACTGCCTTGTTCTTGTACATGGTCCCGTGTCCTTAATGCTCTTCATACACAGTGTTTACTTCTTCAACAGTCCTCTAACCTACTAAGCAAAAGACATAGGTGGAATTTGAAACAAAGAAGCTGAGCCTTGATATTTGGAAATGCTGCAGAAAAAGGCTAAAATCTCTTTTGTTTCCAACTAGGGGCCCAGCTAAGAACCCATTTGTAAAGCACTCTATCTGTAGATAAGCAACTTAATAAATACAAATGCTCCTAAGAGGCATAACCGTCAGGCCATGGAGATGGCTTAGTGGGTAAAGCACTTCTAAACAAACCTGGTAACCTAAGTTCCATCCCCAGGACTCATATGCAGAGAGAAAGAACTGACTCCCACAAGCTGTCCTCTGACCTCCACACATGTGAGGTCTGTCTCCACCATCCCTTACTCCCCACAAAACTCAAATAAATAAATTTTATATAGTATTAAAATTACGTCTTTCTGGCTAACATATCTGTAAAATAATCATTTCTAGGCTAGTATCTTATTAAAGACATATAATTCTCCTTGAAAGATTCTGTTCATGGAAGTATGAACTGCAGTTCCCAGAGAAAGATATACCTGTGTTAAAGATTCTCCAAGGCTGGTTGACTGATTAGAATGACTCAGAATGAGGAGACATTGACTTCCTTAACAACCATTTGTTGTTCATCTTGGTGTCTCCTAGTTAGCTTTGGCTGACAGAATCTCAGCTCGGGAATTGCCTCAGTCAGACTGTCCTATCAATGGATAGGGGATTTTCTTGAGTGCTAATTAAAGTAGGAGGGCCTATCCCACTGTGTGGGTTCCATCCCCAAGTAGGTGGTTCGGAGCTATATAAGAACATAAGCCAGTAGGCAGTGTTTCTCCATGATTTCTGCTTCAGTTTCTGCTTGGACTCTTGCCTCAGGGATGGACTGTGACTGCAAATGTAAGCTGGAATAAACTCTTTTCTCCACAAGTTGGCTTTGGTCGGTGAATAAAAAAGAGGGAGATGGGAGGAAATGAAGAACTCCATGGGGAGAGGGCAGCAGTTTATGGAGGGGAAGGGTGTCAAACTGCTGGGGCCGCATCCTGGGATCAGAGAAGCAAACCAGCAGCAGAAGTCAGGCTGCCTTTACAGGCAGTTAGGAGGTCAGGCAACTTTCCATGTGGGCTGGGGTGGTTTAGCTTGGGATTGGTTGGTCTCCTGTTGAGCAGAGGGACTTGCTCTGGCTAAGCTCAGACCCACCATTTTAGACTGTTGGGAGTTGCCTTGCCATTTTAGGAGTCTGCCAGAAACCTAATAGTCGGATCATTTTATCACAACAACAGAAAGCAAACTACGACACTGTGCCTGACCTAAGAGTCTTGTGCACGTCATGTAAAATATTATCTGTGATGATGGAAATGTTTTACATGTGTACTATTCAATGTGGTACTTGCTGTTTGTGGCTTATGAGTGCTCTCTTTTTAAAATTTTCTTGTTTCATTTTTATTTGTGTGCATGTGTAACAAGGTGTATGAGTGAGGGTCAGAATCAATTCTTTTCTTCCACCAGGCAGATCCTGGGACTGAAACTGAGGAAGTCAGGCTTGGTGGCAGGTGCCTCTGCCCACTGAGCCCTCAGCATGTAGCTTTTCTCCTTGCTTTCCCTGGCTTTTATCCTGGACTACGGTTTATTTACATAATGCATCAGTATGGCCCTTCTGTAATACAAATCAATGGTAGGCCCTTAGCCCTAGGATAGTTTTTGCTTCTGAGGTGACATAGAAGGTCCATGGTGGCCTGACCCTTTCAAAGATCCTCCAACCCTCTTCTGCCTCATAGTTAATGCTCTGGCAACAAAGCCTTTCTACCTGGTGCACTCTGTGCCTATCTAAACCCTGTGTATCCTTTAAAAAACAGAAGAGCCTTTCTGCATTCATCCCTACTCAGAGCTTCTGCTGCGTTCACCCCATAAATGCATACATCACTTCATTCAGTCACATCATGTTATCGATTCACTGATTAATGGTATGGAACTGAGCCTGATCTCATTGACTCTTTATGAATAGTATGCCCTACTAGGCACTAAATAAATGTGAGATAGTGTTGTGGTTTAAATAAGAAATGTTCTCCTTACTTGGTCCCCACTTAGTGAAAGTTTGGAGAGGTTATAGAACTTTTAGGACATGGAGACTTTGGGAGGAAGTATGGCACTGGGGGCTGGCTTTGAGAGCTTATAGCCTAACCCCACTTCCAGTTTGTCCTTTCAGCTTACTCTGTGATGAAATATGATCAGCCAGCTTCCTCCTCCAGCCACCTGCTGCAGTGTCTTCCTGGCCATTAAGGATTCCCACTCTGTTGGCCGGATGCACTCTTTTCATAAGTGGCTTTTTGTCATAGTATTTTACCTCGGCAACCAAAGTAACTATTAAAGGTGGAAAGAGAAAGAAAAAGTGGGAGAAAGGGTTATAAACCAAGTATTATAAATACATACAAAAATATTGACTCTTCTATTTTTGGAATCTCAATTTCTTAGTTTACTTTTTTTAAGTAGAGTGCCAATGTAAATCCCACTTGGAAAAATTCATTTTCTGGGTTACTTTTTAATAACAACAACTAATATTTTGAGTATGTACCTGTATATATAGATGTGTATGAGCAGGTATGTGCAGGGTACACATGTATGTTCAGGTTTGCATATATGTGCAGACCTGTGTGTGCTAGTGTGTGTAGGTATGTGTACATGTGTGCACATGTATGTGTGTTTACCTGTATGTGTGTGTCTGTGCAAGTGTGTGTATACTTGCATATACAGATGTGCATGTTGTATGCCTCTATTGTGGGTATGCATGTGCAGTTGTGTGTGTGTGTATGTGTGCATGTACCCGTATGTGCAGGTGTGTGTTTGGGGCAGGTATACGCACGTGTGTGTGTCCTTGTGCAGGTATGTGATGGCCAAAGGCCAGCTTCAGATGTTCTTCCCCAAGAGCCATGCACTGTAATTTTCTGACACTGGGTCTCTTATTTAGCTGGTACTCACAAATTCGGCTAGGCAGGCTGACCAGTGAGCCATGGGCCTCTTCTCTCTGCCTCCCCAGCACTGGGATTACAGGTATGTACCACCATGTTCAACTTTTTATGTAGATTCTTGGAATTGAACTCAGGTCCTTGCACAGGGCTCTCTCTCCAGCCCCCTAATTATGAACTTTAAAATTTATTTTTATTTTTTGTGTCTGTGTGTCTTGGGTGCTTGTTTGTAAATACACCTGTGTCACTCAATGCCCAAGGAGGCCAGCAAAGGTTATTGGATCATCTGGAACTGGAGTTACAGATGGTTGCTGACTGTGGTGTTGTTGCTAGAAACTGAACCTGGGTCTTCTGCAAAAGCAGCAAGTGTTCTCAACTCAGCCATCTCTCCTCTCTCTAGCCCTAAATCAGGAACTTTTACAGCCACAAAACATGAAGTCTAGCCCCATTGTTTTAAGAGCCCAACACTGTACAACTTGCTGGTGGTGAGTCACTAGTGACATGGTGACTTTGGTCACCCTGGTATGTAGATAGAAAGATTATAAAACTCTAAGTCTACAAGGAAACAATTTTATTTTCCGAACACCATTTTCAGGACAATTTCTTTAGTAAAAGTGACATTGGTTTTGATGGGATTTTTCTTGAAACAGAAGTTCCAAGTCTTTTGCACTTCATGTTCTGTCAGAGTGGGGCCGGTCATCTGCCTTTGAACCGTGACCGTTTTCAGTTCAAGCCTGGGGAGCCAGCCTTATCTCACAAGCTGGTGCCTCTGGGCTGCTGCTCAGATGGTATCAGCTGGAACAAATAAGCTGAGATTGCATTGCTGTTTTTCTCTGCTAATCTCAAGAATGGTTCCAAAAATGTTTTGTCAGCAACCAAACTGGGCACAGAATCTGTAGGCATGTACATATTTCTCCACACAAGAAAATCACGTTTTAAATTTCTTGATAGTAGATTATACTGTGTTTTTTCTCTCCCTCCACAAATGTAAGATAAGCATCCGAATCTCTCAGTCCATACTATGGAATGTGTTCCTAAAAGGCCAAAGATGTGCATCCACACAGGAGTAAAGATGTGGAAGGGCCAAGCTAAATGTACATGGGGTTTAACTCTGCAAGGGATCTGTATGCACAAAGGGAGTTGAAGAATGCAGCAACATCTGTATAGGAAATTTTCAGTTTGGTTAATGAACTAGACCATCTAGATTTCCACTTCTCAGTTTTCCCCTGAATTTTCCAAAAAGCACTAAAGAGAGCTGGAGAGATGGCTCAGTGGTTAAGGCACTTTCTGGGTTTGGTTCCCAAGAGTCACATGGTAGCTAATAACTGTCTTCTACCAGTACTACACACATATAGTGAACCTTGACATATATACGCAAAATACTCATATAAATAAAATAAAAATAGACAAAACCTTTTTTAAAAAGAAAGAAATAATACTAGAGATGAAATCTTAATTCTGCATAGTGCTATTATAAAGGAGTAAAACAAAAACAAAAAATGTAGCACTACAGTACTTTTTAGTCAGACATTAAAAGAGATGTCAGAGGCTAGAATGATGGCTTAGTCAGTAAAGTACTTAGTACATAATCACAAGGAACTGAGTTTGGTTTCTCAACATCCATGTAAAAAAGTATATGGCAGCATATACCTGTAATACCAGTACTGGATGGAGGAGATAGGAAATTCTGGATGGCTTACTGGCTAGTCAGTTTAGCCAAATCAATGAGCTCCAGGTTCAATGAGAGATGCTGTTTTTAATAATAAAAAAAAAAAAGATGGAGATCAACTGTAAAAGACATCTGACATCAGCCTCTGGCCTCCACACACATGTGCACACACATGAACATGTATCCTCCCAAAACACACACAAAAGAAGCCAAACATTACTCTCCTGTCTTACACAATCCAGGTTATTTTGAACACACTATATTTCCATAAGCTACTTCTCACAAGGGTGGTTCCCTGCCACCTCCTTGGAACAGCCTCCCTGAGTCATTACCAGACAAGGTTTTAACACAGAGAAAAAGGGCCATGTTGCATGGCTATCTGGTCTGGCCAGAAGTCAGTCAGGGCAGTAGAAAAGTGCCATGAGAACCCATGTTGACATCTATTCTGGTGTTTCACTCCAATTGGTTCCTAGGTCTTTCTTCTTTGTGCATTGTCTTGCCAGGGCACACACCCACAACTTTTTGGGTTTCAAGTGACAAAACCCCAATTCAAATGAATTTAACAAGGGATTTTTTTAAGGTATAATTAATATACCATAAAGTTCACCCATTTTAAGTACACAACACAGCTATCTCCAGTAAGTTTACTGTTTCTGTAACCACCACCATTATCTCTTTCATGTCAGAGGGAACCTACTGTCTCTTCTATCTAAAAATTCATGGTTTAGGGGAATCCCAGCAAGATATGATTTCTCTTGGTTTCATTCTTGGATGTGACAACAGGTGATTCTAGGAGAAAACATACTTTGGTCCTAGTTCTTTAACAAACAGCTAAGACTAATAGATATTTACTCTGATTGGCCCAGTCCAGGTCACATGCCCACCCTGGAACCCATTAATTTCACCAAGAGCATGTGACATTCTCTGCTGGAGTCAGCCAAGTCACCTGACATACCCAGAAGAACCAGATTTGGAGTGGGGAGAAGTATAATTCTCTTTATTATTACTACATAGAAAAGTGGAAACTGAACAGGCAAAACAGTAGGTGTTCACACCACAGGAAATCTGAAACTAAAATGATGCTGTCTCTTTCCTTTTGAGTCTCCTGCAGTGTTTCTGAGAAAAAAAAGAAAAAGTAGATCTTTTCATATCTTGATTTTGGGCAGAGTTAAACTTAGAACACATCAAGGATGAAGAGCATTTGGTTACTTTATTGTTTGGGAAGGCAAAAAAACTTAGAAAGATATTTAACATTTTTTAAATTTCATAATTTAGAGTTCATTTGAAAGGCTGCATGGGAGCCTGATAGTCAGAGAATGGCCAGATGCTACAACTCAACAGGAGAAATTATTTCAGTAGTTAACATGAGCTGGTAAAACCCCAGTGCGTTATCATTGTATTAAAACATTTTTTTAAGCACATAAATCTTTACACATACCATGGACCCTATAAGTGAAATTCCAGAGTATTTGGAATAAATAATGCAGTAGCAGTAAATGCTTTAAAGTTTATGGGAAGAATTGGTGTTGAAAATTGCAAAGGAACAACTCATATTTTTAAAGTAAATTTATATTTAATTTCATAAAAGCAATATGGTTCTGCGATATTTTCAGATCCATAGAAACTGTATTTTCTAGTGAGTGGCTTTAAAAGTTTTCTTCCTTGACAGGAACTTTCAAAAATGGCCAGAATTTTTTTTTTGCCTTTGCCTTTGCCTTTGCCTTTGCCTTTGCCTTTAAATGCAATGTGACTATTAAGGAGCTGTAAAGAGGTTGTGAATAACCACAGTGAAGGCTCTAACTCCCTTGCCACATTTCTTAAAGTGCATTTTATATTATGCTCAGATAAATACTAGGAAATAAACCTGAATGCTTACAGAAAAAGTCCAGTTCCTTATTCTTTAAGCACAGTGGCATAATTACAACTCCAATTTATGGCATATTTTGTAAGATTGCTGATTAATTATACAGACCTCCTGGTGCTTTATATTCCTTTCAACTTTGTCTCCCTCTGCAATTTGACCACTACAAAGTACATATCCTTAAAGTGCTTATTATTCGGGTTTACTCCATTTTTTTAAGGAAAAAGTGAATTTGCTATTAAGATCAGTTTTCTCATAAATCATTGTAACTCATAAATGTTAATGTCTGAGCTCCTTAGTACTGGTATTCTCCCCTCTCATTCACAGACACATGCAGGCACACGGCATTTATAAGGTAGCTTCCAATAAATGTTTTCCTCTTTTTCTTTGTATGTGTGTGTGTGTGTACCTGTGTGCACATGTGTGTTTGCATGTGTGCCTGCAGGTGCTTGTACACATGTGGAAGTTAGAGGTTGCCACCAGCTGTTTTCCTCCAGTTGTTAAAATTCCAGGATGTAGGAACAGTATCTGGCCCCGCCCTCCTCTCTAGGTCCCTAACAACAAAGCTCATATAATTTTGTCAGACTACAGTTTGGGAAACCACAGTTTATTTGGGCTTACTTAGCAGTGGGCAAGGGACTGGGCTGTCCTGTTGAGGCTGTACAGAAAATTCTACACTGGTTGGTTGGGAGGGGTAGCTGACTCTCGGGCCCTTCCTTTTCTTGCAGAAGATTGTCAAATTTATTAGCCTGGGCAAGCAGGCGAATGCTTTGTCCATAGCTTGCCAGTCCAGCTTGCCAGGCAGAGGACAAGTCCATGCAAATCTTTGCCTTATTTTTTGAAATAGGATCTCTTGCTGAACTTCAGGCTCACTGATTCCACTAGGCTGGCTGGCCAGTGAGCTGCAGTGTTCATTCTCTCTCTGCCTTCTGAGCACTGGAATTGTAGGAACCTACTAACGCACCTGAATTTTTATGTGGGTGCTAGAGATCTGAACTTAGGTTTTGAGGCTTGTGTAACAAGAACTTAAACTACTGAAATACACTTCATATTTTATAGCGAAGGCAAATCTGTTGTAAAAGTTCTATATCAGTTGACCTGAAATATGGACACATCAACAAAGGACGCTCCATTAACCAACCTAATTTTTTTAAACAGTTAGCTATTTCATCGGAATAATCCGCCATTGTGTAGTCCTTACAAACAACTGTGGCACATTTGGCTTGGAGGTCATCAGTGCTTCTGAGATGACTCTTCACTTCCTTATTCTTTTGAGTTTTACATTTATTCAAAAGCTTCATTTGCTACATTTTCCAGGTGTGTTGTGCTAATTATTAGAGAATGATTTGTCAGACTAATCTCTTCTATGTATACAGGGTGAGCATGTTCAAATAACACCCTGTCTTTTCTTTAAGTAGGTCATTTTTACAGCGGTCTATTCTCTCTCATACCCTTATCAAACTCCCTTTATTGTTGGCATATCTAAATTACCATCTTCTGCCTCTCCACCGAGACACTTCAATAAAAAGAGCTTCCCATTGCCTTCTTAAGTCTTCACTTTTTCTGCCGTCAGCTTCCCCTTGGAATTAGGAAAAGGTCCTTGCAGATTGCGGCTATTAAATAGGAGAGGCTTCATATATCAAGTCTTTAAATGTTCTGTCATCTTGAGAATTATTTATTGAAACCCATTACTTGTGTGACTTCACAGTTCTTTTTAGGTGGTTTGTCTGAAAAGAATAAACTCTTTCTTGAAAAGAAATAGCTATCTTTGCCATGTACAGAAGGAAAATAGTTGAGTATAATAGTTGAGAGAAGAGAGGAAGGAGGGTCACTGCAAGAACTTGAGTTGAGCATGGAAACTGCTCTGGTGTAAAATAGACCTGAAGGAATAGAGCACTTAAAAATGATTCCTTGGGAATAGAATACCCTGGTATTAACTCCACCGCATAGAGTCATTTACTAAGCTTTATAGAGGATAATAAATAGAACTTATATACCTTTATTACTATAAATTTTGGTTCCCTCTCTGTTTATTCCAACACAGTGATTTTTCTTTGTAGGTTTTATACATATATATTTAGAGACAATCAGAGGCCCATAAACTTTTAGAAATAATGTGAAGAATTGTCATTGAGTGTCCAGCTCTATCTCACTCCACCTCGTTCATTTGGGGTAGGGTCTCCCCCTAAACCTGTATCTAGGCTAGTGACCAGCAATTCCAAGTCCCAGGTTTTCATGTGACCATACCCAACTTCTATGCACATTAGGGGAATTTAAGTCAGGTCCTCCTGCTTGTGCAGTAAGTATTCTTATCCACTGAGCTATTTCCCCAACCCAGAAATTAGTATTTTAATCCTAAGAAGTGTCACCAATGTTTCTGAGATGCTCTAAGATTAAATGAATTTTAATTGAGTAATCTTAACTATGTGCCTCTTGGTATGAAATGATAAGGCGGCAAGAAGAAGCATAAGGCCTGAGATCTGGTTTCTGGAAGTTCTTTGGATAAATGTGGTGATGATTTGTGTGGAGCCAAGTGTTTAATAAATGCTAAGAAAACTGATTGGGCAGCTGTGAAAGGTCATGAACTGGCAGTAACAGAACCTGCCTAACACATGTTGATGGCAGGAATGACACAAAAGGGATTTGATGGAGGATGACTGATGAAGGTTATTTTGGGAATAGGAGCTACAGATAGAAGAAAAAGTAACCAACCTTGCCCATCCAGATTGACCTTTATTATAGCCAGTGAGTGGTGGGAAATGACCAGTGGAATCAGCATTGCAACAACCACACCATCAGGCGGCGGAATTCAAGTATGTTCATATGCAGAGGTAGAGTTTATAGGGGTTGGATAAGAATGTTTGTAAAGGGCTTAGGGTTTACATTATTCAGAAGGACCTGTTTACAGAACAGGAGTTGATTTATGGTTGGGGGTGGTATGTTCTGGGGCCATATCTCAAAACAGGGGCTAACCATACTAGCAATGCACCAATAGGACTGGTGGGTTATGATTGATCAGGGGGGTTTTGTGCAATTTCCTTTTATTCCAGAACCTGGAAAGGAATAGATTGGAGTGAGGGCACCATAAGTAGGTCCAACCACTTTCCAAGGAGAGGGGTCATTGTGGAGCTGGGGACTTCAGAGTCCATTTGAAGAGGCATGTAAGGGAGCCCTCTGGTGGTGTGGAGCAGGAACATAGTCTTGATTTGGTCATGGGTGGTGGCTTGGGGAGTTGTTTTGGCTACTACAGTCATGGGATCCTGTAAAAATCTTTGGAGACAGCTGATTAAGCACAGAATGATGACCAAAAGGAGGATATGAACCAGAGGTTCCAAGAGAGGGGCAACTAGGGCAGCTGTTGTCTTATACCAAACCAAGGTCCTCTCATTTCTTAATACTCAAGAAGTTCTGACACCCAATCCCACAGTTTCTGTGCCACATCCCTGACTACTGCAGACTGGTTGATGTACAATAAGCATTCTGCATGGAAGAAGAGACAGGTGTCTCCCTTTTCGGCACTCATTAGATCCAACACTTGTTAGTTTTGGAGAGGGACTCCTGTATGGAGTCTGTCTAGTCTTGGAGGGTGGTAATGGAGATTGAAATTTCACATAGGGAGTCTGAGAGGGCTTTGATAGTTGTTGCAAGTCATAGGGGAGGTGGTTATTTCAGCTATGCTTGTGCCAAGGGCAGAAGAGATGCCCAGTCCAACCATAACAAGAAGGAGTAGGGGACCGTTTCTGGAAAGAGGGGAAAGGTAACAATGGAAAGGATGTCAGAAGTGGGACAGAGATTGGTTGTTCGGGAGGAGTTGGATGTCAGTGTATTAGAAGACTAGGATGCAAATACCAGATCAGCTGACAGGGAGGCAGGCACAGACAGGGAATCACAGAGGAAGAAGACTCCTGGGGAGCTGAGGCAGAACAAGTAGGATAGTGTAAAGAGGTGAGATAAGACTTTGAAGTTGTGGACCAATCTGGTTGGATAGTAATCTCATCCTCTCAAATTATATATTTTCCTGAAATGCTGCCATTTGGATTGGTTGGTACTGTCGCATCCCCTTGTGGCTGTCACGATGGGCGTGGCAGATATGGCAGATACCGGTTAGAGCTCCTCTTCCTCTTTGTGATTACCCAGTCCCTGGCCCGCAGGGAGGGAAGCTCGGGAGAGATCAGGTGCCCGACTTGCCCCGACCCAGATCCTCAGCGCGACATGGTGGAGATCCTAAAGGCGAAGCCAGGACCCCTGTCAGGCCAAGAAGAGCCTACAGCTGGCTTCTTCTGGTGTTACAGCTCTTTATTGTGTTACAGCTCTTTTCAGAATGTTACAGGTCTTCTATCGATGCAGCAGGAGGCCGTTTAGGGAACTCAGCAGCCACATTATAAAGGCTCAAAGCCTCAGAAATTAGCATACAGTGCAGGGTTTCTACCAATCATCACACAGCAGAAAATTCATCTAAAATTAGCATACAGAGAAGGGGTAATTCTCCATATGAGGAAGTAACATATCTGCCAATCATACAAAGAAAAGGATACTTCATTAACATACAAGGAAGGGTATTTCTCTAAATGAGGACGTAGCATACTAATCAATAGTAACGTCATTTCTTTGTAGGTTCCTCATTTCTAGGAGGCCTTGTTTATCTCTTGGTGCCTTCTGGTTTGGTTTCACTTTCTCTAAGTGCCATTTTAGATGGGCCCAATATCTAAAAAGTCCCCTGTTTTGTTTATTTTTATGGATCCTAGAAGGATGCAGACCCTAGAGGGAACCAGACCTTGGGAGAAGGTGGTGCTCCACCTCTAGAGTTGGGCTTCAACTTCTAGTTCCTCTAGTGGGGGCGATAGATAGGGGGTCTCGAGCTGGGTGTCAAATTCTAGTTCTCCCAATGGGGGACAGGTATGGGGTCATACTGAAGCCGCAAAGTCATGGCTTGAACACCCTGGATTTGGGTTCTGATTTTTTTCTATCAGGTGTCAAAAAATGCATGGTCCTGTGGTCAGAGCCAGTACAATCAGGAAAAGTGGCCCCAGTACGGTGGAGATTAAAGTTGTAAGCCATGGGGATGTTTCGAACCATTGTTGAAACCAGGAGTTTTTACTCCAATCCTTTTCTCTTTGGTTCAAATCTTTTCTTATAATATCCAGATTTTGAAGCACCTTTCCAGAGTGATCTACATAAAAGCACCATTCTTCCTCCAAGGCTTTATATAGTCTTCCCTCTTTCAACAATAGTAAATCTAGGCCCCTTCTATTTTGTAATGTGACTTTGGCTAGGCATGATAAGGATTGCTGCATTAACCGTACGGAGGCTTCTAATTTATCCACCTGTGAATCCATTTTAGCCTGGAGGGCTTGAAATCCAATTTGTGAAGTTGCCAAAGAGCCAGCTCCCAGCCCCGCCCCTGTCAGCCATAACAGCAACATTACTCCCACCGTTGGTGCTCCTCAGTCTCTCCTTGCTCCGACCATAGATGCTGCTTGCATTTCCTGTTCTGAAACATAGTTTAACTTTGGCAGTATTACTAACATCCAGGAATCATTTTCTCTCTGAAAACGGTTGGCATTAACACACGGTGTTAGGCCCGTTTTTGCACATTGCCACCAGTGACCCGCAGAGGGTATTATCCACCCGGTTATAGCGGATATTTGTTGCATGTAGTTGCAAGGTAGGGGTTGTCTGGTCACATTATGTTTGCCATTACACAAGTTCCGGGGGGCCCTTGCATTTGAACTATTTGGCCCTGGGAAGTTTGATCCCAATGGCAGCCTTTATAATCTGTGAAATGGTTCTAAGACCCAACAATAGGAAAGGCTTCAAGGACGGGTCCCTTGTCTTTGGCACACAGCCAGCAACTTCTCTCTCAGGTGTTGCTTGATACATTTAGTAGGCTAGCTGCCACTTGTACCATATCAAGAATAGCCCTTGTGGAGCCCTCCAACCGTAGGTCAGGTTTAAAGGATATATTTGTCTCATTTGATTCTCTGATGGTGGGGGTGCTGGGTAGCTCTACAGCTGGACTGGGTGGCTGCTTGGCTGAGCCTGAGGCTGTAACGGAACAGCCTTTGGCATTTTGGACCCCACCACCAGACCAACTTCTGGGTTGGAATGGTCAATTTTTTGGGTAATAGTAAATAATAGCCCTTTATCATATCCTGACATATACATCCCAATTCCCCACATTAATCCTATACCCCAGTCCTTGCACTGTTTCCCAGCATTAGTGAAGGAAATGCGTAGGTTTTTACAAGTGAACTTATTGTTGCAGGGTTACCATGTGAGCTCCCCCAGGGGACTCGAGTTATCTTGATAGGGGAGGTAGGACTGGGGTTTAGTCTCCAATAGACCATACCTGTCTGTTCACAGTCCCAACTAACACAAAAGAAGTCTGTAACTCCCCCGCAAGATCTCATATGACTGGTTGTCTGATTGAACCCTGGGCATACATAGAAGGGGGTATGGTATAAATCATATCTGCCTGTGGCATGTCCACAACCATAGTTCTCAATATCATAAGTGCCTCTAGGGGTCCCCCTACAGACTTGCACCATCGAGGCAGGCTCCACACACTCTGGGTGTCCATCCTGAGTGGTCCAGTCTCCTAAGTCCCAGGATCCACGGGACAGGCCGCACAGGTCCACCGTCAGGTCTGGCCTCCAGGTGAAGGGCGTGGTGCAGTTGGTCACCTAAACAGCAGGCCGGTTTGTGGTGGCAGATTTCACCTCCCATATCACGTTGGCGGGCGCAAGTGGGGAGTATGTGTTACCTTGGCAGTCTTTCCACAGGAGCACCAAGAGCAAGATCAAAAGACAATCTTCCTTTATCATTTTCTGGAAAAGATGGGGAAGATCGGAAAGTATTCTCAGAAGGGAGACCTTCTGGAATTTATAATTGTTATTGTGTCTTTCCTATCTTCTTCTTTCTCTTACGGCGCCTTTTTAGGGAGCAGCGGATTCATTTGTAGATCAACCATTGCTGCTGTTTCTTTTGTTTATTGGTCAGTTTAGGTTGGTTGAGTTGTGCATTTTGGCTAGTTCCTCGACAAGGTCAAGGAGGATTAGGGCTATCATCCAAATTAAGAGACTCAATTCGGTCGCCCGCATTATCAAGAGCACCGTCATCTTCCGTTTCTCCATGGGATTCTATAACATAAACATAAATTATAGCTTTTATGAGCCTTTAAGTAGAAGCTTGTTGGGGATTAAATTTGAGGTTCCTGGATCTTTGAGGTGGGCTGGTTTATAAGTTAGCCACCATTGTTGTTTCTTTGTTTGTTGGTTAATTTGGGTTTGTATAGTTGTGCATGTTCCACATGTGGATCGCCTCTAGGATAACCAGACTGATTATCCAAAGAGAGAGGGCTAGAATGATGATCCAAATTGTCATAGCCACAAGTATCTTCTCCAATAGACCCCATTCCATGATTCCTAAAAGGTAAGCATATGTCACTCTACCCAACTATTTTTATAAGTAGGGACTATAAATTCCTAAGTTGGGGGTTGCTGTGAGTTAAATTTAAGATTCCTGGCTGAAACCCACAAAGGTTGTTGCTCACCTGTGGGAAATACGCAATCAAATCCTCTTCCCATGGTGAGCAATGGGTTGGGCCCTCTCCATTGACCAGTAAGCGGGTCCTTCCATCACACTAGCACCTCAGGTTTGGGGTCTAGCATGCCCCAGTGGCTTTGGAATCGGGACTGCATTTGGTCTTTTTGAAAATTAAGAATGTTTAGGGTGAATAGGGCCATGCCCAACTGTTGGTGGGGGATGACTCCCCTCTTCTGTTTTTGTAATTGGGTTTTAATGTTTTGGTGATTGCGCTCCACAATAGCTTGTCCCTGTGAGTTGTGAGGGATACCAGTTGAATTCCCCAGAGGGAAAAGAAGTCTTGTAGGCTTTTACTAATTAAACATTGTCCGTTATCAGTTTTTTCCCCTAAGGTGGGGAAACATTGAAGAAAGTGGGATTGAGCATGTCTGGCCTTTTCTCCTGAGTGGGCAGTAGCCCAACAGGCATTAGAAAATGTTTCAACGGACACAAAAATATATTTCAATTTACCAAAAGGTGCATAATGTGTAGCATCTGTTTGCCACAAAACATTGGGTTTCAAGCCCCGGGGATTTACTCCTGGTTGTTGTAACGGTGGGACTTGTAAAAAGGGCTGACAAGATTTGCAAGTGTGTACAATTTTCTTTAAGTCTTTAATAGGGATCTGGGGAAATTTCCTATGAAGTCCTCTCCAATTAATATGAGTAAGATCATGTAGAGTTTGGGCATTCTCTAGTCCAGTTACTAGAACTGAGGCCATTTTATCAGCCTCAGAATTTCCCTGGGATAGAAATCGGGGCAGGTTTTGATGCCCTCTAAGATGTTGTAAAAAATGGGGTTTTCCCTTTCTAATAGAAGAGTTCTTTCCTAGATCATTAAGGGCATAATAGAATTTGCATCCAAGCAAATGAGAGTCCGGGAGTCCTGGAAGGAGATTTACTACATATAGGCTATCAGAGAAAAGATTCATAGGTTGATTTACTTTGGTTAGAGCCAAAATGACAGCCATGAGCTCTTTGAATTGAGCTGAGCCCTCACAGGTATGTACAAATTGCCTCGGTTCCTCTGTTTCCTGGATGTATACTATTACGGCAGAGCCATATTTTCCTCCATCAGTGAAGACCATAGGTTCTGATGGCAAGAGGTCCCTGACAAATATTTTTGGGGTCTTCCATGACAAGGTTTGAAAAAGAGTAACCCACTTGTGGGGGCCAAAATGGCAATCCAAGTCCCCCATAAATCCCTCAGGTGCTAGTGCCATATAGCCATTATATCTCTGAACCCATTCCAGGTCTTTGAGTCTGTAAGGAATTACAATCCTATCCCGGTCTTTCCCATAGTGTCTGACTGCTAGGTCCCTTCCCTTTTGGATTAAGTCTGCTAGTTGGCCCATAGGTGAATAAACTTGGGGAGTCCCTCCTAGAGAAGCATGAATCCATTGTGCCGTCTGGCCAGCCTGCAGTAGAGTGGTTGCAATCAAAGTCTCTCCAGGGAGGGTCCATAACTCTAAGGGTATCTGGGGGTTATATCTAGCTAATTTGGCCTGTTTTAATGCCTCCTGAACCTGTTGAAGCACTTGGAGGTGCTGGGGGTCAAGCTTAATTAACTCTGTTTGCTGTCTCCCTATCAGTAATTGGAACAAGGGCTCGAGTTTTTCTGTGGAGATTGGTATCCAGGCTCTTACCCAATTTATTTCTCCCAGTAATTTCTGGAGATCTACAAGCTTTAGGGGATTATGAAAGTTTAATTGGAGCTTTAGTGGGCTCACACCATCCAAAGTTAACAGGGTGCCCAATATCTTTACAGGGGGCACCAGTAGAATCTTATTTGGGGCTACTTTAAATCCCTTGCTTCTCAAGTGTTGTAGTATATTTTTAAGCCATTTTTCTAATTCAGGGGCATGGGCATCCCCACAGTAATATCATCCATATAAACATATACCATGGCATCAAATTTGGCAACAATAGGCTGTAGCAGTGCCTTTAAATAGGTTTGACAAATAGCTGGACTATTTGCCATGCCTTGGGGCAACACCATCCATTCATATCTATCATCTGGACCCTGAAAGTTGTAAGAAGGTACAGAAAAGGCAAATTTCTCATAGTCTGCTTCTTGTAATGGTATTGAGAAAAAGCAGTCCTTAAAATCAATAGTTGCCAGATGTAAATTAGAAGGAATGGCAGGTATCCAAGGCATTCCCCTAAGGAGCTGTCCAGAGAGATCAGGTGCACGGCTTGCCCCAACCCAGATCCCCAGTGCGACTCCGCGGCAGAGATCCTAAAGGGGAAGCCAGGACCCCCGTTGGGCCAAGAAGAGCCTACAGCCAGTTTCTTCTGGTGTTGCAGCTCTTTATTGTGTTACAGCTCTTTTCAGGATGTTACTGGTCTTCTATGGGTGCAGAAGGAAGCTGTTTAGGGAACTCAGCAGCCACTTGATAAAGGCTCAAAGCCACAGAAATTAGCATACAGTGCAGGGTGTCTAGCAATCATCACACAGCAGAAAATTCACAGGGGAGAGGTAATTCTCCATATGAGGAAGTAACATATCTGCCAATCAGCATACAAAGAAAAGGATACTTCATTAACATACAAGGACGAGTATTTCTCTAAATGAGGACATAGCATACTAACCAATAGTAATGTCATTTCTTCGTAGGTTCCTCATTTCTGGGAGGCCTTCTTTATCTCTTGGTGCCTTCTGGTTTGTTTCACTTCCTCTAAGTGCTATTTTAGATGGGCCCATTCGGTACTGGACAAGAGGGCGAGGGATATGCGGGTTTAGGATGGACTTTAGTTGAATGTGATTTGAGTGGAGGGATGGGTTGATGGGAAGAGTTTTATTGTCAGTGTCAAAGAGGGATAGGAGCCTGCAGTCAGGGATGGAAGGAATTGGGTGAGGGGCAATGCATCCAGGGAATGGCAGGGGAGGTGTTACAGAGGGAAATGCTAGTCCAATGCTAGGGACGGACGGGGCTTCCAGAGAACCAGAGAGGGTTTTTCTGTTTACCAGCATTTCATTTTAGAGTGGTAGAGAATAGATTGTCTTTGAAGAGGTCCTTGTTTTGGTGCTCAGGAAGGAGCTGGATTTGGAGGGTGTGGTTGCAGAATGATGTGGAAAGAGAGGGTTGTGAAAGGAAGGGGCGTCCATGGATATGCGTCTCCATAAGGGCATAGAAAGGATTCAAGTTGGGCATCTGTTGACTGGGGATATTTTATGGAAGTAAGCCAGGTGAGAATGAAAATATGCCCATTGAATTGATTACTTGGAGGCAGGTGATATCGCATTGTTGAGGGTTGCAGAAAGAGTAGGAGATTGGAAAGGGGTGGAAGAGACAGGGTCACTTTGAAAGGTCAATTGTGGGTGTGGGCTTTTTGAAAAGGTCAGTCCTTAGGAAAAGATGTGGAAATCTATCCAAGATGAGGGGGTGGTTGGGATGGCCAGGGGCTTTAGACCCTAGTGGGAAGACAAATGTAGCAGTCAGAAGAGAAGGTGTACTTAATAGTTGTAGGTGAAAGACATTAGAAGGGCTTCTGGGTGGTCCTGTTCAGGTATAGGTGGGAGGTTCATTATTCTTAGGGAAACAGAACCAGTTGAGATTGCTTGGAAAGGTGGGGGCACTTTTTGAGGCATGAAATATGGACCCAGGAGAAATGTTCCTGAAGTTTGGCTCCAGTGGGAGTGATTAGAATGATTATTAAAGGCCCTTCCCATTTCAGTCTTACCTGATGGGGATGGAGTGAGGCCAGGTAAACAGCAGCCCCTGTCTGAAGGGGTGGATGTAGGGCGGAGTCCAAGGAGGCTGGAAAGAGAAGATCAGTATGTTTCCATAGGGAGGAGCATATAAAGGTAAGGAGAGGGTGCATTGTGGAAGGGACAGGAGCAGGAAGTGTAGACGGGAGTCTTGGAGTGGACAGAGGCTGCCCATACACGAGCTCAAAAGGGATCAGCATGAGGGGGTTTCTGCGAAGGGTGCAGAACTTGAGGAGAGCCAAAGAAAGTAATTTTACCCATTCTAGGTGTGCCTCCATAGCTATTTTGGTAAGATTCCAAAGATGAACTTTGCCTGAGGTTTGTGGTCTGTATGGTATGTGAAATTTCTAGGATATCTGGAGGTATTGGACTACAGACCAAGTACCATTAGAGAAAAACTATTTTTCTACAGACTATTGTCAGACTGTAGAGGGGTGGGTAGGCTGAAACGGGGAATAACTTCTTGGATGAGAAGGGAGGAAGCTGTGGGTGCCTTCTCAGTGAATAGTGGCCTCTCTTGCCTGTTATTGGGCAGCTTCTGACAGGTTGTGAATAGCTGATCATCAATTATGGGAATCCTCTTCTGGGTAAGGAAGTCCCTTTTTTCTCCATATCAAAACGTTTGAATGGGGAATGTTGTAGGCACATTTTCAGTCTGTGTAGATGCTTATAGATTGTCCTTTGGTGAGCCTAAGGGGGGCAATAAGTTCAGCCTGTTGGGAGGAGGTTTATAGTGGCAGGGGCACTACATCTATGATCTTATGGTCTGTGGGGACAGAAGGCTGATGGCTCACCCCTTCCAGGACAGCATATCCTGTGGCAAACAGTGGTGCCTTTTGTGAGCTCCCATCTCTGAACCAGTCAGGTGCCTTCAGGATGTGAGTCTCAGTTATGTGGGAAAAAGAATGAGGACAAGATCAAAAATTTCAGAGCAGGAGTGGACTGGAACAAAGTGGTCTAGTGGGGAGGTAGAAGACATGGGGAGGAGGGTGATTGGGTTGAGACTGAAATATGTCTGGAAATTGAGGTTGGGGTGGAGAAGGTATACATGTAGGAGCTGTGTTTGGGTGAGTCGGGTATGGAGTGTGTGACAGCTGAAGGTCCCTCGGGGAGTGGAAAGAGAGAATTACAAGTGGGCTGTGAAGGTTACTTTATTTGCCTCTGGAATTAGGAGAGCTGCAGCAACCAGCCACCACTGCCTGAAGGCAAGAGGGGCAGTCTGGGTAAACCAAGTCAAACTGTTTACAAAGATAAGAGATTGAGGGACAAGTCTCACCAGCCTTCTGGCAGGGGAAGGCTAAAGCTTGTCCCTTGTCAGAATGAAAGAAAAGGAAAACATGGCTAAGGCTTGTTTTAAGGCTCTTATGAGCTACTGAGAGAAAAGGGGGATGGGAGGGGTTCATCTGAGGAGCCCGTAGCTACATTATACAAGGGTGGGCAATTAGGGAAAAGTTGGGACTCTAGATGGGAAGAACCCAAAGAGACCTAGCAGAGAGAGATCTCTTTTTATCGTAGGGAGCAGAATTTCTAGGAAGTTGGCAATTCTTTCAGAGGGAATTATTCTTATTCCTTAGATGATCTGCAGTCCCAGGCAGAGGATTATGGTCAAACATATTTGTGCTTTTTGGTGAGACACACAATATTGCCATCAGCCAAGGCATTTAATAAAGTGGTGGTGTGTTCTGCATGTTTCTTTGGAGAGACTGCAAAGCACTAGGCCGTGTACACATTGAAGAAGGTGACTGGGTGAGAGACATAAGGTAAAGCAATCTTTTTGTAGGACCTAGCCAAAACAGTGTGAACTATCCCTGAACCCCTGGGGCAGGACTGACTATGTGAATTGTTGGGCACTTTGGGTGCCGGGTTTCTCCCTGATGAAAGCAAAAAGAAATTGAGAGTCAGGGTGCAGGGGAAGAGTGAAAGGTGTCTTTAAGGTCCAGGACAGAAGGGGCTGGCCTGAGAAGAGATGGCAGATAAGAGGGTGTGGAGGTTGGGGACCACCAGCTGAGTGGGGATAATGGTCGTGTTTATTTTCCTGAGATCTTAGACTAGCCTGTATGAGCCTTTTGTTTTTTTGACTCCCAGAATGGGGCTGTTATGAAGAGAGTTTATAAGGGTGATGAGGTTAGTTTTCAGTAAGTGAGTGCTCAGAGGTTGGAGTCCTCTGTGAGTGGCAAGGGAAAGTGGATACTGGATCTGTGTGATGTAGGACTTGGGGCCTTTTAAGGAGACCCTGACAGGATGGTGGTGTTTGGCGGTTGCTGGGTTGTCAATATTCCAAGTCTGGGGACTGCCAAAAGTCCCTAAGAGGGACTGGTCTTCAGGAGGGAATGGGAAGCCAGAGTCCACTGTTAAACAAAAGATCGTTGTTGAATTAAAGGGGGGAGGGTGCGGGGTGGTCTCAATGTTTTTTTTTTTTTTAATAAATCCCATTCTAAGAGGGACATGGGACAATCAGGCATGATGATAGAGGAGTATGACAGAGTTAGTTGTCAAACTGTATGGGGACCTAGCAAAACGGGAGAGAGGGAGAACACAATCACAGGGCTGTGGGGGTTTTTTGAGACTCCTGACCAGGAGGTGAGGAGGGAAAAGGCCACCCTGGTGTCCATGAAGGAATATTGGTGGCTGGCCACCGTCCCAATTACTTGAGCTTCCTCTAATGATTCACCTTTAGCAAGTGGGGAGTGTGAACCTGGGCTGCCTCATTCTAACAGATGGAGGCTGTAGACATTGTTACTGGAAGAAATTGGTGCTACCAAAGATCGGCTAGGTCACTCTGGGGGCAGTCCACCTACCAGTGGCTCCCCTGTATACCTTAGTGGGGCCTGCCAGTTTGGGCAAGCTTTGGCCAAGTGCCCTGAATCACCACAATGGGAGAAGGCTCTGGGAGGCAAAATCCTTTGGGAGAATGTGGGACTGTGGGTGAATTTCTGAGGTGGTTGGTTCTAGAGCACAGGGGCCAGGAGCTGGTATTTGGCCTTTGAATGTTTTCGCTTTTCCCTCTTGATTAATAAAATCTTAAACACTACATTTAGGAGTTCCTATGGGGGGAGGGTGTCTCAGGTCCCGTTCTAGCTATCTTATTTTTTTTCCAGATTTCAGTAGCTGACTGATAAATAGGATGCGAAGGAAGGGGGTGCCCATGGGCACGGAGAGGTCTAAGTTGGTATATTTAGTAATGGCCTCTGTGAGCCAGCCATGAGCAGGGCTGGCTTTTCTTCTATGCTCTGTGTGCTTTCTCTAATTTTGTTAGAGTTAGCCTGTATATGGGTGTTCTTTTGCATGCCCTCTAAAAGACAGGTGACCATATGGTTGACACAGATGTTGCCTGTGTTATTCAGCTGGTAAGGCCAGCAGGGCTTAGTGGTGGGAAGGGCATCATCTATAGCAGGGTATTGGGTGGACCACTGTTCCTGGAGACCACTGATATGAGTGTGTGCCACCTGTCAAATTCTCTGTCTTTCATTAGGGGTAAGGGTAGACGTGAGGATATAATGGGTGTCTGAAAGTGTGACTAATGAAAGGTGAAGAAAAGCCTTTCTAAATTTGGTGGGGTTCTCAGAAAAGGAACTTAGCTTGGATTCTATTTGGCTCATATCTGACAGTGAAAAAGGGATGTAGATGCTGACATTACGCTCGCACTCCTGAGACCTCTTGAGGGTGAAACTTATGATGGGCTTGGACTTGGGCTTGGGTTTGGGCTTGGGATTTTGACCAGGTAACAAATGAATAGGGAAACGAGAGAGGTTAAAAGAGAAGGGGTAGGAGGATTGCAGGGGGCTTGATAGGCCGGTGGAGGAAAGGAAGCAGATATGAGTGGAGGTGTTTGGGGACAGAGTCTGGGATCAAGGGAGAATGGGAGTTGACGGGTAGATTTTGGGGGTAGCTGGGCTGGGAAAAGAATTAGTAGAGGAAGGAATAGAGGGTCATGTGGAGGGGATACATGAAATAGATGGTCGGGGGAGCGTAGGGGGAGGCTCTGAACCGTGAGGAGGCTGTGAAGGAGGCGGGTATAGGGAAGGGGCTTATTGGATCATGGTTGGAAAAGAGGTCAGATGGTGAAAGGAGGTAGTGGGGAAAAGGTCTCGCAATAGGAGTTGGATAGAGAAGAACAAGGAAAAAGGTGGGAGTGAAAATGAAAGAAGCTTGGATGTATGGAATCTCAGATCCTTTGCCATTTCTTTAGAGGAAGTTATCTAAAATCTATAAAATGACAGAATCAAAAGTTTCAAATTCAGGCCAAATATTTCTGTTATCAAGTTGGGGTTTAGGCCAAATTTGGGTGCATAAACAGATCAAACATTTTGGGTTGAGCTTGGTAATGTCAAGTTGTGAAAGTTTTTTTTTAAAGACAGGCCAATAGGCTCTTTGGGGATGGATATTTGGAACCCCATAATGGGCAGTGAATTAGGGAGAGGGCAGAATCCGTGGCATCAAGGCTTCTCCCGATGCCAGGAAAGGTGGGAGCCAGGAGGGATTTTGGTGCAAAGACTGGGTATCCCCAGATCTGATCATCGAAACAGAAAGATGGGGATCCCTAAGGTCTGAGAAGGAAACTTCTGGGCACCTCTGAATGTGTCTGGATTCATGTCCACGTTGGAGAAGTTGGATGCAGCTTGTAGCAAATGCAAAGGGCCTCTGGATGGAGATTGGTGTGTGTGTGTGTGTGTGAGAGAGAGAGAGAGAGAGAGAGAGAGAGAGAGAGAGAGAGAATAATATAGTATGTATTAGGTATCTCCTTACAGGCTCCCAGAAGCATCCACTATGACCTTTGGAACAAAGGCATTCCCCACCTATGTGGAAATGAGGGTGTAAGAAACCATGGCCCCAAATGGGGTGAGGTCTCTGGGTAATGGTCTGGGGCCTTTTAGCCAAACTAGTCTTATGAGGGGGAGGTGCCCAGAGTCTGATGGGGGCGAGAAAAGAAGTAAAGGTGAAGTGTTAGAGAGAGGATCTTGTTCAGAAGATTTTTCTGAGTTTCAGCCTCAAAATGTTAGGAATAGGACAGATAGAAGAGAAAGCAACTAATCTCAGCAATTCAAACTGACCTTTATTATAGCCAATGAGGGGTGAGGGCTGACCAGTGGGAACTGGCCGAGCAGCCATGCCAGTTAAGCTGCAGGGAAGTTGAAGTGTGTTGGTAGGCAGAGCTATAGTTTATTGGGGGTTTGGTAGGGGTGTTTGTAGGGGCCTTAGGGCCTGTATTGTTCAGAAGGACTTGTTTGCAGAACAGGAATGAATTTCTGATTGGGAGTGGTATGGTCTGGAGCTATATCTCAAAACAGGCTAACCTCACTCTGGTAAGGCCTGTCAGTGGGATTGGTGGTTTGTGCACTGGTTTTTGTGCAATCTACCTTTAGATTATGTCTCACAAAGTAGATGTTTTGCATTTCTTCAAGTCCTCAGGTGATCATAAGTCATACATAGTACACAGCCACAAATTTCTCCTGCACACCTTCTGAGAATAAAAAGAAGAAACTCAGTTTGGTCCTATGTGAACAATTTTGAAGGCCTGAGTAAGCTCCTTTATGCCAGGCAATAGCTGCCTCCAAGCCTAGAATCTTGGCAAACAACTGTGCCTTGTTAGAATTTAATGCTTTACCTTTTCACATATTTATTGCTACTGTTGCCACTATTTATAGCAGGTGAATACTTCTTCCCATCAATCTCAGAGAAACAGTACATTTCCTCTACTCAGTTCATTTTCAGCTTTGAGTCAATTATAGAAACTATTGGCTATTGATTATGATAATGAGCTGAAAATAATCACAAATGATCATTTCAACTGACAGTATTAGTTGCTTACTGAGCAGCACCAGTAACTGTTTCGGAGGTATTTTCTCATTTAACCTTCTCAAAAATCATATTACATTAAGGTGCTATTAATATGACTCCCGTTTTAGAGACTGCAAACCAGAGTCTGAAGATGTTGAGGGTCCTTCTCTAACCAACATGTAAACAAAGGCATAAGCTACTTTGAATGAATTCAGCAAGTAAAGAATATGCTCAGGGTCTGGGAAAGGTTGGATCATATGACTGTTTGGTGCTCCTACTTAGTGATTCTGAGTTTCTGTTCTTCCAGAGCAGGCAAAGGTGTTAATGCATTCAAACAAGGAGATTCTGTCTTTGTGCCTCATCTGAGAGATACTATAAAGTTCTGGTATAAGGGGTTGAAGCCAATGTGGCTCTGTCCTGAAATTACCAAAGGATGGAGAATTGGGAAAACAATACAATTAAAACATGTCCTCCCTACATCACCAATATTGCTATTTGTATTGTGGAAACCTCTTCTGTTCGCTAAATTACACAATCTATACAATGAATTCCCTTTCTAATTAATAATTAATACTGTCTTGCAGGCATTTTGGTTAGTTGGGTTAAAGGAACCTTCTGTGATTTCAACTTCTAATTATTTTTATACATTCTTTGCTTTGCCTGTGTTTTCAGGCATATTAGCATGAGCACAAACTTCTGAATATTAGAAAAGGATATTTTGACGAGTAAAATTAGAAAAAAGATCCCTAACTAATTTTAATCAACGATCTAATGGAAAGTTTATGGCAAATGTCTTAAATGTGGTTGTACTGTTTTGCTTCCACGTACCTTCCATTCCCACACAGGATCATGTGATGGACGCAGCAGAGACCTTGCAAAAGTCTGGATTTAACCCCTTTCTCCATCTCATACTGATGGCATCTGTCTTGGCCATTTTAATTTATGTTTTTGGAATTTTTTCAACTCAGAAATTAGGGTAACATTGCTCCCTGGAATTCTGTAGATTAAATGAGATTTTTAATGCAATCATTCAGTACTACCCAAAAGTATGTTGAGGGTGCTTAATAAACTAAGTACTCTACATACCCAATACCTAACTTAATGTATTTAATTATTCTTCTGGGTCTTTTATTCATACCTGCTTCTTTATTGTAAATCATTTCTAAAATACTTGAACTTGGTTAATAGACTATTCTTATACTATCTATTCCAGTGTCCTAAGAGGATACTACATAAAAATTCTTGAATGTCTTTAATAAGTTTTCCCCTCTTATTATAAAGTCATATTATTTATCAAGATGTTTTGACAAAGGTATGTGGAATTATAAACAATGAAATGCATTGCCTTTCTCCCTTCCTCTTCCCCGTTGGTCTACAACATGTCTGCTAGATTTATGTTGAAATTATCTCAGCTCATAAGTTCTCAGAAGAAAGGAATTCTAAATCTTGCATTAATGGAGACACAAAGTGATCTTGCATAAATTAAACACTGCAATTGAAGAAACAAATTTTAGACTAAAACATGTCCAAACATGTCCCTTGTTTTATTTCCTTCTTTCCAGATAGGGTGTTTTCAGCGCTCTGCACTTAGTATATGAATAAATAAAATGACAAAGTTTTATTACATAAAGAAAAATATTTCCCACCTCTGTTGTACACTGCCGAAAAGGATATTCATGATTAACTCTATAATCGATAACACTGAACTATTCTCAGTATTAACTCAATGATTAACTCTCTGATTGTTAATAGAGAGTTAATACTCAGGCAGTCACCTCTTTTTTAGTACTGTTTGGAGGAAGTCAGACCTAGATCAAAGCAGGTTAAACAAACACAGCTTTGTTTTGTCTCTGAAGCAGTGCTGTGGGCAAAGGCAGCAGGGCCTGAACCCACTGGCTGTTCTTCTGCCTGACTGAAGTACACAGGTTGTTCAGTGGTTTATTAAACTAGGGTCTTATGACAGAAAGCAAATTATCTCCAAGGGAACTTTGTCACCAGGGTGCCTGTTCAATAGTGATGCCTCTTGCTGTCACGGAGACTACATGGAAAGATCAATGATGGGTTTTCTTGAAATTGCCCTTGGAGCAAGTCTCTTCTCACTGACCTGCATTTAAATCTGTAATCCAAAACATTCGATTTCTCCTTAAGATAAAAGTGAAGCCATCTTCTACGGCTCTCAACTGACTCTTTATAAAGTGCACAAAACAATCTTACTTTCTGTAAACCAGCAGAATTCACTCCTTCTGTGAAGCTGAGAATGCACTTAGATCTTTTAAAATTAAATATATAAGCCAGAGTAACGAAAAAGGATAGAAACAGACATATACTTTAATCCAACAAATAAGCAGACTTGGTGAATTAAAGAAGAAATTCAAATCTCAGACAAGTCTCTATTCTTTTTTGGGTACTGAAGGTTTTTTACTTTTGTATTGTCCATTCTTATGTACTACTCCATATTTGTTTGGTAATATGCTACTGAGAGAGCAACAGTTTGAACACTGTCCCAGCTACTGTTGGAGGAAGAGACGAGAATAGGATGGAGCAGTAAAAGTATGAGCTGACCCAGGCCCTTCAGTAAAAGCCCTGCTTCCCTTCCTCCCTCGTCCAATCCCTGCCTTCACTCTCCTGCGAGTACTACAAAGTGGGTATAAAAGCCAGATGTCGCATAGAATCAACAGCTCTTCCAGTTTCCTCTTGTATTATAGATCAAATAACAGCCTCTTAAAATTCATGCTCACCCAGAAACTCAAAACTGTAGCCTTCTTTGGAATATGCTTTTTGAAAATGAATCCGGTTAAGATTAGGCCATAAGAGATTTTCTAATCCAAAGATTAATATCCTAGTAGAAGGGAAATTTGGGGGCAGACCCTAATCATCAGCAGATGATGTGAGGGACACACAGAAACAATGCTATGTGATGACGAAGTCAGAGAGCAGAAAGATGTCTCTACAAGGTAAGGGATGCCAAGGATGGTAAACTGCCAGCAGCAGCTAAGAGAGGGCCATGGGACAGTTTCTTCCTCAGAGCATCTGTCAGCACCTAACCCTGCATGTCTCTAATGGATAGACTTTCATGCAGAACTGCTCATAAATTCAGCAGTGTCTGACTTCAGCCTCCAAAGGTGTGAATGAATAAATTGCTGTGGTGAAGTCACCTGGTTCACAGAACTACTTAACGCAGCACCTAGCTATCTTCCCCTTTTACTTCACTGCTGGGTTTGCTGTGCCAGAAGTCTGCAGTGGGGACAGAAGAGGAAGGGAAGTGGAGCTCTACGGCAGAAGGGCTGCCCCACTCCTGTTCCACGTAGTCCACAAATGGTGGCAGTGTCAACCAGAGTTACAATCTCAGAGGAACTTTAATGAGGGTTCAACTGCTCTGAGAAGCTGCCGCACCATTATTTAGCTTATTGTTGCCCTGAAGGGATGTGTTACCTACACTGCACTCTTTTCCCATTTGTCACAATTATCCCCAGGAAGGAGGTTTATGTGGAATCTCCCAATTACTTAAATTAAGAGAATATTCAGTACAGAATGAAGCACACACATCAAGGACTGAGCAACCGAGGCGCTGCCTGGTGTCCCTTTGCATAAGGCATAAGAAACCCATGGGTGGGAGGATGCCCATCCTAACTGCACTGTATTCTAGGTTAGCATTGGTGGCACCTGGGGCTGGCCGTCCACTCCTCTGTGAAGCCAAGCATCCTGTGGCACTACCACCAACCTGCCAGTTTGCGTGAGCTAAGTAGAAATACCTGATTTTACGTAATATATTTTACCTTTTCAGGAATGCTGACTTTCCCTGCTGTGTGTGAATCTAGTACTTTTGGCTTGAGGGTGGGGTTGTTTGTTTGTTTCAAGTTTCTTTTGCAGGATCCCACTATGTAGCCCTAACTGGCCTGGAACTCAAAGAGATCCAGCTGCCTCTGTCTCCTGAGTACCAGGATCAAAGGTGTGTGCCACCATACCCAGCTCTACTACTTTATTTTCATGCTTTCAGCTTTCAAACGTGTTTTCTGTAGCATTATCATATATAAAAAAAAGTATCAAAGACAGATATAACACTTTTATTTTTTTTAATTGCACACAATTAAAAGTGGTATACATTATCCTTGACCTAACAATATTAAAGGTGATTTAAAACAATATTAAAGATGATTTAAAGTATTAGAGTTTGAAATGTCTACATTTTCATTTGTTTGTTAAAAGGATATTATCACTTTATAATTCCACCTTTTGCAAAAGGAAAGAGATGGCTTTCCAAGTTGTAGTGTAAAAAAGGCTTAATTATCAGGCAAATGTTTCAGACTCAGAGGGAAGTGAGGATGTTCGTGCTCCCTCCTGAGCAGTTAGGCTTTTTCAAGCAGGGCTATTCACAGAAATCAGGGGTTGCCATTTTGGTAAAAACCTTCCCTTTAGGGTGTAGAATATTGTAGAGTTGGCAAATTTTTGTCATCTGTTACTGAAGCCCCCCAAAAGAAAAGATCAGCACTTTTAAAGGTCCCCTGTCCCCAGACTAGCTTTGATTTACAGGGCTGACAAGGTCAATCCTTCAATCGCTGCAACCCAGAGCCCCTCACTAAGAAAGAAAGATTCAATTTATCTCCTAATTCCAGATCTGCACCTCCTCCTCTCCTTCCTGCATCTGGAACATCAGTGGCAGGAAGGGAGTGAGCATATCCGTGTGCTGCAGGTAATTTACTGTGTTGTGAATTAGATGACCTCTTTTCATGTAGGGAAAATTAACTTCTGTGTCACACCTTTATTTTTATTACTTGCTACTTGATCATCTTTGACTTTTCTCTGATATTATGAGTGATTTCTTAAAAAGCCCACAGATAGGTCAAGATAAACCTGTTCTAAGTCAGAGATGGATTTACATGCTCAGTCCTTTTTATCTAGCTCTATCACTATTCATGAGCATTAGAAAGAACTCAGAGTTCAATGTCAAGCTCATAGGACAGGTCAATCAATAGCCTAAAGCGGGAAAACTCAAGTGAGATGAAGCACAGAAGAAACATTGAAATCTCACGGAGAAATCAACATGAGAATAACTTTATCCTTAAACTGATGTAGGCACTGAATTTAGGAAAAAAAAATACATATATATATATATATATATATATATATATATATAATTGGTCTTTAAGATCCTTTTTTAAGTTGATATATCATCCAACTTAAAAAGAAACAAGTATCTAAATAAATATTAGTGTTGAGCATTCTTTCAGAGTTCTTTGAGATAGCACCTGAAATATAAGCTCCATGGTTAATTGTTGGCTCATAAAAAAGAGAAGTCCCATCAGACAGGAGCTGAGGGTATGGCTCTGTCAGTGTGCCTGCCATGCAAGTATGAGGACCTGGATTTGGATCCACCACATCGGTGCGAACGTCAGGCTTTGCGGTGCTGATCTGTAACCGGGGTGTTGGGGAGACAGAGGCATCTCCCAAAGCACATTGGTCTGGAGTATAGCCAGGTCAATGAGCTCCAGGCTCACTGGGAGACCCTGCATCAGAGAGTATCTGGAGAGTATGGGGGAGCGGGAGAAAATATGATCAAAATGCACTGTGCGAAGTGCTCAGAGAACTTATTGTTATTCAAAAAGCAAGGTGGAGAGCAATCGAATAAAACACCTGATAGCGAAGCGACCTCTGGACTCCATATACTCGTGTACATATATGTACCCATATTTACATCCACAAACACACACGTACACCACATACAAACACACACAAACATGCACACATGCACAAAAATCCCATGAAACAAATTTAAAGCAATGCATCAAATTGTGAACTTTGAGCCTCTATGTACAAATATATAGTTAAAAGTACATGATGCACCCCTGAACAAAAGCACATCAGGTCCATTTAGTCCCGCTCAAAATCTGCGATTGTCCTTCTGTAATAAACATGCGTCAGTTTTCTCATAATAAATTCTGAAGAGGCAGCCACCATAGAATCATCAGTAGAAACCTACTCCCTGCCCACTGCTCACATATCCACCATCATCTGGACAGTCAAACAACCTCTTGAAAAGATTACACCGTTCTATTTGTAAGGACTGAAGACCCAATTTTTGATACCTTAAATTCTTGGCTCATATCTGGGTATCTAAAGAAAGCTGTTGGCTGCAGGCATGGACCAGATCAGGAGCTCAGGAGCTCGAGCTGTCATAAGATATTTGCCTCCCCATCTCTACTTCTCTGTCTCTTTGCTTGACTTCTTTAAGCACTGCTTTCTTTCCATGACAGGTGAAGAAAGTACCCCAAGTTCCAGTTTCTCATTCTCCAAGTTTAGCTATCCAAGCAGAAAGAGACTGTTTCCCCCAGAGAAACTGTCATCTGGTTGGCATGTGTATCCTTAAACCAACCAGTGCAGAGACAAGAAGAGGGTCTCCTGATCAGCCAGGTCTAGTCCCTGCACATCCATTCAGTTTGCTTCCTCATAGGAAAAGTAATGCCCCTTCTACCATGCACTTATGGAAATGGATGATTTCTAACATGGTGACACTATTTCTACATATTTCATCATGCTTAAAACATAAATTATTACAGTTTATGCTAACATAGCTATGTAGTAGTAAATGCTGCTATAATAACTCTTTGTGGGGAGAGGTGTACAAACACCCTACCACAAATAGGGCACTAATGACAGACTAACAATTCCAACAAAGTCCAACTTGATAAACCAAAGAGATTACCAAGAACTTGTACAGGAGTAGGCTGAGGGGTTACTCACGGGAGGAAGTGGGCGATTCAACAGCAGCTGCACCACGGGAAAGTACTCCCCAGCACTGATGACAGATAATGAAAGCTGCAATCCTGGAGCTTTCTGCATGACTTGCAGGAGGCTCAACAGGTCCCAGAGTCTCTTCCCCGAGAAGGAAGGGTAACTGGTCAGAAAGTCTCTTCTGCAGAGAGCTGTTTACTTCCATAACCTTAGGAAGAGACCTTGTGGATCTTCTAAATTTCAACTCTTCCAAACTTGTATGAGTGTTTGCTTTTCTGACTTTCTCCAGGAGGAAATGTTTCAATTAGGAAGAAACTGCTGTACAGCAAAGGCCTACTGTTTAAGGGGTGTTTATTAAATATTCATGAATGACTACCACATTTCATCCCTCTTCTGTGATGACTTGGTATCACCATTTGCTTTATTAGGCATGCTAATGTGTTGAGGGTTCCAGATGGCAGAACTGCCCATGAATTGCCTTGACTTTAACAAAATCCATAATGAATGCTTCAAACAAGCGGCCAGGATGGTGCAGTGCTCTGCTGAAGAGAGCATTTGGCCATTGCATGTAGGTGTTGCATTTTGTTGCATCGTTCTAAACACATCAGAACTGACCAACAACCCTACAAAACATAGTTACTTTCTTTATCCCATTTTCTCAAATAAGGAAACCTCAGTATAGGCATACCACTTTACCCAAAACCACTCAGCTCGTAAATAAGAGTGTGGTTTGAGTTTAATTTCAGAGCTTATGTTCTTAGTCACTAAACTATTTTGCAAG
Source organism: Eospalax fontanierii (assembly GCA_035773235.1). Classification (NCBI taxonomy): domain Eukaryota; kingdom Metazoa; phylum Chordata; class Mammalia; order Rodentia; family Spalacidae; genus Eospalax; species Eospalax fontanierii. The sequence continues at coordinate 77,013,097 of CM069526.1, forward strand.
AGAATCATTCCTGGAATGTCACACTTCCCCTCATCCCGTCTCACCTGGAATAATAGACTGTCATGGCAATATGAAATGATTTAGTGAAGGCTGCTCAAAATTTCTTCACCTACAAATGTGCTCCCTCACTGACCTCCCCTCTGAATTCCAACATATCAAGTCTTCTTTTATTTACCTCTTGACAGTAACAGTGGTAGGATTAAAAGAAAAATGAAACCAACACCAGTCATTGAAATCTTAGAAAGGAAAACTTTGAATACTAGAATCGTTTATAAAATTACTCTGTCGTTTCATAAGTCCTAAGGGAATTGGATAGGGATGTTCTGAGAACAGAGGGAAAAGAAAGCTTCATAGTATTAGAATTGAGAAGAGCCAGCTGGGTTCCACAGTTGGAACAGCAAGACCATGTCGGGCACTTTTGTGCAGCGGAGATACTGAGAACGGGAGGCAGTGATGAGATGGCAGTAAAGAAACGTCTGCGGAACCCCTTCCATCTAACAGGACTGTTCATGTGTCCCATCTCAGTTTTGATGATACTGAAAAATAAATAGCACATTGACTTAGAGCACTTCTCAACTGGAAGTGACATTTGCCCTCTCCTTGGGGACATGTCCCCTCAAGAACATGGGAGGAGGGGATAATTGAAAGAGCCCTGGATGCTGCTCTGTCTCCCGGCCCCCCCAAGACCAAGAATTGTCTAGTCCAAAATGTCAGTACTGCAAAGGTTGAGAATAATGTGGCTACATCATATACTTGACAAGTATCGGGGTCCAGCCTGGGGCCCAAGTAATCTGTTGAGAAAGCTTCTCTGCGCTTTCTTACTCATATCATTTGGCTTACTGCAGTTAATTCAGACAATGACTTTAGGTTTTTGGAAATACAATGATACCGTTTTAATTGGAATACTCTATTAATAAACCTTTGTGCATTGAGGGAGCTAGCTCACTCCTCAGAGAATTTACTGTGCCCCAGGCTCTACCTCATTAGAAGAACTCATATCCAAAACACAAATGCCACCTTATTTACTGAGTTCTCATATGCCAACATTTCTCAATTTCCAGCAAATTGTTTCATAAATAGGAATATGATTAACTCCTTGAAAGCTATTTTTGTTATTATTGAGGTAATTAAGATTTGATCGCCACTCTATTTTTGTCAGTACATCTGCTCTTTGGTAAATGAGGTATCAGATGGTGTTCCGTGAGCGACTCTGATGTGTCTCTGTGGTGTGAATGAACAAAAGGCCTCCTGTCTGCATCTTGTTTTTCAGCGGAGACTTTGATTTAGCTTGCACAAAATTATTTTTAAAAATTGTAGTTTTGAGGAATTTTGTTTCACGAAGTAGTGTCTATGTAAAAACCTACTAGGAACTTAAGCTGTCTCATTATTTATATCATTTTTTGTACATAATAATGAGTCTTATTTTGAAAATTCCATAAACGTATGTGATGTTGTTTAATCATATTCACTTCCCAATTACCCTTTCTGGCACCCCTCCCAGTCCTGCTCATCTCCTTCTCCTTTCGAGTTAGCCCCTCTTTCACTTTAATGTGTGTGTGTGTGTGTGTGTGTGTGTGTGTGTGTGTGTGTGTGTGGTTGTTTACAGGAGCACAGGAACTTTACCTGTGTCTGTACCACTAGAGAAGATGGCGCCCCCCAGTCATCACCTCTTACTGGAGAGTACATCCATAAGGAAGGCCAGGTCTTCTGAGCCCCTTCCCTTCCACGGCAGGGTACCGGCCAGCTCAGTCTTGTGCAGGTCCATTTACTTCACGTTTTAACTTGATCTTTACTGAATCTTTAGCCTTATTGATTTTGGTTCCAACCAAGGACATTGTCCTTTGCCCAGGTGACAGGAACACAAGTCTCCAGTGAACTCATCCCTATTTCCCTTGCATTGGCAACAGGACTTACCCCTAGTTTCAAGGATGCTTCCTCTTGTGTCCTTTTGGATTCAAACGTATCACTGCCAAGGGCAGATTTTGGTTTACATTGAAAAGTTTGTTTTAATTGAGTCTCCATAGGCTTATACAACATAAAAGCCCGCCAGCACTGAGGCGGCCCTCTCAGCTCAGCAGTTAGCTCACCAGTTGCTTCCTACCAGTTAGTGACTGTGGCTCCACCATGGCTTCAGGCCTCCACAGACTGTCTGTCTCAGGCTGGAAGCCACTGCCCCAAATGTAGGTCTCCAGCAGAAAGCAACAAAGTCACCGTTAACTAGTGCAGACTGCCCGACCACAGCACACCAGTTCCCTGTCTGGGCTTTCTACATTGATTTGCAATGACACAGTTAATTTATATATTGATTTCAACTTGTGGAAATGATTTTCAACATTCACAAAGAAGGCTGACTTAACTACTCTGTGAAATAAAAGTATCAAGGAGAATATTGTTTGTTTTATGTTTACTTGGTTTTTCCCAAATGTAAAAGTGATTAGGTAAGAGTCCATGGTCTTAAAGATGAAAGAGGCCAGGCATAATGGCACACACTTAGGTCAGAAGGTCAAGACCAGATTGAGCTACATAGTGAGACCTTGTCTCAAAAAAATCGATCAACCCATAATCAATAAAACAAAAAGATGGAAGACACCAGAAAGACATTACTAGTTATTGAACACCAGGAAGTGTGCCCAGAATCTCCCTGAGCCTGGTCATTCTGGGAGCTGATCGGGTTGGTATAATCTCTTCCATTTCGTAGATGAGGAAGGCAAAGCTTAACGTTAGGCAAGTCGAGCTGGCATCATCTTCTTTCCTTCCCAGCAGGAAGTTGATATTTACCTCTAATTATGGGATAAGATATGCCATCCACATCTGCTATTCTACCAAAGTCACCCAAGTTGAGGCATTTACTGATTCAAGTATGCACACAGATGTCAGAGGAAGACATGAGGTGTCCAGCTTTTTCACTCTTGGCCATATTTCCTTGAGACAGTGTGCTCCCTGAACCCAGAGTTATACCAGCAGCTAGTAGGACCCCAGTGTTTCTCCTTTCTCTTCCCTTGCACACAACTATTTGACCTCTTTACATGGGTTCTGAGGATTTGAATCCAGGGCCTCATGCTTACATCTCCCTAGTCCTAATGTTACTAATTTGAGTTCAGTGTTTACATCTCATTGAAATGTATTGGCTGACATATTTCTGAAATCAATATGCTTAATAATACCTTGTTTAAGACTCTCACCTAAAAATACTTTCAGTGAAAACTCAGAACACAGTGAACCGATTTTTTCCCCTAATTTGTCTTCTGTTTTGTGTGTGTCCATGTTCATGTGTATGCATGTTCACATATGTATGTGCATGTGCCTGTGGAAGCCAGAGTTCAACCTTGGGTGTCATTCCTCGGGTGCTATCGACACTGTTTTGTTTCTGGTGTTATTGAGACAGTGTCTCCCTGTATCCTCAGCCGACCTAGAACTTCCTATATAGAACAGACTGGTCTTAATCTCACAGAGATCTGCCTACCTCTGCCTCCTGAGTTTTGGATTAAAGGTGTGGGCTACCATGTCTGGCTGAATACCTTTTTTACCTTTTGTGTGTGTATGTGTGTGTGTGTGTGTGTGTGTGTGTGTGTGTGTGTGTGTGTGTGTATAAGACAGTCTATTACTTACCTGGAGCTCAGTGAGTAGGCTAGGCTGACTGGCCAGAAAGTCCTGGATATCTCCCCATTTCTGTGTCCTCAGGTTGTGATTACAAGCTCTTTTTACATGGTTCTAGGGAGCAAATTCAGGCCCTTGTGATTAAGTTGCAAGCACTTTACCATCTGAGCTATCTACTCGACCCTTTTCTAATTTTTCATTAGCAGTTTTAAAACTATGATAGTCTCCAAGCTTTTCCTTTGGGTCGTGAATAGAGCTATCAAGCTTAGAAAAACAGTTATCATCAGTCTAACATTTATAATGGTTATTCCAACCAAAAGTTGAGCAGGAAAAGTAGTGAAAATATGAAACAAGTCACATATCCAATAATACTTATGCTTAGGTGACAAAAAACATCCTAAATACAGATGAGATCACCAAAGGATAGAACCATGATTTGTAGTTTAAAAGATAACAGAAGGACTGAAATAATTTCACATGAGAATCACATGAGATAAACTTCACAATTTTGGGATTATTTGCTTTGATTTCAGAATTACCATTTCTGAAGATGGAAACCTACGAATCATCAACGTGACTAAATCAGATGCTGGAAGCTACACCTGCGTAGCCACTAACCATTTTGGAACTGCTAGCAGTACAGGAAACTTGATTGTGAAAGGTAATGCTAACTTAGAGAACTCATGGATTAATAATGTGTCTTCCCTTCTAATAATGTAATCTACAGACATGGCATGATTCATATTAATATGTATAGATATCACTATGTTGCTAAATTAATTCATCACAGCAAACCATGATATGATTAACAATTCCTTGAGAACTGTTAGTAATGAATATGATTGAAAGGCTATCTATTTCGGAATCATCCAATACAATTTTGAGAAGTAAAACCATTGTGTCTGTTATAGTATTCTAACTAATGTTATCTGCAGTCCTTTAATTAAATTTCTTTCAAGTCTCAATAGATTTGAAATTCATGTCTTAGGAACCCTGCGCTAACAAATTAAAAATCCATGACTCAAGGACTATTTTTAGCAAGCATTGTTTAAACAATGACATTGGCAATTTTAAAAAGAGCTGCCCTGGGTATTCTGAGATAGAATTGGCTTCTCCAAGTTATAAAGGGCTTTGATCACCATTGGGCTTTGCTTAAGCCACCCAGCCAACCCTGTCAGTTTTAAGGGAATCAAATTGCTCTCATTCCTTAGTCTGGGTCCTTTATATTTCATGACTGAAAGTCCTTTATGCTCTTAGCCCAGTTTATAAAGTGAAACCATCCGAACACCAGATTGTTGGCCCTGATGGAAGGGTTGAGAATTGTGAAGAATGGGATAGATCTTAATTTTCATTTCATTTGAATGCCTTCCATGTCAGTCTTAGGATTTTTTTAAATTTTAAACTGCTGTATTAGCATTGCTTTCTTTAAGAAGAAGCATGATTACATTGACAGACTTCATGTAAGTAGAGAATTTGGAAAGGGAGTGAATGACAGACTCGCAATATAGGAGCAATGATAATGTCACTTTATTGTTGGAGCTTGATAGTACAGTTTTATCAGTAAACAATATTCAAAAATCATAGTAGGCATATAGAAATTCTAATTTATATTCTAAGATATAATTACATATTTTGAGTTTGAGTTTGAGGATTTATCAGTTTAGTTATTATGGTATTTTCTTTTTTAACTTCACAGACTATGAATTTTATCTCTAGAAGTCAGGCATACTAGGGCTGTAGAAGACTAATAGAAAAATAATGGAAAACCTCTTGGTAAGGGAAGAGATCCAACATCAAGGCCTAGAAACCTAGGACTACATGTGGACCACAGCTGGGTCTCAGGGGAGATAGGAGATCCACTCCAGAGAATCATTCCTCCCCAAATCAGAATCTGCAAATAACAGAGGCCTCCACTGTCCCCAGCATAAGAGGCAAAGTCTCTGCCATGCCCAACCTGGGTCCTCAGGAGAAGGGGCTGAGGGGGCTGTAGTCACTCAAGAGAAGACTGAAACTGCTTCCTGATGCCCAGCATCAGGAAGTGATCCATGTTCTACCCTGCTCCCCTATCAGCCTACTGCTGGAGCAATGTGGAATTGTGGCTCAGGTAGAAGATTATAGCTCCAGGCTAATGTGAGGCAATCAGAGCTCAAGGTTCACATGAAGGAACTACAGCTTGAGCTCACAGGAGGAGACCACGACTCTGGCTCATGGGGAAGGGGGACACCACCCCAAGTCCAGGTTCACAGGAGGGAACCACACTTCCAGGTTCACAAGAAGGCAGCTTTAGGTCTTTTTAATTGAAGGAATCTTGGTGATGTTTTGACTAATAAAAATAATGTTCAGTTTGGTGATTTGTTTGAGCTTACCATGAATGGAAAAACTTAAACCCAGGAATTTGGATTCCAAGTTCTCCCTGATTCTTTATTTAAACTGCAGCGGAAAAATGTAGCCCATTTCTCCTGTGGCTGTACATAATGACTGATGAGTCACAGCATACTCTTTCTGACTTATTTATACCTTCCTCTCTTAAGTAAGACAGCCTAAGGCAAGTAAAAATATTCAAAAATAATATTTACTTCTATTATAACTTAAGTATGAAGGCTAAAAATCTCCTAATGATATATGCTCGGTTCATTGAAGTCCAAAATATATTGCCATGTTAAAAAAGTCTTTTTATCATGAACATACTCGCTTGGGCAGATGGAAAATTGGAAGTCAAAGAGAGTTAGCGGTAAATCCATATTTAGATGGACTCTTAACCATTTCAGTTTAGTAATTATTCTCGAGAGCAATAGCACAGGCTTATGGCTATAGGTTCACTGTACTTTAGAAAGCAAAGGAAGATCAGGATAGATAATATTTATAGACCAGAATGCCAGTTGGAGGCTTTTGGTAGTATATGGTTATCTTAGCTGCCAAACGAAAGTAGTGATTGACTGGGACCAGGAGGGAGCCCGGGGTGGTTGGAGGTGGAGCTGAGACCTGTTATAGATGACTGCCTGGTTATGGAGATGTAAGAGAATACTCAGGCATTGTGTTACATCATGATTAGGAACGAGGATAGAGTCAGAGATGTGGCTTAAATCTCATTTCTTCCACTTACTATCTCTATGACTTTGAATGAGATGAGTGGCCTCTATGGAGATAATAGCCAAGCTGGCCTCATAGTGTGGTTTTAGTGACTATGACAATCCATGTTAATGGTAAGCATGACTGCTTAGCGCTTAGGAAATAATGGGAATTGTTGTTATTTGTCATTGTGATTATTTATATTATAGTAATATGATTATGCATGCATTCAAAGCCATTGAACATTTAATGAAGTTTCTGCCACTGTGGAATAATTAGAAAAGGAAAGAGAGATAAAGGTTATAAATGCCACATGTATTTACTTCTTTCTGGATTGCTGAAAGTACGGTATATTCACATGCAGAACAAAGTTGTATCCTGTAGCCAATGATTCTACTTCTTACAAGCACTGGCTTCTTTGGCTCTCAAGAGGGTTAACAGAAAGAAAAGCTCAGTACTTCCTTTCAGAGTTGCATCCCAGGGATCTCATCAGCAGGAAGACAAGGCTATCTCCAACTATGTGCAGCTCTCTGCTGCTGTCTGGTGCTACATCATACTGAAAAGCTTATAAATACGATGGGAAAAAATATGTCATGGTTTCTTTGTATTCTGGGTGGATGTAAATATGGCTGAGATATTTATATATCTATTTTATATTTAAATAAATATATCTCCTTGAAATAAGATATGAACAGTAATTCCTCAAATATAGCACAAAAGTTTTAGGGAGTTAACATTTAAATGTTTTTAATTTTAATAAATTATAATGTATTGCAATGTGTGTTAGGAAAACAGTGGTTTTCTGTCAATGGCAGTGAATAAAACTGCTAAAATGTACTTAATTAAGTCAGCATATGCAACAGTATTAAGTATATATTGTTACAAGAGGATGTGCAAAACCAGGGATGTTGGCCTGTGAATGGCTAAAGATGAGAAGTATGACTTAAGACCCATTTCAAGACATCTTAGTGGACTTAGAAGGACATGAGAGAATTAGGATATCCTGTCTGTGGTGAACAAAGATTTTTGCTGCATTACATGGAGCACACTGAAAGCTGAAATTTACTGACCTGGGGAGAGGTCTCTATTAGCAAAATACTTGTCACACAAGAATGAGGGCCTGAGTGTGGTCCCCACAATATGCTTTAAAGCCAGGCATGGTGACATGTGCATATATATAATCCCAAAGCACAGAAGGCAGAGACAGGTGGACCCTTCAGCTCTCTGACCAGCCAGTTAAGCCTCCTTGGCATGCTGCAGGCCAGCAAAAGACATGGTCTCAAGAAAACAAGGTGGGTAACTCCTGAAGAACAGCACTCAGTGCCTACCTCTGCCCTCCACATGCACGTGGACAGTGTACCTGCCCACCCACAGACCCACATATGTAAACCTGCACATACATGACAAAGTAGTCACACACAAACATACCCCCAAAGAAAACAACTCTGAAATTTCTTCATGCCTGTGATCCCAGCCTTTGGGAGATTGAGGCAAAAGAATCAGGAATTCAAGGTCAACCTTTCTTGTACAGAGCTCAGGGCTAGCTGACCTAGGCTGAGACATATCTCTGGAAGCAAAGAAATAAAAACAAAACCTGAATTTTTCCAAAACGGTAAGAAAAAAAGGAAGGCCCAGAAGAGAAAAAACCTTCTCTTCTTCAGAAGAGAAGGCAGTCATGCTCTGATTGAGCAGTAAGGTCAGGGTACGCCTCCCAGTAGCCCAGTGCCCATACAGAGCACATGTGCTTCTGTAGTATCTCTGGACTTGGCTGCTGGCACTCAGCTGCATCAGTTTCTTCCCAGAGACCTTCTGATTCTTGTAGTATTCTTGTAGGTGAGGTGAGGAAAAAGAAACATGAGCCTCATTTGCTCATTAAGTTCACAGAAGTTAACAATCCTGTTACTCTGAGTAAGGGCAGAAGCGATTAGGAAGATCCCAGTCTCCTAGTGATCATGTCTGACTTCCATTAGCATTAATTGGAAGTGTGTGCAGTGGGGACAGCTACACCCCAGGTCTCTGGGAAGGACGTTAACATAAACTGAGAAATACAATTGAAAAATCTGCTCCATAAAGCACAATAAAGGCAGAGGAAAACCATTCTGAACTCCGCATGAACTGTGCCAAGTACTCAATCCCACATCAAATGCTTGAGCTCCACACCTTTTGTGCAAATGTAGCCATTTAGCCTGAAATATGACATACCACTGTATTTAATTCAATTTCCAGATCTACAAAGAGACTAATTTATCAGAGAAGGTGTTCTCTAACCTTAAAATGTACTTGTGTTCGTTTTGATCTCCTCATATGTCTCGGATTAAAACTCTGGCAAGGGCAGACATCAGAACACATTTTTTTTCCTAATCTTTTTATAATAATTCTATCATTAACTACTCTTTTAAAATTCAGTTCTTTTACTCACTACAACTGACCCAGTTATTTGGAGAGAGGCTGAAGACAGTGTCAGACACAGGGTCAGAAGGTACGGGAGGAAGAGGGGACAGATCCTTTACATGAGATACAGGAGGTTTAAAATAAATGGATGGCAAGTAGCCATGGAGGGGATAAATATTCACATTATGCATGAGCAGACTTCTAGACTGCAGGATTCTGACAGGTGCCCAGGGGCCTTTTGATTATCTGCCTACCATCTGAATTTCTGAGTTTCACTGATTTTATTTTTCAGGCTAGCTGAAGTATATTTGGTCTTTAGTCTGATGTTTAATTCTAAGCAAGAACCGTTCGTAAGTCAGACTCTCCAGCCCTAACAGAAAGCGCCCTATTTTACCTTAAACAAAGATGTGCATTTGCAGTTGTTGCCATCATTAAGAGCTATAGGGAGAGCAAGCTACTTTTACATGCAGCATTGAACTCACTAATTTATTTTTTATCTCCATAGCATAGGTAAGGATGTGCTTTTTTTGTATAGTGCATGACTTAGCTGTACAGGTTTTATATGATAAGTCTTTTCAAGCCTCAGACTTAGAAGAGAACAATTCAGAGTGTTTGTCTTGGCTGTAGATAGACAAGATAACTATAGTAATAACAAGCCTATCTTCTATTGATCACCTCTGAGACTCAAAATGAAATGCAGGGCTTTAAGCTCAGACAGATTAGCATGATTATCTTGTTGAACTAAGTCCAAAGTGACCTTGTGGTTGATGGTTTCAGACTATGCTTTGACAGTCATCTCCTACACTAAAGAACTTGATATAGATGAAAATTCAGTAGAGTGCTTCATAGGAACACCAATTTCCTGGGCTTCACCTCTAACCTAATACATCTACGTGTCTAGAGGTGAGGCCGGAAAAACACTACATTTTAAATTAGCAATCCAATGGGCCTTTTGGTTCACCTGAGTTAGACATTGCATTTTTCAGCATTTTCAAACCATGACCAGTGGCCTATATCAGGCCATCTGCCTGGTTTTGTATATCCCAGGAGCTAAGAATAGCATCCACATGTTTAACTGCTTGGGAAGAGAAAATGATATTTTTGAACCTATCAACATTTTTATTGAAACTGACATTTCAGTGTCCATAAGTAAAAATTTTTTGAAACTTAAACAGGTCATTTGTTTTCACAATACCTGTGCTTTTAAACTATATCAAGAAAGTAGAGTTATTACTACAGCAACCTTAAAGTTGACCTGAAAAGCCTGATGTATTTACTATTTAACCCTCTAAAAATATATGCAGATTCTTTCTTTGGATAACTTCTCTCCTTCAAATAGATCTTCAAAATTTGCAAGACATCATGTAGCCCAACTTTATGCAACTCTTATTGCATCTCATGTTAATCTTGGATGCTGGAATTTCCCATCAGATGACTAGCTAGAACAGGTAAAGTCTTCATTCTTAGAACATTAGTCTCACCTCAGAGTCACAAAGATTTACCTCATAATTTGGACACATGTTGAAAATCCAGAGAGGCAATAGGTCCTTAACTTACAGAGGAAAATGATATTGACCAATCACTAAACAATGTATTCAGGTTAATTCGACAAGATTTGAGGGATTGGAACGAGAAATAGTATGCCAGAAAGATCCTACAGCGTGAAGGACAGTCACTGAGGTTCTTCAAGATATCAGTCCGTTTTGAAACTCTCCCTGAACCTTCTACAACTTCTTCCGGGACCTCCCACTGTTGTTAGCCTCATTCAGCTGAACTGGCACACCTTTACCTTGCACCTTTCCAAGGCTGCTCTTTTACCACTGCATTGGCTTTTCTTTTAAAGTTGGCCAACATTAAAGTCTTCCATAATTTCACTAGATGTTGAGTTTTCTGTCCATCTATTTATTTCAGGTTTTGTTTGGTTTGGTTTGGATTTTTGAGACGGGGTCTCCCCATAATGACTGCTGGCCTGGAACTTGCTACACAGACCAGGCTGACCTCCACTTCACAGAGATCCGCTTGCCTCTGCTTCTCAGGTGCTGGGATTAAAGGTGTGTGTCACCACACCTCACTCTTTCAGTTTTTTAAATTCATCACATAGGGTTATTCTCACAATAAGAAAAAAACTAATTTGTACTTTAAGTGTCCATGACAGAAAAAGTTCATCTGTCAAAGTTAACTCAAGCCCCGTATACTTCTAACAAGAAGTTATTTTTGCATTCTTATTCTCCAACTTCATCTTCTGAAGAAGCTCCAGTGACTTAGTGAACATTCAGTTGATTACTTTATTGTCAAACAGAATACACATTGTTTATCCCATGAAAAGTTCATTTATGTTTAGAAGGAATAGCTCACTCAATTATATCCATTCATACATGTGCGTGTATGTGTATATATGTGTGTAATGACTCCCTCAGATATATAGTATATGCCTATGTTTATAAGTAAATGTATATACATATAAATGCACACACATATATATGACAGAAAAGAGTTTTCTTGCCAGCAGCAGAGATTGTCTACATCATTTCCATTTATACTGTATAAAATTATTCTTCTGTGTTAACTAAATATGACACTGAGGAATAGCAACCTTCCCATGATGGAAGACACCTGGAAATGTCATCTTTTCAGTTGGAACCAGTATTTAGAAAATAAGTTTGAAACACCCTACATCTTCCATTTAAATTTTTCAAGGTTTTATCCAGATTTGACTGGGGATCAATCTGAAATCAGTAACCAGCAGTGACGTTTGGCTGCTAACATTCAACAAAAGCTTTTAACATTAGCCCCTTATAACAGAATACATTTTGACCTAATTAGATGTCTTCCACTGGAACCAATTATTTCTAGGCAATAATTAAAGGCCTTTCTAATAGGATTAGCACAGTTTATGACCCAAGGCACCTAAAGTAGGAAGGAAAAGTTTGTTGGTTAGAAGTGCTAAATACTAATTATGAGACATCCTTCCATAGACAGGCAGTGGCAAGACTAGACCTTACTAGAATCTGAGATCAGCCACACTGGAGTGAGATAGGAGATTAGTAAAGAAAGGCTAAGTACTTGTACCTCGTATTCTTCCTGTGTTCACAATGCTTGACAACTTTGGAAATCTGATAACACCAGACACGATAATTTCCTCTGACATTCCTGCAGGCACCGACAACAGCCACATAGATTTCACAAGCTGTGTGCCTTTAGTAATATCATTCATGGATATAGAGCATCCCCGCCCCCCTTTTTAGAGCAAATCTCTCATAAAGTGATTTTACAGCAGTGAGATTTAAGTTAGTGAAGACTATATATACCATGACCATCTTCTCTACCTCTAGTCTATGTATCTCTTCTCCATCCTTGACCTAGAAAGAAAACAACATTCTTTGATTTGCATTTACTCTATACTAAATCTGTCCCTCCATGGGAAAGTGTCTATGCTGAAGGCAGATGTCATACCTTTGTTTTTTGTGTGTAACAGACATGCTGTGAGCCAGCAGGCTTGTAAGGAAACACCATCCTCACCACTAATGATCAGAAAAATGCAATTTAAGCATTCAGCTAATTTACATAGAAGATTAACAGAAGATTAAAAATCTAGCAATAGCTTTGTTGGTGAGCATGGGAGGAAAATGTGACTCGCTTGGAATGGTACTCACACAGAACTGGAGTAGACACTGTGAACAATAAGTAAAGCTGGCAAACTACAATGCTGTGGCCCAGCAATTCCACTTCTTGGCACTTACCCTAGAGGGAGTCACAGATTCTCCAAAATATCCTCTCTAGACTTGCAAAAAAAAAAAAGAAAGCAACACAAGCAAAGCAAACAAACAAAACAACAACTACCAAAACCATATGGTATTGTTTAATGCATGCTGTATGGTGCAATGCCAAGTTAGTGATGTAAAATCATGCCGCGCCTGCACAGCCCTGGGTCCGAGTCCCTGCGAGGAGCGGCGAGGCTTGATGAAAGAACTCACACACACACCATGGAAGTTGAGAAGAAGAAGCCTTTACTAACAAATGTCTCTTCCTTTTTATACTGTTTCCATACGTCATTATACAATCTAACAATCCTTGAGGAACGCAGAAGACCAGGGACCACTGACCCAGTGGCCAAAAAAGATAACAACCTCTACGTGACAGAGCACCCCGTGCCCACCCAGGGACTCAGCACTTTAAGGCATGTTTACTAGGCCATAAAGCAGAAGCAGCACAGACAAGATAGTCTCTGCGAAAGGCGGAAGAATGTTCTGCGATTGCGGTCACAAGTTAATGAACAACTCTTAAGCTAAGCAGAATAAGATACCATGGCGCAGTCATGGAGGGCCCGCATACCATCACATAGCCTTGGAGGGGGTTTGTGTTGGGAGGCCTAATTCCCCACAAAATCATGCCATGTAATTTCTCAATCAAAAACACATGTGCAAACATAGACATGAACCATGAACCATGGGGACAAGGCCTGGACTGCATTATAGGAACTTCTTTATCTGTATTATTAATAATCTATTTGTATAGAATTCTAAATATATTCAGAGAGAAAAATGTGACAATAGATAAAAATGGGTTGAGAACTGAATTCCAGAAGTAGAAATCTGAATACTGGTAAATTTTTGTTGAAGTTCTATTTTTTTTTTATTTTATTATTTTTATTTTATGTGTATGAGTGTATTTCCTGCATGTGTAGAAGCGCACCTGTGTTATGCAGTACCCGTGGAGGTAGAAGGCAGAGGTGCATTACCCTGGAACTAGAGTTACAGGTGCTTGTTAGGTACCATATGGGTGATAGGAATCAAACCTGGGTCCTCTGCAAGAGCAGTCAGTGCTCTTAACTGACAAGCTATCTCTCTAGCCCCTATTTTTTAAATTTTTCAAAATTTATTTATTTTTATTTATGTGTGTTTTGCCTACATGTATCTAAGTGCACCTGTGTCGTGCAGTGCCTACAGAGACCAGAAGAGGCCTTTGGATCCCTAAGAACTGGAGTTACACACAGTTGTAGTTGCCTTCTGGGTGCTGGGAACTGAATCTAGGTCCTCTGCAAGAATAGTCAGTGCTCTTAACTGATGAGCCATCTCTCTAGTCCCAAAGATTTATTTATTTTTATTTATATGTATGTATGTGTACCTCCATTAGTTAATATGCACCATATGCATACAGGTGCTCATGAAGACCAGAAGAGGGTGTCAGGCAATTGTGAGCTGATTGATGTAGGAGATGGGAACTGAACTCAGCTCCTCTGAAGAGGAGAAAGTTCTCTTAACCACTGAGCCATCTCTCCTGCCTAATTCTGTAGCATCTCACATGAAAAAGGGCAGTTTAGAATTCCACATTACATTTAGTATCATCTAGATAGCACATCTGATTTTTCTGTTTTTGTTCCATGTATCACAGGCTAGATTTAACTTTTGTACTAATATTTCACCCATTCAATGAAAATGCTTTCTTTTATGGTTTCACAAAATAAAAAAAATCATTGTAGGGTGAAATAATGTATTGTTTTCCCTTAGTGAGCACTTCTCAGAATTAACCAAACAAACAAACAAAGGCAAGCACAACGTGACTCTTTAGCTTCATTAAATGTGAAGCACATAATTAATTTCTTTTCCAGCCATTCAAAGACACTTGTGTTGCACTGTTTCGGTTTAATTGAACTTATTACCATGAGCAGATAATAAGAAGTATATTGAAGATATCCATCTGGCTTGCATTGAAAACCACATGTTTCATTCTTCATGGCTGTCATAGACCATACTAACTGCCTCATTTCAGCTGGTTTACAATCAGTATGATTTAGCTATTAATGTGATATCCTTACTTGAGAGGAAGCTGGTATTAAAATCATAGATCTCTGACCCACCTCTGCCAGCACTTTGCACACATCCTTGGTATTATTAAAGTTATATATTTTTAAGTACATAAATAAAAATTCATCTCTTCCTCATGCACAGCTTTTTAGGTTATATCAGTCACCTTACTATGGAGCATTTCTTCTACCCAAGGAAAGGAATGGTTTATGTTGAGCTTTTCAGTTCATTAAGTGTTTAAAGCTCAATGTAGTTTGTTTTCAAGCTAGACTTTGTTCTCTTTTTTAATATAACTTCCTAAGCTGAAATGGATTTTGAATGGCTAATTGTATAATAAGTAAACAGAAAAGCAAAATTAGACATTTTATGTTCTGTTAGTCTCTGAACTTCCTGTGATTTTTGCTTTGTTGGGTACCCAGTTTTCGTGTGCATATAATGTCACAGATGTAGAGGGCACGGGGTGTCTATATAAGTGTATGCTAAATCAAACCTCTGCTTTTGTTAGAGGTGGTCCCATGGGTAGAGGAGAAGTAACATTTAGTCCCAACTCTGAAAGGGAAGGTTTGATCTCTTACAAACCTTGAACTGGAAAGGAGACATATCATATATATCAGAATAAATCACAAGTGACTCTCACCTTCCTTTCTTGGCATTTGTTTTCTGTGCCAGAGGCAAGAGGGGGTATGACTCTCCCAGAGGAGCAGCCTCACCAAACCATGATTGAATTTCTCTGGCTGTCGTGAGCAATCAGATCTCAGAAAACTGCCCAAAAGACTCGAGACCTAGAGGTTAAATACAGAATCTGACCAAGATGAAAGCAAGTTAATTAACATTTCCTTCATCTCTCTGTGATTTACTTTAGCAAGAGCCATTTCTAAAAGGTTAAAATGGTTGTCTCTGTTATGCATCCATTTGAGGAGCTGAAAGTAGGTTCCTGGTATCAGAGAAGAAATGTGGGCAGAGTATTTAGAGCAACAGTGGCTTTTACGCAGCCTTCTTTCAGGCCTATAATCAGCATGTAAAAGTGCAAGACATGTTATTAAGCAAAGATTAACAACATCTGCTTTGAAGAATTTCCAAAGTGGAAAACATGCCACCTGTCATCTTATTAACGTTTTCCTATTTCTCTGTCTTAAGAAGTAGAAGTTTTTGTAATGTAGGGAAAGCTTGGATTGCACCTAGAAAATTAGGATGCACTGGGTCTAATATATGTATCCCTAAGTCTAGCCTAGATCTCTTCTCATATAACATTCCTCTGTCTTCACTGACTAGAAAGACATTCAAGTATAAGAACCAGTGTACCAGCCGAAGGGACAGAAGCATCAGAACATTTTAAGAACTTACAGTGATTGATTTCTTTTTGAGACAGGCCCTTATTATGTAGTCTTGGCTGGCCTGGAACACATCATGTAGACAAGATAGCCTTGTCAGAGATGCACCTGTGTCTGCCTCCCAAGTACTGCGATAAAAGATGTATCCACCAATTCCAGCATGTAAGGATTTTTAAATAAATAAATGTACAAGGTCCAGGGAGAGATGGCTCAGCAGTTAGGAGCACTGGCTGCTCTTGCAGAGGACCCAGCTTTGGTTCCCAGCACCAACTTGTAACTGTACTGTTACAAGTACCTGTAACTCCAATCCAGGGGATCTGACTCTCTCTTCTGGCATCCACACGTTTGCCAATGCACAACATGCACTCAGAGACACACAGACAAAACACTTATACACATAAAATAAAAATAGATTAAAAAGTACATGTCTAACTCCTGACTCTTCTCCATGCCCGCATAGCCAGAATATCTAGGGATGAGACCTGGAAATTATTATTTTCAACTAGATTCCCAGAAAATGTCTAAATGGAGCAAAGGCAGCAAGCCTAGGAGTTCATGATCTGGGGATGGGGACTGATAGGCAGAGCTTGATTCAAAGGGCATATATTAGTTCTCTTTCTGAGTGCTGTGACAAAATACCTAGCAAAAGAAAGTTAAGGAAGGAAGGTTTATTTTGGCTGTAAGTCTGATGATATAGTCCATGATCAAGGGAAGTCATGGCAGTGGGAGGCTGAGGCGGCTGACACATTGCATCCACACTTGGGAAGCTCACTTTCTCCTTTTTATTTATCCTGGGGTCCCAACCCATGAATTATACTGGATCATTCCCCAATTAACCCCAAGCTAGAAACTCCTCTGTACACATCCCAGAAGTTTGTCTACTAGATTCTGTCAAACTGACAAACAATATTAACTGTCACAGAAAAGAAGGAATGTGGATGAAAGAGTAAGTAGTGAAGGCAGCAAAGGGATTGATAGATGGATTAAAAATTTATCCCATTTTCAAAGGTCAAAGTAGCAGCTAGAGATATATCTCAGCAGTTAGGAGTATTTGCTCTGCGCTCATGAGGACCCAGACTTTAGATCCACATAACAAACTGAACATTCCCTACAAATGCCAGCTCCCAAGGGGATGGAGATAGGAAAAGCCCTGGGACTAACTGGCTTCCAGACTAGCAGAGAAAATGTAAGCTCCAGTTTCAAAGAGAGAGCCTGCCTCAGAGAAACAGGCAAGGAGTGATAGAGGAGGAGGATACTGGACACCCCTTCTGACTTCCACACGCATGCACAGGCACACACACACTGCATCTCACACAGATACATTCACACAAATAAGTAAATATCTTTCTTTCGAAAAGTAAAAGTGATACCAGACCGAGGAGCCTTATGTAATGACCCAAAGACATAAAAGTTTCTAGCTTCTTCAGAGAAAATCTAGTAAATAAGAATGAGTGAGGGCACATGCATTTGTGATGTGCCAATGAATAACCGTCACATTCCAGGAGCTACAGACAAAAGAAAGGTGAGTGGTTTTATTGACTTTTCAATGGACGTAAAACAGATTCTGTGAACTGTAGCTAAGTGATCTGGGCACCAAGTTCAGAAGGAAACTTTATATGTTCTAAGAAAATTTGGACAAAACAGTGATTAACACCCACATAAGATTTTTATTATGTTTCAGTTATGTGAAAATCTATATTATTCACAAAAATATGAAAACAGATTATTTTATAGGTCGTTGTGGGTCACCCAGTGTGGGTGCTGGGAACTGAACTCTTGCCCTCTGCAAGAATACCAAATGTCTTAAGTGCTGAGCCATCTCTACAGCCCCTAGAAGCATAGATTTTTGAACCAGCAAGCAAGGATTAGCTTTACTTTTCTTACAAATATTTTTTACTTCCTGCTAGTCAGAATATCTGAATGACTTCTATAAAAGAAAAAAAGAAAGAAAGAAAGAAAAACTCTTTTGTCATTTCTGTGGACCTGAAGATGAGTTTGAAGATTAGTTCAGCATATTTCCTCCCTAATTTGGTTAGGAAAAGGTTTTGTCTTAGTCCATTCACACTATTAAAACAAAATACTATAGGCTAGGTAACTTATAAACTACAGAAATGTCTGTCTCATGGCTCTGAAGCTGCTAGCAGGTTTGGTATCCGGTGAAGGCCTGAGCTCTCTTTCCGAGATGACACCTTGTTGCTTCATGCCCTAAGGAGCACAAATAATGTATCTTCATTAGAAGAAACAGAAGGCGTGGAAAGAGATAAACTTCCTCCACAAACCCTTTTAGAAAGGCGCTTTGCCACATCCTGACTCAGTCACCCCATACTTAAAAACAAAAAACAAAATCTCGGGACTGAAGAAATGGCTCAACAGTTCAGAGTACATACTGCTCTTCCAGAGAACCCGAGTTCAGTTCTCGACACCCATGATGGGCAGTTTACAGTCACCTGGAACCCCAGCTCCGGGGACGTGTTGCCCTCTTCCGCCCTCCTCTGTGTGCCTGTATACACATCTCCACACCCACACACGGGTGCACACATAATTCCAAATATGAAAAATAGATCAGAAATTTGTGTGTATGCATGTGTTTCTGTGTGGAGGTATGTGCATGTAAATGCAGGTACCAGTAGAAGCTAGAAGAGAATGTCAGAGCCCTTGGAGCTGGAGTTACACGTGGTTGGTTGTAAGCTGGTCAGAATGGATGCTGGGAACCACACTGAAGTCCCCTGGATGAGCAGCAGCCCTCTTAACCACTGGGCCATCTCCCCAGGCCCCAGTCTATCGTTTTAAATCCTCTTGTGTTTATGACTTAAGTTTTAGCATGAATTGAATAGAGGACACAAATGTCAGTCTTGCAAGCAGATCTGCAGTCGTTATTCTCTCTCTTCAACCTTTCTCTGATTAAAATATCTTATCAGCAGCACATGGCAATGCTGATAACATGCAGGGCGAATTTTCTGATCACATGAATCACTAGGGGATAGATTAAATGACAGAATCAGCATTTAGAATTACCTTGAAAAGATCATCTTAGGAGTCAAATATAACAAGGTTTCATTTTAATCATTACAAATACAGAGGTTTGTATTCAGGTTCTAAGCTCAGAATGAATGAGTCTAATTTCAGGGTTGGGCTTTATGTTAAAGATTTTAGTTGACTGTAAAGTCAGTAATGAGTCAGTAGCAGTCTATGCTTTGAAAGAATGCACATTAAATCTAGACTGCAATACAGTGTCCTCAGTAGAAGAGGGATGCCTGTAAGATGTACAATAGTCCTGGTGTCTTATAACCAGGGAAGGATACTGCTTTTATTTTCAAATAGACCTTAAGATTGGAAATCAGCTTAAAGAGCAGCAACTGGGATAATGGAGGAGATATAGCTCTGGAAAGTTAAACTAAAGAAAAGAGTCACAAAGGGTGGAAGCTGGAGGGGTGGTCATTATTTAGACATTTAGAGAGCTATGAAACTCTGAGTGACCCATGTGGGCAGAGTCAGAAGAGATGGGAGGTAACTATAAAAGCTTATTTGTACCCAATAAAAGGTGAAAAGCTTCAAAAAAGTAAGCCATAGAAAAAATGACATTCATTTCAGACTGGACATCTACTCTGGGGAACCACTGGAGAAAGAGGCCGTACATCAAAGGGGCATACATGCTCTGAGTGGCTGTAAGGGGATTCTTCTGTTCATCTTCGCTTACTTGGGACCTTCCTTGAACACATACTGACCCATGTGGCCTTCCTCCTCTGAAGGGCTGTCATTCCTTGATTTTTGGATCCTCTCTGCTCTTTCCCGGCCCCTGAGAAATATGTTCTCTTAGTTATAATTCCATCACTCTGACTTTGTTTTCTTTTTTATTTATTTATTTATTTATTTATTTGTGTATGAGTGATTTGCTTGTACATATGGAAGTGCACCTCTGTGTGCAATATCTGTGGAGGTCAGAAGAGGGATTCTCTGGAACTTGAATTACAGACAGTTGTTAGCCACCATGTGGATGCTGGGAACCCAGCCCAGCCAGTGCTTTTGACCACAGAGGCATCTCTGCAGCCCCAATTTTGTTTTCTTATTACAGAATCTCACCAGAATTATTTTTTCCATTTTGAGCATCAATGTATCCATTATCAGTAATGCAGTATGGGTTAAAAGGGTCATTCTGTTCATTTAGAGTAATATAGTCTCGAGTAGCATATTCTGAAACAGTGTCCAATAAAATGATCTCTTTTATATTTAATCATATGTTGGGATTTGAAGAAGTTCAGTAACTAATATCTTGCCTAATGTTGAGGTTTGGAACTAGTTGAGAATGAGTCATGTAATTAGGCAGGTGCCAATCATACATTACTGTGGGTAGAAAAGAAGGAGGCTCCAGCACATAGCAATGACGGCTTCATACTGAACCCCATTTCAGGCAGACATGTAGAACTGTACAACCTCGGGTCTATCACTATCAAACATATGGGATGGAGCAGCCACGCAATGTGTGGTTTTCCTTTACCCTTTTAGTGAGAAGGGTGGTGTTGAGCCATCAACCTTTTGTTCATCATTTCTCAGATCTACTACAGGAAAAGAAATAAGGGGAAGAGAGAGGACAGGAGTATTTGGAAACATAAACTGTGTTTAAATGGCATCTGTAGACCTGGAGTTACAAAACAGTGACTCTCATGGCTAAGCTAATATGACTAAAAATCAAACACTTGTATCATCTGCCACTCAAAGCATTTAAAACTTTGGAATTGGAATATCTTTAGAGAGGGGAGAGCATGCATTGTTTATATTGACCCCAGACCTCATTCCTTATTGTCTTGTCTTTAAATCATGCACTTGTGATGGTACAAAGACCCTTATAAGCATTTGTTATGCATATTAAGTGAACTTCATTGCTCTGTGGAAAAGTTGCTCTAAGATTATTTCCAATTGTTAACTTACTAGGTAGAGCTAAATTGATCATGTTAGAAATATCAGGAGACAGGAGGAGTGTTTCAAATCTTCTTATTTGCGATGATTCTCTACTGAATCTGCATTTCTTGCCTATGTCTATAACAAAAGGTTATCAAAGGAGAAGAAACTCAGTTATCTACATGGCTATGGGCTTCTCAGGAGCAGCCTGTGGTTAATTGGGATGAGAAAACACAAGTCATTATCTCTGAGAAATCTGAAGCAAATGGAGGCAGGTTGTCACCTCTCACCAGGAAACAAATTAGTTCTGTCTTGAGAAACACTGGCTTTCTCCAGCTGCTGATTGGGGACTCCTGTCAACTGCCAAAGCAACAGGAGGGGTGTGGATTAACTGTACTGAAATTGTGGTCACACAGCATGCGTGAACCCATTTTCTCATTTTCATGAATATTTCTAATTGATTTGAATAGTGTGTTTGAGTGACATAGTTTTTGTAAAGCTTCAGCTCCAGAAAATCAGGGTGTCATTTCCTAGTTGAAATCATTAGTGTGCCATTCTTTGCAGAGATGTTCTTGTATAAAGAAAAAAAAAAAGCCATAAATTATAGACAAAGTAACTCTACCTCTTGGTTAACTTGCCTTTGTAGATTCTCTGCCATCCGGAAAAGTATACAGTTCAGCTTTAGCACAGAAGAAAGTGAAACAAGAAAACAGAAGATAGTGTGCTGGACTGTGAATAGAATAAATTCTCTCTCTCTCTCTCTCTCTCTCTCTCTCTCTCTCTCTCTCTCTCTCTCTCTCTCTCTCTCTCGTGTGTGTATGTGTGTGTGTGTAGTCCAGGAGGCAATCTCCGGTGACTTTCCTCAGTTACCACCACTTTGTTTTGTGAGACAGGGTCTCTCAGTGACCTGGAAGCCAGTGAAACTCGGGGATTGGCCTGTCTCTGCCTCCCCAGCAGTGCTGGGTTACAAGCATGCACCACCATGCTCCTTTTTCTAGTGACTTCTGGGGGTTGAACTCATATCTTTGTGTTTTTTCAAGGTAAATACTCTACTGACTGAGCTACATTCTCAGTTTCCAAGTTATAACTTACTTTTCTGAAATGTGTGAATACGGGAATGGATTTAGCAGGGGCCAGAGAAGAACAGTGCAGGCCGATCCTGTGTTTTTTGGAGACTGGTTCTGGCTCTGTCAAGTAAATGATCTTGTAAACTGGATAGATTGTATCTCTCAGACTTCAGTTTTCTCACCTCCAAATGAAGAACCTTTAACAGGTGTGACTACAGTCTCTCCTAGTTTTAAATTCTGTTTTGATCAACACTTAGCTGGAATAAAGCACCCTCATTAAATGTTTCTTTGTCGGTCTACAAAAACAAAAAGTCCATCTGGAGGTGTTCTAACTCAGCCTCCCCGAAGAAAATAAGATTGAATCTTTATGTGCAAGACATTTACATTACAGGAACATTTATTTCATACAAATTCAGATTATGATCTTTGAAGGGGAAGGAGAGAAATTACAATTTAAATAGAGTGGGCAGTGTCAGCAGCCAGTCCATCTGCAAGAGGATCAAGCTGCCACAGTGAATGAACTGCAGTGTGTGATGATATGCTGATGTCATTCATCATAGTCTCCAAACACAAACAGTTCTTCTATCTCTTTTTCTGCTTGCAACTCCTCAGTTCAGAACTCTCAGCCTTTCAAAACTTGGGAGGTGGCCCTGATGGTCCTCTTCCAGATTCATTCTTATCTTATCTTGAAAATATTGTACATAATAGCTAAATAGTTCTCCAGCCACCTTCCTATAAAATCTAAGTTTCCTGTCAGCCTTCCTTCCTGACTTCTCAACTCCTTCAACTTAAGTTCACACTTTTGTTGTTGGAGTGACTGTGTAAGTTTGTGGTCTATCCCCAAATTCGTTTCCTTGTCAAAAGGGAATCTGGGTAGGTTCTTGATCTTCTTTCTTAAACATACGTTCTTCTAATTGGAGAAATTTTTCCCATTCTTAATTTCTAGTTTCTACTTAATAATCCTGTTTTCAAGCTATTTCTCTCATCTCCCACTTTACTAGAAACAGTCAGAAGGAGCCAAGGTGCTTCTTCAGTGCTTTCCTCATAAATCTCCTTCCCGGGATACCTAGTCTCATTAAATGCAAATTCTATCTTTCATAGAATTCCAGTGCACAAGCAGCTTCAGTCAAGATGCTGGCCTCTTTGTAGCAGGATCACCTTTTTTCAGTGTACACAACAGAGGCTCATTTCTCACAGCTCAGGAGAATGCAGACTCCAGGACCTGGGACACTGGAAGGTCCAATGTCTGGGAAGGCTCAAGTACTGATTTGTAGATAGCAGTTGTCCAAGCAAAAGCACAACTCTCACCTCAAAGGGGATAAGAGATAGTTTGTTCTAGAGCCAAATAATGAGTGACAATGGCATAGGAACATAGATTCAGGTTACCCCAAATCTCTTCTTTGGTGGAAATTGGTGGTCTGCTAAGTTTTTTTATCTTTTAGTTACAGAACCAAAAACAAAGGTGAGCAAGTAGTGGCTATTTAGTGGGCTAAGGATGACCCAGGATAAATGTTAATTAGGCTCTGAACCTGCAACATTCTAAACTCCAAAATCACTGAAGTTCTAGTCAGTCGATCAACTTTTGTAGAATGTTCAGTCTTAAGATGCAGTTCTTCTGGGAACTTTCATTCAAACAGTCTTCCTGCTGTACCCTCAAATTCTAGACAAAGCTAGCTTACACTCTCACCTATTTTTACAAGGAAATTGATTCTATCGGATGAGGACTCCATCTCCAACAGCTTCACTTCCAAATAAAATCACAGTGGTATTAAATTTTCAGCACAGGAATTTCAGAGGTAAGACCCAAATCTTAGCCTTCTGAACTCTGTAATAGGCTACTTATTTCTCATACACTCTAAACTTACTTTTGTTTCTTCTTTTTGTCACTTGAATTAAAATGTGAGTTCCATAATTCTTGAAGTTGTTGACGTATACCCAGTCTTTAGTACATGTCTTACATATATAAGGTGTTTTGTAATTATTTATTGAAAGAATGAATGAATGATAAATGAATACATTGATGATGGATGAAAACACAAATAACTAGGGGCTGAGAAGATGGGTAAAAGATGGCTCAGTGTATAAAAGGACTTGCTTTGCAACTATTATCACCTGAGTTTGGATTCCAGCACCTCACACACACACACACACACACACACACAAAGCCAGGTGTGGCTGCGTGCTTCTTCAGCCCCAATGCTGTGCGAAGGTGGTGGAGACAGAATTGCTGGGACTGGCTTAGCTGCCAGCCTAGCTGAAACAGTGGGGTCCAGAGTCAGGGAAAGACTCCATCTCAAGGGACTATGGGTCACAGCAATAGAAGAAGATACCAGACATCCTTCTCTGGTCTCTGCACTTTTATTTATGGGCATACACACTCAAGCACAAGAAAAGACAATATAACTCGGTCTTCTTTTGCACTATACGAGAGCCATCCTGTTCTCATAGTTAACTGACAGATTGTTTCTGATTACTTGGATGATACTTGGTGATACTGATTACTTGGTGATTACTTGGCAATACTGGGACAGATGAAATGATCTCAGCCAGTTTTTCTTTCTTGCAGAGAGAAACTAGAAATAAGAAATTTCATATCCAGGGAAAACCCAAAACATATGTCTATGCCACATTATCTCATAAAGAAACTTGACAAATTCCTTTTATTAAAATAAGTGCCATGCTGGAGAGATGGCTCAGTGATTAAAAGTTCTTGCTGCTCTTGTAAAAGTCAAAGGTTCAGTTCCCAGCACCCACACCAGGCAGTTCACAACTGTCTGTAACTCCAGTTCCAGGGGCTCCAATCCCCTCATCTAGCCTCTGCACACACCTGTACATACACACACATACACATGCACACACACACACACACGTGTGTGTATATATATATATATTCTGGCCCCACAGTACACATAATATAAAAATCATAAATCTTTAATCTAAGTGCTGAGTAAATGTGTAAGTAGTAAAGGAGAGAAAGGACCTAGGTTGGGGCACAGTGAAAGGGGCATGGGCTTTGGTGTCAGACAGTCTTGATTTTACATGCCAAAGCCACTCTTCTTAGTTGGTCTGTTACCTGGGACAAATTAAACTTTGAAAGTTTTAGTGTTCTCATGTATAAAGTGTTAAATATGGTTGGTTACAATGACTTGAGTGCTCTATATAAAGCACTAATAGCTCTTGGTGTTGAACTGACTAGTCACTGTTATTGCCTTTGTGTTCTTTTTATTCCCACCCCTATGACCTCCACTGCCACTTACCAAGGAGCAGTCTCTCAAAGTGCTTGACTTTGTGCCTTACTATACTTCCCTAAAAAATAGACAAAGATCCAGCAGTGTTTCTGTCACAGCTTCAAGATCTGGGAAATTAGTCATTCCTTCCTCAGGAAAAAAGTATATCATCATTTTATATCCACTTCTTGTATTTATGTTGTTTACTGTCATGTGTGTATTATGAAACCTACAAATCAATGCACTCAGCAGGCAAAACTGTTGAAACCTGAATCATAGCGTGTTTTGTACTAGTTCTTTGACAAATACACATCCACCTGCTCTGAATCCTGCCTTCTATGAGACAGAGATATGGACAGCTGGGGTCTGTGATTGATCTCTGACTGACTTGTAACTTCATCAAGGAGCAGATATTATTTCTCATGTATCTGATTGACCTTCTCTGAAAGATTGCCATCCTCCCTGTAATGCCACTGGATTATTCTATGCCTGGAAAGATGGATATCAGCTCATTTTAATCAATAGCCTACAAAAGGTGTTACCTGGCTCTGCCTGTGGTTATCTGTAATGCCTGGCCCAAAGGGTACTGTCATTTGTCAAATAACTTGGTTTCATTTAAAGCACCTAAGAAATGAACATGCCTTTATTTTAAAACAGTATGCAGAACAGTGCATTGGGTTAATAAAATGCTTTCCTATTTTATGGGTAATACCACATTAAAAAGAGAGACTATGAATGGGGTTAAAAACATCCCCTTATTCATCTCTGTTATGTAGTGCTGTTATCCTGATGTACAAGTAAGAGAGCTGTAGCATAAGCAGGAGATTCTCTGTCAGTGGAGCAATGTGGTAGTAACAAGGAAGTATCACAGGCTATGAAATAGCTGCTTTTATTAAAATCAGAGTGTGTACAGTGCTGTGGGTGTATGCTAGTACCACAGAGATAAGCCAGGATTGCCCTGGGCAAGCAAGGACATATGTCCACCTAAAGTCATACCTTCTTTGTTAATTTAGGAAATTTCCTTATGGTGTAGAGTAATTGGAATGTTTGGGGTTAGGTAATGTCCCTGAGAGGTACTCCACTACCGAGGTCTCAGAAGAGTCCTGTGGAATACAGCTTATTATTTATTCAGCCATGTAGGGAATGCCTGGCTCCACGTTTGAGATAATGGTTCCTATTAGAGGAAAGCAAGGTGTTAATCGTTAAGAAGGATCATCTAACATGCAGTTTGAACAGTTTTCAGCAACTGCTAAGCTCCTTCTTCTCTGTCAGTTTAGGGACAGTGTTAATGCCTCCTATCCAAACCTCTGTTTGGAGACACAGTGAGTCAAGCAGAAAACTGCCACTCTCCTAAATGAATGCTAGGAAACAGAACACGGAATCTGTCAGGCAGCATTTTATCTGGCACATAGCCTCCAAAGAAAACAAGCAAATCACAGCTGAATTTTTTTGAGACTTAATAACAGCAAGTCATAGAAGCAGAGTTTACACTGAGAAAATGGTAGAAATCTCTTGTAAAGGTTGACAATACCCCCAGCTCATTAAACATGATAAAGAAGATGAAAATAAATAGTGTTTGGGGCTTCTGGGGATGGGCTTTCAATCCTTGAGAATGATTTTAGCCTTTTCCTCCCTTTCAGATTCTGCCTTTGTAAAGTGAGGACAATGCCCACCTCCCCAAGTTTCTTCCTTGGAGGAAGCATTGTTCAGAGCACTTAACTCATTCTCACACACAAAGACACTCTACAAAATGACAGGCTTTCCAGTTATTTATAAAGTATATGACAGGAAGCCCCCAAACATAAAGGCATGGTAAACAGATATAAATGTTAATTACCCTGATCTGATATCTACACACAGAATCAGATTGTCATGTGGTGCTCCATAAATATGTACTCCTGCCTTAAATTAACAGGTTTTTCTTTAAAAACTGTTTAAGGAGATCAAAATATTACCAACCAGTGATTTGATCATTACTTGTTATACATGGATTGAATTATCACATTATATCCCTTAAATCTGTAAAATTAATATTTTTTTAAGAAAAGAGAGGTCTTTCCTTTCTAAGGCAACTCACACTTCACTTCTGGAACCATGTAGCTATTTATATGTAGTATCGTTCTTAAGAATGCCTACAGGAGCTGGGAGATAGTGTCTTGTGTCATACTTGCTGTACAAACTTGAGGACATGAGTTCTATCCCCAGCACTCCCATAAAGTGCTGAGCATGGTGGCATACATTTATAGTCCCAGCTCTGGAGAAGCTAAAACACTCAGATCCCTAGGGCTCTCTGGTTACCCAGCCTAACCTAGCAATCTCCAAGTCAATCTCTCTGTCTTCTCCCTTCCTCTCTCTCTCTCTCTCTCATGCACACACACACATACACACACACATACACACACATACACACACACATACACACACACACACACACACACACACACACACATACACGGCACCTGCAGATTCAGATGAGAATTTCTTCTATGCTACTTATTAATTGTGGGCCCTTTTTGAGTCTTAGTTTCCGCCTAGCACGCTTATGTTTTCTCAGTGTAAACATTTACCCAGAGATATAAAAAACAAAAAGTGAATTATGTATTTCTAAAAGGCTTAGCATGAGGAGCAACTTCCTAATATTTTCTTTCCCTTTCTTTAAGGGAACCACTTTGACTTGGGCTTTGCTTTTGTTTTGGTTAGTATTGATTTATATCTTTAAATAACATTCTCATATTGCTATCTCGATTCTCCAGTTTCAGGGGTTATCTTTTGACTTAGAGAAAATAGGCTTTAAACCAAACATGTAGCACATGCTTTTAATCCCTGCTATTACACAGCCTAAAGAAGGAGAACCATAAGTTTCAGCACAGCCTAAGCCACACAGTCAAGCCCTTGCTCAGATGAAAGAAAGAAACAAAGAAACAAAGAGAGAGGGAGGAGAGGAGGGAGGAAAGAAAAAAGGAAGGAGGGGGAGTGAAAGAGAAAGAAACTTTTAGCTGTCTTCTATACATCTTCCTACCATAAATAAATCATAATTCTGACTAGAACATTATTCTCTGTGTGGCTACAACTATACTATAATTACGCAGTATTGTTCCCATAGAAGTGATATAACCAATTATGATTACTTCTTTTAGTCCCTTTTTCTCTCTTTTCTTCCTTTTTTCATTCTTTTAAAAATTAAACTCTTCTTTTATTCTTGTATTTATTTATTTGTGGGGTGCACAATTTCCGTGGTGCCCATGATGAGGTCAGAGGGCTACTTACAAGAATCAGTTCTCTCCTTCTACCATGTAGATGCTGGAGATCGAACTCAGGTGATCAAACTTGGCACCAAGTGCCTTAACCTGCTGAGCCATCTCACAGGCCCTTTTCCATTCTTTCCTTCTGCTTTGTCTGGCATATTCATACTTGTTTGTTTTCTATAGTAACCCCAGGTTTCTGGACAATTTCCAAAACTTAATTTTGGTTTTCATGTGTTTTGTTATGTTTGTTTGTGTATGTATGTGTATATTTGTGTGTGTAGATAAGTGCTGACATGCATGTACCACAGCAATCCTATGGAGGTCAGAGTCCACCTAGGGTATAGGTTGTCTTCTTCCATCTTGTTTGAGACAGGCCTTTATTTCACTGCTGTGTATGCCAGGATAACTGGCCTATGAGCTTCTAGCAATTCTGTCTCTGCCTTAGGTCTCCCCCACAGAATCTTGCTAACATTGCAGATGAACGTACTACTGCATTTGGCTTTTATGTAGGTTCTGGCTATCCAAACCCAGGTCATAAATCTTGCACAGCAAATGCTTTACCCTCTGAGCCATCTCCTTAGCCTCTTGTTTTCTTTTAGAGACAGAATCTTGCTATGTGTGCTAGGTTGTCCTGGAACTCAATAGTTCTCCTGTCTCAGTTTCTGAGTGCTGCAGTTACATAAATGTGTCACCCCAACATGCTCAAAAAGTTCTTTAAATATAATTAGATGCATACTATAAGATATATTTTGTGATGGTTAACTTTAAGGTTAACTTGACACAACCAAGAATCATCTGGGTAGAGAGACTCAATGAGAGATGGTCTACATTGAGTTGGCCTGTGGGCATGGTGCAGGAATTATCTTAATTAATTAGTGTGTGAAGACCCAGCCTACTGTGGGCAGCACCATTCCCTAAGCAGGGAGTCTAGATCAAGCTGAGCACAAGCGAGTAGGCATGCAGATGTTCATTGCTCTCTGCTCTTTACTGTGGATGTGATGTGACTAGCTGCTTTTTAAAAAATTAATTTACTTATTTTTATTATTATGCTTGCATGTATGCAAATGCAACTGTGCTGCACAGTACCTTCAGGGGACAGAAGAGGGTGTCAGATCCCATGAAACTGGAGTCACAGAAGGTTGTTAGCCATCATGAGGGTGCTGAGATTCAATCCCAGATCTTCTGCAAGAACAGCCAGTGCTCTTAACTGCTGAGTCAGCTCTCTAGTTTCATGTCTGGACTTGCCTGTCACCTTGACTTGCCTGCTTTCATGGACTGTAACATGGAATTGTGAGTGAAAATAAGCCCTTTGTCCATTAAGTTGCTTTTTGTCAGGTATTTTATCCGAGCAACAGAAATGAAATTAGAACATTTTTTTAGTATGTTCCTTTATCATCCTCTTGGGAATTCCAAATATCTCTTTCCTGTTTTGGATTTCTCATTTCCTGGATCTTTCTTTTCAGACTTCTGTTTTGTGTTCCTCTTTATTATTATTATTATTTTATATATGTGTATGAGTGTTATGCGTGCAGGTGCATCAGTGCACCCATGTTGTGTAATGCCCGCTGAGGACAGAAGAAGGCATTGGATCCCATGGAAATGGAGTCACAGAGGGTTGTTAGCCACCATGTGGGTGTTGGGATTCAAACCCAGATCCTCTGCAAGAACAGGCAGTGCTCTCAACTGCTGAACCATCTCTCCAGCACTATTTATTTTTTGCAATGGCTTTCTATAAAGCAATTTGCTTATCTCAAAGTTTGTTTCCTTTACTCTGACGCTGGATATCATTTTATCTTGGAAGAGAATTCTAGAAGTAAATTTTTGTTTGCATTTTGGTAGTGTTGATCATCTAAATCCAATGTTACTATGGAGCAGTCCAAAGCAATTTCTGTGCATTTACATATGACTTGTGGATAACAGTTATGAGTTTAGTATGGCTAAATCAGCTTCTTGAAAAATATCCCACCCTTATCAGGATTTTTAGTGGTTTTCCTTTAGGTTGATCACTGCTTGTAAAGAACATCATGTCTTCTCTTTGGAAGACGTAAAGTTCTTTGAACCTCAGCATTCACCTACATGAACATTCATTAAACCCCTACTACCCCAGATTTAATCCAATATCCTCTGGCTCAGAGAACTTCTTCCGTATTGATACAGGGGAAGACAGACCCTCACCCCTACCCCAGAGGATTCTTAGTTTCATTCATAAAAGAATTTAAGAATGGACTCAAGTGGAAATTTTAGGACAATTTATTAAAATTAAAAATATTCCTCACAACAGGCAATCTGTAAATCTTAGCAGCTGCCTTGGGGAGGCAAATGGAGGAGAAAAGAAAAGAGCCATGAAGCTATGCTTGTTTAGAGTGGACATGGAGGTCAGACACGTGGTGGACTAGCAGCACTGGCAAGGAGGGGAAGGGAATTTTAGAGAGGAATTAACACACTTATGTTGGGGCAGCCCACCGTGTGGGGGAAGGCATGGTTCGAAAAGAGATAAGAAAAAAAGGAGAGCTTATACTTTTCCAAAGAATTCAGAAAAGCAGACACGACTGATGAAGAACCTCATATTTGTGTTTGGATCCACAATGACTGTGCTAAGGGACAAGGATTCCAGGCAGGAAAAATTTACCATCTCATCAATGCACTAGGTATTCTGGCCAGCTCTTAAGGTAAACCAGCCTTCCTAGGGGTGCCTATGACCAGGTGATTAACCAGTGAAACTGGAGTTGAATCTTTACCTAGGCTAGAGATTTTATTCTTCTGACCAGCCTTCCCCCCAGGGGTCATTCTGCCACTATAACAATAGTATCAACTTATAAAATAAAATCGAAGTGTACTTCGGGGGTAGGGAGGATTAGTCATTTGGGTATGTGGAACAGTGCAGGCTCAGCTTATTCTAAGAATATTCAGCCAAGCAGAACTCTGCTGCTGCAGTTTTTGCTGGCCCATTTTGGGATCTTCTGGGGGATATTGTTTGAAGTCAGATGGCTTTCTCTACTGCTAGCTTAAAATTCAAGGTTTCTTGTCTGCTAGGCATCCAGTTCCTTCCCTAAACCACCAATTTTAATAACAGTGCCTCTCAGTCATCCTGTCCTTACAGGCTTATGTCTTAAAAATAAAAATAAAAACTTTACTACTATTTAAAGATGTGTTAGAAGATTCCCCAAATCCTAATAGAGTTATGATGAAAAGAAGATGAGAACTCACAGAAAGGAGCCAGCACAGTGTTCCACACATAATGGGTGCAATTAGTTTTCTTTCTTTCTTACTGTTCTACCCTTGTAAAATCAGCCAGGTGCATAAATTACTTTTGGTCATTTCTGAATAGCCAAATAGCATGGATAAGAAAGAACCTGTGAAATTAAGCCTCACGTAATTCCACTAAAGGGATCAGATCTCATTGTTGTAGGTTATCTATATAACTATTGTTGTTTGAACTAAACTTGTAAAAGAAATAGAGATGGGGTGTGAGTGTCACCCAGATGCTCACATAATGAGAATTGTAAATCTGTGTTTAGCATCATGTAAATATACCTCGTGTTGGAATGCAGGGCTTGAATTCTACTCACTGCTATTAAAGAATGAATTGCCCACTTGAAGGTTGCTGTCTCACTTCCCCAGGTGTCTTATCACTTGTACAAAGTCAAACAGCATGCCTTGAGTGACCCTGTGAGATGAGCAACCTTACAGTGCATGTGGGAATTTGTGCTGATGCTCCCAAAGCAGAACTTTGTCCTTGTGCAATTTCTGGCCTCTGGAGAATTATAAAATAGAAAACAAGAGGAGAAAACAATGGTTTGAAAAGATTCTATGTTTTAAAGCCAAAGGCACCATTCATTTAAGCTATGCTCGAACCTTTCATGCCCCTCAATAAAGTATATTTTTTGGCTATGCCCCATAAACTACTCAAATAATCCATTAGGATAGCTGTAGAAATCAGCATAGCAAATGATCAGTGAGGTAGTTTAGTTTTTCACCGGTTATTAATCTTTTCAGCTCAGGGTCATATTGTCCTGTCTTCAGCATTTTTCACAGCATCTGATGATGTCCACAGAGTTAATGGAGGTCCTGGAATGTGGTTACAATAAGCATAAGAATCCTTTGACTTGATGTCATTCTAGGGACATTCTTCCTTCTTGGCACGTTGCCCTGGCAAATGAGCACAAAGGCACCTGGACTGTTCATCTGGGTGCTTGTACATGTATAATGATAATTTCCTTGTGATACTTCACCAGCAGCAAATCATTTTGAGCATCTGCTGGAAGTTCAGTAGCTGGCAATTCTGTTTCCTCTTTAGTTTCCTTTATAAAGTTGAAGTGAGTTCAGACACAAGTTAGAAGTCCATAGTATTTCTTAGGAGATTTATATAGGCATGTTCTTTCTATTCTAACTAAATTTTACCTGCTCCTTCCTCATGTTTGCAGATCCTGTTTCTCTATGAAAAATCCTGGGCTTAAAACACACAGATTCAGGCAAAAATGGGTTCAGTGGTGATGGTGCTTATTATTGATGATGATGATCATAAGTAACTTGTATCAAGCACATAAAATGTTCATCATCTTACATGGAGCCATAGGAGCTTTCCAAATTAAAGACTAAATTACCTGGATACTGAGGAGATGGCACAATGAATAAAGTGTTTGCTGTACAACCATGAGAACCTGAGTTTGAATCCCCAGCACCCAGATAAAAGCCAGGCATAGTGACACATACCTGTAATGTCAGTGCCAGGAGGTGAGGGCAGACACAGGTGGACTCCAGAGCCTTGATAACCAGCCAACTTAGCCTAGTAGGTGAGTTTCAGGTTCAATGGGAGACCCTGTCTCAAAAATTAATGTGGAAAAGCAGTTAAGAAAGATATCCTGATGTCAAACTCTGACCTCCGCAAGGACCCCCTTGGCAAGTGCATCCATAAACATAGATACCATAGATAGATAGATGATAGCTAGATAGATATATAAATAGATAGATAGATAGATAATAAATAATGCACAGGCCAAGAAGCATATCTGTAATCAGACCACTAGTAAGTAATAGAGCCAAAATTTGTGTCTGATATTTCTGAATCAAGAGTTCAGTTTCTTAGCTACTTGTTCCTAAGAGCAGCCTTCTCTCTGGGATCTGCACTCTCTGGCAACCAGACTTGACATAGAAGTTTTCAGTTTGGATCCTGATGGTACAAATATCTATCTTGAATACACTTGAAACAGATTCTTTCATTTAGGAATTATATGTCCTCAATGAACTACCATTGTTGGCCATTATTAGGATTTGGGCATTTATTCTAAGATAAATGCAGAGCTGCTTGATTCTACTACTTTCTTAGAAGAAAGCTAGTATTTATTGGGAGAGAAAAGTAATCACCAGTCTTAGTTGTGAACCCTTGCAAGCTGCAATAACAACTGGCCTTGCAAGATGCACCCACTGGTACAATTGTAGCATGGATGTTAGGGGAGTAGCTAGCAACTTTCTAATTGGATTTAAGGCCAGCTCCATAAAATGGAACTCATGTCTGATCCTGTTCACTGAGCCAAGAACCCATTGCTGGATCCATCACAGACCATAGTGGAGAAATTGCTACTATTATTCTGCTAAATGGGCATTAAATTGGCGCCTAAGTGCTTTCTTTATACCCACAGAGGAGTGCATCTCTCAACCCTCATCAGAGAAACTTCTTTTTGTAGTAGATGGTGATTAACAGATTCAGAGCCGGTCAATATGCAGAGAATAAGACACTGTGGAATATTCAGTCTTAAATGTGATATAGCACACCTCCCCTCCGCAAGACTCAGGGATCATGTTAGAAGAAGGGACAGAAAGAATTTAAAAGTCAGATGTAGTGGATAACTGCTGTAAACAATGCTTCCAGACATGATGGCTGCTGCACACATGAACTCACATTTGTGAGTACATGTACAAGACTGTCACAAGACCAGCGAAAATCTCAGTATGGATGAGAGAAGGGTTCCTAAGTCTAAGCCATAGCTGAGGAACAGCAGTTGATGGCTGATGGGGGAGAAACGGTCAGTTTTCTCAAGAACTGCAGCCTGATAGGCTATTCACTCTCCAGTGGATGGCCTCATGCCCACGCACATATAAGTACCATTAAGGAGACTCAGTGGGTTAGAAAATAAAAGCACGTGGAGCTGGGAAAGGAAAGCAGGAAAGGTACTGGGGTCTTGGAGTGGAGGAAGTGGGAGGTGGGTTTGATCAAAATGCAGTGTGTGCACATATGAAATCGTCACAATAAAAACAAGCTAGCATATATTGAGTGCTTATTGTGTGGCAAGAAGCATTCCCAAAATGCTTTTTCATTTACCCATTAACCCTTAAAGTATGAGAGATACATTGATATTTCCATTAATTCAGAGAAACTGAGGTACTAAGAAAACATGCAACTTCCTTATGATCAACATGATAGGTGGTAGAAATAAAATTAAAATTCAGGAATTCTGTATCCACTGCGCATGGCCTACATCTGTAATCCCTAAACTGAACTTCTGCTTATGAGATCTAACTTTCTAATAAGATATTTCAAAGGATTTTTAACATCGTAATGTTTTAAATCAGATTGTTGCTACCTCCTGTTACTATACTGTATCTGAGAGCATAAACTCAGTGATGCCTTTCTGCCTTCCCAGAGCAGCTTCCTCTCGGCTGCTTTCTCATCTCAGCAGACTGACCTCAGCCAGATTCCCATTTCTTCTTCCCACTTTCTATATCTTGATTCTAGAAGGTACCCCTAGTTCCAACACATCATGTCACATTCTTTCAGAATAAAAAAGAATTAGGCAGAGCTCATTTATACCCAAACATTGGCAGTCACCCAAGTGCTTCTTTCATGGTGAATTAAAGAGAGCAGCGAACTGCAGTCATATTGAAATGGAAATCAGTAGCACACAGGGCTTTTGAGTCAACCAGAGGTAGGGTCGCAGGACCTGCTTTGTCTTTCTAATTAGCTTTATGGCCTCTATCTAGTAGTATTGATAGTCATGATACCTGTATCTTAACAAAGTTTAACTGCCTGTGTTTTTGCATTCCACTTTTATGTTTTATGTAATGTATGTGTACATATTTGAATGTGAGTGCGGGGGCACATGTTTCACAAGCAAATGTCCAGCTCTGTAGACAGAGAGCAGCCTTGAGTGTCCTTGCTTCCCACCTTGTTTGAGGCAGGATCTGTTTATTGTTCACCTTTGCATATGATTCTAGACGACCTTATCTGGCTTCCAGGGATTCTCCTGTCTCCGCCTCCCACCCCCTGCTACCTCCCCATTAGGAGTGCTGACATTCTAGGTGTGTACTCCTGCACATGGTTTGAGAGATTCAAACTCAAGTCCTCATGTTTGCATGGCAAGCACTTTACCCACTGAGCTATTCCCTCAGTCCCCTGTTCATTCCACAGATATTTAAATCCCTGTTATATGTCAATAACTAGACTATGTATGAGAAATCTATATGAACAACAGAAGCATGTTCTCTGTTCTCATAACGATTATATTTTAGGGAGGTCTTAGATGTAGTTATGTGGTAGAGATTCTGGCACATGGTAAATACAGGACACATGTATGCTTCTGTGATGAACATGATGTTGATAGGCCATGATGTTTGTAGATAACCACAAAACAAAAGGAAAATTATTTAATTTACACATTGCCTGAACACCTTGAAATATATCCTACAACCTAACTCACGCTGAGGGTATTAAAGGTAAACAATTTAGCTATTTATTTGATGACACATTGAATCTCCTGTTTAGAGACAAAGGATTGTCAGGTTTACAGGAGCCATAAAGGAAAGTAAGTTTGCCAGCACCGAGGTGGTCCTTATTGTAAACAAACAGCAGGTTTATTCATTTTATTTTAATTTTTAATCATGTATGTTTTAAAAGATGATACATTTCTGTTTATGCTTGCATATGTGTGGTACACTTGCATGTGTGTATGCATGCTCACATATGTGCCAGCATGTTTTACAGTTACATCTTCTGGGTACTTTTCCAGTGACATCTCTTCTTATTGGAATGTACATTTATGCAGCCCTCTGGCTCGAAATACGGAATATTGTTGGCGCATGAAGTGTCTTTGGATTTAGCGGCTAGCTTGAAGCATCTGGCAATTGAACATAAACTCCTGTACTTGAGCATTCATGCTTGAACCAGAAATTACTTTGTCATCTTCACTGGCTTTTTATTAAGCAGCCAGCAGCTGCCTTGCAACTATGAC
The DNA here is from genome assembly GCA_035773235.1 of Eospalax fontanierii. Classification (NCBI taxonomy): domain Eukaryota; kingdom Metazoa; phylum Chordata; class Mammalia; order Rodentia; family Spalacidae; genus Eospalax; species Eospalax fontanierii. The sequence continues at coordinate 77,049,949 of CM069526.1, forward strand.
TTACTACAGTGAGCTCTTTCCCTTACATGTCACCCCCTTCTAACTATCAAAACAAGTGTCTCCTTCTCCTTTCTGCCCAAGCAAATCCTTGGCATCAATACAAATAATAATACTAGCCTCTCATACCATGTAACACTTTAAGGTTTATGAAGCATGTTAAAAATCCATTAACCCATTTTGAATTTCATAGTCCTCCTATAATGCCAGATACCATCACCTTCAAAATTGCAGATGAGAAACTACAGCTCAGAGGTGTGAAATGACTTCTAGATGGTGACTGATGCATCAGTGCTTTACGACGGGAGCTGGAAGCTGGGCTTTTAGACACCAGGCTGTGTATTTTGTACATTTCATTGTGTTGACATCTTTAACAAAACCTGTGCGTCAGCGTTAGCACTTCACTGTGAGAATGTGATTTGCTTCTGCAGAACAAACTGCTGGCTACCAAGTATGACATGAGTCTGGGCTTAGTTCCAGTGCAATGTGTCTGAAGCTTCCTAGGTTGTTTAGGAGCCTCTGCCATGCAGGCTGTTCTATTGGATGCCCTGATGTTCAAGAGCACATTGTATAATGGGTGAATGAATCCCACTGGGATTAGGAAAAGTAGTAGTTCTGGTAGATTGACACAATGAAAGATTATCTCTCTTGTGGAAAGGGGTTTGTAACTTACAGAGCAGTCTGCAAGTGCAAAGATTGGCACACCTGGCACACCTGGCCTGCTTGAATGGATGAGTGAATGAGTGCGCTCATAGATGAGGAATGAACTGATTTTTCTCACCAATATCTTTGTGGGCATTGGTCTATTCAGTACTGCAGCAACCGACAGAGCTCTGTTTACTCTTTTCCACTGCAGCCCAGAGAATCACTCCAGGGACTTGACATCAGATACAAATAATGTGTAGACATTTGTTAATTTAAGCTGCATTGTTGCTGTACTATCTTCTCTCCTAACAGCTGTTAGAATCGAATGGGTAATTTGGAAAGTGTGTACATTCTCTGTCAAGCATAAGATTTATTGATGAGTGGACATTTAAATGCATATACATACATGTGTGCATGCTTAACACCCTTAGCAGTTTTGTTTGTTCTAATTTAAGTAACATGTTTCTACGATGAGGAAATCATTCTGTGTTTGCAGTTAATGAAGACCTAATCATGTAGCTATGCTTCCTCCTACCCTTTAATAAATCTCTTTCCAAAATGGTCTACCAATTTTTAGTGCTACCTGCTACTCAATATTTCCAGCTAATAATACCACAGAACTGGAATGTTTCATCAAGCACCAGGATAAAACCCAGTTGTCATTGCAAAGGGTGGTAAATGTAGATTTGGAGATGAGACTTTGGGTCAAATCAGAATTTTGACTTAAATTCTTTTAGATAAAAGTGGCAGCATGTAGCTTATCTGTGAATGCAGCTTGCCTAGTGAAGTTTTTCTTTTTAATTTTACTCTTGTAAAATTATTTGACCATTTTGTATATATATATATAATGTATTTTGGTCATGTTCATGCCCCATCACCTTCTTTAATCCCCCTCTGACTCCCAGTAAACTGACTCTTCTTACCAGGAAGTCCCCCCCGCTTCTACTTTATTGTCGTTAGCTGTGTTTTGAGAATTTTTTTAAACCAAAGTTATTCATCTATTTATTGATTTATGTATTTGTGTGTGTGTGTGTGCATGTGTATATGTCTATAAACTTGCCTTTGTGCGTGAATGAAAGTCAAAGAACAACTTGAGGGGCTTCAGAGATGATCCACGGTTAAGAGCACTGACTGCCCTTGCAGAGGACCCAGGCTCAATTCCCAACGCTCACATGACAGCTAACAACTGCCCATAACTCTAGTTTCAGGGGCTCTGACGTTCTCTTCTGACCTCCACAGGCATGGCACAGCACGGGTGCACTTAGAGACACACAGGAATACATTCATACACATAAACAATACAGTAATAATAATAAAAGAACAACTTGAAGAAGCTGGTTCTCTCCTTCCAACATTTGCATTCTGGGGATTGAGCTCTGGTCACCCTGCTCAGTGGCAGTTACCTTTACTTGCTGAGCCGTCTTGCCAGCCACTTTGACGTTGTTTACTTTTTTCTTTCTTTTTTTGTTTCTTGGCTGGTTGGTGTGTGTGTGTGTGTGTGTGTGTGTGCGCGCCTGTGTCTGTGTCTGTGTGTGTATGTGTGTGTGTGTGTGCCTGTGTCTGTGTGTATATGTGTGTGCGCGCCTGTGTCTGTGTCTGTATGTGCATGTGTGTGTGTGTGTGTGCCTGTGTCTGTGTCTGTGTCTGTGTGTGTCTGTGTCTGTGTCTGTGTGTGTATGTGTCCCAGTGAGTTCCATTAGGATTGCTTGCATAAGCATGGATGGTGGTTATTTCCAGTAAAGTTTTTCCTATCTTAATATCCTTAAGTTCAAGAAATGGAATACTGCTCCATAAGAGACTGCTATTAATTTTTTAAAAACTGCAGCCAATCTTTCCTGTCGATGTGACTCTCCTTATCACAAATGTGCTACCTTTGGTAAATTGCTCTGCTACTCTCTGCTTGTCTCTTTCTTGGTCAGTCTTTCTATATTTCCAATCTTTTTTCTGTCTGGTAGCTTTCTAATTCTTCCTACCTCCACTTTTTTTTACATAGATGAAACCTAAGTTTTGAGGTATCTGATATATCTTTAGATTTTTCTGTCCCCCTGCACCCTATTTTAAAAACATGAAAAATTGTAAACACACTCTGAAAGTAAACTGAATTAAGTTGCTTTATACTTCTCTGACCCTTGATTGATTTTCTTTTCTTTCTGGGTCAGCAACTCTCAATGAAAAGAAAACTTTCCTTTCCTTTGGTGTAGAAGACTTTACTCTGTGCAGTGACCCTTGCACCTACTCCAGAGAGTCGCCCATCCTTACAAAGAGTTTCCTAGTAATTGACATCTATCTTCTCAAAATGTAGAACAGTAACAAACCCTTAATTCAGAGTTCTCCTATAAGTTTTCTTAAAAGCATATACAGAATCCATTCTGAGGCGTGGATTACAACAGGAAGAAGAATCTCTATCAGTTATCTCAACTCTTTGTGTCTTATCAGCATGTGTACAAATGAGGCTTTTGGTCATCCCTAGGGGCTGAAGAGCTATAAATAGCTGTTCCCTATTGATAAGGTTCCAGGACAAAGTTCATGTCAAATTACAGACAAGCCTCCAAAACAAGCTAATAGGGGGTGGAACAGACTGCTGGAGGTATGTGTGTCTTTGATGGATTTTGTTTTGCAGAAAGCTTTATAAGTCAATCCTACTACATCAAATAAAGAAAGGCTAGTTAATGAAGTCCACCAAGACACTAATACCCTCCACTCTAAGGTCTGTGTGTTCTTTGGTAACCTTGTCTCAAATTTATAAGCAAACCAAGGGGTATACTTTAGAATATGAGAGTTATTGCCTCTTTCCTAAGATACCAAGTCCTTAAATTCAGGAATCTGAAAATGTGTACAAATTTGCTGACAGGTTAAACAAGACTAGGGGATGTGTTCTCCTTCTGCTGAGGTTGCAGCACCATCTACCGTCCAGGATACTAATCCTTCTCCTACACTGCCTATAAATGGGCAAGGTTCCTTGCTTTACCCATAAGGAGAGGAGAAGGCTTTGTCTTACAAACTCATTGTCCTTGCCTCAAGATATACATGTCATTTCCTTTGGAGTCTAGGTAAACACTTGCTTATTTCCTTTCAGTAGATGCAGCAAATGCCCCTCAGAGGCAAGACTATGTTTCTTTAATCAGCAAAGACCTTATTATGCCATTTATGTATTGTTTATAATGCAATTCGCTCCATCTCACTGACACTAATGGGATTTCTTTGGGACCCTTTGGCTCAGTGACTCATACAGGAGAATTACTCATGTATAGTAGGTGAGAGAAACAGACTTATAATTCCTGCTTCCCCAACAGAAAGAAGTCTAATTATTACTTAATGAAAATGTTTTTCCACTACTGAAAGATGTATCTGTGGATCTCATGTAGGATTCTTTTTTATCTTCCATCACAGTCATAGGAATGTCATGGACTGCTTCTAATTATACTTTGGCTAGAAGATAGACTTTATTTAATGTGTCATTGAGAGTAGTCCTTTTAGATTGTCATTTCTTTTATACCATAACGAAATCTTCAAAAGGAAAATGTCAGACTGAGCATATTTTTAGCCAGTCCTCCATCTCCAACTCCCACCTCTGGTTACTTATTTGCTAGTTTGCGTGAGGAGTCTTCTTATTGATCATAGAAGCTTAGGAACCTGCCTTTAGACAGACACCTGCATTGAGAGACCCTGCAGCTGCCACATGGCACCAATCCCAAACTGGAAGGTTTGCCTTTCCTGGTGTCAGACAGAAAGAAAAGCAAGCAGGTTGACCATGAATGAGATTTAGACAAATGATAATTTGCTTATTAAAAACAAACAGCTTGTTATTAGTAGTTGAACAAAGACTTGGGAGGCAACCGAGTGCATTGAGCTGTCATTAGAACAATCTTCATAACTGAGTAGGTGTTCTCTACACACACACACACATTGGGCCCAGCAAAGTCTGCTGATCTGGGTAATCACCACGCTGCTTGCACACCCAGCACTCATACTTGCCTCCGTCGTTTGGCTTTGTACACTTGCCAAATGTGTCAGTCACTCATTAAATACCTCTGTTTTGTTGTTTGTCTTGTTTTGTTTTCTCCCTCCTTGATAATAGATTAGTAAACATTCTGCTCAGGATGATTTGTGAATTACTTTATAAAGAAGTCTCCAGTTTCCATTCAATCTAACTGGGGTCAGAATTTGGCTGGTGTATTCTTTTGGTATCATTTGTTAAGTTGCTCAAAGAATCAAGCCATCAATTAAAACTCTGTCTTCAACTAAAACTTGGACTCATGAATGGGATCCTTCAATACTGTTTTGGTAAAGACTTGAGGCAACAGACCCAGTACTATTTCATACCTTGCAATGCCTGTCATGCAAATGAGGACGGTTCTGATTGGTCAGTGCTTGTTTCCTGATGGGGCCTGATTTTACAGGGCAGCAGCTCTGTGGCGCATAGTTAATTTTCATTGGCTGGGCTTATTCGCACCGTTTTGCTGCTTGTTCTTCAGAACCACTGTCCGGCACAGGCAGGCTAGGGGAGCTATGCAGCACTCAAAGGGAGGCCATGAGTGGCAACCAGTAGCTGAATGAAGGCAATTAGACTTGCAGGTTGTCCCCTGCTTAGGTGAGGTGGGGTAGTTGTGGCCCAAAGAGGCCACTGTTTTTTTGTGGGTATACATTCAAGGTCATAATTTCATTGTGAAAATTCCCTGTTAGGGACCCATTCCTTTTTCTTGTTTTTTTTTTTTTACCATGGCCTTGTTTCCCATGGTGTGGGGGATCGCTATATATAGAGGGAGCAATAATTGAACACCTGAAAAGGGTATTTGGGAAAGCATGCATGGATTTCTCAAGGATGAACAGTCCCACCCCATCCTTCCCACTTTCCCACCAAACTCCATGACAGAATGGATTGTTTTCTCAAGGTATCTTTGAAAACAGACAATTGAAAACAACTCTGTGTGTGTGTGTGTGTGCACGTGCACGTGTGTGTAGGTGTGGGTGTGGATGTGTTTCTATTGGCAGTTGCTTTAAAAGCCAGGTGTTACAGCACAGACCTGGAATCCCAGTGTTCAGGAGGCTGAGGCAGAAGGCGATCTAACTAGTGTGTTCCAGGCTGCATATCAAGACATTGTTTCAAAAAAGCCAAGAAATAAAACTAAATCATAGGACCTAATGATCCAACAGAGGATAATAATTAGAAAATGAATCCAGTTTTCTTTTATTTAAAGATGAATTAATCTTTAAAAATGAAATATATTTATTAAGTAATGCCTTGCTGCTGACAATATGTATTTTATTAATGTATTAACTTAGGTTTTCCCCAAAGTACGAAAGACAGAAATTCAATGTTTAAATTTCAGTAAAGTGATTAATTCTCTTTATTCATTCTTCTTCTTATAAGTAACATAAAACTTCAGTTTTTAAATGGTTTCTATTCTAGAATTCGAGTTAGCTAGTTTTTTTATTTTGTTGTTTGGTGTGTGTTTTATTTTACTTTTTTTTCTCATGTCTACCTGTATCTGGTATGCATGCAAGTGTGTATGTTTGTTCCCATGTGCACGGGTACGCATGGGTATACAGGTCCATGTACATGTGTGTACACATGCATGTGGCAGCTTGAGGTTGACATCAAGAGTCATCTTCTGTTGCTATCCACCTTATTCACTGAGGCAAGATCTCTCTGTTGAACCGGAGCTCACTGATCTAGTTTAGCAAGTCACCTTGCTCCATGGAACCTTCTTGTTTCCACCTTTAGAGTGCTTGCACACCCACCTGACATTTTGTGGTTCCTGCAGATCCAAACAGTAGTCCTCATGTTTGTGTGGTAGTCAAGCCCTTTACCTGCTGACCCATCTCCCTTGTTCTCGGTCATACATTTTAAATATGTACACGTGAACTAGAAAACCAGACAAAGCAGCCTTCCCTTCCATCCCTTTCCCTTCAAGCCCAATATCCTTTCCTTTCCCTTTCTACACAAAGGAGATTGTGAAGGATAGTGAGATGAGTTGGAGAACTCATGGGTCTGAGGCCTCAGAATCTATGCCATGGTCATGGATAGGTGCAAGAGTGAGAGGCAGAGGAGGCAGCCAGAGAGACTGGAAGATTAATAATAAGAATAACAACAACAAAAACCCCAAAACCTCAGTTAAGCAAATAAGGAAGTATTTGCAAAATAAAATATATCCATAATTTGATTTGTGTGTTCAGTGACCTTAGTAACAATGCGTACATTGAGTGTCCATATCTGGGTTTCTCTCAAATATCCTCCACTGAAAGGATTCATTGGAGAAGTGGCTGATTTCAAGACTATAGAAAGAGAAAATATACAATAAACCTAAGGCTCAGGGGGATGGCTGACTTAATGAGAGCACTTGCTGGGAAAGTATGAGGATGTGAGTTCCCTCTCCAGCATCTACATTTAAAAAAAAAAAATGAGGATTGGAGAGATGACTGCTCTTGCAGAGAACCCAGGTTCAATTCCAAGCACCCACATGGCAGCTACAGCTCCAGTTCCAGGGAATCTGATGCCCTCTTCTGATCTCCCTGTGTATTGCACTACATGAGTACACTTACATACATGCAGATAATAAACTTGTACACAGAAAATAAAAATAATAATAAATAAAAATATTTTTTAAAATATGGGCATAGCTGTATGCATCTGTAGCCCCAGCACAACCTAGCTGAAACACACACACACACACACACACACACACACACACACACATACACAAAGATACGATAGGCCTAGAACATATTGTTGTACCAAAAAGTAAGGAACTACTGAGTGATAAAATGTCAGCAGGACAGAGGAACTGATCCTAAAGGATGCCCATTGTCTAGATTGTAGAATGTTTAAGCATTAAAATAATGATTAGTACTGTCTTGCAAACTGTTGAATAAAATAAGAAATCCTGAGTTGTTGACAATATATGTAAGTAAATAATTACATCAGCATGATAGGAAAGCTCTTCCCTAGAGTAGAATGTCACCTGGAAAGAATGATGGTCATCAAGGGTCACCATTTGTTATTCATCATAGAGGCAGTTGATCCAGGCAGGAGTTTTCTGTATAAAGTCAGATTACCTTCTAAGAGACTGTCCATCAGTCCCAAGGGGGACGATGCTGAGTATAGGTTGGAAAGGTCAGACAAACACCATGGCACCTGTGTGTATTGAGAGAAGAAGGACATAAGCAAAGAAAGATGCAGCTGGCCTTATTCAGCCTGACTGGGCATCGGTGTCTCCTCTCTGACGGCTCCTGTCTCCCTTTGAATAGTTGTACAAATGGAGATTCATGTCCTCCTTAGGAAGACCATTTTCCTGTGTGGAGATCTAATTACTAGAAAGTTCTCCCTTCTGCCGAGATGAAGCAGCCATGTTGTTCTCTCCTTTCTGCTGTGAGGCAATGGAAAAATAGCTTCTGCCTGTAAACCTTCACATATCTGAAAGCTACTGTTGTGTAGCTTAATTTCTCTTTTTTGTGCTCAACACCCTCAGTGATTTTTGCTGTTACAGATTTATTAGATCCTTTAATAGCCTAGGCGTGCTAATCTGTCAGTGAATCCAAAGGATAGTCTTGGTAAGCTGTGCCCTGACTAATGCAGAATACAGCTGGATTATTACCTCTTTAAATTGGAATAGCACATGCAATGAGTACGGCATTAGCTCTCTTTGGCAGCTACAGGGATACAGTGCATGCTGAAGTATTCATCTTGGCATTATCTTTGTTAAATTTCAACCTAGATTTTTAAAAAGTATTGGTCCAGCTTGAATCACTGAGAATTTTGATTCCCATCTAATATTTAGGGCTTTCCTGTTTGATATATAGCTTATATAGAATTGATAAATTAGTTTACCCAGCTCTGATTTCATTTTATTGAAAAAAAAATGGGGCCAAGAATAGAGTGCTTAAGATTATCCACAGACATATGACCTTGAGGATTATTATTATCATCCATCAGCAGCCTTTGTTGTGGCATTTAACTATTATTAAAAACAGTTTTCTGTCTAGTCTCCCCTGTGTCATGAGAAGTAAACTTGCTATTAGCTCTTTGGCAAGCTCCAAGCCTTTGAAGAATCATGTTTAAAAAATTCTCCCTAAAAACAAAGAAAGAAGACATAACCCTACCAAAAGACATAATCACAATAATTAGAGTCAAGAAATTTGCTAACAAAAAGAAATGAATCAAGGTGAGTAAACACACACACACACACACACACACACACATTTCCTTAATAGGCACCAAGTAACTATCTTGTGATAAAAATATGAAGAAATTATAAAGTGAGATGCAATACCTGATACACAGAAGAAAAATATTAAAAATAGAATCACTGTGGTTAGGGAGATGGCTCAGTGGGTAAAGTGCTTGTCATGCAAACATAAGGATCTGAATCAAATCTCAGAACCCACCTAAAGCTGGATTCAGTAGCATGTGTCTGTAATTGTAGGACTCCTACCAGGTAAAGAGTGGCAGCAACAGGAGACTCCCCATAGGCTCCCAGGCCAGCTGGTCCAGCATACACAGGAAACAGCGAGCAAGCAAGGCAGAAGATGAGGACCAACACACAGAGTTGTCTTTTGACCTCTGCATGTGCACTGTGGTATGGAAACACTTGCACTCAAAAATTCACACACCTGCACAGACTTTAAAAATGGAATTATTATCTCACAGACCCCCCTAAGTACTGTATGTTCTCTAAAAATGATGAGTTTCATGACAACGTTTTCATACATATAATCATGTACTTTGCTCAGATTCAAACCCTATTACACTCCCTTGTCCTCCCTTGCCTTCTTTGTGGTTCCTTCCTTCCCCAGTTAAACTCCCGCTTACTTTCATGTCAGTCTTAGTAGTAGCAGTAGTTGCCCCGGCTGGCTGGCTTCAGCAGAGCACGAGTCCTCAGAAACCTGGGATGATAGAGACAAGAGAAACACAAGGAGGGCTGACAAGACAGTCTCCTGATCAAATCGGCAAATCTTTATTCTTCTAGGGGGTATTTATAATTCTGGGGAGTCAGGTACCCATACAGGAATGTGGTAATTAACAGAGACAAAAGCCCACCATAAGGTTATGTGAATACTAAAAGGGCAGGCAGGGGCTAGATGGGGCGTGGTGGCCAAGGTTGCTAGGAGACAAATCACTGGAAGATCCAGGAGCCAAGGGCATGTGTAGCCAAGGGCAGCTACAGGTGGGGGACCTTGTTTGCTAAACAATAAGAAACTCTAAGAGGCACTTAAGAAACTGATTAACATAATTGGTATCAACAAATGTCAGGATGTTACATTTGCAGAAGGGCAAAACAGAGGTCACTTGGTCTCCGACATCTCCACCCTTTTACTAGAAAAATTAAAAATATCAGGCTTGGTCCCTGAGCGGTGGTAACGGCTGCAGATGGAGAGAAAGACAGAGACCTAACCCCCATGGCTTGTTGTAGGCAATCATGTCTTTTGCTGGGGAGAGGTTTTGAGTTATTATTTTTTCGACATGAACCTCCTTGCAGTTAGGCATGTCTTTAAGAGACCCCGACATATCCAGTTATGGATATTCTCTTTGCAGTATTTTGTCTGACACTCTCAAGTAATGGCAGCCTTTTGCTCATGAGGTGCGGGGAAGCCCCTGAGCTTTTTATATGCACGTATATATAGGGCATTCCAAGACCTTGGTCTATAATTACATAATTAAACGGGTTTTGATGCCATGGAGTAGTATCATTAGTGTATTCATGATATTAAATCTCGATTCTATTTGTGAGAGAGCTTTTCATATTTGACTATGTATGTCTGGTTGATTTGATTTAATATGATGCTCTTGCTCCATCCATTTTCTCTCTAATAACACAATTCTCTTTGCAGTTGAATAAAACTCTGTTGTGCTCACATACCACATTTCTTTACCCTTTCATATTTTAATGAAAATTTAGGCTGAATTTGTGGTCTGGTTAATGAATAGTGCTACAAAAATATGGATGTGCAGATATCATTGTTCCATGGTCAAAAGTATTTGTTTCTATAGACAATAGCTCTGATTCAAAAAAGTCTTTCCACCAATCATAAGATTAGTGTACAATATATCCTAGATATATATTATCATGATTACATTCTCTTGTTGATCTGTTTATTATCTAAGTGTCTAATAATGAACTTTTTCTTGTGGTTATTATAGTCTTTAGAACAAAGTATTTGTTTTGCTTTCTGTCATCAGTACATTGTAGAATTGGCTAAAGGAAGTAAAAAGAATTTTTATAAACTCCAAAAGGGGTTAAACATTTGGCAAATACATATTTTTCAGTGTCGGTCTTCTAGAGACCCGAATCTATCACTGTTCTCAGTATAAACCAGTCATAAGAGAAGTTGAAGGTGTTGTTGGTTCTATTTATTGTTGTCATTTAATTGCATCTAAATCCAGGCATCAGTTGACATCTTGAGTTGTAATTGCTTCTGAGAGTTCTGTGCTCAGAACAATAGCAAGAGTAACACTTCAAAACAAAAGTCATAAATACAGGTCCTTCCTGATCTTGATGAATTAAAACCAAAGGAAGGGAGACAGTTTGTTTTTGCAAGAAGCATCTGTTTATTTATATACAGCATTTATATTCAAGTTTAAGGAAATTAATCAAGTAAAAGCATCAAAATTCATAACCATGTAAACAAGAGTACTGAAGAAGCAGACACTAATAAAACCAAGGCATAATGAGGTTTTCAACCTCTTTAGTCTAATCTTCTCTAGTCCCTAGGAGACCTCTCGGGTGTGTGTACAGTACATGACTTACTTTGCATTGATTCTTGCTACTTCAGAACTCGAAACATGAATCAGCAACAAGCACTAAATTAATGAATTGACTGCTGTCAGCTTAACAACTGGACCAGTGTGATCTTTTATGTAAGGAATGTCTCTGGTCCTTGATGAATAGACCATTGAGTTTGTCATAATAGAAATGTGTCCTGATCCTGGAATATGCTACGGATGTGACTCGGTGGTTTAGGATGTGCTTAGCATGTGCAAAGTCATGAATCTAATTCCCAACACAAAGGAAAAAAATAATAAAAGAAAACTTACCAATTTCACATGATTGTAGACTTTGGGATAGGTGCCAACTCTGTGTTGATCACCTAAATGTTGTCAGGAGATAAGGAAACAAATGTTTCTGGACATTTGACTCTTGTCTCCTGTGTTTCATGTGTAAACGTGGCACGAGAGCCAGCATTGTAGGGATCACTGCCTATTACCTATCTGTGACAGCACTAAACTCATGACTTTAACGGTACTATGTGTATCCCATGGCAGAAATTCTTAGAATTCTTTCTGCACTTAAATGCCTTCAATTGACTACATATAATAAAGAGTTCAAATTGCTGTATTATGCTCTTAGGCTTGTATTCTGAAAGATATGTACATGGATAGCAGGTTTCCAGGTACATGAAGAAAGGCAGGATAGTATAGTACACAGTTCCTTAAGTATGCCTAAGCATCAGTCTTCTCGCCTATTCAAAAGAGATAATAATGGCATCAATTAGGAATAAATAAAATAATCCATGTTGAGAGATTAACAGTATTAAGGGTCTTGAGTATGACTTATTTCTTCAGCCTTCATATATTTTTGTAACATTACACACACACACACACACACACACACACACACACATATATATATATATATATATATATATATATATATAAACATTAGTTATCACTGTGACTAAATACTACGCAAAAAGGAACTTAAGGGCTTACAACTTAAGTCCATCATGGGGCAGGAAGCATAGCAGTTCTGAGGATGCAGAAACTTGTGGCAGCTGCTTGTTCACATCTCCCTGGATCAGGAAGCAGAGATGGAGCCGGAGGTAGCTATAAACCCTAAGGTCTGTTCACAGTGACTTACTTCCTCCAGCAACGTTCCACCTCTTAGGAGTTTCTCAAACTGCCAATGTCACCAGCTGTGTACCAAGTGTTAAAACATACAATCCTTGGGGGACATTTGACATCCAAACCAGAACAGTATATAAATCAACAAATGAATGAATGTATGCATTAAAGTGAAAATCTAATAGCAAAATCAACATATAGCTAGTTAAATTAGAATTAGACAACAGCTTTGCTGAATAAAACTCACACAGTCCACAATACCACACAAATCACATCTGGTGGCACACACCTATAATCTCAGTTCTGAGGATAGCCTGAGCTATCTATATGAGATCCTGTCTGAAAAATAAAAATATAGATATATAATTTTAGCCTGAGATTCTCTGTTGTAGTCTCCACTATATGGATAAGTAAAATTTAAATTCAAAACCATCAAATGCTATATTGAATCAAAATTGGGGTATTCCTAGCTTATTGCTCTAACCTCCCTTCTCTGAATCAAAAACAAATACTCAACAATAAAACCATAAAAGCAAAATCCAAGTTAGTATGCATCTATTCCTGAGCATCAGTGAATCAATACATTTTATCATATATCTCACAAAAGCAGCAGGCTTTGAATTCAGGGAGTTTGTATTCCTCTACCTCTATCTGCAATGACCTGTTGTCCACATCTCATTTTGTGAACACCACTCAGTCAGCACTAAGGATATGAGGCTACTCTGACTGCAACATCTGTCACCCTATTGATTGCCAAGGTTAATTGTACTAATCTGACTTGTTAGACAGGTGTCTCCATCCTCCCTCACAACTCCATGTGAGTCCCTTCCAAAGCTGTACCTTTGGAAGAAGAGAATGTCCTTCCTATGTAAAGGACCAGTCTTTGGTCAAGGGTATAGAGTAGCTACACTCCCCTGCTGGAACCCGCAAACAAACTCAATACTAACAAAAAGCACATCAATCTATATATCATGGTATTTTTCTGTTCTCAGAGAAATAGCAGAAGTATATCACCCTACTGCCACAGTATTGATTAAGTTGATTAAGACATCCCTGTCAAGCACAGTAGATAAGAGGGTAGAAAAGCAGTTATAGCCTATGCATAGGCGAAATTTTAGCACAGAGTGTTAGGAAGAACTCAGTGATAAATGAGGAAGTGATGAGTACCAGACAGTGGATTTAATCACTACAAAATCTACACAAATATCCAAACACCACTCCATACTTCACAAATACATGCAATTACTGTCCATTAGAAAGCAAACTGAAAATAAACATCTCCCATGAAAAGGAAATTCATAATTCCTACCAGGGCTTTTAATCCAAGAAATTTCTTTTTATATACTTTTATAGACTTCACAGCCTAACATGCAATCTTTGACTATGGTAGGTGTTTGATCTATGATTTTATTTTGTCTTGTTTGCAGTTGAATACTTTGGTTTTCTATATGGATTTTGAGAAATATGACTGGATTCAGTGTTTCACTCCTGAAGTACATATATCGTCATTATATTAATTTGCATTGCTTGTCATATTGTACTCTCTGATATCATCTGTGAAATCATATTGGAGCTGATAAACCATCTATATTATAGTTTTAACAGGCTTGTTTAGCAAATTCACCCTTTACATCATAGTTTTTACTTGTTTGCAATGAGTACTGTTTAAAGATTTGTTTTAATTGTATTTGTATGAGAGTGTGTCTGTGTGTAGGTATGTGCATGTGTGTGCAGGTACCCTTTGGCACTAGAGGTGTCAGATCCTTCTGGAGCTGGAATTATAGGCTGTTGTGGCTGGGAATCAAATTCAGTCCTCTGGTTGAGTCCTCAGCTCTCTTAATGGCTGTGCAATCACTCCAGCCTGAACACTAATACTCTTTTTGTGGAAGAAGCAAATACATACATCAATTTGCCCATGATATTCATTACAAAATTTTTAATTATATTTGTGATAGAATTTCATAAAATGCATACTAGTTTCAAGGCAGTAATCTCTAAACTGAACAGCATTTTATGTAGATTACAAAGAGTCTTGATAAAGATATAAGCAAACCCATATTATATCAAGTAGGGAAAGAAGGACCATTTTGTGCCTACTATGTTTACAAAGTTGTGAAACAAAACATCTGGAAAAGCTTGAGCCCAAAGACAAAGGTAATTACAGCTAAATGAAAACAGAAGTTCTACTACTTCTTAGCTTTTTGGCCAAAATCAGGTGAAAATAGATTTTTTTTAAAAATCTGTATACAAATTTTTTATTTGTTTTGTTGTTCCTTTTTTCAATTTCCTAAATGTTACTAAAACACTAGTCACTTTTGCAATAATAAAAACCAAAGCCCAACAAACTTCAAATTACACAGATTTTTCTGTTTGTACGCAGTAGAGATATAGCTTAGAGATATACAAAGGTTTTTAAAAGAGGCTTTTTTGGAGTAGCCTGCCAGCCTATAGGCCCTTCTGTGCTTTTCTTCAGAGATCTCACCTCACTGTTCCCAGGCTTAGTCCTCTGGCTCTCTGCAAGTGCACATAATGAGCAGTTTCATCTTTTTATATTGAAAGTAACCTCTTGTCTGAATCTGGGCTTCCCAGGTGACTCAAGTTGGTTGATCTCAGTTTAAGAAAAATACACCAAACAAAGGACTTCCTTCTGCTCTTGCATTCTCCCCTGTGTTTCCACAGAAGTTCATAAATGGTTATCAGTGTCATTTTTCTTTTGTTGTTTGGTTTTGGGGCTGGAGTTCAGTGGTGATAGAGACTGAGCTAAGGGGCTTTGCATATATATATATATATATATATATATATATATATATATATATATATATGTGTGTGTGTGTGTGTGTGTGTATATATATGTGTGTGTGTATGTGTGTGTGTGTGTGTGTGTGGCATGCACTTTACCACTGAGGCACATCCACAGCCCTTGTTGCTTTTGTTTTAAATTTACAGATCCAACGAAGGTAATGGTCCCTCCTTCCAGCATGGATGTTACTGTGGGAGAAAGCATCGTTCTGCCATGCCAGGTGACACATGATCACTCACTGGACATTGTGTTTACTTGGTCATTTAATGGGCACCTGATAGACTTTGACAAAGATGGGGACCATTTTGAAAGAGTTGGAGGGGTAAGTATTAATATCATAGTATCTACAGGAAGCATCATACCACCAAACTTCTGAAAATTGATCCAAATTAACTTCTTTAGATTAATTTTTTAAAAATGTAAAGTCACCGTTTTGTTCCAGCATCTTATCTGACAAAACTCTTGGTTAATTCCTGTTCCGTTTGCAACACTTATTAAGTAACACTACCTAGCAAGCTTTATCTTTAACATGCACAAAAATCCAATCTGTAAGATTTTTGTTTTTGTTTGTTTGTTTGTTTGTTTGTTTGCTGTGTGTGTGAAGAAGGAAACTGAGACTCACAGAAGTTCTATAAAGTGCCTTTTCTCTATATCTAAATGGTAATACTCAGCTTTGAACTTCAAAGCCTAAGCTTCATTCCCCATATCATATACCACAAAATTGGTTAAGAAAAATAACTGAAAGATAGTTTGCTTGTACATTTTAGGCTGCTATTGTTCTCCTTTTGGCTCTTGTAAGAGACTCATAACCGTAAAGTTGGAGGTTGCTCTCTTGATTCTGCAAATACACTGCAGTATTTATTATCTCAATGGAGCCTGACTCCAAATGCTTCAGTTTTTGAAATCTTTACTTCTCTGGAAAATACACATTATCATTGAATATGTACCAAGAGAATGTTAAACCTGGAAAAAAATTGTGTCTATCATGGTCATTCTTAACCATTATTTTTCTGCCCTAACACAGCTCTACATTCCCATTGGTAATAAAGATTCACTCTAACTACTACCACTTTCCTGGAGAGCCTAATCAGAAAATAGCAGAGTGTAAAATAGGAGCTCTGATTTGAAAAGCTCTTCCCTCCCTCCACTGCCATAAGAAGCTGATTTACTGATTTGCCTATCTCATCTCATGTGTTCCCCTTAGTTGAGTATAAAATGCCCTGAAGCTAACAATTATATCCATGGGATATATTTGGGATATATTTGCCAACCAACTATTGTAATAATCCTATTCTTTGAATGCATGCTGACTTTGTTATAGAGTTTGAGTTACAGAACACTAAAAGTGATTTGAATGACTATTTTATCAACTCTCTAAGGATGGCTTCCAATTGATACCATTTTAGATGCATGGGAGAGAAGTTAATTCATTACATCAGTGAATGTATTAGTTCATTAGGGAGTCTCTCTTGGAACATTGGCTGATAAAGGCTGGATAACATTACCAATATTACCATTCTGGACCTCTTTCATGTAGTTCAGCTTAATACATTTGGCTTACTGAGAGAGTTACTACTTCTTGAAAGCATTGACGGTACCAAATATTTAGAGGTCTAAAAATATGCATAACTCCATGCCTACCACAAAAAAGGACTTGGTTAACTTTCATGACTGTATATTCTGAAAGAAGGGTGATATCAATGATAATAACAGGATAGTATAGTTGAGAAAACTCTTCATAAACTAAGTTTGTCCCATTAAAACTAACTTCATGGGAAAAGTAAGTCTGAAAATTGCTCTCTCTCAGAATTTCATGAGCACCAACTAATTAGAATGGATTGATAATTGAAAAAGGTCTCTGACAAATCAGACAGTGGCCCCTATGCGCCACCTAGGCAGAGGGACACAGGGAGCTATCTTAATGAAACGAAGAACTATTGTTCATCTGCAGAGTTGCTCTCACTCAGTCTTCCATATTGGCACAAAATCTGTAATCTCAACGTCTAGGAAGCAGAAGCAGAAAGATTCAAATTTAAGAAACCTTGTGCTACATAGTGACTTCCAAACCAGCCTGGTCTCTGATCTCAGTACACAGACCCTATCTAAATAAAAGGGGGCAGGACTGGAGAAATGACTCCATGATTAAGAGTACTAGCTACCCTTCCAGAGTACCTGAGTTCAATACTCAGCACCATATGGCAGCTAACCACTGTCCATAACTCTAGTTTCAGGGGATCCAATGCCTTCTTCTGACCTCTGGAGGCATTGCATGACACAGGTGAGCTTACATACATGCAGGCAATACACTCATATATAAAAATAAATAAATAAAATGTTTAAACATTTAAAACAAACAAAAAAATGCTGTCACTTGATTTCCCACATGGGAAATGACTCTCTCCTCAGGGAAAACATGGCTATCACCAAAACCACCATCCACTCTTGCTAGAAAATGGGTGCTATCAAAGTGTATTCACCACCAGGATCATTAATTTTGAGAGTATGAGGCTTCACAACAGAGGAGGTGTGGGTGGGTCTCCATCTCCAGCATGGCTGTTGTGCTCCAGTCATGCCAGAGAATGGAGGACGATCGAATGGGACCTCAGGTGGCTCAGAGTGCAGCGGGAGGAGTTCCCTCCCGGGAGACTGCGTTGGTGGGTAGTTCAGTTATTAGAGCCAATGCAGGGGTTTATATAGGGAGGCCTTCCTGACCGTTACAGAAGGAGGGAAGTTAAAGGTGGGGTTCTGGGGTAAAGGTGGGAAGGTTGTAAGGCTGATGTGGAAGTTCAGGAACGAGGAAACGAAACCCAAAAACTTGGTTCTGCTCTGGGGTAGGGGAAAGGAAGATTCATATCTACAGTAGCTTCCTGGGGCCAGGTTATTACATCAGGCAGAGCAGGTCAGACACCTGCCATCCCTTTAGGGTATCCGGAATTGCTTGCTTTGCTCAATACCCAGATCCCCACAAGGAGGGAGGTGTGTGCCATTCTGAATGTAAACCTATTTCAATTTGTGCTTTCTGAGTCCGCGTGGTAGAAACAGTGGTTGGTGGCCAGCTTACTGGGGTTTTAGGAAAGCTACCGTTTTGCTGTTCTCTGATGCCCTCAAGTGTTCAATAAGAAACAGAACAGAGATCACAGTTGAGAGGGGAGGAAATAAACTGCCACTCCTGTGTTTTCTCAGGTAGGATTGTGAATGAGGACCTCAATAAGAGTTTGATTTGAATATTTCTGAGGGAAAGAGCAGCCTCCCACTGTGAGATTCTTCATCTTGACTTCATTTCTGATCTCAGTTTAATTTTAAAGCTCTAAATGTAGTCAAAATTTACGAATAGCTAGGACACATGCTAAATCATAGAATCATGAAGTTGTGTTAACACATTGCTATGCACTGAAATATTTAGACTACAGTGTTTCTTTGACATTAAGCCCCTAGTGAATAGAATGAATCACTGAGACAAGGAAAGCATTTCCTTAATGCCAATATAACTTCCACCTTAAAATCAATATGGCTTCCATGTTAAATCAATATGGCTTCCCACCCCTCTTCAGACATCTCCTTATGAGGGTTACTTTTTATTTAAACTTCTGTTTGAAGCTCCAGATTATGAACTGTCTTAGGTAAAGAAAATTAATAACTCTGATGATTATGATGATTATGATTATTTATTTTATTTGCAAGATACCTAATCATTTATCAAGCATGTTCTTATCATATATTAGTTCCCTAATCCTCACAGAATTCCTATGAAATAGATTAGAAATTATTTTCCCATTTTCACTGAGCAGTTGTAAGATGTGATCAGTATAGAGTGGAACTGGATGAGAACACAAATGCTGTAAATAAAAGAACTTTCCGATAAAAAATAGCTCTTCTTGAATTAGATTTAAGGCCTTTGACATGATTGTTTCACAAAGAAAATTGATCATAGCCATCAATAATAGGAGTTTAAATTTACTCTATGCTTCACAGTCTGTAAAAGGATTTCACATAGATATACAGTCTCATCTGATTCTCACAACACAGACAATGACAAGGCATCCTTCTTTCGAAGGTCAATAAACTAAGGCACACACAGATTAAGAGACTTAGGTGAAATCATACAGCAAGGATCAGCCCCAAACAACGAAGCATCAAAACTACAGCTGTCCCCTCAGGATGTACTTTTGCCTCTCTTCTTCTAATCCTATTTGCAACAATTGGCACTTCCGTCTTTTTCATTGCCCTTAGTAAATATGAATGCAGCCTGTTGTGCTGAAACAGAAGGAAGCTAAGTACTTGCTGATTTCAAATAAGGATAAGCTCTTTCTGGAGGGGTATATAAAAATTACCCTCAATCACAAGGATTAGGGCTGGGGAGATGGCTCAGTTGGTAAAATGCTTGTCCTACAAGCACAAGGACCTGAGTTTGATCTCCTGAACTCACATAAAGCTCAGGCATGGTAGCCCATACTTGTAATCCCAGCACCTAGGAGACAGAAACAAATTGGCAGATCCTTGGGGCTCATTGGTTGTCCTCTCACCTCACACATACATGCACCAGCACATGCACAAATACATATATGTGCGTGAACTCATGTGCACACACACACACACACACACACACACACACACACAGGCAAAGAACCAGGGTTGAAGTTGACTGTGTCTTTTGTTGTAACCTAACATTTCAGCATTAGAGTTTTCACATCTATAAAATAAGACTAACAAGAGTAACTGCTTCAGAGAACATGTGAGTATCAAGTGTGTTCACAAAATAAAGCGTTTGGAAAACGCTGTCTTGTGCAAAATATCACTTGCCTCACTCATTGTCATTGCTGTTTTGAGGACTGGAAGCTTCAAGATTTGTGTCAACTTTCCATTCTGTAGTTTGGAATGGGAAAACTCGAGTAACACAATGCATACTAAATTTGGGGATTCAGAAAGAATGTGAGAGCATTCCAAAGGTAACCCATGGGGGTCATAACTTTCTTATTCTTCAATCTTTCAGTAGTTTGACTATGAATCAAATCTCCAAAGTATAACCGTTCATTGAAATGCTACCTTTGTAAGACACTACAGAGGGATCTCCTCATATTTATTAAAAGTGCTTTTCTGGTGAACAATGTAAAATATTTCTGGGGCACATAGACATCCATACTAGGATTTAATTAGTCCTATTCATCGGCTAATCAAACATGCATTTGGCATTCAGGAAAACAAATTAGCACCATTCCACACTAGGTGATTCAAGAGTTCCTTGGAGAGTGTGGCCTTCTTAATCCTTTAATTCAAACCTGAGAGCAATCAGAATGCTGGCTGCAAGACAGGGTTACGCAGAAAGATACAGATACCTCTAAAGGTAAGTTTGCCTCCCCTTTCCAAATATAAAGTTTCAAAGGATCAGAGTTGCCATCACAGGAAGTGCACTGAGAACATGCCAGAAGGAAACCACAAAGACTAGATCAAAAGCCACCATACACTGAGTGATGCCAACAGGAGCAGTGGAGGGATCTGAGACCCGGACACCTGAACTCCCGTGGCAGGTGTGCTCTCTGAGAATGCTGGTGTTCATAGCTCTCGGGCTGGCTCACATATTTTTAATAGGCCATGCATCACTAATGTTTTCATGAGCCAGTGTAAAATAAATCCATTAGTCACAGTGTCCTTCATGTGATAATGATATTTAGGGCTCATTAAAAAGTAATTGTAGCCACTTTCCACTACTTTATCAGCAGGATTCAGCTGGTGATTTGATGATCCGAAACATCCAACTAAAGCATGCTGGAAAATACGTCTGCATGGTCCAAACAAGTGTAGACAAACTCTCTGCCTCTGCGGACCTGATTGTAAGAGGTATTATATATATATATTTTTTTTTTTTCTTTTTGTCCTTGAAATATGTCTGTGATATGTACTCTATCACAGTGTTATAAAATCCTAGTGGTTTAGAATTAGTTAAAAAGTCAGGCATTTGCTAGGCATGGTCACTTTGATTCCAACACTTGGGAGGCAGAGGAAGGCAGATCTCTGTGAGATAGAGGCTAGTTTAGTCTACACAGCGAGTTCCAGGCTATCCATGGCTACAGGAAAACGCTGTCTCAACAAAACAAAACCAACCAAAACTTCAGACATAAGCTAACCATTATGCACAGTGCTTTACAGAGCACATGTCCATCATAGAATATGGACAATCAGAAAGTGCACTGAACAGACCCAGTTCTTTTACACTAAAAAGAACTCCTGTGAACACCCTAATTATTGCTGTTGGAGTTGACAGGATGTTCTAGAATAACTTTAGTTTAACAAAAACAGTTTAAAAAGGATCCAACTGTGCCTTTTTGTGTTTCCTCTGGGCTGAACCACATTAGTGTTTTAGGCTAATGGTGTAACAGTGGCTTAAGCAAATTCATGATGTCTTTCATTTTTTTTTTTCTCTTAAAAAATCATTAGGGCTGCCCAGGTTTTAAATGATGGGTTGAGAAGAAAATACCCCTTAGTAGTTGGAATGTAGTAAACAGAATTGGACTTTTGTGAGATCTAAGTCCGACTGATACAAACTAAATTGAATCTAGCAAGTGTGACCACTCTGAATGAGGACAGCAGCTGGAGACAGTCCAGGCATCACCAAAACAATTTGTAAAATAACTCTGAATGTCTTTTTAGATTGCTTTTTAAAGATGGAGTTTTGCTATACAGCTCATGCTGGTTTCAAGTTCACCTTCCTCCTGCTTTAGCCTCCTGAGTGTTGGGATTACAAGTATGTGCCACCACACCCAGCCTTCCAAATCATCTTCACAAAATGAAAATTAAGCCATGCATGGTAGTGCATGCTTCTGATCCAGCATTCAGGAGGCAGAAGCAGGCAGATCTCTGTGAGATTTGAGGCCAGCCTGGCCTACATAGTGAGTTTTAGGCCAGCTGAGGCTACAGGGAGGTCCTGTCACAAAACAAAACAAAAACAGAAGCAACAACAAAAAAAGAAAATTAAAAGCTTTTTGAAACTGTCTAGCCACCAGAATCAAACCTATGAATGCTTGCGGGGGTTCTGAAGTGCTAAAACTGGTTAGGTTAGAGATGTAACTCAGTGTTAGAGCAAGGGCGTGGCATGCATCAAGCCCGGTGTCCCAGCTCTGCTAAACAAACAGATTAACTAGTTAAAATTAATTAATTAAAAGGTAGCCCAGAGCATCACAATCATCCAATGGCTCCATCCCAACTCATTGATCAGAGTCCCTAACCCTTGGAGATAAGAATCTTTGAGCACCGGTGATAGAACTTCAAATGTACAAAAATAGAAATACTGGATATCACAATTGGAGGCAGGAGAATCTGAGTGCAGAGAATGAGATAATATGAGCATCAATAGAAAGTGTTGATGTCTGCCCTAAGCACAAGCTGAGGAGGAAAAGTGTAGGAATTAGCAATTTAATTGTCAAGAAAGGTTAAAAAAAATTACATTTCTATCATGACTACTTTAGCTACGTTTCAGTTGCCTAGAAAGCACATCAGCCATTCTACAGATAAAGGCCGGATAAGAGAGATAAGAGGTTTTAAAAAGTTTTGTTTTACTTCTCAATCTAGGTAGATCTTTCCACAGAATAACTTATAGAAATGTGTGTATTTCCATTTTAAAAATATCCAAGTTGGTCTGTTCTCCCCTTAGGGACAAAAGAACTCTATTGCTGGAAATTTATCCTCTATTTAATTAGGATAATGTTCAGATCAGCAGTTTAAAGACCAATAAATTAGGCTAATAAATATTTAAATCAGTAATACTTGAAGTTCTTAAATGATATTGTATACTTCATTTCACAGAAAATAACATTGAATACCAAGAGTAATTTGTAAATGCAGTCTAAAAGAAAATCTAGTCTAATCAGTTAATAAAGCCAATAAATTAATATGACATTTAGAGCCATAATCTTTCATTTTATCTCCTCCTGCTCTGTCCTTGCATCTTTTATTCACATTACATTGGGGAGGCAGAAATGTATCTCATTGTCCTTAAGAGATTTTTATATTTGGGGGCTGGGTTCTTGAAGAAGACCCAGGTTTGATTCCCAGCACCCACATAGCAGCTAACTGTCCATAACTCCAGTTCCAGAGGATCCAACACCCTCTTCTGACCAGGCATTGCATAACACAGGTGCATTTATATACAAGTAGGCAACACACTCATACACATAAAATAAAAATAATAAATAAGATACTGTTTAAAAGAGAGATTTTTCATATTTGGAATCTGTGTAGCTTTGAATCTTTCATTCTCTGATGCCTTTGTTGAATCTGTACCGTTATTCTGACCACTCTCAAGACCTCCCTTCCCTGAGCAAGAAGCACACGCCAACATCAGAACAGTAGTCTTTTTGCTATTGAGACACAACATCTTATCATTTTGCTTGAAGGACAAATATTTACACACTTTTGTCATTTTGAAAGAAGCACCCAACTTCCCTAAAATAAAGCAAACACTGTAAGATCAAGCTACACTCCCTCCGGTGAGCAAACTCAAACCACCCTTCATTTCCTTCTTACACAGTGGCTACAAAGGGCTCAGATATCGCCTATTGATTGCGTTCTTTGAGCAATTAAGAGGGACATTTTTCTGTTTGTGGTAGATTCTAAAGTCCATCAAGCAAAATCCATAAAGAAAAAAGGTAGAAAAAGTAGGAAAAGAAAGCTGGTCACACACAACAGAGAATATATTGTCTGGACTTCCCTGGTTATTAGGGATAAAAACCAAAGGTTACCTCAGCTCTGTCTAGGTGGCATTAGACTGACATACTGAAATGTCACCATGGAAAATTAATCAGTTCAAGCATACAGATTTGCAGACATTTCATTCAGGAGTGGGGGAAAGAAGATAAATTTAGCCTCACATATGAGTCTATAAATGTGATTTTTTTAAAAAAGAAAAATAAAGGTAGGGCATTGCATAAAGGTGAAGGACTGAATGCCAGAATCAAGTCTTACTTTGGGAAATTATCATTAACTTTTTGCCACTCCACCAGAAGTCTTATGTCCTTGCGCCATAGCCCAGTCGTCTTTTAGAAACCAGTTGGATTGTTCTACTGGAGGTTAGCCAATCCCTCCTAGAAATTTTTCCTCATGCCTGTCTTTGTTACCCTGTCCTTCTCACTCTATGCGAAGGTGATCAGTTGTTTAAATGCATTTAAAGAACGCACTTAATTATCTGGCCAGAGTTTTTCAGGTTGGAAACTAGCAAAGCTCTGGGTCTTTACTGTGGTCCTGTTACGTTTTATCCTTGTCTCCCACTTGTTTTCTGTCCCTCTCTTTCTTTATGATCTCTAAACCTTCAGTGAAATCTAATTTGTTCCTCTTTCAATAGTTTAAGTATAGATACAATAAACATCAGGAGAAGCAGAAAGATAGAGGTATGACTTATAGAAATGTCCAAGAGGGACTTGAGACTCCAGCCCAACTCTGAAATTGCTTTGAAAAAGGAGAACATCTTGTGACTCTTGAGCACTGTCTGTTTTCATAGTAGTTCCCTGGCATGCAAGTGTATGCTGCTACTGGAGGCGGTGAGGTTGGCACATGGAGCAGGTGATGGTGGTGCTTCCCATAATTACAGTGCAGCAGAATGCACAGAGCAAGACTGTGACATCCGGACTTTTACATCATTTTCTGCTCAAATCCAAATTCTCCGTGGTAGAAGGGGCCTTTTCTAGCAGACCGGTTTTCAGGAAATCAAGAGCAATACATATCCTTTGCCACCATGGTATCCCCAGATAACAGTGCCTGATTCGTAATAGGAAACTAAATATAAAATGATGAAGAGTCTGGGCTCTGATGATGCTGCATTACTCTCTGTTAGCATCAGGGCATCAGGGCGTTCTGTTATATGCTTTGTTTGCCTTTTTTTTTTTAATTTTTTTTTGTATTCTGTGAGCCCCTGCAAGGAATGAACATATAATGTATCACAGTTCATCTCTATAGTTTTAAAGTTGAGTAGAGATCTTGTTACCTAGCAGGTATTCAAAAACCAATTGATGTGATGGATACATGAGTGGGTAAATAAGCGGCTGAGTCAGCACTTCATTTAAGTAGGTGGATGATGCACTCAGACATTTGAATACCCTGGTCCGGTTCTGAGAGCTTTGCTTTCTCCCAGGCCCTCCAGGCCCTCCAGAAGCTGTGACTATAGATGAAATCACAGACACCACTGCTCAACTCTCCTGGAGACCTGGAGCTGACAACCACAGTCCCATCACCATGTATGTCATCCAAGCCAGGACTCCGTTCTCCGTGGGCTGGCAAGCAGTCAGTACAGGTACCATATTGTCTGTCAGAGATTTCTGGATTTCAGCATAATACACAATGAATTATGGGAGAATCTAGGAAGTATGTAGGTAGACACAGCTACAAAAGATCTACTATGGCTGTAGTTTATGTTTACTGTTTCCCT
This sequence comes from Eospalax fontanierii, assembly GCA_035773235.1. Lineage (NCBI taxonomy): Eukaryota > Metazoa > Chordata > Mammalia > Rodentia > Spalacidae > Eospalax > Eospalax fontanierii. Next base: position 77,075,641 of record CM069526.1, read on the forward strand.
CCATATTAACTCATGCTTGTTTTACTCATCCTAAGAAATAGAACCTATGGACCGACTGGTGTGTTGTACTAATAGGGTGTGTGTGTGTGTGTGTGTGTGTGTGTGTGTGTGTGTGCTTTCTTTTTCTTAAAACATTTAAAAGTTTAAAAGTATCTAAAAATAAAATGAATTTATCCGTGTGCCGGAGCCCACCAGCAGAAATCGGACTGTACCCTAAGCAGGGAGTGAGGATGAGAAAATGTAGAGATAGAGATGAGAGAGAGAGAGAGAGAGAAAATAAAGGGACAGACTCAGGAGGCCTGTCAGTCACACTGAAGCAGCTTGCCTTTATTAAGTCTCCCCTATTTATATTGTGAAGTGAGCAAAACAATACTGACACAGGCAAACTAATTTAAAACATGATTGGCTTCCTTCAAAGATCTTCATGTGACCTCAGTCTTAGGTGCAAAATAAACTTCTCCTCAGGTGTGAATCATTTGCATAATGAAAACTCCTGTTTCCAACAGCACTTCTGTGCACGAGATTGACTTCTGCCAACCCCAAACTAGGGCGTAGTTCAAGGCAGGCAAATAGCTCCCGACATCCGTGTATTACCTAAAATGATTTGTATACCACTGTGTTCCAGTTTGGAAAGCAGTGAAGAAGGTAAACACAGTTTACCTTCTAATCACAGTTTTAGCAAGGTTTATGTACAGCTCCCCAGAATGTAGTACCTAAAGACTCTATGGAGCATTTGGCTTGCTGTCCCAACTGGTACATGGATTAATCTGGAGACGAAGGACTCTGAAAATATTTTAATCAATTTCAAAAATGCTATTGTGTGTATTTGTGTATGTGTGTGTTGTGTGTATATGTGTTTGTGTGTATGTGTTATGTGTGTTGTTTCTCTGTGTGCTTGTATATATGCATTACTGTCTATGTGTTTTGTGTATATGTATGCATATGTGTTGTGTATATGTGTGCATGTGTGTGTTTTATGTGTGTATTAGTGTCTGTGTGTATATGTAATTGTGTGTATGTGTGCATATGTGTTGTGTGTATATGTATGTATGTATTAGTATCTATGTGTTGTGTGTGTATGTGTATATGTATTAGTATCTATGTGTTGTGTGTATGTGTGCATATGTATGTTGTAGGTGTGTATATATGTGGGATGTGTGCACATGTGTGTGTCTGACTTGTTGCCACTGTGACAAATACTTGGGAGAAACAGTTTATGATGGGAGAGAATTTATTCTGTTTGGTTTATGGTCTCAGTGGTTTTGGTCCAAGGTTGGCTGGCTCTGTTACTGAGGACAGGTAGAGCTCATGGTGGAGGGAACATGGTCATGAAAAGCTTCAAAATTCATTGTGGTTTGAAAGTAGAAAGAACCAGGAAGGGAGCAAGGCAAGGCACCCTTCAGAGGAGCACCACTAGTGACCCACCTCCTCCTCCACTGAGCTCCACCTAAGGTTCCACCACCTCCCAAATTGCACCACCAGCCTGGGGCAAGCCTCAAGACTCGAGTCTGTGAGGGACATTTCAAATTCCAATCAAGCTGGGTCCTGCATACCTTTAATCCAGTACTTAGGAGGCACAGGCAAGTGAATCTCTGTAAGATCTAAGATAGCCTGGTCTACATAGTGAGTTCCAGGCCAGCTGAGGCTATAGGGAGACACTGTCTCAAACAAACAGACAAACAGAAAACATATTCAAATCACAATACTATTATTACTATTATCAATAACAGGACAATTTTCATCTTCTCTCATTCATAATATTTACACCATATTTCTTTCAAAAGTTTCTTAGTCATTTCTTTTTTAGCCTTTATCCTTTGACCTCTGTCAGTGTCTCACTTTTTCAATTAGATTGCATTTGAGAAAAAAATCGGACAAACAAGTAGTTCCAACAAGCAAAATACATACTTTCTAATCCCCAAGAGCTCTCTGTGTGATGTTTCCAAGTAGAAACAAACGAAATTATAGACCCAATTTTATAATTTATATAAGTCATTTTAGCATTAACCTTCCCACTCAAAGATTTCTTTTAGTTTATCAAACCTCAGAAATGGTTTTCTATGTTATGTTTCTGTCTGTAATCACTGACTTTCTGCTGATCCACAGAAATATTTTAGGAAGATGAGAAAAATCTGGATGTTAAGCAAGCAATCAATTCTAGTTGACTATACTATACGAATTAGTGCATCGCTGTAGAACTTCAGTTTTCTTTTCTGTTAATAAGAATTGTTTTAAAATGAATATAATAATTTTGCATTATTCCTAGGATAGTTGTAAGAATTAAAGATGTGCTTGACATTACATGGTAAATACAGAAAAACATGTTAAGTGAGAATAATAATTATAGTGAAGTAGCTGTGGACTGTGAACACTTTGTGCCTTATGAGTTCAGAGCTGTTATTTGGTATGAGTGCTTATGGGATTACCCTACCATGGAAACAGTTTCTGCAGTTACCAGTAAGCTAACTACAGTTCCCTGAATGAGATGATAATGATGATGATGATGACGTTCCTAACATTACCTATACAGTGTGTGTGTGTGTGTGTGTGTGTGTGTGTGTGTGTGTGTGTATAAGAAGAATCCTGTGTAACATTCCCTCCTTTTAATGTCTTTCAGTCCCAGAACTCATTGATGGGAAGACATTCACAGCAACTGTAGTGGGGTTGAACCCCTGGGTTGAATATGAATTCCGCACTGTTGCAGCTAATGTGATTGGCATAGGAGAACCCAGTCGGCCCTCAGAGAAACGGAGGACAGAAGAGGCCCGTGAGTAGCACTTGAGATGTGCAGTCTGTTCTGGCAGTTCCTCTTCCTTAGTGAGAGACCTCGGCTTCTTCCTACTCTTTAGCCCCAGTGATGCTCTGTATTCACGATCCCATTCCCTTAAATGACCATGAAGATCAGAAACTAGGTCAGAAGAATCTCAGCCTCAACTCCTCCTCACTGGACCCACTAATGCTTTGTTCTTTGAAAACTCAACTTTCTTCTTTGGTTCGTGTGTCACCAAAAAATTTAAACAGTAAAAGAAAATTTCTTCGGAAATCTTTACTGCGATTCCTTAGGACATAAATCAACCATAGAAGTTAAGAATGAGAATACCCTGAATATAGCTTGCATGAGGATAGGGCAAGAGCAACGTGCATCCCCTGTGTCAGACCTCTCCTTTGTGGACAAGGTCCTGTCGTCTGGTCTGTGTAGAGTTCCCATTCAAGGAAAGAACAATGATTTACAAAGAAGTAGCAAAATCCTAGCAGACAAGACTCTCACCCTAGTCTCAGAATTAAAAAAAAAAAAAAATCATCTAGGCAATGTCCTTGACCTTAACCAAGGAAATAGATCTGCTCACCAGCCACCTTCCCCTGCTGTAGTTTCAAAGATTCTGCCTGGAATCTTTCTCTGGTATGATGGTGTAGTTAATTCTATGTTTTCTCTCTCCCTTTCTAAAACACACATTAATTCTGCTCAGCAATCCTGATAAGGAAGTGAGTCTCATTTCCCCTCTTTTACAGAGAATACTGGGGATTGGGGATTGAGAGGTTAAGCACAGTGAGCCAGGGGTCACCTATGTTCCCAACTTCTTTCAACACCCAGCTCAAAACTCACCTTCTGAGAAGCATTAGCCCAGCGCTCCTCTGAGCAACCTGCTGCTCCAGAGAACCACTGTACTCCCCCGTCTGTCTGCACTGTCTACAGGGTTGTCCATGTCGCTCTGTGATATTCTGCATGTACTCCCTCTCACTAGATTGTAAGCTCTACGTGGGCACAGTTTGTCCTGTCTTTCCTTTGTGTACCACCGCATGGTCAATAAACAACTAACCAAGCTTGAAGACAGGTACTTCAGTCCTTTTCTTACTCCCTAGAATGCCTAGGTCTCTAGCGATGGTGCCTGATAACATGTATAGCTTGTTGAACCGGAAATAGGTAATAAGAGCAATTTCCTTGGGACATTTTGTTTCCCCAGTTCTGATGTCCAAAGCTAAAGGTATATTTGCCCAAATTTTCATTGACAGGGAGTCACCCCATCTGGGCAGCCTTCCTAGTCTTCATTTGCCATTGCCATCTGACATAACTTGTTTTCTTATCTCCTGCACAGTCCCTGAAGTCACACCAGCTAATGTCAGTGGTGGTGGAGGCAGCAAATCTGAACTGGTTATAACCTGGGAGGTAAATGAGTCACAGAACAAAGGGTATACATTTGTCTGGGCTGTTTTGTTACTTTCTTTCCTATGACAGCAAGCCAGGAATTGTCGTCCTCTGTTTTAGGCAGCTGAGATCGATTTGAGTACAAACACTTCTCACATAGCTAATGCCTATCAGGAAGTGGAGGTGCTTGTCCACCCACTGTCACAACAAGCTTTAATTTGATTCCTCAAGGGAAAAAAAGTCATGAAAGAGAAGATAACACAAGTTTAAAAAAACGGTGGTTCAGAGGAAACCAGTTTTTCTTTCCTTTCTGAATGTCTGCATGGCCAATTGATTTTAAACGTCTGCCAGCTATAGATTGAGTGTCCCAGCACAATTTCCTGGCATTCGGCTTTGCTGCTGGATGATGAGGTGTTTCTTTAAACAACCTGGAGAAAGGTTAGTCACCAATTTAGTAGGAATTGATTTTGAGAGAGGAGGTGGGAGCTTCATAAAGGGTTTGAAATGTGTTCGAAAGATTCTAGACAACATCCAGAGAAATCAAAGTCTTTAATTCATTCAGGGCCCCAGTAGGGAACAAAATCCCTAACTTCCTCCCACCCAAGCTCGGAGTCTCTTCTGAGAGGAAGGATCATGCCCAACCAAGAAGGTCTCCATTCCTTCAGTGAGTTCATCTGTGGACTTGGTCCTGAAGGAAGATGAGTATTAGATGATTCGTGGGGGCAGTATTGGTCTTAGGAAATCAGTTGTGCGGTTAATTGGCCATCATGTTTACCTGTTTCCAAACTGAGTCAGCCTCACCAGAGCCCAGCTCTCCACTGCAGATCTTCACTTCATTTCAAGCCTGCCATCAATCCAATATCACATGAATATGTAAGGCAAACTGAAGGCCAGCCTTAAATTAAAAAAAAAAAAAAACAACCAACAGAAGGGATATAGACAAGAATATGGGGATTGCCCTTTATATTTGAATCAAACTACTGTGTTTCCTGAATTCCATCTCCCTTCTTCCCCAGACAGTCCCTGAAGAGTTACAGAATGGCAGAGGCTTCGGTTACGTGGTGGCCTTCCGGCCACATGGCAAGATGATATGGATGCTGACAGTGCTGGCCTCAGCCGATGCCTCCAGATACGTATTCAGGAATGAGAGTGTGCGTCCTTTCTCTCCCTTTGAGGTCAAAGTGGGTGTCTTCAATAACAAAGGGGAAGGCCCTTTCAGTCCTACCACATTGGTGTATTCTGCTGAAGAAGGTAAGGTCCATACTCCCTGGATATTGATACCTCTTCAATTCTCAAATGCTGCTCCTTTCAGGATATTTTCATCAACTTAGAATCAATGTAGAATGTAATATATATATATATATATATATATATATATATATATATATATCTCAAAAGTACATCCTGATTTGAAATAAGTATGCCATAGAAGCATTAGTTCATTATTATATACCATACCTCTCTTGGGAATACAGCAACTTGGGCTGATTGCATCAGGAATCTCAGCATTTGAGAGGCTGAGGCAGAAGGATAGCAAGTTTGAGGTCAGCCTGGGCTACATATTGAGATTCTATCCCAAAAACAAAAATGCAGAAGTACAAATCTAGCTTATATAAAATCATATAGCTATCTATCAACTGATTTCATTGCTAAGGATACAGATTGCAAGCACCATATACCATCTTCAGATAAATCTATCTAGGTATCTATAATCTATATATTGATACATATAACACGTATTTATCAGTTATTATTATTTTTTAAAGAATCATATTTTACCCTTTTAAATGAACATCAAGACAGAAATTTTCACTCTCTCACCACATGTGTTTTAAAGCCATACTGTACTGATTGTAACTCCTTGGAGGAGGAAATCATGAAGCAGCCTGATTGCACTTGTTGCTGTTCACACTGTCAGAATGTTTCAGGGTTCTCACAAGTTATTACCACTGCTAGGCTGTCCTTGCACTCAGAATGCCTCTCACACAATCTTCGGTGTGCTTGGACTTCACCATTGATGTTTTAAAAGATGATATTCAGAATGAAATCATATGACAATACCTGAAAGTTGAGACATTAGTTTGGAGTTAGTGGAAATGCAATATATTCTTCTTTCCCAGTGAAGAAACGCTTCCAACAGTGTCGGCAGCCCTCGACAGGTCCCCCCGCCCCTCGCCAACCCTACAGCTCTCCCCTGCATGCTCTATATACATGTGGGTTTGAAACCATCCAAACTGAAGCTTCAGCCCCCTTGCATATACTTCAGTTTCTCCTGTTCTGGGTTTTTCCCACCTTGTGAATTCATATTCATTCTTCTGGCCTCGCCTTGAACAGCCAAGGCCTTCTGTGGTTCCCCAGGCCAGCTGAGTACAGTATGTGTTTTCTCCTGGTTCCTTGAGTATTATTTACAGAGTTTTCACAGAACTTGCACTTTCCCTTATTAAAATTCTCATCCCAACATAGTTTTGAAGTTTGTTTGACTGTTCTCATGAAAGGTGGTGTTTCCTGAGGATGGATGATTTTTTTTTTGCCCTTTATTCAGTGACATTTAATAAATTCTGAATTAGCTAATACATAAGCAGAATCTTGTATTGCTATGGGTAAACAGAGGTCTCCATGTCCAATAATTTCTGAAGTGTATATTCCAGAGGACTACAAAAATTGACATTAGATTTTATCAGATGAATTTCTTTTAGTTTAAAAAAGGAGCTTTATTGTAACATAGGTGAGAGCTTAAGAGAAAGAAGACAGAGCTCTTGAAGGACTGTGTCCCTAGAAGAGATGAACTTTTAAAAGTATCAAAATGGTTGTACACTGATTTTAATTCTTAGAAAAGAATACAGCCATCCAATCTAATGTAAGAATTTGTGGAAGTCATTGTTACAAGATGGCTAAACTAGGTATTTTTTAAAAGATAGAATATTGAAAGAAAAGTTTTTTTTATATAAAATAGTGTACAACTCTAGCAGAAATTTGGCCAAAAAATAGCTGGAATTTGGGAAACATTTGTTTCAACCTGTTCTTTGTAGCTAAAGATACCAAACCCCAGAGACTATAAATGACTTGAACATGATTTTAGAGATTATGGTATAGAACTAAACTATCCCCTGGCTTTCCTGAATCCTAGTCAAGTCAGTTAATTGTGCTTGTTTCTCTTTCTCTCTTATTTTCATGATCCAGAAACTGGGACTTTAATTAAGAAAGGTCTAGTTGAGAGAATGGATGACCATGAAAACTTATTGCTTAAACTTGGTCCTGAGTTATTTAAATTTATCTGCAATGTAGACCTTAAAGACTTCGGATGTATCTTTCCTAATCACAACTCTATACATGATAATCATTTATCCCTTCAGAAATGAGGTGTGTCTCACAATCATTAAGGACAGTTCTATGACTATGGGGTGTTTTGTTTTGTTTTGCTTTCTAACACCATTTCTAGAAGCCTGTCCTAATGAGGTTGATGGGATAGTAACTGTTTCTGAATTCATCTACAGAACCCACCAAACCACCAGCCAGCATCTTTGCCAGAAGTCTTTCTGCCACAGATATTGAAGTTTTCTGGGCCTCTCCTCTTGGAAAGAATAGAGGACGGATTCAAGGTTATGAAGTAAGTTAGCGATCTGTGCTTTTGGTCCATACCTCATGGTGAGACTTCTAAGACATACTGTGATGGGAAAAGATCCACATTGACCCATGCAGGCTTTTGTTCTAGACACCTGTTTTCTTCCAGTGGAAACTGAAAGATCCAGTGTGACACTACCCCTTATCTATGAACTAGAGAGATAGCTCAGAGGTTAAGAGCATGTACTGCTCTTGAAGAGGACCTAAGTTCAGTTCCCAACCTACATTGTAACTCCAGCTCCAGGGATCCAACACTATCTTCTGGCCTTTGTGGACACCCACAGAAATGCGCGCACACACACACACACACACACACACACACACACAATTAAATAATAAAATCTTTATTTAAAAGAATCCGATATGCCCAGGATCACTTGGCTCAAAACAAAAATGAGTAAAACAGGATACTAACCATCCATCGATGATTCACTTTATTGACTATCTCATTAGAAAACTAAGAATTAAAAAGGAAACTTTCCTATGTTGGATGATTTTGCAGAGCATAAAAATCTCCTTGTTCTAAGCTCTGCTCAGGAACTGATATAGAAAGTGAACTCCATCATAAGAACTGCATAAAAATATTATTGCTTGATGACATTGGACATATCCCCAACAAGTATAATTTCCAAGGTCTTTATTTTTCCAGGTAAAATATTGGAGGCACGATGACAAGGAAGAAAACGCTAGAAAAATACGAACAGTTGGAAACCAGACATCTACAAAAATCACCAACTTAAAAGGAAGTGCACTGTATCACTTGGCTGTCAAGGCATATAACTCTGCTGGGACAGGGCCCTCCAGTGCCACAGTCAATGTCACAACCAGAAAGCCACGTAAGGGCAAAGTGGCTCAGAAATATTTTGGGGATTCATCAAACAAATTCCAAGTTCATTACCTATCCCCACCTCCCAGGGATCATTTGCATACTAATTGGTATCATTATATGGATTCCAATTCACCTTAGCATTTTAACTGAACCTTTCAGAATACCATTCCAAATTCATTGCTCCAGAGGACAGAAAGATAAATGTTTTGCTCCTCCCCAAGAAGGGCTACTTCTCTTAGCTATAAATGTTAGGCGACCAACTGAATCTTTTTCCATTTGCAGTGTTGTAACTCGTCAGATTTCAGTGACCTTGAAGACACATATTAGTGCAATCGCCCATTAAATTGCCTGCACTCTCAAATTCTAGTAAGAAATATTCCTAAAAATCCATTGAGATTTAATAATCTGTGACTTCGTCTGTCTTAATTTTTTTTTTTATAGCACCAAGCCAACCCCCCGGAAACATCATATGGAATTCATCAGACTCCAAAATTATCCTGAACTGGGATCAAGTGAAGGCCCTGGATAATGAGTCAGAAGTAAAAGGATACAAAGTGGGTAATTCCCTGCAAGGGCACCTAATCTTGCTGGTAGTAGGAACAGTGTCAGGACTTGCAGCATATGCTCCATTTTCTCACTCTCCCCTAATGTTATTCTCCTGGCCTTTTCAAGAATCTCTGTCCCAAAGTAGATGGATCTATGTTTTATAGGTGCTTTGTGACAACTTTTGGAGGTTCAGTCCATGGTTAGGTAATCCTATTGCTTTTAGGCCTGTAGCAAGATCAGAAATCATGGCAGGGAGGGTGTGGTATAAGACACCTGGCGGGGGGGGGGGCGGGGGCAGAGAGAATGAGTCCATAACCTCCTGAAAGAGCTTGTCTACAACCTGACACTAAACCCTACCCCTTAAAGAATCCACAACTTCCCAGCAGCACCACAGGCTAGGGTCTGAGCCCTTAATCCATGGGCCTCTGGGGAGTCCCATCCAAGACCCGGCACCACCTAAACTTTATGGTTGAGCAACTTCAGTCAAAAATGGTCAAAGAGTCTGTGATTGGGCCTCTACAAAATGCCAAAGAACCAGTTCTTTAACATTTATTCTTGGCAGCATTTTTTACTGTTATTTCGTTGTGTTTTAAGTTAACAGTACTAACTTCCTGCTAGCTTCCCTCATCATTTCTGCTCTTGTTTCTGTAGTTAGGGAGCTTTGTATATAAGAAATAGGCTAGAGATTTTTAGTAAATTTCTTTGCCTGATCATATAAATTGGCCTGACTTTAAAGAGAAAATGAGATACACATGGACACAAGGCACACACATACACATACACACACACATACACACATATTTCTTGTGACATCTTCAAGAAGTTACTAATATCTTGCCCATTTTTAAAAATCATGTGCATGTGTGTACTTCTCTCTGTGGGTATGTCCACATGAGTGCAGGTGCTCATATGCCAGAAGAGTGTTGGATCCCCTGGGGCTGGAGTTGCAGCCAGTTGTGAGCTATCTGATATGGATGCTGAGAGCCAAATTTGGACCCTGTGCAAGAGGAATATGCTCTCTTAATGAATGAGCCATTTCTCCAAGCCACAACTAACTTTTAACTGTTATTGTCATGCAAAATTCTGACCGAAACAACTGTTTAATTTTCTTGATTCTATAGTCTTCAATTGGCCCAAGTGGCAGTGTTACTGGCTAGAATGGCTGTTACTTCACCCACTTATCACCTGGAATGTCTTTGCAGACTGGAGGGCATCCAGGGACCACCCACTCTATGATATGCTCCCTTCCTCAAAGACTGGTGATCTCAAAACAATTAGACTTCTGAAATGGCCTTTGAAGGAGAAAGGAAAGGATAGTAAAAGGATAGAAAAGCTGATAGTCCTTTTTAAAGCTAAGGAGAAAGCTAACTACTGTAAAGCCAACTCAGATTCAAAGGGGGATGGGACACATATGAAACAGTTTACCCTGTTGACGTGGGAGTAGTGTGTGTGTAGGAAGTGGCAGGACTGGTTGTGGCCAAATGTGTAGACCACATAATATACTGAGAAGACTGTGACCAGGAAGCTGACTCCAAGCATCAGTAAGGAAGGAAGTGAAAATATTTTGTTGCATTAAAAGGTCTCAGAAACATAATACCAACTTCAATATTGAACGGGCTTTTTAAATAACCATGAGTAGAATTGTTCCCCAGGGTTCCAAGGAATAAATCAATGGCCCACAAGCCCAAGTTACATGGAGATGAATTTTGGCTCAGTTGTACTTTCCAGTAGCCAAAGCTGTTAAAAAATAGGCTTAGTTCAAAGAGGGTAGAAAGTTCTCCATTGCTGGAAGTAAGCAGGCATTAGCTATTTCACCTTCTGGTGATATGTTAGAAAGAGAAATATAATTGGCATTTAAATTAAAGGACATTTTGCTTCTTTTCTAGTCTCAGAATATTCTGAGTAAGAGACTTTTTGCAAAGCTTTTGATAAACCATAGTCACTGGGGCTATGTTGACAATGCTCTTGATCTCCAGTGATTTTATAGTAATCCTTCGAAAAAAAAAAAAAGATTCTCCTTGTAATTTTGCAAATCCACTTTAATAAACTCTGCCAAGGTTTTCATTATTAAAAGAAGACGATAAAACCAAGCCTATGATTTTGAAGTTTTCTGAAGGAGAAAAGCTGGAAAGATTTTCAGTCTTATAGAATGGTCTTTCATCTATCTCAGAATAAATGGAAGAATTGCAAAGACAAGCCCACTGATAACATGAATGATGGACAGAAGCAGGCCGTGTGGAAGCCTCAGCTAGCTAGAGAATATGTTCGTGTGCATTTATCAAAATGCACCAGCTGCTGCTCACTTCCTGCCTGCCTCTATGGCCTTGTGAAAACGTAGGCACATTGCCCCAGACATTCAAATGTGTGAAAAGATGGCAGGAGAAAGCCGAGTTATTATGTAAAATCTCTCAATTTAAAATGTTGGCAACTCACTTAATTTTGTTTTTGCTTTGCTTTTAAACAACGTTTAAGGCAATGTAGTGAAGGTCAAATATAACTGGTATATGGTCTGAATTAAGCATGGAGGCTACTGGCTAGTGACATTTTTTTTTCACTTTTTATATGGAGATGTAAAGAGAGATAGAGAGGCAGTGCTGCCAGGCACTGGGAAGAGAGCATGAGATTATTAGAAGGTTATAAGGAAAGGCAGAGCTGGAATTGGAGCTGACCAAATCAGGAGGTGGAGCGTTGGCTAACGGTCTAGAAAAGGACTGAGAACACCCTGTCTGGCAGGTGCTATTTTTCCTTCATCCACAGGGCAGTCTCACAGTCCACTCACAGAGAAACATTCTCTAATAACTACGTTGCAGGCTTTTCACTGAATCCTTTGTTGAGAGCAAACACTGGGGACTGGGTATATAGTTCACTGATACAGTTCATGCCTAGTCTGAGGGAAGAAGGGTCTAATTCACAGCATATATCTCTTCCCAAAAGAATAAATACTTCTAGGAGAGCAGTAATACCATGAAGAACTAGGAAGCCCACAGCTGAATCCTCTATGTGACTTTTGGTGAACTGCTTAAATGCTCTGATAGTACATTTATTCTTTTATGAAAGGAGAAAGTTCTAGTATCTTCATTCTTCTCTGGATCTTTGTGTGTCTGTTCCTTCTCACTGGGTCTCCTGTCCCTTACCTTAGTAACCAGGGACTCACACTTTACCTCTGAGCTCAAAAGCTTTCCCTGACACAATGAGGTTTATTTGTCAGTTTTTTCAAGTACTGGTCACCCTGTTGGGTAACTGATCAGCTGATGGCTTCCAGATCCCCCAGATTGTGGGCTTCCAGAGAACAATGCCTGAATTCTCACCATTATTTGCCAAACAAAGACATATATTTATATGGGTGTGCTAGAATGAAGGTCTTATTTCCTGAATACCTCTTAGTGTGAAATAATGTGAAAGACCTCATCTGATCAGTTTTACTGATGTCCAAAGAGACAGGGGTTAGGTAGGTTGGAAGATGGGTGAGAGAACAGTACACCTGAAAAAGAAATAAATGGTCTGGAGACAAAAGCTCAGTGATTAAACACTTGCTGTAAAAGTATAAGGTCCAAAGTTTGGATCCATACAAATGCCAAGTGGGAAAAGGAAACCCATCTCTAACTCCAGCCTGGGAGGCAAGAGATGAGGGATCCCCAAAGCAGACTGTCAGTTGAGACTAGTCGTGTAGATGAGCTCTGGGCTTGATAGAAAGGCGCTGCCTCACTAAGGTGGATCAAGCCTCGGGCCTCCACATGATGCAGGCACACCCACACACACTTGTTCCCATGCACATGCAAACATGCACACACAGCAGCAACAGCAACACACATCACACACACACACACACACACACACACACACACACACACTGGGGGCAACAAAAAGAAGAGGAAGTAAATATAGGAGGAAAGCATAAAGCACCTTTGCAACTTCGGAGATCTTGTTCCCCACAACCAAGAAAAAGCAACTGGGCTATGAGCAGAGCGGCTCTAACTGAACAGAAGGAAGGAATGATTAAAAAAAACAAAAACATTAAATTCTTCCTCCTGGCTATAAGTTAAATTTATTAAGACAGGTAGAGGAAGCACCCTACGATGCAAAGAGCTGTATGAGTCCTGGAACATACTAAAGTTCCATGTGTGAACTTTTAACTGGATTTCAAGCTTGTTTTCAAACTGATACTGAAATAAAACTGACAGGCAGAGAGTTGCCTAAAGAATTTCAGGCAACCAAGAAAAATGTTGGCTTGACCAACATAATCATGAAGTGGAATCCCTCTACATGTTTTCCATTTTATAGATGAGAAAACTAAAACCTGGCCAGTAAAATGACTCAGAGTGTCCTCAGTGTTCCCAGGAGCAGGGATCAATATGCATGCTGAAGCATGCTTCAATGAACCAGGCCTAAAATATTATGGACATTTTCAGAAGAAAAATTGGGTAATGATTATTATTTAGTTGGTAGTCCTTTGTATACCTGCTCCTCCCAAACTCTCACACAAGTTTGTCTTTGTAGTGTCTCCACAAGAAGGGCATTCTTGAAATTATTACCTAAACAGACCCTTTTGCCAATGCATAGTTGTGTCCAAGCAGTGTAGCCAAATATAGGCTACATGGAGCCTAAAGCAGGTCAAAACAAACACAAAAACATTTGACTTCCCAGAATAGATCTGCTATGCTCAGTGTGTGATTTGGGGAAAATTATTTTGGTTTCTGCAGAAATTGAATACAATCTGGTAGTATTTGCAACAATTGTGTCAGCATGCATAAGACCCAAACTGACTCCATCAGACAAAAACTCAGCATAGAACAAGGTATATGGGCAGCAGGCTCCTACCCTAGTGAAGGAACTATTGGAAACTGGTAACTGCGGGGTGAGAGAGAATAGATCTTTAAGGGAATGACTCTCAATAGACTGACTAGACTCCAGTGGATGATGACCTTGCACTGACAGAGGGACATCTGGGTATCAATGCTTAACAGAACAGGGCTTAGCATATATGGCAGAATGTATGAAATATAGTGGGGTCTATGCAGACTACAGAAGGGGGAGGGTATCTAAATGAGGTTTAGATCTATTATATGAAATGCACAAAAATTCAATAAAAATATTTTTTAAATATATGGCAACAAATTGAAACTAGGGCACTTAGTGAGCTTTCAGATTCAAATATCAGATCAGATGATATCATGTGTTATCTGTGGAGTTCGACATTTTTCCAAATATGGTTTTTCATGGTAGTTCATTTGTACCTTCTAGATTTAGACTATAAGAAAAATAGAGTAGCACCTGTGTAGCAGAATTCTGTGTGGAAGGAGGCGCCACAGGTAGAGTGGATGTCCAGTGTGCAAAACGCTGTGGAAACAACTGGCAGTGGCACAGAGAAAGGAGATGGGTAGCAAGGTTAGACCAGAGTGTATGAAAGGACACTTCCTGAGTCCCTGACTTCCTTCTCAGCTTCTCTTCTGTATAGGGCACAGCTGGAGGAGCTAGACTCCCTATACCTCATATGGATCCCTTCAGGGTTGGCTATAGATATTGAAAGTTCCGTATGCATGTGAATGAATGTCTAATTTCATGCATCTATAATTGGTCCCATGATATTGCAGATTGATGTCACTTTTAGGGCTGGAGTTATAGGATTAAAATACAGACCTTACAGCTCTTGGAGAGTTAATCTTTATAAGAGAATTTAACCCATTACAAAAGGCTCTTGCTTATATCAAACTTACCCCTTCCAGAATTCCTTTCTGCTCCTGATTGCTGAGGGTGTTATGGTATGGGTATACGTTTTTATTTCATTAAATTATCTGGGTCCCTTCAATACCTATTTAGTTATGGTATTCTCAATGAGAGATTGACTTTAGAACATTTGAGTTCCTGAATATTCTGTAAGCTACTTAGGACACAGATTTAACAGAGAACCTCTGACCTCAGAATCACAAAATAAACTGCCCACTCATTTAAGTGAATTAAAATAACTCAGTCCATTCAACAAATACTATAGACATTGATAACTAAGCATGGTTCTAAATCATCTTAATGTGTTAATAAACCATTAAATAACCCTTTAAAGGAGAAATTCACAGAATCTAGTGCACTTATTAGCCCTAAATTTATAGACACAGCTATGCTGATGTTATATCTCTGGACTGTCCAAATCCTAGGATGTGAATGCAGAAGTATGGATCCAGTTCCTGTCCTTAGTCACTTGATTATTCTTCCCCATAGCAACAAACACAAATGTGCTAATAAAGCACCATAAAGCAGAAGACAGGAGTGAGAGGATTGGAGAAAGCCAGGGAGCAAACAGAAGAGGCTTATCATTTTATAGAAAGGTGAAGGAAAGCCACTTTAGTGACATCTCAATAGTGTTGTCAAAGAAGGGAGAGAGTGAATGAGACAGACAGCTCTCTGGATAGGTATGTAAACAGGAGGCCCAAAGGTCTTGAGTTGGACACAAGCCAGTATAACAGATGTAAAGTGCCAGGGACTATGAACGCCTGCAGACTTTGTGGTTGTTCAGATGGGCAGTGGCATTTTAGCTCCAGGTGTTGCCAGTGAGAAGCTTAGACCAGTGTCTTTGTGTGTGCTACTGTAACAGAATACCTGGGACACCATGGCTTTTAATGAACAGAAATGTATTTCTCATAGTTCTGGAGGCTGGAGCTGTTGTTACATGAGGACAAGCTCCCTGCCATATTCTTCCATGGAAGGCAGGAGGCTGAGACACAGCAAAAGGAGACTGGGACTTTTAGAAAGCAAAAACTCCACCAGGAGAGACCAGTCACTTCTTAACTGTTCCACCTTGTGGTTTGGGTTTTTGTTGATTATTTACTTATTTGTTATTTTTTTTTGACAGTGGTAAGGGGCTGAGTGTAGCCCAGGCTGATCTGGTGCTCACTATGTAGTCCAGGTCAGCCTCAAACCCCCAGTAATCCTCCTGCCTCAGCTTCCCAAGTATTAGGATTGTGTGCATGGACCACCATACCCAGCAAATCACAACCTTTTCTTTCTTTAAAATGTTTAACCTGTTAATGCTGTTATAGTACTAATTAAATTTTAACAGGATTTTTAACCTAAACATTCAGATCATAGCAACCACAGTGCCTATATCTTCCAATTACAAATACTTTTTCCATGCTTAATTTCTCAGTTAATAAATGTTGACATTCAGGGAGAAAAATTAAACTCTAAGCCCCCCCCCAATAATGCATGCATGTAGGATGTGGTCCTTGTGCTACAAGTTCTCTGGCTTTTTTTTTACAGTTTATGTATTAAAGTATTAAAATTTGTGTGTGTGTGTGTGTGTGAGCATACTATGTGCAAATTCACATCTGCACGCACTTACATGAATGCCATCGTGTGCATATGGAGGTTGGAGGACAACTTGCAGGAATTGGTTCTCTATTTTCATGATGTGGGCTCTGGGGATCAAACTCAGGTCATCAGCCTTGGTGGTAGGCTCACTTGCCTGCTGAGCCCTTCAACCGACTCCTTTTTTTAAAGATTTAAGGAAGTTTTATGTGTATGAGTGTTTTGCTGAAAGCATGTATGTGTACCACATATGTGTCTCGTGCCTTCAGAGACCAGAAAAGGATATCAGATCCCCTGGAACTGGAGCTATAGGTGGTTGTGAGCTACCATGTGGGTGCTAAGAAACAAATTCAGGTCCTTTGCAAGAGCATCAAATGACCGTAATTGCTGAGATATCTTGCTAGTGCCTCATTCTTTTAAAAGTTCTCCAATCCCCCCCTCCACTTTTTTTTTGCATTCATGAGGACTGAGTCTTGAGACTAAAAGCAATTTGCCCTAGAGGTAGGAGCCAAGCTGGTATTTTGTTATGAATTCAGGGTCTAGAGCTAAGCTTCTTTAAATATGGAGTCCATCACTTACTATCGTAGAAATTACTATCAAGTAATTGCTTTATCTCCAGGTCTCAGGGCTGAAGAGATGGCTCAGCAGTTAAGAACACTGGCTGCTCCCTTAGAGGACCCAGATTTGATTTCCAGCACCCACCTGGTGGCTAGCAATCATCTGCAAATCCAGTTCCAGGGGATCTGATGATGCCTTCTTTTGACCCTGAGGGCATTGTGTGATACAGGTGCACTTACATACATGCAGGCAATACACTCATACACATGAAATGAAAATAATAAAATAATTTTTAAAATCTCTAGGTGGTCTCAGATTGAGGTCAGAATAATAACAATGCCTAGGTGAGGAGATAATCTGTGTAAACATTTAGAAGGAAAGTGTTCAGACATTGAAAAGTGGAAGTAGTCAGTGTTTGCTGTTATCAGTATTCCCAGGAATCCTGTCTTTCTCTGTCTCCCACACTGTATTATATCTAATACAAGCACAGCCTACATGTCAATCAGCTAAACCAAGTGCTTGGTGTAAATAAAGCTTTCATGGGCCTTTATTTAGGTTCCCGAATATTACAAGTATGATAAGCAGTGCTGATAAAAAAAAAAAAAGGCTGCTTTTTCTTGGAAATGTTTCTTTGGGATTTATATTTGAAACTAGTTAAATTCTCTGAGCTCTTGCAAGGACCAGAGGTAAATCAAAGAAGCAATTTATTCCTCTGAGCCAGATGTGACCTTGCATCCCATCAGCCAGCCCATTCTCCTGAAGAGCTGGGATGAGAAGCTTTGACACTTCTGAATGTGACTGGGGATTTATTGGCTCTTAATCATTAGCAAAGGGATGCTGAGCCTGGCACAGCTGATGCTTCACAGTTGGGAGAGGGAGCTTGTGAATCTTTCTACCTTAAGGAAATTGTGTTTCCCACCTTGTATTAGAGAGACGTAAATTAAGGTGATGAAATGCCAGGGAACAAATGGGATCTAAACTATTTTAAGGAAATTTTATGAATTTCACTTGTGTTTGGTTTTGTCTTGCAATAGAAGAGTGACCTTTCTTTCTGACTGCAGTAGATCAGTATTTATAGGGGTCTTAGGGAAACATGAGCTAGTCTTGTGGTTTTCAGACTGGGATCCCTGGTCTATCAGCACTGCTGTAAGCTGAGAACTTGTAAGAAAGGCAAAAGTTTAGATCTCAGCTCTGATCTAGCCCATCAGAAATTTCAGGCTGGGCTGAGCAAACTGTATTTTAAGTACCCTTTGGGGTCATTCTAATGCATGGTTGGGTTTGTTAATCTAATCCATTATGCTCATCCCACATTGACATATGAAAATTAAAAGTAAAAAAGTATAGCCTACAGCCCCACCTCTCTAAGTGCGTACTTGGGAAGCCAGAGTGGAACTAGCCTGGGCTCACTGCCCTGTACCTACAGTAGTTTGAGTGAGGCCATTCTTTGTTGTGGGGCTGCCTTCAGCATTGTAAGATTGTTAACCATAATCCTGGTCTCTAATCACTACACCAGTAACATCTGTTGTGACAACCAAAAATGTCTGCAGACGTGGATGAATACATTTCTGCAAGGAAAAAATTGTTCCCCACTTTCCCATCCCAGCTGAGAAGTCCTGGGTTAGAGCATCAATGCTTTCTAAGTGAGCCAAGTGGCCAGGGATGAGGACCACTGATTTTACCCAGGTCCATCATTTTTATCATAGTGGGAAACTGGAGAAGGGAGGCAGTTATGATTTAAGACCGTAGGTTTAAGAGCCCTCATCCTGTTACTTATCAGTTCTGTGAGGAAATTGGGCCTCAGTTTCCTTGTCTGTGAAAAGGCAGGATAATGACTGTGTGGTAGGATTGTGGCGACATTGATAAATGGCCTGTAAGCATCAGAAAGAATCTGCAGGAGAGGTAGTCTCATGAGTGTTACTGAGCACACGGTGGCAGATGCACTTTTTCAGGCCTTTCTGTTTTGTTCCTGATTGTGTTAAGGCGGGTCAGGGCAGGCAAACCCAGGCAGGTGAGTGTGTTTTCAAGCAAGCTAACCAGCCACCTCATCAAGTAAATCACAGCTCAAACTCAGCACACAGGAGGCCCAGGAAGGAAAACAAAGTAGAACTGTTCAGAGCTACACTTCCAGATTGGCACTGATTGCCTCTTCTATGTGACCCCTAAAAGGTTCCAGGTTTGAGGGCAAGGGCGGGGACCATTGCTCCTTGCCATTCAGACACCTATGTGTGCTCCTTCAAACAAGTTCTCGATAACCTGCTGGGTGTTTCTTCAGCTGCATGTGCTTGTTTTGCCCCATTTAACCCTGCGTAGATATACTCTCCTATATGCTTCCTTTGAGCCAGGCCCTCACTGCATTCAGTCTTTATGGGACCTTGAAAAGTACGTATTGTTTTTCCCATTTTATAGCTGAGGGAAGGGAGATTCAGAGAGGTGAAGTAAGCAAGCCATGGTCACACAGAGCCACATCTATTGTGATGCCAAGGCCTTTAGTGTGTCAATGACTCTAGGCATCCTTGATAGGTATTCCCTTTTCTATACTGCATTGAAAGAGCAAAACAGAATGAAAGAGCAGCCACACTCCCTGTGGGTAGAATCATTTCCCACCTGAGCATCTCTGCAACTCTTGGCTCCATGACAGGGTAGCAGCAGACATGGCCCTCATTATAAAGGAGCTTTCTCAGTATGAGCAGGTGGTCAGAACACATCCAGGGCCCTGCCTTTCACTATTACCCAGAGATGGAAACAAGCAATGCCTCATCCTTGAGCATCTGTAAGAACAGCACATGATCCCTGCTCTTTCTGCACTTGGCAGGTCTTGTACAGATGGAACAGGCAAAGCAGCACATCTGTCATTGAAACAAATAAAACATCAGTGGAACTTTCCTTACCTTTTGATGAAGATTATATTATAGAAATCAAGCCATTCAGTGACGGAGGAGATGGCAGCAGCAGTGAACAAATCCGAATTCCAAAGATATCAAGTAAGAATGCTTTTATCCCCCTCTCTGCTTACTGTTTCAGTCCTCTTGATGACCCAAGGCTTAAAGGCAATTGAGCATGAAAAGGAAGAATCGTAATTAAAGCCAACAGCAGTATCATCCTTATTCCCATATCCGATGCTTTCTCTGTGCAAGAAGCTTCTTACAAAACCCCGTTTGCCCAGTTTTAATAGACTTAATCGGTTAAAATACAGGTGAAGGCTGTTTGGTGTCAGTCACAGAGGGTTGTCACGTTGACCCATGTGGTAAAATAATTCATAATCCCCCAACTACAACCTCCAAAGTTAAATGGATGACCCAGTCAGGAAGAAGATGCCAAAAGTTCTTACGAATTAAGATCATGTTTTGTTCCTGGTGACTCAATGCAATTCCAAGTCTTGAGTTGGAAACTTCTTGAAATTAACACAATTTATTTTGAATGAGGATATCTTTGTGAAAAATACATATGGTTCTATGTATTTCATTGTCTCTTTAAAATGTTGTTGAATAATATTTGAAAGTAACCTTTGTGAATAAATACATCTCATTCTATTTTAAGTAGTATGTTTGCAAGTATCTCAAAAACATTTCATTTGTTGTTATATGATTCCATTTTTTTAGAGAAAAGAAAATTCATAGAGACAAAAATCAAAATACTGCTTGGCAGAGTATGGCCACCAGGAACTAGCAGTTTAGTGAATACTGGAGTTCCATTTGCTGTGACTTTTTTTTCCTTTTACACTTTTTGAGACAGGGTCTCCCTAATTGCCCCAGTTGGCTTGGAACTCGCTATGTAGACCAAACTGGCCTTGATCTCACAGAGATCTGTCTGCCTGCCTCTCTCTGCCTCCTGAGTGCTGGAAATAAAGGTGTGTGCCCCCAATACCCAACTTTCATTTGCTCTTATTTTTTAAATTCTAAAAGTAATGGTAGTTATACAGCATTTGAGGGTACTTACTACCACTGGATTCTTTTTGTTGGTTGGTTGGTTGGTTGGTTTTTAAGGCCTATTCTCACTAAGTAGCTCTAGCTTCAGCTTCCTGAGTGCCATAAGTAGAGCAACCACTGGACTCAACTGTATTCTTTAGTTTATATGGTCACTTTTATGTTTTGCATATTTTACAAATAGAAGATTTGATGGATACCCAGGCTAATGTTAGATATTATATTTTACTTGCTGTTGGATTTAGCAGCCTGGAGATTAGGAGATCAGTACAGTCTGGAGTTATAAACTTTCAAGTCACCAATAGAAAGATGATATTTTAAATCATGGGCAATATCCTCATCACAGAATCCCAAGCTTTAGTGCTATAGTGAGCCTTTGCTAAACATCCATCATCTCGTTTTTCATAGGCGGAAAAGGCCATTATGTTGTACAGATGTGAAATGATAGCAAAGTAGCCAGTAAGTAACCATGAAGCAGTTTTGATGATATCTATGAAATTTAGATGTCTCAAGTCAGAGGAAATAGCTTACTGACCATCTCAACCATCCTCAGAATTACCTTTTATTTAGGAGGGAATTCAATTTATATTTGTTGCTGTTCAAGATCTGTGCAGAGCTTCAGTGGAAACTGGGACCCAAAATCATGCTCTGGAGCTTAGGTGTAATTTGCCAGTGTCTTCAGGGAGCTCATATTTACAGCTTTGTCTTCACACAGTGAAGTCATTTTTGTTGTGTTTTAAAATTGTAGGGTTAATGGGCTTGTATGCCACTGAACTGTATTCTTTTCGTTGGTTTGGTTTGGCTTGGCTTGGTTGTTTTGTGAGGCAGCATCTCACTCCCTAGCCTTGGATGGCCTGGAACTGGCTATATTGATGAGGCTGACATCATACAAGGACTCTGACTTCTGTTGAAAGGGTTTGAGATGTTGTAGTAATCTCCAGGCCACAGAAACACAGGATTGGGATTTATTTACCTTACTTTGATAAATTCTTACTGAAAATTTCTTTTATTTTTTTTCTGCCTATTGATGATTCTTGGCCTTATTCCTTATAAAAATATATGTTAAGTAATTATACTGGTACAGTTGTTAGATGATAAAGATCTATTAGAACACAATGTCTTCCCTCAAGAGATTTTGCATTATGTCAGTGAGAGATATTGTGTAACCTTGAAGACACTTGGACCAGTAATTGGGAAACTCTTACTATGAAAATGTAAGATCCATAAGAAAAAGTTTTAAGATGAGATTATACTGTCTGAAGAAAAGGGGTCTATTTAGACAAACATGGTTTGATTCCCAATTCAGCCATTCGCTTACCTAGGCCATTAGATAAGTTCATTGCTGCACCTCTTGGAGCTGCAGTCTCCTCATCTGTTACAGGGGACAGTAACACTATCTGATCTGTAGGAGTTTTCTATATGATTTAGGTGGTCTGTGCAACACAAAGGTAGAATTCAAACGGGGTATCAGTCTTCTTATTGCATCATTGATGTATCAGCATTTATCAGCAACATTGCCAGTAACATTAAAATATTTTCCCACACTAGATATGGGCAGCCTCAATTTATGAAAATTTTCAGAGTTAATCAGATGTTCTGTTTCCTGCTGCCATGCTCATAGATAGGTCTTCAGAAGCTGATATTAATGAATACTTAAGAAGAATCGTGTGTATAATGCTAGGAAGATAGCTTGTAAGCATGAAGATTTGAATGTGAATTAACCCTTGAACCCATGTAAAAAACTTTATCTCCATATTAGAGAGGGTGGAGTAGGAAGTCCTTGGAGCTCTTTGGCTTCCAGCCTTAGCCTGCAAGAGAACTTGTCTCAAAAAAATCAAGGTATCTGGATGGTAGCTAAGAATAGTAGCCAAGGTTGTTCTCTGGCCTCCACAAACATGAGTACACATGTATACACATACCTGAGCAAAGTGTTCCTGTACACACAAAAACATGCGTACATGCATATACACACAATAAAAATAGGATAGAGGACAAAGAGAAGACTCAGCAATTGAGAGCACTGGCTGCTTTTGCAGAGGACCTGGATTTGGTTCCCAGCACCCACATAGTGGCTAAGTGCCATCTATAATTCCAATCCCAAGGAATCTGATACCCCTTCTGGCCTGGGTGGGCATTGCTTGACACAGGTGCACTTAACAGAAATGTAGGCAAAACACTCAACACAGAAAATAATAAAAATAATTTTAAGAATTAATTAGTAGTTAGATAGATAAATAGATGGATGATAGAGAGAGAGAGAGAGAGATTGATTGATAGATGATAGATGACAAGCAAACAGATAGAATCACTTCCATAGAACCCAAGCAGTCCTGCTGTATTGGTAAGCCCTGTAGTAAGATCTCTTCTCTTTGTAGTAAGGATGAGACAGGCCCTTCTAAATGAATTTGTTCTCTCTTTTCAGATTCCTACGCAAGAGGATCCGGAGCTTCCACTTCAAATGCTTGCACACTATCAGCCATCAGCACAATAATGATTTCCCTCACAGCCAGGTCTAGTTTATGACAAAAGTCATCTAAAGGACTTGCTATTTATAATATAAGCAACATTTAGCTAGTTGTTTTGAAGACACCCAGTACTAAGTAATATTGTTGTTCAAGTACATCTTATTACTGGAAAAAAAATGTCTTTTGCTTCTTTAGGAATGGCATTACACAGTACTTCCTCAAAGCAAATCTAGCTTTGTCTGAAGTTTCTTTGGAAACTCTGCAAATGCACTGAAGACATCTGTAATATGATGTTACCAAAGCAGTTTACATATGTCCTTATATGCATATTTTTTATTATATATTTAGTGTTTTATAGAATTTTTTAAAGTTAACATATAATGTAGATATTGATTTTTTTTCCTCTGCTGTAAAATGCTCTGGGCAACACAACCATACAATTATGATTTAAAGACAGAGTTTGAGACTCATCTTGGTAAACGAATTGCAAATGACTTGTACAGTTTTACAAGGATCTAGTGGCAAAACAGCTGGAGACTCAGTCTCTAATGAAAGACTGCTGTATATAAATTACTCTTTGAATGGCTAATGCATTGAATCAAATCCTTTTGACATATACAATATGTTTTCCCACCCTGTTGTGAATTTTGTTGTTGACACAACTTGAGATGGTTTCAGGAATGGCTAAAAACCTCAAAAGTTAAGCTTCCAGTCTAAGAGGCACCTTGTGCAATACTCCCATCCCTGAATTTAGCATTGTACGGTAAGATTTTCTTTGAGCATTGTCTTTGTGGTAGCATTATCTTAGGCATTGGATTTGAAGTTACATGTCCTGTAGTAACATAGACCAAAGTTACTATAATCAACCAAGTCTTTCAAAGCATAAAAATTAATGTTTACTATCTTTAAGCATATCTGTTTTGAATGTAAATTTTTAAAAAGTAATTCTGTCAATGGATTTATAATTTCATTTCAAATTTTCTTATAGATAACATGTGTATCTCTGTAATAATAGAGCCCTTCTTTTGAATTACAGTCTCATAAGAAATTTGGAAGATTTCTCCTCTTTTAGCAACTAGTTGCTAACAAAGATTTTTTCATATGACTCTATATAATATTAGTAGTACAGATGTATGGTATCTTGATGACTCTCCTGTTTTCACAATAGCTAGCCTACATGCTTTCTAAGTTTTATGTTCTAAAATCTTAAAATCACACATTGAAAAATGACAATATCAACAAAACCTTATTCTTATGATGAGAACGATTTGTTATGATGGGGGAGGTTTTGTAAGCAGACACTGGTGGACTAGAAAAGGCAATGAGACTTTCTATAAAGATTTTCACAGGCAAACACACCGTCACCTTTTCCTTTTCTCTTGGAGAACTCACATTTGCCTGTAATTTGATATTTTTTGCTTACAAAAAAGATCACTTTTCAACCTGCTAGTTATATTTATCCAATCAAGTCATAATCAGGATTCTATTTGTGTAAAAGTTAGGGTGGTAACAGGGAAAATATATTGTCAGTATTTCAGCTGTGTTCCTTTCTTAGTTTGATATGGTTACTTCTATGTTAAAATACAATTTAAAATCACATGCAAAAAAATCAACAAAACAATAAAATGAATGAAAAAATGATACCCCAGGTAGTTCCCAATCCCAGTGTAAATGACATTTACCAGTGATCTAGCATATGTAATCTTTTTTTAAAGGTATTGTTAATAAATATTCTGTTATTTGTAAAGATAACTTGTCTTCTGGGAGCATTTTTCCTGCCTGCCTGTCAGGGAATTTGTTAGCTTACCTTGTGCTAGTTATAATTTGGGATCATGGAGGGACCCAGTCTCTAGCCACGGTCCAAAGCTAGGTGACCCAGAGCTATCCCTTTGGAATTGACAACCGTAAAGACACCATTTCAATCCTTATTAGAAGCACAGAGGGTCAAAAATCCAGTGATTAAGGTCCTAAAGATCAGATTTGAATATTTTCTCTTGGTTAACCAAACCTTTTCTATATTTTACAGAAGTATGTCTGGTTTTCCTCATGAATTACCAAAATGATAAAATCTAAAGTTAAGCACGTAAGGCCCTTCCTAATCTAAAATACCTTAGCCCTACATACAGCCACACTGACCCTTCTTGGCCCCCAGACACTGCTTGCTTTGGTCTCACCTTTGTGCCTTTTGGTCTCTTGGCTGCTCCTCCTTTAAATGTTCTCCTCACTCTCCCACCCAAGTATCAATTATCCTAGGACACCTTCAACACCCCAGCTCATCTGTGAGGTCTTCCTACATGCCCATCCTTGTGATGTCTCCCCCTGGGTTTGCTGCCACCCCCTTTTATTTAGTATTTAATCAGGTACAACTCTTGGAAGTCTCTTGCACTGTTATCTTGCATTTGAACCTAACTCCTGTATTGTTACTATTCCTTGTATGTATGCCTTGTCTTCCCAACTAGATTGTAAGCTCCTTGAGGGCAGGGACGTTGGTCTTCTCTTCCATGTACTCTCCATAGTGCCTAGCACAGTGCCTTGCAATAAATACTCATTGATGAATTGATTGAAGGGGTCTTTGAAGTAGCATTTTGCATCAGTTGCCCGCCTGTGTGCTCTAGCAAACCAAGCAGGAAAGACTGTGTCACAACTTCTGTGATGTTCTGGAAAGTACTAGTGTCTTCTAATGTCGTGCCTTGATGAACTCCTTTCACCTCTCAGCCTTTTCATCTGATAATGAGTTCCTGAGTTACTCTGAATCGGCTGAAGAGTTTTAGCAAGTGCCTCATCGGCACCTTCACCAAAGCCTCTATGATTTGTTGACTTCCATGGTTATTACAGGTTTGGTCCACTGTTTGACAGCAACCAAAACAACTCTCCTAACTGGTGCAAGCAGAAAGGAACCAAGTAGTATTATGCAGAGTCATCACAAGAACCTAGGAAACACCTGAGATCCAATATTTGATAAGGCCAAAAACTGGACCACTCTCAGTGTCCAGACTGCAGGAACCCTGCAAAGGATTTTTGGAGTTCAGTTTAGGGGATAAGCCAGTTTTGTTTCTGGTTTTGATGTCACTTTGCTCAATATACAAACTCTTGAGGAAGTGTCTGATCAATGTGGGTCATATAGCCAGAGCACCTTGCTTACACCTAGCTGGCACACATGGGGAGGGAGAGTGTGTTCACACTGGAATGTTTCTAGCAGGTGAGAGAATAGGTGTTGGGAGGTTCTAATCTAATCTATGCATAGGTTTTCTATGCATAGCCAATGAAGGGAGCTTCCCAAGCACTAAGCCCAAGTCACATACCTAGGCAGAATAGTCCCTGCTTGAGATTTATTCCCCAGGGAGGAACACTAGGGAAATTTGCATTGTTTAATTTTTGCGGGTTTTTGGCCTTCTCCTCTCTTTTGTGTGTCATCCACCCTGTGATTTAGCTGTATAATAGGACCTTCTGTTCCGACAGACAATTGGATTCTGTCTGTGTAACTGACTTTTAGAGAGCCCACATACCCCGTGTACAGAGAAGCACCTTCCCAGGTGGGTGGAAGATGTGGATGATAAACTTCGTTTCTCAGGTAAGCACTGAGTTCTTCCAGCCTTTGAGGTAGAAGGCGCCAGGATCTTTTATCCTGAAACAGAATGATTGCATTATTCCTCCACCAGAATGTTGGTTATTTACATCAAGGAGACTATTTAAATCCCAGTTAACCTTTTCCCAATCTCCCTCACATCCCCTGCGTGCAACCATTATGCTCAAGGAATGTTGCCTGTACAAGTGACTCATAATTAACTACTAAGTGTCATGGAATTTAGTGTACTGTCAATCAACAGGAGTTTTTTATTGCACTAGACTAACTCTGCTATGCTTCTCCCTCATTCACATCAACCTTCAAGACTTGACTGTATGTTCCTATTGTTAAAAGTAGTACAGGGCTCTCTCTGAGAATGTGGTCAATCCAAGTGATTTGAAACAAATACCTTTAAAATTAAGGATCTTTAGTGAAACTGTGGGCATACCAATCTTATCCCATCATAAAATGCCAGTCACTGGGACCTTACAAAGACAGCCTAATTCAAAGGCTAAGAATATGTGTTCAACATTCTAACAGCTTGGGGTGACTTCTGACAATTGGCACTTTTTCCATAGGATAAAGTTTATGATGCTCTAAATGCATGGCTTTCCAGGAATTAGTTATTATTGTTATTATTATTGTTGTTGGGGTAGTTTTGTTTTGTGAGACAGGGTGTCCCTGTAGCCTTTGTTGGACTGGAACTCGCTATGTAGTCCAGGCTGGCCTCAGTCTCATAGAGATCCACCTGCCTCTGCCTCCTACATGCTGGGACTAAAGGTATGTGCCACCACACCCTGTACATTAGGTGATTCTTAAAATAAATTAGTTAGTTCTTTTCTCCAGAGACATAAAAACTGTAAGTATAAAGTAGATTCATCTACTATGGCCTTTTATTTAAATCTTTCTCACTATACATATTCACATATAATCCTTTTGATACAATAAATAGAATATATACTTATATGAATATTGATATTAATATTGACAAATAAGGTAAGCAGTATGTATGTTCCTCATTCAGATGCCAGGTTTTCCAGATCACTTTCAGTTTCTCCATATTGTACTAGGCTGTCCTTTTCTTCCAGGTATGTCATCAGTACCTATTCTTAACAGCCATCCTCCTGTAAGTCATATTTAAATCATTTTCATTCATTTGATTCAAAGGATGAGCACATCTGTTACTGCTTCGTGTGATTTCCAAGCTTATGCAAGCTAAGCTGCCCATTTTGGAAGGAGATCCCCTTTGACCCTTGTGCTAAGTGGGCCATGTAGATTAAATGTTCAAGTTCACAACTCAAGAGTAAAAATACAATACTAACAGAGTCCATGGTTCAAGCAAAACTGGCCTCTGTTCCTTATCCTCATGGTTATGGCCAAATAGAGGTTAAGAGAGCTCTAATCAGACAGATCATTCATACTAAAGCCTTTTTTATAAAAGGTCAACCATGTGATAGATTTGAGGGTCTATAAACTATAAGACTGAGGTGCTTAATATGAATATGATTAAACATGACATCCAAAAACTCTTGCAACTGGGCTTTCTCTACATACTCTTTCTACTTGGGAATAACACAAAATGTGACTAGACATAAATACATCTTAGGATTTTAATAAACAAACAGTAATATCTTTAATTTTTTATGGTTTTCAAAGTGTTCTTCACACTAAGAAGGAAAGGTACATGTTTCTGCCTTTTTCATTAATGAAATGCAAGCAGAGGAGACACCAGGAGACTAAAGTAACAAAGACCATTAGAAAGCCAGGGCCAGAACTGAACTTTGTGTTTGCTTATTTTTGTTTTCTGAGACAAGGTCTCCCTGGAGTCCCAGCTAGCCTGGAATTCACTATGTAGCCCAGGCTGTCCTCAGTCTCCCATATTAAAGATTAGTCTGCCTCTGCCTCCTGACTGCGGGAGGAGGCAGAGGCAGACACCACCATGCCTGGCTAGAATTGAACACTTGATTCTGTACATTTAAATATTGAGCATGCTAGTTAGCTTTGTGCAGGTGTGACTAAATACCTGAAAGAGAAATTTAAAGGGTAAAGTTTTTTATTTTGGTTTACTATGAAGGGATGATCATGTGATAGAGGTTGCTTACCTCATGGTGGACAGGAAGCAAAGAGAGGATGTATTGGGACCTAATAGAGCCTTAGAAGGCCTGTCCCTAGTGACCTGTATCTCCTAACAAGATCTTACTTTCCAATTTTTGGGACCAAGTATACAGCACATTAGCCACATTTTGAGATATTTCATATTAAAGCTATCTACATAGATAAAATACTTCCAACGAGAGAAGACAGGCTGGAGTCAGACCCTAGAGGAAAGTCAAGGACATGGACTCAGCAAGAGAAACATGTTGAGATGAGAGGAAAGGATATCTGAGGTGAGGACTGAGCATGAGGTATTTCTGAAGAGGGCAAGTCTAGGGGAGAGACATTCGAAGGAGCAGGAGTGGATAAGGTCCATGAGGTAGGTTGGGTTATTCAGCAAGCGGGGCTGTTAGCTAATCTCTATGCACCAGGCAATAAATAATACAGGCACACACAGGAGGAATGTACATGTGAAAGCTGAGGAATCTGGATCAGCATATTGTGACAACAGAGAGAAATGCAGCGATAATGATAGCCAAAGGTGCTGTCATGGGTAATAGTCTCAGTACAAATCAACCTGGAGATCCTTATTTTATGCCTGGAGAGGTGGTGCTAAAAGGTTTGGAGGTGTGTGCTGGGTCAAACTGAGCACCTCCAGGAATTCTGAGGCTTGTGACAAGGCTTCCAAATACTAGATTTCTGTATCCATGTATAGATGGCAGGTGGGTGAGTGGCTAGATAGACAGGCAGACAGATGGGTAAAGGAGTAGATGGTGAATGCCTAGGAGTGTGTAGATAACTGTTGAAATCGACTAGGCCCTGACCTAGCTCCCAGACACACAATTGATTCCTGTAGAGAGATCCAATGTGGGTTCTGGGTGGTGATTTCTTTATTCCAAAGTAGCCTAGCAGGACTGTTTCTCTTTCTTTAATTACAAATCAATTTTAAGCTTTCATTTGCAGCACCACTCTTTTAGCTTTAAGCTGTCATACTACTAACACTGCCAAATTGGCAGTTGCCAACTAAAATACGAGTGGCCCAGTTAGACTAGGATATCAGAGAGAACAAATGT
The DNA here is from genome assembly GCA_035773235.1 of Eospalax fontanierii. Lineage (NCBI taxonomy): Eukaryota > Metazoa > Chordata > Mammalia > Rodentia > Spalacidae > Eospalax > Eospalax fontanierii. The sequence continues at coordinate 77,105,758 of CM069526.1, forward strand.
ATACATTTTTTGAGCATAGATATGTCCCATGCAATATTTATTTGAAATTCAAACATGATTGGTCCTCCTCTGTTTCTGTATGCTAATCCTTGTAGTCCTGTGCATCAAGGAAGATGCATATCTCCCTTAGGAATGTCATTATTTTTTAGTTTCAAATTTTCAGGGTCTTGCTGATGTCTAAGATTGATTGCTGTGACCTTGAAACATAGGATTTGCTGATTTGAGCTCTGGTTTATTTGCTGGTCTTTCCTTCCCACTTTCTTTAGATGGTGTGTGTGTATGTGTCTGACTGTCCTGAGAACCAGGACTGGTGGATGAGGTCCCTCTTGGAGCTGTCAGTGAAAGAATATTAAGACAAAAAGATCATTTCAAAGCAAAGTTTATAAGACAAGGAGATTTTTAAAAAGGAGTGGAGAAAATTCCAGAAATATTTCAAAGAGCTATAAAAATTATCTTCTTGCCTAGAAAATAAGCCATCTTGTACTAATTGGGAATTTATCTAACTGATGCACTATCCATTTTTAGGACAAACTATCTGACACCAAATGGCTAGCAATTTTAACTGGACCAAAGTGTTCCCCTTATTGAGTAGTTAAATTGATGAGTTGAGTGCTTCCCATATGCCATGTATGCTGGGCACTGAAGACACTGAGCTGCTCTCCTTGTAGCTTATTGGAAAAGACCAAAGCATACATGTAGGTGAAATACAGCATAACGATGTAAACAGATAAAAATAGAAACAAAAGTTCTGCACCTGCTTCATGCAAAACCAATTAATAACGAGGTTAAATTCAGGCAAACAACCATTTTTCACCAATGGACTCACAACAGAATGGTTCTTTTTTATTATTTAACTACACATTGTCTTAAATTAGTTGTTTTTCAGTCAAACAAGAAAGGAACAGCATTCTTGAAAGTAATATATTTTGAATCCATTAAGCTATATATACGTAAATATTAGCCCAACTGTGAAATTTAGCCCATTTGTGTTTTGTTAGCAAATACTGGAATACACCCACTGTCACTTACTCCTTGCGTTATTACAGAGCAGTTGCATTGGAGCTGGTAGAATCCTCAGAGTAAGAGTATTTACCACCCAGATTCTAGACCTTTTTAAGAAGCTACTTAGCCTTTAAATTACATTGTCGAGGATTCCTCCCCAAGACCTGGAGGACCTTTCCCTGAAATGGGAACAACTGACAACTTTATTACAGGCAGGCACTCTTTTTATATGCTCTTTGGTAAGGCATGGGGCATCTAGGATGAAGGAAAGGCCTTGTGTGCAGCTGCAGAAAGAGACAGTAACACCAGACAAAATACGTTATTGTGTGCAGGAATAACCAAGGACATCAGTGATGGAACTAACCAGAAGTTAGTTGCAGACCAGCCAAGGATATCTGGGTTTGGCCTGGGACTTCTGGCCCTTCACTGTGTCCTCGAAGAACTTTCTTCTCCTTATGCCACCCGGGCTCCTCTGGCCTCCACACTACACCACTACTTTATTATTTTATTTTCTTCAGTCTCCCCTCCCCCCAGGTTTGTCACTTGATAGGGACCCATCTTTGCTTTCCACTTTAAGAAAGGAAGTGAACCTAATAACATCTTGAAGTTGAAAAATGAACACATGAGAATTTCAACATAATGCACACAAGCTTCTTTGTGTTTCTATTGACACCACATATGAAAACGATCAAAATGGCTGGCAACCCTGGAAAAAGTGCTTAGTGCACAGGTGCTCCGCTGTGCAGGTGCTTTCATCTCAGTGGCAGCAGCAGCTGCCTGGCTGCCAAGATCTAGGGAGGAGTTCCAAAAGCAATGCTAAACGTGAGTTCTTATTTTGTTATTTAATTTCTGGTGTAACCACACAGCTTAGCTTTAATAAGTGAGTCTGAATTAGAGTTCTAAATACTTCAGTTTAGTGCTGTTTTCTGATCTGAAACACGTTGCTTCTTTTGTCTTACTCAGCTCAGCAGCCAGATAATTCCTATTGAAAGCTTGTGTAAATAAAGGTACATAAGAAACCGTTCTTGACCTCAGTCGGAATGTTTAACAATAGATGAGAAAAATAATCGAAAGATGTAAGAATTCTACAGAAGGTACCTGGGACACTCTGTTCAAACTAGAAATTAAAGAAAGACTTTGAGGTGCCCAAAAGCCAAAAGTTAGAAGATAAGGGGTTGACAAGATGGAAAAAGATTGAGGCTTTTCGACTGAAGAAAGCTTAAGCAGCCATTGACGGGAGAGGAGAACAGTACGGCGCTTACAGAGAGCAATATGAGACGGTGCTAACAATAGTGGGGACTGAGAAAATGTTCAAGGGGAAGAATTAAGAAATAGTTCTCTCTTGATTAAGCAGACTTAGACAAGACCCTTAGTCATTTGTGATAAAAGTTTCTCATTTTGAAACACATTTACATTCACTTCCACTACCTAACCCAGCCTGATACTGAGAAAACTCAAGATTGTCATTTAGTTCCATATAAGATTTCTAAAGAAAATGTTTTCAAAAACTTTGTATTCTGTAACTCAATTTATGGGCTCCAGAAGCATGAATAACACTGTAGTCATTGTCACAAAGATCCTTAGGGTAGCACAAGCTCCATTTTAATTAGACTTTTCACCTTTGCTCAAGCCACCAAAGGTTGTTTTTAGTTCTCTGTTCTCACCTCCAGCTATCTACTTTTTCTTTAACAAATTAGCGCCTAAGATTTATTAATTCCACCAACAGATGGTCCTGACAAATACAAGTCTCACCATGAAAATGTTTGGATTTTTAATCGGGATATTCTTTGCCCTCATGGACTTTTTTCCCAGCTGGCATAAACAGCATTGGCCTGAGGCAGCTCAATGAGGCTCAGGTGGGGGAGTCATTCCTCAGCCTCCTCAAACTCCCCTTGTATTATTCTCCAAGAATTCCAAGTGCTAAGGAAAGGGCTGGAATAAAGTATTGCCTGTGAAGGATGTCTTAGAGAAATGTCTGTTCAGATCCAACAGCTGTGGAAGATTTAGGAGGAACGTGAGTTTCCCACCCATGCAGGTGGGAGTCAGTCCTGTGATCCTCAGTTTCCATCAACCTGGGGGTATTGCCTGGCTGTTTCCAATTACGTTCTTATTGGACACCTGTTTTTCTCTCCATCATGCGTGTTGATAATCTCTGCTGAATAGAGTTGAATTTTAAATATATGCAAAGTGCTGTGTTAGAGCTGAGAGAACTTTAGCTGGTTCACTAGGCATTTCTAATTCTTATGGGTTAGGTACTGTTCTGTACTGCACAGATAAAAAGATTCATCTCACATGCATGCCACACTCCTGGAGCTCATGGTCAAGCGACGAGACAGTCAGCTATCAGGTATTTCAGGCTCACAGTGAGAATCCAGAAATATGATCTACAAGTAATGTTGGATATAGATTCCCAAATAGCTGAGTTCCCATAGTAAAGGAAGAGTGTGTTCAGAACACACTGAGAAAGCCACATGAGCTTCTTTATATTGCTTTTTATGCACAGAGTTAAATTGTAGCACTAACCTGGAGTGGGGGCAGGAGATTTGTGCAGCTGAGGAATTGCTGGCTGTTGAGGTCTAGGGTGAATGCCTTTGAAATGAGGACTACACTAAAAATGAACAGCTATCATCATATGGAGGCAGCTTCCCAACTCCCTCTTCTGGTCTAGCCTCCTAGGCAGTGGTGGTTTCTACAATGCTGTTTCTAGACTCTACTTTATGGGAGAAGAGATGGGGACCTCAGCCTTTTGACTGAATGTTCCCACCTCTTATTCCTTCAACAGCTAGGAATGAAGTTGTGATGCTCATAAGTTATCCAAGTGTGGTCTGCGGAGCAGCAGCATTGGCATCATCTGAGACTCACTGACCATGCACATTCTTGACTTTGCCTCAGACTTACTCAACCAGGCTAGTGTTTATTATAAATTGCAGCTTGTAGTATCATTCACACAACTTCTTGGTCAGCTGGGTGAAAAAACATTTTGCCCATTATAACACTTCTATGGAACTTGGCCATTCTGGTTCCACCCCTAAAGCAGACTTCAGTTACCTCTGTATTATTGGGATTCCTCTAGGCCTGATACTCAGCTCATCACTAAACCCTTTCCTGTTTAATGACCATTCTTATCCTCAGTGACTGCATCTTTAACACTGAGGCAGAAATCCATGACATAGTGCAGGATTGTTAAGGCCAGAGGGGGGGTGCCAAGTATCTGGTACAGCACTCTTCCCCTTGGGAAATGATCAGACGTTGACAGAGGTCCTGAGTGCTATACTTTTCATTCTCAGCACAGCTGCTTGCTACTTAGAGTGCATGGTTGTAAGCTAATCAGAAGAGCCATCCCTGAAGTATATGGTACTCATTGTGCTCTACCCCCGCCTTGGAGTAACAAAACTGACTAGACCAGCTCCAGAAAGCATATAAAGCATAGAGCATGATGGGATTCTGAGGGCTCTCGCTACCTTCCTCAGCATTATCAGGGTCCCTTTTACTACTAACTATCCTTCCAAAACATAGCTGTGCTTGGCTTTACTTGAAACTCATTGCCCAACACAGAGGCTTATAGACATAGATTCATATATGAACATGTTTTTCTATATGTTTTGTGTAATGTTTAATGAGATGGATTATAGGAGCCCTTTCAAACTTAAGAGAATAGGGTTGAGCGGGCACTAGTCAATCAATTATTTGCTATCCAAGCTCTGGAAGCAAACATCTCTTCAGGAAGGCATTCTTGACCCAGCAGCTACCTTCACAGCAGAGATATGCTCAATCTCTTTCTCAGTTTATTTCCAGAGTACCAAAGATGCCTTAAATAATATAATTTTTGAATGAAATCCTGCCCTTTGTTTTAATAAGGGGTGATGCCTTTATGGTGTAGTATGTGTGCATTTGTTCATGTGTGTGCATGTGTATATGTGTGTAGATCAGAGGTCGATGTCAAGTGTTCGCTTCAGTCATTATCCACTATAAGTTTTTGTGACAGAATCTCTCACTGAACCTAGAGCTCACCAATTTGATAAAACTGACTAGACAGCAAGCCCAGAGATCCTCATATCTCTGTCTCCCAGCACTGGATTTATCGGAACTTATACCTGCACCTGGCTTTTTCCATGGGTCCTAATGATCAAACTCAAGTGCTCATGCCTGTGTGGCAAGTGCTTTACCAAATGAGTCATCTCCCCAGAACCAGGTATGATATCGTAGTTCGTGTTTTTAAAACACTTTGCCTCAAATGCTCCCTGGGTCAGGCCTATGGAGCTGGACAAAACCTCTACTTATGTTTCTGCCTACACACACACACACACACACACACACACACACACACACACACACATACACAGAGAGGAGAGAGAGAGTTCCTGAAAGAAAAGTGTTCTAGGACTCCAGGGAAAAAGGCACTGTGAAGTTTTGGTTCCCTCTTGCTATAGGAAAGACAATCCTAGTCCTGAATCCAGGTTTACTCCAGAAGGGTGCAAAATGCTTCTTCCTGAGAGTTTGGCTGAGTCTGCTACTGGCAACTGAACAGTCAAGCTGACACTCCCAGAAGTAAACATAGGTAACATTAGCTTTAGAAACTGTCTCTTGTGCAAAAAGTTCAAATTAAGTCATGCAAATCACAAAGACTGGCAGGCATAAGGAGGCATTACTTTGTAGAGTGTGTGACAGAGGACATGGCAGTGTGCTCAGACAGATCTGCTGCCTTGCTGTGACCAAGGAGATTTTGACAAAGCATGCACCCTTTAACAGATGCCAAGACTCAAGTGTCTGGATGCATTGCCTTGCAAACAAATTGAGTGTTCAGTTCAGTACATTTTGAATACTTTCCACCGACAGACAGTCCTTGTTCTTGGCACTGAGTCACAGTCACATGTATGAGTTCCTTTGAGAATGCCACAGTGACCATCAAAACATGGAATTTTCCAAGATCTCAAATCCAGGCTCTTCCACATAACTTATGATTTCAACTTCTGTTTCATTGGAACCAGCTTTCTGCAAGAGAAAACATCTTCACATGTCTTTTGAAGAACAGCTTATCTACTTTAATTCTTTACAATTGGTTTTAAGTAAAAGAAGTATCTATAACCTATTTCCCAGGCATATCCCAATGCTTCCCTTGGTCCTTTGTGTAGGCATAAAGTTTCTTTACTTTTTGTAATGAAGTAATAGGGAGTTACAGCTTTATCTGTTATTCATCCACCCTAGGGCCTTGTGCATGTGACATAGAAAGTGTGCTACTGAGATATACCCTAAGCCCTTGCACAGCTGTGTGAATTTATTTCTTTGTAACAACATAATAACTTGAAATTATTTTTATTTGTTCTTTGGTTTTTGAGTTTTTGTTTGTGTGTGTGTGTGTGTGTGTGCATGTTACTAGAGGACAAACCCAAAGTCTTGCACATATTAGGCAGATGTTCTCCCCCTTGCACTTGCTGACAGTTTGACTTGATCTTTTCCAGTGGTTTCATCATATTCTGTACACAGTTTGCAATAATATTCTAACCAGTTTGACAATGAAGCTATACTTCAGTTGATAGAGTACTTGCCTAGCATGTACAAAGTGCTGGTTGCAATCCCCAGCACTACCTAAACTTGGTGTCGTAGTGAGTAATTTTCTGTAATCCAGAAAATCAGCAGTTTGTGATTATCCTCAGGTAAGTAGCATGTTTCCAGCCCTAGGTATATGAAACCCTGTCTCCCAAAACAGAAAGATTCTAAAAAATTGAAACCTTTGTTTTCTCTAATTTTGGCTATAACAAGTGATGTTCATAAAAATGAAAAAATGTGAACTAAAATATCACCTATAAGAGATCAATTTTCCCCCTCATTAGTCACCTAACACATTTTTAACACCTGTTCCGCCCCAATACTGTACTGCCCATTGGGTGGAACCCGAGGAATACAACAGACGTGGACTCTGTCTTATGTACATTATTTCTCTGGTTACCAGCACAAAAACAAAAAACAATTAGAAACTAGTTTCTGATAAATTTCAAACTCAGGGTATGATTTTTTTTAAACCTGGGTTTTGTTGGTTTGTTTGTTTTGCTGCCTACTGAATGTTTTAAAATAATTTTTAGGCTGAGGTCTGAAGAAAAATCTTGCTTGACAAGAGCTCTGGGATAGCCAGTGCCTTTCATGTTCTGTGACTTTGAGAAGTCACACCAAGCCTAGAAGTATAAGCTACAGGCAGTGTCCAAATCATTATTTTGCACCTGTAGACTCAAATAACTGTTTTAATTATTCCCTACACTGCTCAGAGTAATAACCAGCTGCATAGCATCACGTTGTATGGCATATTAGAAGTCATCTTGAAAGGATTTACTGTGTATGGCAGAATGTGTAAGGTCTCAGCAATGCTGTGCCCTTACATCAAGAACTTGAGCACCACAGACTTTGGCATCCACAGTGGGTCTTGGACCAATTCCCCACCATTACCGCTAAAGGACAGAGAGTTTCTTTTTTCACTACTGAGATGCTCTCCAAGAGTCACTGCCAAAGGCACTAATGACTCCTCCTTTTCCTTCTGTCAGGGTTTCTCATAGTGGAATGGGTGACTGTTGCCTTTCGAAGGAGAGGCTAGGACCCTGATGCACATGGTCTGGCTGTGGTCAGCTTTGTGCTTGCTCACACGCTCTCTCGGGTTCAAACTTTAGGCCATATTGCTGAGAATACCATACCACACTTCATTTTCTCAGTCCTTTGTTCACTCTGCCTGTCCCTCTCCTTCTTCCTCTCTCTTTGCCATTTGTCTTCCTGCAAAACTCAGCAATGGGAGGAGAGAGTAAGTTGTCCTGAGAGGCCAGGTCATGTTGACATTAATCATTTGCATATTCTGAAACCAGCTTGTCTACCCCAAGTCCTATTCTACACACATGGCTTGATTTTAATTAACAGCAAACCAGAAGCTTAGACAGTAAGCTCTTAAGCTAGTTTCTTTCACCAACCCCAGAATATTAACAGGATCTTTTGGGGTTCTGTGGGGGAAATTAGATACCAGCCTTAAAATGCTCCATTAAGAGAATAGGACAAATGACTCCAGTGTCATGTTTAACTCCAGTGTGGTTTCCTCTGCTGCAACAAAGAGGATCTGGCAGTGCACATTCAGAAAACCGACATGGATTCACACAGGGCCCTCTCCTTTCTGAGTTATGGGTGAGTGAGAGCAGGAGGCCTGTCCCTAAATGGAGGAGAACACAAAGATCCATCCCAGGGCAGTAGGACTTGCTGGCTGGCCATTCTTTCTCTCAGTAGCTTAGGGACCTACTGCCTGTAAATCATTCCAAACCCTCAAATTGCCAATTTAAAAAAAATTGGAGTTTATTGAAATTAACCATTTTGGTGGCTTTTTCATCAACCCCTGTCTTTCCCTATAACCAGGCACCAGATGGTCCCTCCACTTTCGTTGGAGAAAGTTCTTAGTTTGTTAAAATTCCTTGATCTAAATTGGATGTCAGCAAATCACAGCTTAATGTGGCTATTGCCTGCTTTTGTAAATGAAATTTTATTGAAGCACAGCCATGTTTATTCACTTTCTATAGATACACTGTTAATGACAAACCATTCGACCTTAAAATGTATATTATCTGGCTCTTTATAGGAACACTTTGCTTCCTTTTATCTAACTAATCATTCAATCCAAGGATAAGGCTGACAAAGTGCAATAACTGTATACAGTTAATCATAAACACTGCAGACAGAAACTAAATACTTAAATACCCTAAGTAAGATACTGTCAATATTGTTAAGATGTCACTTTCCCCCCAAATTAATTTATCATTCACCTCAGTCCAACTCAAATTCTAGCTGCCTGCCTCCCCATTCCATTTTGTAAAAAATTACAAAGTGGATCTAAAATATATATGATAACACAAAATACTTAAAGTAATCAAAAAAAAAGTTTGGGAAAAATAAAATCACCTTTGGAAGCCTACATATTGTCAAGATTTACAATAAAGCTATAGTGATCATGATAATACTATTTTACTAGAATCTCAACTGTACCTCTTATGTACAGAAAAGTCACTTGAGATTCCTGGAACTGCGGGAACTGCCAGTGGTCATCTAAGAGGTGATAGATATGAAATTTAAATTCAAGTTTAGCTGGCTAGGGCACTTACCATTGAATAAATTTTTTTCCAATGATATCTATCTATCTATCTATCTATCTATCTATCTATAGACAAATATGTGTGTATGTATATATATATATGGAGAGAGATTGATGAATATATATTATATATGCATATAGACATAAAGAAAGACTGATGAGACTGATCTTTATCCCTGGACAGTTAGGACATCTCTTAGAGTCTTTGAACATTACCTCACAGCCGGTCAGCACTAGGAGATCTTTGATGTCACTCTTCGGTGCTGGCACTGGTGGAAACAACTTGGTCCATAAGTGACACCTGACAACAGTGAAGGAACTAGGTGAGCATGAATGTCTCTCTTGCCTAAATTTGGACTCTGGATATTGAGTCAGTGCCATGAGTAACTGTGTGACATATTCACATTCTCTGTTGATCAAGACTCTAAAGGTCTACCTCACTGAGGACCCTGGAGGTGCTGGACAGCTGTGGTTTGGCTTCTGAGATCCAGGAAAAAGGGATGCATAACTGTTTCTCATCTGCCCTCACTGCCAGAGTTAATAACTGGAGACAGATATGAAATGTGCATTGGATGTTAAATGTTACTTGCATGGCTGGATCTTATATTCCTTCCTCAATTGTCTGATTCATGGAGTTTCCTCTCCTTTTTTTCTCCTCCATTGAACTTCCATTCATCATCCATAGATACTCTCTAAATATAACAGCTTAACTAGTAATGCTACTGAATATGAACATTATTTCCTAAACTGTGAAAGACCCAAAATGGAGCACTTTCTTCAGCCCTCCCCTAAGACTTTGCCTGACTGATTAGAGAGTAGATGGGCCATTTGCAGTATTAGATGGGGTATAAGATCTGTGTGGCTTTTGGAAAGTCTGCATTGATCTAAGGACGGTCAAGGACCAGGAGTGTGAAGGGCAGACTGAGGACAGCACCTGAGCACCGAGGCCTATATTTGAAGGCTGTGTGGCAATTTCAGACTTGCATAGGCGACCTTCTTTTACAGATGCAAAAAGCCCACGCAGGAGCTGAACAAAGACAAGTTCTGTGTGGGTGGCTTTCACAGTTCCTTCATGGAAATGCAATGGCAACACTCTCCACAAAAAGAAAAAGATTGCCAACAAATTCGAAAAGGGGCATGTGGTGCCTGAGGACTGCACTACGTCCTGACTAGTTTCCTTATGTCATTTTTTAAATTTTGTCTTCTTTCACCTCAGAAATGCCATCCAAAAGCAAAGGGCTGTAAACTCCACTGATCACAAAAATCCTTGTGGACACACAAGCCAGACTGAACATGCAATGCTCAGACTGGGCCTGCCCAGCAGCCCCCGAGTAAAAAGAGTACCTACACTCTGCAGATGAATGAGAAAATTAACAAGACGAAGCAGATGGTGGCTGGAAGCAGGATGAGAAACCATTCTGCCAAGGGCTTCTGCTCTCTTCCTGATGAGAGAGAAAGGGGAGAGAAATCAAAGTTAGAGCCAAGAAAGATGAAACAAGGAGGCATGGGGCGTCAGATGCTTGGGCCTGGGTCACAAGTGCTGGGTGCTACCAGGCAAAGGCAAGCACCTGACCCCTCCTGGGATTTGGGTTTCTCATCTGCTGACAGGGCCATCACTGTCACACAGAGTTGATGTCAGTGATGCCTTTTTCAATCGTAAAGCATTATTAATTCAGTCAGTCAGCAAGTATTTTGTATCCACCGATGCAGAGTGTCACTGGGATATTAGAGCTAATGAGCTTTAGGTGAGTAGTAAGGTTCTTGGATGGAAAAGCTACAAAAACACAGACTACTCAATAACCTCATGACAGTATAGTACAACAATGTATTTTTACCCACTTGGAAATAAGACTTCTGGAGGACTTATAGAAATTGTGATCATAATGATCCTCAAAGCACCTTTTACCATTACTCCCATTTCACAGATGGAAAAGTAAAAGAAAATTGTCATCTTCAGCCAGAAAGTTTGTTTTTTGCTTTTTGGTTTTTGGGTTTTTTGCTTCTTTTTTTTTTTTTTTTTTTTTTTGCATACCATCCTAATTTGCATTCAAGTGACAGGTTCTTCCGCAGGATTTAAAGATTACATCAGAGTGTGGATGGGTGGGGGGATCTTTTTTAAAGTGGTAGAAAGGTACTCATGATCAATGCAAAGCCACTAGAGGGTGCTTAGAGGAAAGTGTGAATCCCATTATTGTCCTGAATAAGGCATCAGTTCCCTCTCTTAGGGAGAGAACTCACTCGTTCATTCATTCCTTTATTTATCCATTTAGCAAATGTTAGGCCACTGTCAGGTACAGAAGTTACCACCATACAGTGTGGTTAACTGAGTGAGTATGAGATCTCCCACTGTGCAGCTTGGAGTGTGTCAGGGAAGAACAGAGGCAAACACACAAATCCATCTGTGCTAAGCCCTGTGGAAAGGTTAGAACCACATCACAGTGGAGGAAAGGGGCCTCCGTTTGCCGTTGTTTCTTTTACAAAACAAGAAATGCATTTAAGTAGATGTTTTAGCCCTTGCAAATGTCCTCAGACTTCCAAACACTTCAAGTCACCAAAACCCAGGGACTGTTGAAGAAGCACAGGGTTGATGCCCTTGGATTCAGTGCTCGTGGCTCTTGCCCCAAATCATCTCTTTTTCATTGCCCTCAGCATCCTTAGTTGGTTTTATCCTCTGCCTTCTCAAAGCATTGATCTCTTCTTTCATCTCTTCCTTTCTGCTTTCAAATATTCATAGAGTCCTGTATCTTGAATAAGCTATGGCCCTGCTCTGCCACCTCCTCCTGCTATCCTGAAATACCTTCATTATATATCTCCAGCTATCCTGAAATACCTTCTTTATATATCTCCAGCTATCCTGAAATACCTTCATTATATATCTCCAGCTATCCTGAAATACCTTCATTATATATCTCCAGCTATCATGAAATACCTTCATTATATATCTCCAGCTATCCCGAAATACCTACTTTATATATCTCCAGCTATCCTGAAATACCTTCTTTATATATCTCCAGCTATCCTGAAATACCTTCATTATATATCTCCAGCTATCCTGAAATACCTTCATTATATATCTCCAGCTATCCTGAAATACCTTCATTATATATCTCCAGCTATCATGAAATACCTTCATTATATATCTCCAGCTATCATGAAATACCTTCTTGGTGTATCTCCAGTTATCATGAAATACCTTCTTTCACTGCCCAGCCTGGTCTCTTGAATAAGGATCAGGCTGCTGTATTTTCCTTTCTTGGAAACTACATTTTAAGCCACTGACAATGTCTTCCTAGTCAAATCCAAAGACTTCTGGTTTCCTTTCCGAACTTTATTTTTTCCATTTCCCATATATAATGAAGGATGACCTTGAAATTCTGATCCTCCTGCCTCCACTTCCTGAGTGCCCCACCACATGTTATTTACGTCATGCTAGGGATCAACCCTTGGCTGTGTGTGTACTAGGCAAGTATTCTGCCAACTAACCTACATCCACGGCCCAGCCTTTAAAAATGTTGGTTAGCATATATTAAATTTACAAAGTAGCAGGTTTCAATATGACGTTTTCCTGTTTCCCTCCCATCGTTATCTCCTTCCTGAACTCCAAACTCCATAGTCGGGCCCATCTTGAAGTAGAGCCATGGCTCTTTTTCCCATTCTTACACAGCGTTCCTTTCTTTTCAAAAATTTCATTGCGCTCCTCTCAGTGCATCACTTGATTCAGTGTACCTTTTTTTCTTTTAAGTCTCTTCCTTGATCATTGAAAGGTTTGTCAGAGTTTCATAATTTAATTCCATGAAACCTCCAAAGTCTTTTATGCTGATCCTCCCTGACACGTAGCTCTAGGTCTGGATTATAAACTATCCACATTTGAAACCTGCTTGAGTGTTTTGCAGACACCAACATGGTCAAAACCAAATTTGTGTTCTTCGTTACATCAAAACTACTCTCAGTCAGGCAAGGTACTTTGCATCTATAATCCTAGCACGTAGTGGCTGAAGCAGGAGGATGGTGAGCTGGACTACTGAGGGTCGTATATTGAGACCTAAATTCAAAGCTAACAAAACTTTAATCTCCAAAGTTTCCTAAATTTAGATAAGGCTGCAACAATTTAATAATAGTTATTGAATAAATTGTGGTAATAGTGCAATGATGCTCTGTGAAACTTTGTAGTATTGTAGTGTTACAATTTCTATATTTACTTAATCATCTTACTTTGTACTGCCCATTAATGTTCTAGAAAATGCTAAATAAAAATAAAGCAGCTCTGGGGGAAAAAAGCAAACAAACAAACAAAAGAAACCGAAAACAACCAAAAATTACTTCTTTCACTGATTTCTTCCCTCAGTCCCTGCTCCTTCAAGCCCCAACCCTAAATCCTTGGAGGTACAGTGAGTCTTCTCAGTCTTTATAGCCTCTGCGCCTCACTTTCCCAACAGACATGTTACTATGTACAATCAGAAGTGTAAAGGTACATGCTTTAGTCTCCTGCATTCATCCTTGCTTGGTCTGGGTTTCAGGCCCAGCCTGTTTTGATGGTGGACTTTCAACTTAAACCTGGTTGAAACACAGGATCTTTTAGATCCTTCCCTTGTCTGTGCCTTTCTCTGATGCTATTTATTTCACACAGGACATCGTCACTTCACGTCCTTAACTGTTTTTACAAAAGTAGTGCATTTTCACTACTAAAATTTTGAAAGTTGTAAAGACTGAAAAATATAAAAGCCATCAGTCACAAGAATGAACTAAGAGCTTATTTTCCACACATATTTTTACATATTCTTTTTTGAGTGCCCAGACATAGTGCAATGTCTAGCATACACCTCCAGCTTAATTCTCACAGTGATAGTTCCAAGGGCTGCTATGCAGATGAGGCTGAAGCAGAGAAAAGCAGAGAAGTCAACTAAGGACACACAGCTACTTCGTGGGGGCAGCGGGGCAGGAGGCAAGCCCAGGATTGACCAGTGACTGTCTTCCAAACCTGGTTGAGCAGTCCTAGTCTGCTCACTTCATCTGTAAAACTGAGGGCACACACTGTATGCCAGAGCTTAACAGTCTATGCATTCTAAGCATTTCTCTCCAGCAGTGCCATATTTGTAGCTAGATGTACTTCTCTGTAGGGTCATCTTATTTTGTTTGAATCCCACCTATCAGATGTCCATTCCCAAGCTTCTTCTTTAACTGAGATTTCCTGCTTTGCAGACTGCCAGTCCCCTTGGTGTTCCCAGTTTATAGGTGGCAATAAATCACTTTATTAAAACCCTAAGTTGAGGCTGGAGAGATGGCTCAGCTCATACTGTTCTTGAAGGACCTGAATTCAATTTCCAACACTCATACTGGCAGATCACAATCCATAACTCTAGCTGCAAGGGACCCAACGTCAGCTCCTGGACTCCACTAACACCACATGCACATGCACAAACCTACACCTAGACACACATGCACACAACTAATTTAAAAAAAATACAAATATACAAAACTCTAAGTTCATCTTGTTTAAAAATGCTTTTGTGTCATTTACAAGTAGGTATTAGCACACTCAGGAGTGGTGATACATGCCTGTCATGCACTCATCACTAGAGAGGCAGAGGCAGGAGTATAATCACAAGTTCAAGGGCATCCTGGTCTACATAGTGTGTTCCAAACCAGGCAGGGCTGAATAGTAAGACACTGTCCTTAAAAGGGGGAAGGACATTAACGGGCATTAGCCACTTTTTGTATATTTACAACTAGGTTAAAAGACAGACAATGAAACTTCAAGTCCTAGAAGAAGAACAAGAAGTGTTGTAAATGTTATCATGCTCACATGCTCCATTATTTTTGGCTCAAATTGTGTAACATCCACTGGCTTGACATGCTAGGTCCTGATAACAGTACCGTTGTCTTTTGACCATGATTTCAAAAATCTTTTCAGTTAAACCACTCTCTGGTTATTCGCTTTACCTCTGACTCTGATAAGTGAAGATTCTCATCCAAAGAACAAAAATTATAGTGGTAACTGATTTTATTCAATAAATAAAAAGTGTTCACTGCATGGGAGATCCTAGGTGGGAGACAGAATTGTGACTAGGGCTTAGACGAATTAATAGATGAGCCATTTCCCATGGCTTGTCCTAAGCAGGCACTCTGCCACAGCATCAGGTAAAGAGCAGTAGTCATGCCCAAGAACACAAGCAAAGAGAGCTTCATCACAAAGAAAATACAAGGTAAACTTAGTGAAAGAAAAAGTTTTCACATACTATTTAATGAAAATTACTTGTAAATTTTTACTATTAAGCTTTATCAAAATGAAAGAAAAAGAAAGAAAAAGAATGAGAGAAAGAAAGAAAGAAAGAAAGAAAGAAAGAAAGAAAGAAAGAAAAGAAAGAAAGAGAAAGAGGACAGTGACAATAAAAAGATAAATTTAGGTCAGCACTTTCTCTGGTTTGGTTGAAAGCCAAACAGGGAGCAGTTCCCACGAACAGCTTATATGCTTTAGGTTAAATAGTTAAGAAATTTAATCCTCTAAATGTTGGGATATGTTTTCATATCTTATGGAATGTGTGGCCTTGGAGAGTTCTTTCCTAACCAAATATTTCATGTGCAGAACTCTGGGTCTGACCCTGGGGCTGGAGAGCAGTGACAAAGAAAAAAACTGAGAGAAATATCTCAGCAATTTGAATCAGTTCTCTGATTTAAGGAGAATATCTTGCCTGCTATTAATCTTGAAGCCACAAGTATTTCTTAAGAAAGTGTTGGGCACCCTCACTTGGTTATGCAGAGGGGAGTTTTTGAGAGAGGAATTCACCTACCCTGTCCTAAGGAGGAAAAGCCCACCAAAACCTTCCACCTCATTTCTGGATGCTCTACAGACCTTCTAAATTAGTGTATTTAGAGAACCTGGACATCCGATTTCTGGTGACCTGGGTTTCCACTGATTTTGACATCTCAACCAGTTGACCTTGCAAGTAAGGAACCTTGTGGAAACTCTTTGGAACATCTATGCTGGGTGGACAGGGTGGTAACAGCAGAAGTTAGGAAATCTGTAAGGGATGGACCGGCCTTACCCTACCTAGCACGGTCTCTAACCATTGTGACAGCTCTCTCACACCGCTCCCCACTTTGTGCTGCAGCCTCTCTGGCTCTAGAATTCCGTGATCTTAGTTGGGATCGATAGACTTAGGAGGCAGATTTGATTCAGAGACCTGTTCCATCTATAATTGTCCACAGACATGCTTTCACTTCTTTGTATTGATTTTGAATCTGACTCTCCAGCTCAACAATAGGTTTCAAGCAAAAAGGACTAATTAGTAAATTGATGGGACTCTTCAAATAAAGCAGTCCTGCCGCGTTTTCAAACCAGCAGGTGTTGGGAGAGGTTCCAATGGCGTCAATGGGCTGGTAATTAAGAAGGTGTCATTATGTTGGTCTATGGCACAGGGTTTAACTAGCTTCCTGTGGCTTTCTTCTAGTAGGAGGGTGATGTTCTGGTGCCACTCATGAAAGGTTCTCAATTCAACAGAAGTGGAAAGCAAACCTGGGGGTGAGTTTGCTAAGGCAGCTGTCAAGCGGCCTGTGGGAAACCCCCAGAAATAAAAGAAAAGATAGGAGCAGCAGAACGCAGCTTCAGTGTGTGAAACCTAGAGCACTCCAAGACTCGCTGCACAACGCACAAAACTGTGCGCGCCTGGCGAAACTGGGTTCAAGTGAAAAGCAGTATGGCAAGGCAGTGGAGACTTAAGTGCCGTGCATGCCCACACCTGGCTTGTGCAAGCTCAGAATTCACTGGATGCCTGGTAGTTGTCATCACAACCACAAGGACCAGACTGAATGGAGCTGAATGGAGAAATACAATTTCCTTCCTCTCTGCAGGTTTCCCACACAGCACCAAGCTATGTGCTTTCCAGAAT
Organism: Eospalax fontanierii; assembly: GCA_035773235.1. Lineage (NCBI taxonomy): Eukaryota > Metazoa > Chordata > Mammalia > Rodentia > Spalacidae > Eospalax > Eospalax fontanierii. The sequence continues at coordinate 77,122,756 of CM069526.1, forward strand.
TCCCACAAACCCATGAGGAGGAGGAGAGCCCCTTTCTATGAGCCTCCCAAGGCAGCTGCGTGCTGGTTGCTGAACGTACAGGGAGCCCTTAGAAGTATGAAACAAGGGTGGAGAGGTTTTTGACCTAGTTCTGCCTCTTGCTCCTGAAATGACCTTCCTTGAGCAGTATATTTGTTTTGTTTTATTTACTTCTTTGAAACTAGAAATAGGAATGAATGAGTTATTACATGTAAAGTGCTGGGCATCTGGGCCAGTAGATGATCAATCAATACGTGTGATAATTATGATTGGGCTCTGTGTCAGAACAAAGCCATTGAGTTAATTTTCCTAGATCCTCCAGGGAAAAGCACAACTGGAGAGCTGTCAGAATCCTCAGATCTCCAAGTAATAAGCTCAGGACAGGGGATACGAAGCCCAAATGTTCCAGACAGCAAGGAAATACAGGGGTCAGAAGGCATGGAGAGTCCCACCCCTCAAGGATCTGAATTACAGTAAATCCTACACTGGGCTAAAGAGATGGCTCTATGGGTAAAAGTGCTTGTGGCACAAGCCTAATAATCTTGAGTTCAGGTCACCAGAACCCATGTAATAGCCAGATATAATAAGCCAAAGATCTATGATTGCAGCATGTCTCTGTGCAGGGGAACAGGAGGTGGAGCCTGGAGAACCTCCAGAAGTTTGCGGGCCAGCTCGCCTGTCTCACACAGCTGCAGAGACCCCCATCTCAAACAAGGTGAAAAGGCTAGGACTGACTTCCCTCTGTGCACTGTGGCACGTGCATGAATCTGTACCCATACACATCAACAAACACATACATCTGCTCACATATCACACAAAAACCCAGAGATCCCCCTCACACACTCTCTGAATACTATGTACAACATGGAGTACTTAAACAAAAGTACTCTGTAGAGATCAATGTAAATGTCCTCACTGCTTGGCCTAGATGGAGGCTGAGTAGTTCAAGAGCTAGCAGAACATCTCCTTTCAACAGCAGTCTACAGCCCAAGCATGGTCTCTCTCCCAGCCTCAGACTCCATGCCTGGAACAACCAGTGGGACAGTTGAGTATCAATCAGCATGAAGAGCCAAGTATAACTCCAGTACTGCTCTGGGTTCCTAAGTCCCTCAATTACTGACTTAGGACTTTTGGGCAGATCCTTCTCTCTACATCTGTTTTCCTGTCTGTCTAATAGGAGAATGGCATTTATGCAAATGTTCTAGATTCTGGAGATAAACTTGCCTAGTACAGAGCCAGGCCCAAAGATAGAGTCCCTCTTTGGCCCTATTGTTCTGTGTGGACAGTGGGTATGGACCCTGAGAGAAAAGGCCAAACCTGGAAACTTTGCTTTTGGTATCTGGGAACAGAACCTGAAAACCTCTGCTGTACTTCCTTCAAGACAGGGTCACAACCCACAGTGCTAAACTGGGGTTTGCCAGGCAGAGTCTAGCCAACCTTGAAACCACAGAAGCCTGGTTGAAAGAAAGCCCTTTGACTCAGCTACAGTGTTAAACTAGCTGAAATCCCCCATTTGCAAAGAAAAACCCAGAATCACAGCTGTGACAGTCATAGGTGGCCTCCATGGAGTTTTCATGTCAGTGGGTCCACCCAATTTTTCTTTCCAAGCAATTTTTGCCTCTGTGTTGACCCAGAGCCTCTCATCTCTTACCTCGTGAAAGCTTTGAATTAGAACAATTATTTTGTAAGGCCTGGAGAACATGAAATCAGGTCCTTCTGCCATGTTTCCCTCTCTTCTCTCCTTTTCTGACTTGAATCTTGTCTGACCAAGGTGTGGGGATTTTAGAAGAAGGAGCGGGAAGAATGCTGAGACAGAAGAAGCTCAGAGAAAAATGCAGGCACCAAAGTAAGATGGAGGCCAGGGCTGAACTCTGGGGTCTCGGGCATGATGCAGACATGCACTAGATGGGCTCCTGGGTCACCCCATCTCTTCCAGTTTTGGGGGTCCTCAGGTAAATGCACCTGGTTGCCTCACATGTCAGTCATGAATATCAGGTCAAAGAAAAAAGCCTTTCCTTCCATCCCAGCACACACGCCTACATGGCATACTGGCTTTCTACTTAGCTCTGATCTCTGCATACTAGCTTACACAGTGGCCGGAAGTACCAGGACTGGAGCACAGCTTTAAGGCAAATCTTAGGCAGGCAGACACTGAGAGCTCACTGCCTCTTCTGCTGTCAGCATGGACATTCCCTGTGCCTGTTGGACAGGCCAGGGACCTTGCCAACCACAGCGGAAGCATCCCCTGCCAACTCCCCTTCACCAGGACTAACTATGAGTAACAAGCTTTATTGCTGAAGGTTCTTCCCCAGTGTGTAGCAGGCCCTCTGTTAGCTGTGACGTAAGAAACGGGGATACTGAGTCTTGCCCTGTTCTTTTGGACAAGTTACATGTATCTTAAGTCTGAAGAAAGCTTTTTGAAAACTGCATCCTCACTGGTATCTAATAGCACCATGACACAGAGACAGAGCCTGACCTGCAGACACAGCCTGCAGTGAGGTCGTGGCAAACCCCATTGTTCACTTGAGAAGTGATTCCTGGAATTGTGGTTCTAAGCTCCTATCAAGAAAGCAGGTCCAATCCTGACCAAAGGCACAGCTGCACATAAATGCGGCCAACACTCTCATTTCCACGGCGAAGGATGACCACTGGGAACATATATTTTCATAATTTCACACTTGGTATTTGAAAGTTTTGGAGAGAGGGGAGGAGATACTGACATGGAAAAATGCAAAGCTTTGGAGGGATCATAGCCAGGAAACAAAAGTTTTCAGTAAACAGGAGAGAGCAAAGGAACTGAAGAATCTGAAGAATTGGGACCTTATAGCTTGAAAAGGAGAAAGACTTTGAAAATTGGGACCTTCAGATGGATGGTAGCTGATAACAAGCTCTGACAAAATGAAACTTCTGCTTCCATTTATTTATTTATTTATTTATTTATTTATTTATTTATTTATTTATTTTAAAAGATCCATGCTCTGGAAATCCCAGAACAGCTTTAAAGCAAATCTCAGGCAGGCGGACACTGAGAGCTCGCTGCCTCTTGTGCTGTCTGCATCGACATCCTCTGTGCCTGTTGGACAGGCCAGGGACCTTGCCAGCCACACACAGAAGCAGGCCCTGCTAGTTCGCCTCCACCATCAGTCCAACTTACCTAAGGCCTCACCTTCTATGAAATAACCTTGGGCTACAATGGGTTAATTAGTTAATTCAATCTATTCTAATTTGCTAATTGGCTCATATGTCATTTATTTGAGAAAATTATACATTAATAGCCATTTCTTGGCTGTTTGACAATGACTGAGTCACTTAATATCTCTGGGCTCCCATTTCTTTGCCTTAATTAAAATAAAGGAGGCGAACATAATATCAAAGGCAGGGGTGATATTTGAGTTGGGCCTCGTAGAGAAAATCCAGGAGGAGGGCTCCCTGGGGGGCATTTGTAAGGCAAGGTAGGAGAGGCAGAAGAGTGTCTAAAGGAAATGAATATAGCGGCAAAATTGCCTGTTAGACTGCAGGCTGAGCATAATTATGGCTGCATCCTCCAGAGGTAAGGAAGAGTCGTGCAAAATGTCCCTGAGGGGCCTGGACTTCCTATTATGTTTATTAATCATCTTGATGAAAACGGAGAGTCTGCATTGATTAAATTCACTAATGATCCTAAACTGAGCAGGGGAGTAAATTCCAGAAAAGGATGGATTTATAAGGTGAGTGCTAATATTAATCAGCTCATCTTCATGAAATGGGTAGCAGTAAATGAAATGGGATTTGCAGGAGATAACGGCAATGAGGTGCACCTGGGGGGAAACTATAATGAGACCAGAACCAAGCCAGGAAGCGGTTATTTAGGAAATAATGGTAGGAAAGCTCTAACCTGGAAAGTGAATAATAAGTTAAAAACAAACTGAAAATAAATCCAGTTTTACTCCCAGCTCCGATGCAGAGTGGAGGAACACATGTAGCAGTTAGTGGCAACCAGCATGTGAAAACCAGCAGGTGAGAAAGCCGAGGCCCAGAGTGGTTGAGTGGGATGGACTAAGTCAGGATATGCTAGTCACCTCAGTCCCCTGTGTGGTGGCAGGAAATCACCGTCCTTCGAGAGGAGCCTAAATCTAGCCTCCACATCGTTTTCAATATTGTGTACTCTAAGTGTTCTGGTTTCTTAGCCATCTCGAACTTGAATCATTGACCTAGATTCTGACAGAGGCTGGGCCAACACCTAGACCTCCTGATTTTATCTAATGCTTCTTTCTCACCCTCTTAAGTCCTAAATTGTCTATAGTCAACACTGACTATAACTTCAGAACTCAAGCATTCAACAGGTCTTACTGGCTTCTTAGTCAAGACTCTGACCTTGGTCTCTATCAGATTCATTTGTGGTATCTTGGGTCACATTTACAAAACAAAACCTCTAAATCGGTGTATGTCCCTGTGTTAAAAATTTTGATGAGCCGCTTGGGGTGACCCAGCATCCAAGAGGCAGAGGCAGGTGGATCCCTGTGAGATTGAGGCCAGCTGGGGCTACTGGGAGACTGTCTCAAAAGAAAACAAAACAAAAATTCTAATGAATGTTTCTTATACTTGTTTCCTTCTCAGAGCACAAACCAAGTTTTATTTGTTCAAATGAAGGCATTTTTGAAAGAGGACCTATGTGTGTCAGGTTAACTTACATAGATTGGGGTGTCAAACTGGGGAGGAAAAAGAAGGGGAGGATCCACCTCAGCAGGATTATGAAGTAGGTGAATCTGTCTTGATTCTCAGTTCCTTTAATCCATCTTTCAGTTCCCTCACCCCAGGAAGGCTTGTGATGTTGCTCTGAATCCTTCTGAGTCCTGTCAGGGACACTGCAAAAGACTGTTGATTGTGTATTGAACAACTGTAGGGGACACCTCTCTTGTGGGAGTTCAGGTCAGCATGATCTGCATTCTTATTGACCCAGAGCTCTACTTCTCAAATCTCTGTCTTTCCCAAGGCTCTCGTGGAAATATACTTAATAGGCATCATCTCTGACTCACATCCACATGGACCAGTGGGTCACTGCCCAAGAATTTCCTGAAGACCCACCCTGTAACCCAAATGAACAAAATTCCGTTAGTAGAAAATTTTCACATGTGCCTGAAAGAAATCTCTCCTTAAATATATTGTTTAAATTGTCCTGGAATATCCTATAGGCTTTATAAGAGGCGCTGTAGCCAGCCATAATCATGAAGTTGGCTGCCAAGACCTGATTTTTTTTTTTTCAATTTGCAGTGTCCTGTCATACTGTCAGAGTGCTAGGAGACTGGGCACTAATGTCAGTTAACCAAGGGTTCATCCCCATCTCTGACACTTGCTGGCCATGGAGGCTTAAGTGAATCACCTAAACTTTCCAAACCTATATCCTAATCTGAAAAAAAAAAAAAACCTTAATAGAATTAGCTAAGAGAATGTATGAGAATCATTTAGGATGGTGTTTTGCAAATATCTAAACATACCAGTAATTTCCTTTATCCAAGAAATATACCCCTTCATCCATGATTACAGTGCAATTCCCAATACTTTTCATGGATCTCACTAGCAGATAAATTATTCATTTTATTTGCCAAGCAAACTAGTCAATTAGATTATAAACAAAAGTGGATGCAAAACCAACACAGGTGCCCAAGAGATGCCCAAATCTTTACAACTTCTGTGATGCTAAAGGCTCAGGAATGAATTTAGGTTTTATGTGCTCTACTATTATTCAATTTAAAAATCTTCTTTAAGAAAAGAAACAGTTAGGTTGGAAAGATGGTTCAGTAGTTAAGAGCAGTAGCTGCTCTGGCAGAAGACCTGGGTTCAAACCCCAGACATGAGTGCACTTACATACATGTAGGCAATACATTCATATACATACAATAAAAGTAACAAATAAAATATTTTTAAAGAGAAAGAAACAAATGTATGAATTCAGACTTGAATATTACAAAATTATAGAGACCAGATTAGTGCCTGCCAGGGGTTAGGGATGGAGGGGACAAGAGAGAGGAAGATGGGTGTGTTTAAAAGTGTGTTTAAACAAAGGGAAAAGGATCAACCTTGTGATGAAATACTCAGCATTATGACTGAGATTTGAAGTTAGACAAAATCTATGCTAATGAGTACACATAAAATCGGTAGACTTGACAAAGGTTGGTGGATCATCATTGCCAATATTCTATATTTAAAGTTGTACTGGAGTTTTTGCAAGATTTTGCCATTGGGAGAAACTAAGTAAAAGCAAGATGGGATCTCTGTTTCTTCCACAGCTATAAATAATCTATACATAAATAAAAAACATAAAGAATTGGATAGGGGCTGAGGAGCTGGCTCAGCAGGTAAGAGTGCTTTGCTGTGCGAGCATGAGGGCCTGACTTCAAATCCCCAGCGCTTATGGAAAAAGGCAGGTGTGGTTTATCCAAATACCTGTAATCACAATATTATGGACATGGGTGGGTATGGGGAGCAGGAAGATTTCTGGGATTTACTGAACGCCCACCTAAGTCCAGGTTTAGTGAGAGTCCCTGTCTCGAGGGAATCAGATAGAGAATTACAGAGCAGGACATCCTATATCTGCCTCTGGCCTCCTTGTGCACACATATGTTCACATACTCATCACATACATGCCCATACAGCACACATTCATACACAAATATATAAAACAGAAAAACATAAATAGTGATTAGGACTGGAGGGATAGCTCAGTAGTTAAAAATGTGGACTGTTCTTGTGGAGGATGCAGATTTGGTTCCTAGCAACCACATGGAGGCTAACAACCATCCGTAACTCTAGTTCCAGGGGATCTGATGCTCTCTTCTGACCTCTGCAGACACTGTATGCACATAGTGCACTTACATACAATCAGGCAAAGCATAAAATAAAAATAGTAAATCATAAAATAAGAAATCCCAGTACTCTAAAAATAAAAAATAAAACAGACCTGGGGCATGTGCTAGTGAGAAAGTGGACCCACAAAGCTTCCCGGAGCACCCCCTTTCTGGTTGAAGACACTGAAGATGTCTGGATGAGGCATAGGAAAGATGAAGCCATTTCAAGACCCGGGTGAACCACTGTACTCTCCAGGGTGATCTGTTGTCACTACCTTTAAATACACAAGAGGGACTCACCCATGTAAATAGGTTGACTCCACTCGCCCCAGTTCCCAGCCGCTCTGCATGTGGAGCTCACAGCCGCTCTTACTTGAATGGAATATGTAGAGACATCATCAATTTTTGAGATGAATTTTTTGGCTGTCAGTTTTTCCATCTAAATGGAAAACATTAGCATTATAATCATCCCTAGACATATAATTTATGCGAATTACCAGCTTCAGAGGTCACATGTAGGTAATGTGACTCGTTATTTAGCGAGTAATTAAAAATCAATAGGACATATTCATGAATTTATTTTCAGACTGCTTCAGTGTAATGTGCTGTCTGTTAGCCTGCAGGTTAAAGTGATCTTGAAACTAAAATATATAAAGTGGTCAATTGGAAGGTCTTAGGTGACCTTGACTTAGTCAGGCCCACATTGATGTTTCAGAGGGAAAGACTAGAGTGACTTCCTCCCACATACATACATTACCCCTGTCATCTTGTCTCTCCACATTGGCAAGCCCCACTCCTAAACAGTATCAAACAGTGTGTACCTGCTCAGCCCTGACCCATGACAGCTGCCTGAGTCAGCTTTCCTCACCTTTTGCTTGGGCTCTTTCAGTAGCCTTTAGCATATATCCAAGGCTCCATGCGGGTCCCACTCACATTCAACGTCATTCGTGCTACTATCGAATTGCCCTTCTACCTAGTAGATATATTTCTCTATCATGTAAAATCTTTTGGTGCCTTGCATTGCCCATATCCATGTCTTCAGAACAGAAGTTGTTTGTTTATTAATAAAATGTCACAGAGGGACTCTGGAAGAAATCCCCATTGCATGATAGAGTCATATTTCTAGTGTTGGCCTTATGTCCAAGCCAGCTTGGTCACTGTCTCTCAGCCGAAGGAAGCATATTCTCTCCAGCCTTTGAGTTACTTCTTTTTTTCACATGCCTACCAAACCCAGCATGGCTGGTGGATTGGCACAGGTCAGGAAATGCTGATTACTGGTTGGTGATCAGATAAATACAGACAGGGAGAGTATAATTTAGCAACTTGGAGAACCGTTGGGCCTTGCTGTGACTTCTGAGTACATGATCTGTGGCCTGGTATTCTAATGTCTTTGGCTGTATTTTTTTCCTAGCTAATAATTTTTATCATGTTTTGCAAAAACATCAGTCTATGATCAATTAGAATTTAAAAAAGAAAGTCAGTCCTTCACTGAGATTATTTTTGGAAGCCCAGGCTGAGACATCTCTCTCCATTTTTCTGACCAGGCAAGTTTGTCTGTCCCTCCATGTTGCATTCAGTTTGTTTCCGTAGAGCCCGAGGAGGTTGTTTTGTCCCCTCCCTTCTTCTATATTGATCTTATAGTAAGGCAACTCTGAGACTGTCCACAAGAACAGGGCTTACCTCAGATGTCCACTCATTTTTATATGAATTACCAGTTTAAGAAGTCACACGTAAGTAGTGCAACTCATAGTTAAGCACATAATTTAAAATCAATAGGACATATTAGTCATTCCAGATTGCTTATTCCCTGTTATATCTCCCCCCATTAAAATACAGCCACACTGTGTAACCAGTCTGTAGTGCATTTTCCATCCTACAAAACTGAAGTTCAGGTTGGTGATGTACTTCATGGTTAGTATGCATTGAACCTTGGATTCAATTCTTATCATCCACTATAGGCAATATCAAAATCCTGAAACCCTGTATCCATTAAAAAATAGTTCATTTCTCACTTTCTCCATTCCCTGACAACCATCATACTGTATCTAAGCACTTGGCTCTCCTAGGCATCTCATAAAGGGAGATTCCTGTACTGCTGATTTTTTGTGACTAGTTTATTTCTCCTCGCTTGCTATCCTTAAGTTGTATCTATGTCACAGCATCTATCAGACTTTCCTTCTGAAGGTTGAATAATTATCTGTTTTATTTATTAAAATATACCATTTTGTTTTCCTATTCATGTTCTGTGGCTTTTTTGGGTTTTTGTTTCTGTCATTTGAGACAGGAGTCTTACTGTGTCGCCCAGGCTGGCCTTGAACCCAATCACAGCATTCCTCCTGTCTCAGCCTCTCTCCTAAGTGCTAGAATTACAGATGTAGACCATGAAGCCTGGCTCTTTCCATCTCTCTAGGGGGAATGTTTCCAGTCTTCGTAGATAATGCTGCTGCAAGCAAGGATGTCCAAGCATGGCTTTGAGACCCTATTTTGAATTCTTTTGGCTTGTATACCTAGAAGTGGAATTACTGGCTTATGATAATGCTATTTCTACTTTTTTGCAAACCTAAATTCCTGTTCGCCTCAGCAGCTGCATCATCTGTGCTTTTAATTGAAGTTCCTACAAATGAGTTTCCATTTGATACTTTGTATTATTTTCAACCAAAACTATATCCTTCCAAAACAAAAGTCTTGTAAGATTTGGTCTACTTCTGTAACACCAGGCTAAGATGATTGTTAACTTTGACTTTCTTGGCCTCTAAATACACTTGGAGCAGACACTATGATAATCTTTGAAGTGCTCCTTGAATGGATGTCTAGCATGGAGTACTAGAATAATATGAAGAATTACCTGAAAGTAACCATTCTTCGTGTTGCAAATTTTCAACTCATAATCAAAGCACTGGTTTGGAAACGCAGAAATTGGTTTCTCCCATTGGATAGAAAGAGAAGTTCCTTCAATCTCAGCTGTGACATTCACTGGAGGATTTACTTGATCTAGGTTAGAGAAGTTGCGAGGTCAGTGACAGTTCTATAGAATCACTGATCAAAGCTGAAAATGCCAATCCACCCATTTTTCTCCAGGCATTTCCAAGATACACACTTCTCAAGATTTACCACTGAGTCTCAGTCAACCAATCTCCAAGCCACAGAAAGCTGGTGGCTTCCCATAAGACTCTTGGTATGGTTATACTGATGAGACACTCACTTGTTAAAGAAAAAATGACAAAGGTAACTATTTCAAACACAGGTGATTGCTTGAATCCTTTCCCAGTCGGCTCATAGCGAGGTTCATTACATTCCATGTTCCCTTTAAATTTTCCCAGTTCTTCAAAGTTCAGCGTAAAACTTATAATGGAAGGAACACAACCCTTAAGGTCCACCACACAACAGACTCCAGGGAACAGCAGGTGTGTAACCCTGGACAAACACTTTCTCCTTCTAGGCTCAGTGTGTTGTCATGCTTTGCTCTGGAGGATAGAGATAGATTCCTAGCTAACCAGTCCTCATAGATTTTTCTTATGTCCTCAGAGGGGTTGTGGTGCATCCCTTTAATCCCAGCTCTCAGGAGGCAGAGGCAGGAGGATCTCTATGAGATCTAAGCCAGCCTAGTCTACATAGCAAGTTTCAGGAAAACTGGGCTTACAGGGAGAACCTGTCTCAAAAGAACAAAAAGGAAAAATAAAAAACCCCACAAACTAAGCCAGACATGTCTCTACTTATAACCGTGAGGGTCCGTCCCCGTGAATGCTCACCTGACCATCTTGTGACTGTGTAAGGGGAATGGAAAGTCGTTTTAGGTGAGAGTTCTTGTCTTAGATTATTGAGTTTAGATTTTAGAATTAATAAACCAAGGGACAAGTAGAAATGAGATCCTCTGGCTTCCAAGCCAGAAATTCTCAAAGAAGAAATTCTTAACCAAGACAGTGCTTCTTTCTCTTAGCAACCCTAAGAACTTGTCCCAATAAAATGAAAAATCACCAAACCCCCAAATTCCTATAGTCTGTGCCAGGTCATATTTTCATAGTATCGCTGTTTCCAGGCCTCTTTCTGCATCTTTTATTCCTTATTTTCATGAACATGATATTTTTAGATTGCCTAAGAAATGTACTAAGAGAATTACACAGCAATGTTAAGAAGGTCTGTGATTTTTTTTTAAACAAAGTTATATTACATTGGATGTGCATACATCAGTCAAATCATGCCTTTTAAAAAAAAGTTTAGGGTATTTATTGAACACTTATACTGGGTACCACTTGATAGTTGTTACTCCCTTTAATTCTTATAGAAATTATAGGAGGAATATTTGTTTATCCTCATTTTTCTTACATGAAGACAGAAGCATAGAAAAATGATGAGTGTATCTAAATTCATTCATACAGTTAGTAAAGGAACCAGGAGTCTGGCGCAGTAGCCTATGCTAACAACCCTATGACCATGAAAGACTTAGTGTTACTAAAGCTCTTGAAGAGCCTCACTAATAGAAATATCTAGACAGAGGAGAAACATTTTCTGTTTACAAGAAAAGTAGATAAAATCTTGACTGTTATATCCACAGGTGAGAAAGTTATAAGGCTTACATTACTCAAGAATGTCTAGCAGGGCTGGGGAGATGGCTTAGCAGGTAAAGTGCTTGCAGGCTTGCTGTACAAGTGGAGGGCTTGAATTTAGATGCCCAGCATTTACATAAGAGCATCTGGTTATGGTGATCCACACCCAGAGCTGGGGATGGTGTGGTATCAGAGGTAGGTAAGTTCTTAGCTGTCAGCTTAGCCAAAATGGAAAACTCCAGATCCAGTAAGAGATTCTGTCTCAAAAAATAAGGTGGAACTAGGTATGGTGGCACGCATCTTTAATCTAAGCACTTGAGACAGAGGCAGGCTGATCTCTGTGAGATGGAGACCAACCTGGTCTATATAGTAAATTCTAGGCCAGCTGAACTATAGAGAGACTCTGTCTCAAAAAATTTTAAAAACTCAAATAACTAACTAAATGAGTAAATAAATAAGGTAAAGAAGCAATTGAGGAAGGTGTCCTGTGTTAATATCTGGCCTCACACACATATACAAATGATGAGATAGATACATACATGATAGATAGATGATAGATAGATAGATGATAGACAGAGAAAATATTTTGAGATCTCTGAGGTCTGGTGGGTTAGCTTTGAAAGAAGAGCCGCATGATGGCAAATCTGAAAGCCTTTAGAACATGCTGTGGGGGAATGGTCACAGGACCCACAGGCAGAAATTTCATAAAACCAGTCAAAACCAATGAGCACTAATATGAGGTCTCTTAAATAATGAGTTCAGTTTTCCTGGTGCTGTCACTTTCAACTGGAGAGTACTTTGCCTTCCAAGGGATATGTATGAGACTTGATTTGGTCATAGTCCAGGATAGGGGAACCAGAAGGGACGATATGAGTGATATTTCATGAGTAGGGGACAAGGATGCTGCTCAGGATGGTCCCTTATAATGCCAAATTATCCAGCCAGAAATTCTGTAGAGTTCAAGTGGGAAAGCCTGCCCCAGGGGTTTTCCAGTGTGCACGAATGATTACTAAACATCTGAAAAAGTCAGAACCTTTCCTATGCCAAGATTGTGCCATTCCATTATTCCTTCTTAAGGATAAGAGTGTCTCACCGATGGCATACAGGAAGAACAGCTGGTCCAAGGGCTTGATAGCAGCATGCTTGCTTGAGCCATTAACATGCACTGCAAGCTGCTCAAGCCCTTTGCTATTGATAAACGTCCTGGAAAACCAGCATGCAGTGTTTCTCTTTAGTGCATCTGTGCTGTATTCCTGGCATTCTTCAGTCCAATAGCCATACCTAAATTGGAACACCCATTAGTTTTTATAAGACAAGAGGAAATGGCCCATTTGCATAAATAAAAATAGACACTAACCTGTAGTAGAGGAAATACTGCGTGTCCTCGGGGGCGTCCTTGCCAACAAGCCAGGTGCAGTGAAGAGAAACTCGGTATGGCATTAAGTGTGTATGATTATTCGTGGCAGTGTTTGTGGTACAACTTAAGTTTGTAACTGAGGTTCCAGGAGACCCTAGGATGCCAATAAGAGGAACAAAACATTATCATGATAATCTTACCCCCTTTATTGAGATACTATTGATTTGAGTGACCACAATCACCTTTTTGTAGAAACCTATTTGCAAACAGCAACTTTACTGGAGGAATGAAACTAAAGTCACAGAGGCCCAGGTTCTGACACGAAAGAACTTTCTGGATGCTTTAGAAGGAGCTGTGAGAGTTGTGTGTATGAGGCACAGGTCAGAAACTTCCACAGCAGTGCCAGGTGCTGCTGTGCAGCAACCTCAGTGTTCTAGAGCCACATTTGCCAGGAACTAGCTGTGAGGCATCTCCCCCTACCTTGTCTGAATTCCAGGTTTTCCAGCTACAAATGAGAGAATAGGTCAAAGAATGGTTCCAGAAACTGCTTCCATTCTGAACTGTATGAGTCATCGGTGTCCACACATCTCATACATTATGCTGCTGCCATTCAGATGAGTTTTGACAACACTCTAAGCTATTGGACAGTCAATCTACAATAGCTTATGGAAGTCTCCACTAATACACCTAAAATATTCTAAGTGAAGTTCTTTTGTATCTGTTTACACCAGATTTGTATATATTAGGTTTGTGCTGCCCAGAACACTGTGGCAAGCTCTATCTAGCCTTGCCTTTTTGTGATTGCTCAAAGAAAGCAAAAAGTATTTGGGAGGGAGTCCTGGGGGTCAGGGAGGGAACTCTTTTAAGGGGAAGTCCTGAAAGATAGATGGTGTTTCAAAATTTTAAGTCAGCTGTACGTTAATTTTTATCACTGTCAGTGAGCATCTTTCAAGGGGGAGGGGATAAGAGGAGAGAGCCTCCTGTTGCCAACAGGGAAGTTGAAGAGAAAAAACTAACTGATTAGTCTGCTTTGTGATACATATTTTATTCATTATATATTGTATGTATATTACATGTCATATATTATTATATATATATATTTCATACTCAAAATAAAAATCCTTCTGTATCTATGGAATTGGATCCCAGAACTGTCTCCTCATGCTAAAACCTACAGATGTTCAAGTCTCTTATTTAAAATGATGGAGTTGTACATATAACCTATGCACATCCTTCTGTATACTTCAAATCATCTTTAGATTAATTAGAACATAATGCAAATGTTGTACAAATAGTTGTTACACTGGGTCCTTTAGAGAATAGTGACATTAAAAAGATCCGTTCACGTTCAATACAGATGCTGCAATGTTTTTGTCTTAGATCCAGTTAGTTGAGTTCATGAACATGGAACCCATAGCTACAGAGGTTTTCTCTTTCTCTCTCTCTCTCTCTCTCTCTCTCTCTCTCTCTCTCTTTCTCTCTCTCTCTCTTTCTCTCCTTTGTAAGATGTAGGTATGTATGTGTACATGTGTCTACATGCTAAATGTTGATACAGTCCATGTCAAAGTACAGTCTTAAATTCCTAAAGTCAGCTGACTCATAATTCCCATAATCTCCACCCAGGGGATTATTTGTTATGAATTTCTGGTTGGCTCATGGCATAATTAATACTTGATTAGTGGCAAGCTCCACTGGACCCTCAGAGAATAATTAAAACTTAGTGCTGAAAAGAATATTTCATGTAGAGAGTGCAGTTATCCACTAGAGGTGGGATGATAGCTTAAGGCAAGACACACAACAACTCATATTTCTGACTTTTTACATTCCTTGAATTAGCCTCTTTTCTTAGGATGAAATCTGTTGTGAATTCACTGGAAAATGATGAAGACCTCATACCATGAGTGAATGAGGAAAGTCTGTGTTGTCACCAACACAATCCCGGGAGTTTGGCCAAATGCCCCCTCCCACCCGCAAGGTCCATTTGTTAGTTTTATTCTGCAGTCCATGGAGTTGTTGAGAGGTGATGGAATCTTTCAGAATTGAGGCTACTGGGCTACCGGGAGGCATTCTGGTCGCTGGAGACATGTCTTTAAAGAGGGTAGTTGGACCCTTGCCCTTTTTTCTTTCTTTAGTCATTTCTTGGCTATGGCCGTCTACCACATGCTCCCACCATGTCTTGTTATACAAACAAAATGCAGAGGGAGAGGGGCTAAATGATCGTGGACTGGAGCCTGTGAAACCATGAACCATAAATTGATTACCGTACACATTTGGTACAGTAAAAGAAAGCTAACTAAGAATGCAAGAGACATGGTGTTCTTTTTCAGTATATGGATAAGAAAATGACTTGAAAACTACAGGCTTGGGACCAAGACAGCTGTAATTTGGTGAAATTCATATATGTCAGGCCTGCCAGCTCCTTTCTCCTGTTGCATCTGTGTCTCTTGTGTGTTAAAGGGTTTGGTAGGAAGTATCACTGCTTGTGTGTATCAGAAGCAGCAGTATTCCCTCACGGCCAGTGTAGAGGCAGGGGTGTGTTTGCAGGGATTTACCACATGAAATTGGACATCTATGACAGCCTTGGTTGGGATGTGGATGGTGTAAAGAATGTTGGAGGACAGTTGTGCTTGGCTAAAGAAAAGCAAGGTGCCATTGTTTTTTTTTTCTTTCCCATTTTGCAAAATCTGAAATATAAAAGTGGACCGTCCACATCACCTTTACCTGGTGGAGCTTTAAGTTCAGCAGAAACCCAGCTGCTGGGCAGGAAGGAGTGACTGCTCCCTGAGATAGTCCGTACGCTGGCTGCAAAGCCTTCATGAAGGGGAATCACAAATTTGCTTTCAGTCTTCCTGGTATCATACTAAAAATAAAACCCACCAGTCATGGCATGCAACAGAGAAAAAAACATCAGTTATTTTAAATCAAATAGGACTTTTGCTTCAGTTTGGAAATGATACCTAAATAAAATGCAATGAAGTAATTTTCTTAGAAAAAAAAGCCATTGTAATAACATTTTCCCAATGACACATCTCTCTTTTAATAGCAAAAAGCATGCTATGGCAAGGCTCACGTTCCCATTGAGTTGCCTCTCTAGTGCCGCTTTACTTTCTAGGAGTAACTTTTTGACAAATGATTCTCTAAAATTTCATATTGACTGCAAAATGGTTAATGTAAAACACTTTTTCTTTCACCTTATCACACACCTGATACTAGTTTATTTTCTTTTTTATTCCAATTTTACAAGAAATGTCAAAAGTACCATCTAATGCGTTATACTAAAAAAGTTAGTAAATATAGCTGGGGAGATTATTCGGTCAGTACAGTATCTGTTGTGGGAAGGCCTGATTTTGGATCCCCAGCACAGATGTAACAAGTCAGGCATGGTAGTGTGAACCTATAACTCTAGGGGAATGGGATAGGGAAGGAAACAGGTAGAGCCATCCCCAGCAGACCAGCTTAGCCAAATTAGTGAGCATCAGGTTCAATGAAAGACTTTGTCTGATGAGCCTTATATACAACAGAATGCCTGAAATGGGGAGCTTTGGAGGGAGGTTGGGATTAGGGGAGGGAGGTCTAAATATGGTCAAGATGTATTTATTGTATGCAACTAGTAAACATTTAATAAAAATTTTAAAATCCTAAGAAAAAATTGTGTAGCATGATCAAGGAAGACACCCAGTGTCAATATCTGGTCCTTCATATGCATGTACACACAAATACATATACCACATAATACTTGAGAGAGAGAGAGAGAGAGAGAGAATGTTCTTTTGTGACAGGGAGAATTTTCTTCAAGATAAAACATTCTATACTGCTGTTTCTTATTGAACAATAACCATTGGTCTAGTTTCCAGATCCATCTAAAGGTAACACAACAAGAACACCTTTAGTAATTCTCTGATCTTTATTGAAAATCGCACTTCATAAAGGAAAATGCAATTAAAAAATGAATATTTACTCTGAATAATGATTGCAGTCAGAATGAGCACTTACTTCATCTTCTTGTGGGGTTTTTATTTTCACATGATATTGGAGATTAACATTCCTTTGCTCTTGATTAGGATTTGGGTCCCAATGTAAAAGAACTTGAGCTAATCCAGTAACTTTAATGGTGAAATTGACAGGTGGTAGAAGTAAAACTATTGATTCAAAGAAAAAGGAATACAATGTTCAGCTTTATATACACACATTTCAAAAAAGATGTTTCTGAGGCAGGGTCTCCCTGTAGCTCCAGCAGACCTGAAACTCACTATATAGACCAGGCTGGCTTTGATCTATGATCTTACATAAATCCATGTGCCTTTGCCTCTGGAGCACTAGGATTAAAGATACGCACCACCATCTCCAGCTTTATAAGGCACATTTTCTGTCTGGTGCTGGGGATCAAGCCCAGGACCAGTGAGTGTGAGCCAGATATTCTATTACTAAGCTGTGTTCCTTGCCCTTAAAATATTTTAAGTATTGTATTATATAGAATAGTGGTTTGTTGTGGACAATTAGACTGTGTAATATTGAAATAATTTGGCCAAAGTTTCTTCAGTTTTTAGTTTACCATTCAGGTATTACCTGTAACTTTTGCATTGAAATATTGAAATATTGAAATATTAACATCTTACCATATCGTTATTCATTAAAGCTATAATTTTCAAAATGAGCATCATTATCAGTGAATGGGATGTGATAATGACCTATGGCATTAAAATCATCTCCTTTTTTCATAGTAATGTAGAAAATAAATAGGTAATACCAGGGTACATCAAACATGTTAACAGCTGTCTCATGGGCATCTTGTTTCTATTGCATAAAGTGTAATGATTCATGATGTAAAATGCATTTCTCATTATGAGTCACAGTCAAAAAATATTTAGTAGAAAAAGATTATTTGCTTTCAAGATTTTAAAAATTCATTTAATTAAAATTTAGTATCTGTTCATTATAGAAACATTAAAAAACACAGTGAGGAAAAAGAAAACATAAAAAGCTTCAATAAACATATTTGCTATGATCCTTTTCTGGACACTTATTTATACAATTTCTCAATTTTTCTCACCTAAACTGGGATAATACTGTACACATATTGTGATCCTTAATTTAGTCATTTACTAAATTTCCAGAACTTTCCATTGACCTTAGAGCCCTTCATGACTCTGACCTGAGCTTAACACAGGAGGGATTTCCAGGGCTTTGTCTACATAGACAAAGACGATTCCAGTCGTCACCATCCACTGTGGCTATTCAAATCTAAATCAGCTAACTAAAACTGAAAGTTCATTACCGTAGTGGCACTCTTCATATTTCACCTGCGTGATGATCACATGTGAATAGTGGCCAGGGTACTCCTAGTGCAGAGATAGACTGCTGTCATTACAGAGTCCTGCTAGACGTGCTAGGCTGCGGCCACCAGATTTACCCTCTTAAACTCCGTTATCACATTAAACTCTTAGATCAACAAGTTTAAGAAAGAGATAGACATTTTTTGTTGCTCACTGTGAGGCCTTTTAAGCAATTCCTGGAGTGGAAAGAGGCCCTACCTGTGACCACAAGAGCTGGCTTTCAAATGATGCCCAAACATACACTTGAAATTAGATTTCCCACTGTAACATCAAATTTAAATTTCTGTTAACACTGCTCTCTTTAAATATATCTGGAGTTCATACTTTATACTGTCTTCTAAATATTCCTAAATGAGTGCTTCTTTAGAAGAAAACATTATCCATTTATAATGTACTTTAACAAAAGTATATTATTCAAAGATGGTCCTTACACTTTTTGTTGGGAAGTAAGCCAGCTTGCAATGTAGCTGTAGCCCCCAGAAGAATTAGTAATATAGGTACCATGATGGTCAAATCCTGGAAGAAACAAAGGAGACAAAAGTCCAGATCATTGTGTTGTCATTTCTAAGGAAAGCTGGTAGCCCCTTTCTAACATAAGATTTGGGCAATTGGCCTTTTAGCAAACACTGTGACTTCTAGTGCATGCTGGGAATATAATAAACATGTTGAACTTTGCTATTCGATTATAGATTCATAGTCTATGGAGCAGAATGACATATAAATTCATAATTAGTTGAGAAACTGTCCCAGTGTGGTGTAATTGGGGCACTATAGGCACAAAGAAATTTCTGATCTGACTCTTAAAGGGTGAACTAGAGTTCAAAACACACACAAAGAGAGACAGATATTCCTGCTAGAATTCACCAAGCAAATGTGCAGAACTGGAAGAGAAGAAAGAAAACAGGAGAGGATCAGTCTTTGGGACACCAGATCAGGTCTCAGAACAGGAAACAGTTAATAGAAAGCACAGACATTACCCTTTTTGTTAATATGTATTTAAATATAAGTCACAGCTCGGGGCATAGTTTGACAATAGATCGAATATGTAACACCCTGGATTCAACCCTCAACACCCTTCCCCACAACACTCAATGTTACAAGAAACTTAAATTTGCAATAGCTTATAAGCAAGAAACACCAACTTTGCTTTGTAAGTCCAGTGAATCGGGAATCAGAATGCTAGTATAAGTGAGTGTGGAAAACCAGAGAGTGTCAGCCCTTCCCGTATACCTCTAAAAGTGGGCGAGATGCTCCTGCCACAAACTGCAGACTAGAAGGCCTCAGGTTTTTTCTCTCCCAAGTTTGAAAACATTTTTCACAGAAGCTCAACTTTAAGGACAAACAGTATACATGCTTCCCCTTGTGGCCCGCTCCCCTCACTCAAAACCATTTATTATGGAGCTGGAGAGATGGCTCAGTGGTTAAGACTACTAGCTGCTCTTGCAAAGGATCCAGGCCCAATTCCCAGCACCCACATGGTGGCTAATAACTGTCCATATCTCTAGTTCCAGGGGAATCCGGGACCCTCTTCTGACTTTCAGGGGCACTGAATGACAGGTTGCACTCAAACACATAAAATAAAAATAATACATAAAATATAAAAGATTATTACATTTATTTTTCTATTTTTCTGGCATGTGTTTGTATGTGTGTGTTTGTGTGTGTGTGTGTGTGTGTGTGTGTGTGTGTGTGTGTGACTCACATCATACATTTCTATGGAGATCAGAGAACTACTTGCAGAAGTCGATTTCCTCCCTCTACTGTGTGGATCATAGAGCTGGAATTCAGGTCACCAGGTTGAGCAAGAACTTTTGGCCTCTGTGCCATCTCACCAGCTGCCCTTCACTCTTTAAAAAGTAGTTCTTCCTGCTGTTTCTTGGGGTGCAAATGAGGAATTCAGTGCACAAGATATCCAGCTATTATCCATAAAGGAAACTTCTTCCACAAATATCATTCCTTACTATAAAGCAAATGAATCGTAAAGGTTTTTGCCAGAGTGCATGGAGCTGGTCAGTCCTGGAGCTTGGATCCTATCTCAGATCTTCAGACAATAAAACTTGTGGTTTTCCAGCCTGATAGTAATTAAAGTGACGTACAGGGCTGGGGTATAGCTCAGTGTGAATGGCTTGTTTGGCACATGAAGACCCTGGGTTTTATCCCCACCACTACCAAAATAAAGATATAGAAAATATATAATAAATAAGACCTAGTTTTGAGTTAAAATTCTTTAAATGGCTTGGTGTTTTCAACATCTAATTCCAGCAGAACCATGGGGGAAGTTTTCATTAAATGAATAAATTCTGAAAAATAGCACCAGACACTCTTCCTTCATTATTTCTTCTTATCTTAGAGCTTATTACTTGACATACTGCTATTACTGCTCACATTAGAAAGAATAACAAGACAGCACATGGAAGTCATTTTATTCTTTTTGCCAAATAAACTTAAATATCACTAGTCAGAGTTATTCCAGTTTCATAAAAATAATCCTGTTGCTTTTTCTGTGATAATTCTACCCCTAATGAAAGAATTTTTTATACCAAACAGATCATGACAATGAAAGTAGGTACTCATTTTTTTTTGATTTTTCAACAAATCAGAATTTTAATGAATTAAAGGAAAGCATTTGTAATCTGTTAATCCTGAGAAGCTTGGATGAAATATCCTTAGTAACAACAAAGTGAGCTGTTCCTGCAAATTATCAAAGTGATGTCTTCTAATGTCATCATTTCCTGAAATGATATTAACTATGACTTGGATCCACTGGTTTCCATTAGCAGGAATGTTATGTCAGAGAAAAAAAATTAATATTCTATGGTGATATTTACTGACCAATAAAACAAGAGGTCCAATAGAACCAGGCTTGTAAAAATAATAAACATCTGTTTATCCTTTGCAGTTAAACTGTTGAAGTCAATAGTGACCGTATTTAATATCTCAGTGGGAAGGTAATTGAATATTTTACATGAGTACCCACCCTCCTCTAGAATTTGCCATATATCTTGATTTAATAATGGCTTAAAATAGAATTCTTTTTCAAATTTCATCACTCAAAAATTTTTGATTAAGTTTTTGCCATCAATGATGAAATACTTTTCACATCTCCTGCTTTTTCTGTTCCATATGCAATATCTTTGAAAGAAAATCATTTGTCCTATGAACAGTACCAAGAATTCAAATAAAAGTATAAATTCTACAAGGAAGAACAGGCACATTTCACCTAAGGCTTAGTATTACTGAAGTCTGAGCATTTAACTTCCAGTTTTCCTGTGATCCTACTGACTCTGTTTCCCTAACATATGCCCAGCCTAGGTCTGTGTGTGGCCCCTTAAAGTGTCTGGGCCTCTTTCTGAGATAAACAGACTCGATTTCTTTAGCCCATGTCTTTAATCCAAAGATACACTATTTTCAATTGAGCATATGTCATCATATAAAATATAATTAGTTTTATCTATATAGTCACAAAATTATATATATTCAACCCATTTTTCCTTTGGCTATGACTTCAAATGCAACAAAACCATTAAATTAATGAAATAAGATACAAATTAAGAAGAATAAAACAAATACAGTTTGCTTACCTACATTCAGTCAGAAATACACTCTCAGTCTTTGAAAGAGTTAGAAGGGACTTGTTCATGTGGCGTTTCATTAAACTAACTTAAAATTTCTTGAGTGTCCTCTGAGGATTTAGCTTCTGGCAGGTTTTATACCCTTTGAAATCTAGAAGGAAACAGGAGCACAATATCTCTCATGACAGATATTTCTAGAAAGTAAGTAGAGTTAGTTGTTAGCCATGGGAGATGGACTTTCCCAGTGTTCTTAAGAATCAGTCAAATTCTGCTGAAGTTCAGACATAAAATTTTCTCTTTTTTCTTTCCAATTAATTTTTCTGCCTAGGGAATTCATTTTACAACCAAAATTATATTTGCAACCCTATTTTTAAAGCTTTTGTGAGAGAACAGGGGTGGCATCTAATTCCAGGCTTAACTTTAGTGGCAAAAATTGAAAAGCCACGGAGACATTTATCCTCTGCTAGACTCTTACGAGGAAAGAACTCGCTTCTTTCCTTCTTTTTTTAACTCTATACAGTGTAATCGGCCATAAAATCCATTTGGAGTTGGGAGAATAAATGTAAAAACCAAAGGACATGTTTTTCAAGGTACGCTGTAACACACACACTCCACCAGCACAAAACTGAACATACCTATAAAAACATAAATGATTAGAAGTGATGACTTACGCAGCCCTCTATTTTATCACTACTGGATTTCTGAATAACTTTCCAAAATTGTCCCAAAACATCATTTATGTGCTCGAGTTGGGCCACGCACGAAACACCCTGACAGTCCGGATGGACATAGCTGCCCCCCTCAGACACATACAAGATGTCGCCATGACTATCTCAGGAGTCAACCACGTCTCCCCCGATCTCACAAGTGTCACCCGCACAGATGCTGCGCCACCAGCGGACCTACCTGTTCACCGGCAATGCCCTCCATTCCAGCAGTGCTCAGCAGTAGACACCAAGAACCATGTCTGCCCATCCTGCCTAGGTTCCCTGCCAGACCCACAGCATGTAGCACTCTGTCATGCTCAGGGTAGCTGCAGGATATCCCTGGTGCTTCGGAGAGAAGGGTAAAGTTAGTGCCCAGCCCTGATGAGGCGAGCCAGTTGTGTTCAACTCGAAAATAAGGGTGGTGTAGAGCAGCTGCAGGGCGCAGCGAGGAGCACCTGACAAGCCTCAGTCTTTGGGTGCCTGGCCTGAAAATTTCCCCGTGTAGCATTTCAAGTCATGTAAACAAATGGGGTGTATTGATTTCCAAAACTTGATTATACTTCAAAATGCAACCTTTTCATAAATAGTAAAATAGATTTTTCATTGGACAACTATGAAAGGGAATATATTAACAGAGGCAACAGGTATTGAAATGTTCAAAATCATAATGCATTGAATTTGATTTTTCTTTCTTCTTGTGTTTTCTGTTTCTCCTTTTTACCTTTTTTTTTGTTCTTCTCCATCCATTCTTTCAGTATACCTGCTTTAGGTATCCTTGCTTTAGGTAACTAATTAAATTAGTGTACTTAAAGCCAAGTGAAATATTCAATTAACTTTTTTTACATTTTAAATAAAATAAAAACTCACATGTCTCTAAGAACTCCCAGGAGAAACTAAAACCAGATTACCTTTACTTATACAGTGGCATCATTTCCTTGTTGTATCTTAGTTTGTACCTTTTAAAATTAACTCTGAAACTTCTTCACCAGGACATCCCGTTAAACCCTGTATCCTATTTTCTAAACTCACATATTTTCTAAGCAAACTTGCCATCGGATGTGTTCTCATTTAATCTCATGAAGCGTCTGTAGTAGCTAAAGACAAGTGTCTTCTATTTCTAGAAATAGTAACAAAACACAATATGTTACTTTAATAGGACTCACCTTAGTGTGAATGAGTACATCAGATATAGAGCTGGCACAAGAAATTAAACACTGTACTCCAAATCTGCCCAGCAAGCTTCTAGTAAAAGTTTGGTAGCATCAGTACTAGTTCCGTCTCTGCCAATAACAGAGTTGCGAAGGGCTGAAGTGTTTTGTTTCCTCTTTTTCATCTAACATTTTCTATGTATTTACCAATTCTTATTCCTCTTTTTCTGTCCCTCCTTTGTTTTAGTGGCCATGGGTACGGCTCCATGCCAGTCATAGAGAAAGGTGTATATCTGCGCTGCAAACCCTGCAGTGAGTCTAGTTAATGGACAAGTGTGGTGGCCAGGTTGACGCGAGGAAGCAGCCTGGCGCTGAGAACGAACCTTATCTCTGGGCACACTGTTCAACTTTGAGTCGGCTCTTTGCTCTTTCAGCATCACTGCTATAATGGATAAGAAGTCACTGGCAGTTTTCCTTCCAATGGAAAGGTCACGTGAATGCTCTGTGGAGGAGGATTCTCGAGACAGCGACTGGTTATAAGAGCCCCGCTGAACTCCCAGTGACCACATCCAGTCTCCTGCTATTCCAGGAGACTCCCTCTGGTCCAGAAAGGCACTCTCTGATAACTCTCTTGGCTGCAGTTTCAGCCTCTTTCAGTGTTAGCGTGCTGTCTTTGGGAATTATAGCTTTTAAGGTGCGTCATCAGCAAGAGTAGGCTCTGTGCCTTGTCATCTGTCCAACAATAGGCTCTTGAGTTCACAGATCACAGGGTAGACTCCCTCTATCCTGAGCACAAGAAAAACTTGTCAGTCCTCCTACCCTCTTCTGCTTTGTTATTAAATCGTGTACCCTTAACTGAATATACTGGGTCGGGGAGGTCTAGCTCATCCTACCTAAGCTCTGGCAGTGGCAGTTAGGGAACACACTCTACAAACTCGCCCTCAGTCATCTCCCAGTTCCCAGTGGAGCACCCTGCCTCACTCGCATGCTTCTATTGATGCAAACCTACTTATATTTTTCCAACCTTTGCCCCTTTGGTGTATTATTTGAGCCAGATATCAGTTGCTGTCTCTGAAAGGCCAGCTGCAGGCTTAGCTGTAGGGAACACCTGTTGCAGGAACCCTAGTCCCCAGAGAGGCCAGTGCAGCAGCAGAAGACATTGTGGAGGCTGGCTCAGTGTTTCTGTTTGTGAGATAATAAACGATAAGTCCCAGGAAGGAAACTTCCGCATGGCTCAGTGTTCACATGCTTTTAAGTACAGCATATGTTCTTGGGGGTTCCCAAGGTAACCATTTTAAACAGTTGCCAAAAATGAAACCAATTCAATTATTGTTTGATGACCTGAAAAATATGATTTTCCTTAGGGAGAAAGGAAGTGAAACAAGGCACAGAGAGAGATCCATCTCTTTGCTAAGAGGCATGAGGAAAAGTACAGATAGAGTTCCCATCATCTGGCCTGCTGTTTAAAGTCATACACGTCTTATTTCAGATGGATCATGTTCATCACTAAAAATGCCTAAAAATACGTATTCATCACTATGAAGGGAAGAATGTTTTTTTGTTTTGGAGGGTTACTTTTAATGTTCACTACATTTCTTACATGTTTTTACTCAGTGCAGCTATGCAACTTGTGAGATCCTCTGAAGTCTTTCAGAAAAGTAATTCTGGTTACTCCCCTGTATACTTTTTTTTTCCCCAGCATATGATTTGATTTTTTAACTTGCTACACCAATAAAAGTATAAATGATCTGTCTTCAGATTCTTTCCATGTTTTCCTGTAAGCTCAAAGGAAATGAAGAAAGGCAGAACTTGCATAGTTTATGTTTTATGACATCAGTTTCATTCTTTAAGATAAACTGTAAATGCCCAAAGTCATTATGGTAGAATATTCTAAAAGAATTCACAAAATTATTGTTTTTTAAAGGTTAAATCTGCCTCATTCCTTAAGAAGCAAAACATTGTGGGGAGTTAGTCAAAGAGCACAGGTGGAATCAGAATTGTAATTACATGGGAAGCTGGATTCAGTGGCTTCCCCTTGAGCTCTGGCTAAATGAGCTTATTAAAGTGTGATGTGTAGACCAAGGTTTATATAAAAAGAGAGTGAAATTCATTATAGTTTTACTTGTAATAGTAAAAGCAATATAGAAATTGTTAAGAAACAGATATAACTTTTCAAGCTTAACTTATGTGGATATTAAAGGGGGTATTTTTGATGAATTTCTTTTCATGGTACTTTTTAGTCAGGATCTTATGTAACCTAGGCTGGTTTCAGACTAGCTACACAGCCAAGGACTTCGTTGAACTCCTAATCCTCTTGCCTCTTGCTCCAAAGTTCTGGGATTACAGGTATGTACCACCATGTCCTGCTTTATTAAGCACTTTTGATATATAGACATTATAGAAAGATGTTAAATAAAAGCAATAAATAAATAAATCTCCTTCTTAGACAGATGGAGAATAATAGGAAAGGTTAATCTCTAAGTGGCAGGTTTCTTCGCTACTGCTGCAGGGCAGACACCATGAGCCTGTCCCTGGTCATCACTGAGAAACATTTGCTTTTCACCTACATGTCTGATTTTCCACTGGAATCTGGCTTCTCTCAGGTTGGGATCCAGATCACAGAATTTGGTCCAGGCATCTGTGAGTCATTTGGAGCCAGTGCCTACACTGGGCATATCCTTCTCATAGTGATAGAAAAAAATGGTAGAGAATAGGACCAACCATTAAGCACAGTTTGAGTATCTGCTGAGTGGCATACCCATGGTCAGAGTATGTAGCAGAGTCCAGCCCAGAATCAAAAGGTCCAGGTCCAGAGTGCCTCCTGCTATGGTCAGTCCATGGTAAGGGTCTGGTATGTAAATACTACAAGGCAGGGGAGCACTGGGAGAAAAAAAATTCCTTATACTGCAGCAGGATTAATGTTTCACTTACTTTATCCAGTCTTTATCTGTATACAAATGTTTTGTTTTTTTTAAATGTATGAAAAATTACTATAAAATACCAGAAACATGATAATCAGCAGAATAGAACTGGTAATACAAAAGTAAAATATTAGATTTATGGTCAATTGAAATGTTTCTGTACATATGCATTTTTGTGGCAGGTGTGCATATGCATGTATGCATGTGGGCGTGTGGGTGTGTGAGAGAGAGACAAAGACAGAGAGAGAGAGAGAGAGAGAGAGAGAGAGAGAGAGAAAGAGAGAGAGAGAAACTCCGGAGTTGACATTTTCTTCCTTGATTGCTGTCCACTTTACTTTTAAGACAGAATCTTTCACACAAACCCAGAACTCACGCATCAGCTAGTCTGACTAGCCAGCTTGCCCTGAGGATCCCCTGTTTCTGCCTCCTGAGTGTTGAAGTTACTTGTGACTATCATACCTTGCCCAGCCTTTATGTGGATTCTGGGGATACTGACTCTGGTCCTCATGCTTGAGCAGAAAATGCTTTATCTACTAAGCTCTGAGTGATGTTCGAGAAGGACACCACGAGCACTCAACAGGGGAAAGGCCAGTTATTGTCACAATTAGTGCACATATATACATGCAGAAAATTGATATCAAACTTATTTTGCAACATTACAAAAATCAACTTGAGAGATAAGATAGAAGCATAAGAAGGAAAACTATGAGATATGTGGAAGGAAATAATTATAAATGTACTTGAGTTTGAATTGCACAATGTTCTTTTAAAAATAAGTAACAAAAACACAAGTAACAGAGAAATAGGTGATCTGAGAGTTCATCGAATTTAAAAATTGCTGTACTTAAGAAAGTAAAGCACCACCAAGAATTTTAAATGGTAAGTCACATAGTGGAGAAATATTTGCAGGTGCATAATGAATAAGGAACTTTTATTTAAAAAATATAAAATCTCTTTTGACTCAGCAATAAAATGAAAAATAATCTAGTAATAAAATGAGCAAAGAATTTGAACAGACGTGTATTCCAAAATTTATATGTGATAGATTAGTGCAGCTCTCAAACCTCATCGGAGAGTTTTCTTAGTGATGGCGGTTAATGCAGAAAATCAGCATTCAGAGTGAAGAGAATACGTGTTTGTAGAATGCTCAGTCACCGATGAGTCATAAACATCACCCCAAGGAACAGGGACCATCACAGATGAGGTCTGTGGAGGGAGAAGAAAGGTTGAAAGAGCGGGAGTTCAGGGAGGATCAGGGTAAAATGTCTCATGGACATGACAGGACCCTGCACACATGAGCTCACAGCAGCTGTGTTTGCCTGCACAAGACCTGAATGAGATCAAGCCAGTCCACCTTCCAGCATAGAGAGGGGTGAGTGTCACAACCCCCCGCCCCCTTATTTAACTGTAACTGAGGAGCTATGGACAACTGATATCTTCTAGGGGAAGGAGAGTCTGTTTTCTTTAAGGGTGTGGCCCCTGGTAAGTCAACCGTGCTCCAGTGGATGGCCCCACACCCATGAGTATATGGGCAGCATAAACTGAACTCAGGGGGTTATGAAAAAAAAAATGAAAAAGAAAATATGAAGTTAGAAGAGGGCAGGGTGGATCTAGGAGGAGTTAGGGGGATAAGTAGAGGTGAAAATGATAAAAATACATTATGCAATACTAAGAGAATTAAATATTTAAAAAATTATATGTGACTGCTTATAACATTACTTGTAATAGCCAAGATGTGGGAACAATGTAAATATCCATCAATCAATGACTCGAAAAGAATATGTAGGATAGGTCTGAGAGGATGACTCAGTGCATAAAAGTGCTTGCTGTGCAAGTGTGAGCACCTGAGTTCAAAGCTCCAGAACCCATGTAAATAGCTGAATGCATGGCAAATATCTATAATCCCAGTATTCCTATGGTAAGATGGGAAGCAGAAATAGGAGGATTCTTGGAAGCTTATAAGCCAGGTAGCTTGGGGTACACAACAGATAAACAGCAGGAAACTCCTGTCTCTAATAAGGTGGAGTATGAGGACTGACACCTGAGGTTGTTCCCTGACCTTCCCATGATCACTGTGTTCCAGGCACAGTCCCTCCCCCCACACAGAAGAAGAATATACAGATAAACATAAAATGAGGTATTATTAGTTAATAAGAAGGAAATTTTTGCCACGTGCTATACAACACAACACAAATGATCCTTAAAAACAGGAAGCTAAGTCGAGTTGATCACAAAGGACTCATGCATGACTCCACTATTAACGTGAAGTGTTCAGAACAAGATAATCCATAGAGAAAACCAGCTGGTGATTGTGAAGACTGTAGGTAGGGGGGAAGCAATGGAGGGGTTTGTGCTTGGAGAAAATGCAGATTTCTTGCTAATGAGTGTGAGGTTTCTCTGGGGCGATGAAGACATTCTATACTGTGTATGATGATAACTGGCAGCTTAGCAAGCACGATAAAATCATTGGGTTATGCACATTCTGTGAATTTTATGACATGAGTTTTATGTCAATATGAGTGTCATAAAAATATTAGAAATATCTCCTAACAAAATTAAATCAGAACCCCAGTAGTTATTGGAAAAACTGTAGCGTAAACTCAATATGTAGATTTATCACCTATTACGAAAATTAAAAGTGTGTCTCTATTCAGTGAAGAATCTCAGACACTGAAGTTTTCCCAGTTCTTTATGCAGTGATCAGTTCTTAGCTGTGAAAGTCAGATATAAGAAGTTAACCAGAATGAACACAAACTAACCAAAGGGCTGGAGAGATGATTCAGTGGTTAAGAGTCATGCACAACCAAGAGGGCCTAAGTTCAGATCCCAGCACCCACGTTTCTAGATGAGGATGATCTTACATATGCCTGTAACCCCAGTGCGATGGAGGGGGTTGTGGAGACAGGATAGCTGGGGCTTGCTAGCCATCAGCCTAGTTGAAAAAAGCTGCAGGTTCAGGGAGAGACCTTGCCTCAAAGCAATAATGTGGAGAGTGATAGAGGAAGACATCTGGCACCCTCCTCTGGCCTTCATACAGGTGCACAGACACATGTACCTGCACACACATATACCACAGACACACAGACACACAGACACACACACACACACACACACACACACACTCAAAGAAAAAATAGTATCAGAAGCTATAGAGTTAAACTTCCTTTATTAAGAAAAAGTAGCATTCTGCTTCAGTCAAGAGAGAAGCTCCTGGGTTAGCTGACATTGTCATTTGCTTTGCATACATTACTGTAGTCCCCTAAAAACCTGCTTTACAGATGGGTAAACTGAGGCTAGAGAATTTACATAGCCTGACTTCTTTGTGATGCTTTCCAATTTTTGGCTAGGATGTTTTAAGCCTTCTTTCCAGAAATATCTTTGTTATTTTAAAAAAAGATAATGTTTAACTTGGACAGAGTGTCTGTTGGATGGTGGAAGGTGAGAGGTTCCTTTTGAGAACCCCTGCCCCATTCACAATTAAGTCTGAGTGTCCTCTGGTCCAGGGAGCCCTCTATGACTCTTCAATTGCTCATGTCTGAATTCAATTGCTGCTTATATGTCTTTGTTTTGTGTTGATGCTGCACTGACAATAATGTTTATACTCCTGTTTCTGCTGTAGAGATCGCTAGAGGCACATTTCCCCATGTGGAATCTGAAAGCCTAGGTTAGAGTATAGGTATTTGTTTTACCTAGCTTGGGTGTTTCACAGTTTTTACTAGTAGCTAGCACGCAGAGAAGGTTTTGTGCTTCAAGGAGGGAAGACGGTTTCTGGTTTTTCAGTAGGTTATTCCACGTGAACATACTTAAAGCTAAAAATTGCAGTGGAGAAATGGCATATGGAAACTGAGTTTAGATTCCTCTTTGCTCCAATCTGAGGCTGTTGATAACTCAGACTTTTGAAAGTGATTATTCTCAGTCTTTACCCTTGGGCTTCCGTTCCCTTAACTA
The DNA here is from genome assembly GCA_035773235.1 of Eospalax fontanierii. Lineage (NCBI taxonomy): Eukaryota > Metazoa > Chordata > Mammalia > Rodentia > Spalacidae > Eospalax > Eospalax fontanierii. The sequence goes on from CM069526.1 coordinate 77,153,128, forward strand.
TTATTGAAGTCCCATCTTTTAAAATTAATGACCCAGTATGAAATTTCAGAGCAGCTAAAATTGATTCGTCTATTTACTTACCTCTTTTAAATGTAAAATAAAATTGCATTTGTGTGTAAAATCCCCCAACACCAATGGAAATTGAGTTTCTACATTTGCTGAGAAATATCTTTATTTGTCCTCTGGGAGATCTTAAACTTTAGTTGGCTTCTATTAAACTTTTATGAGAACAAAACTAGGGAATGACGTTTTCTTCAAACAGATATTCTTTGTTACTTTAAAGAAAGAACACACATTCCTGAAACAGAAAAAGCAGAGGGTTGACACAGGAGACAGTCACCAACACTTCTGACTCACAGACTATTAACATCAGTATATAATTAAATATATGTTTTCTGACTTATCTAAATATTGCTCCAAATGGTTTCCCCAGATAGGAAACAATGCTGTTAACTCCCACCGTAGTGGAAAGCATTGGTCTGCCTTCTTTGACCTGTGTGAAAATACAGCAAAGAATGTAGAATAAGTCCAGCTGAGGCTGGCAGGAAGGGTCCTGTAGTGAGGTCAGTATAAACCTCTACCTATGTCAGCTGTACCTTTATTTGTGTGTGTGTGTGTGTGTGTGTGTGTGTGTGTGTGTGTGTGTGTGTAGATCAGAGGTCAACTTTCAGTGCTGTTCTTCAGGATTCTGCTCATCTTATTTTTGATACAGGGTCATTCACTGGCTGGCACCTGCTGGCTCAGGTAGGGTGGCTACTGAGGCAATCAGGACTGTTCGTCTGTCTCTTTTTCCTCAGTGCTGGCATTACAAATGTGTGCCACGATGGCCTGATTTTTCCCGCATGGCTTCTGGGGACGACTTTGTGTTCTCATGCTTGCATAGCAAGCACTTTATCAACTGAGATATTTCTGAAACCCCTCCGCTAAACTTTTAACTAAAATCACACCTCCCACCTAAAAACCAGAGGGGCAAATATTCAGTGTTTCCTGATGCAGCTAATGCTGTTTTTGCTCTGTTATGGATCTTTCCATGGGGTTCCTTTCCTTCCCACCAGCCTAGTTTTGGTGGTCTGAATAACGGGTCCCCAAAGATATCAGGTTTTAGGGAGACCCTAGGAATCTGCCTGCTTCCATGGAACATGTAGTTAACATGAAAACTTTTCCCTGGAAAGATTAACTTGGAGTATGTAGATGACATGATGATGTCACACATGTCCTTAGGGGTAAAGGAGGATTTAGGCTGTGCTGCTGGCTTTGAAGATGGAGAAAGGCATCTTCTAGAAGCTTGAAAAAGTGAACAGAATTTCCTCAAGTGACCTCAGTTGGAAGCATACCCAGTGGACTCTAATTTCAGAATTCTGGCCTCTAGAGCTGTGAGATGGTGACTCTATGGGGTTATAAGTCATCACGTTTGGGGTAACTGATTGCAGCAGCAGCAGGGAACTAGCATGGGGTGTGCCTGTCATTTCCTCTTTCTACTCCATTTTCACCTCCTTTCAGTTTTCTTTTGGTGTCATTCACTTCTCTTTCCCTCCAGTGGTACTGTCGTGGCCCACTGCTCATAATGACAGCAGCCCATGCTGTAATCACTCAGGAAAACACAAATGGATCTGTGAAAACCCCTACTTCAAAAAACCTTTACATATCAATATCAGAGTTAAAATTAGATCCAGCATCATATATGTTCAGTACCATCCTTCCTGATCTGATCTCTGTGGCTTTCCCCAGTCTAATCAGTGTTGAGTAATAGTTTTGAGTCAGAATTCTTGGATACAAAAATCCATTTGAACCACTTATTTTTATGTGTTCTTAGACAAGTAAGATGTTTTACATCTCAGTTTCCTTTTTGAAAGTCAAATACTTCACTGGGTATTTGTTAGGATTAAGCAACACACACACACAGAGCTTTGTTTTGAAAATAGTATAAGTTGCTATATAGTCATTATTATTGTGTTACTCTTGCAGTTGGCACAATGTTAGCACTAAAGAAGTATGGCTGGGTGGGTAGATGGATGGATTGGGTAGATGGATGCTTGGGTGGATGGGTGGGATGGGTGGAAGGATGAATGGATGGATTAGGTAGATGGATGCTTGGGTGGGTGGGTGGATGGGTGAAGTTGGTAGATGGATGCTTGGCTGGATGGGTAGGTGAATGGATGGAAGAACTAGGTAGATGAATGCTTGGGAGGATTGGTGGATGGGTGGGTGGATGGATGGATGGATTGAGTAGATGGATGCTTGGGCGGATGTGTGGGTAGATGAAGTGAAAGGATAATAGGTAAGCAGTGTCAATGTTACAATTGCTCTCCCTGCTCATTGCTTCTCTTTCTAGTGTAGAATGAATTCATGCCATGGAAACACAACCAAAAATTAGATGGACCAGGAAAGATTTTAATACTGGGGAGCCACATTTGGTAACTAAGTGCACATAGACAAGGACTTTCTTTGAGGAAAACTTTAAAAACCACTGAATATGTTCAAACAAGCATACATTTAATTCAAACTTAAAGTTGTTCTATGTGATAAATACCAATATATATATGTATAATTTCTAAAGTGTTTTTATTAAACTCTCCTGAATTTCCTTCTTTACAATTATTTTAGATTTATTTTATGTGTGTGAATGTTTTGTCTGTGTGTAAGTGCACCTGTGCTGTGCAATGCCTGAGGAGGGCAGCAGAGGATGTCAGATCTTCCGGAACTGGAGTTATGGGAACAATCACGAGCTAGTATATGGGCTCTGGGAACCCAGCCCCAGGAGCCAGTGCTCTTAACCACCGAAGCACCTCTCCAGGCCCTGAATTTTCTTCTTAAGATGTTGTCTTCCAAGTGATTAATAATGTCGATGAGTGTAGTGTTTCTCTAAAATGGTACCAACTTGACAGGTCCCCACCAAACTCTCGGTACATTAATTTAACTTGGGATATAAAGTACATACCCAAAGAGAATTTTTGCTGTTTCTGCATTAAATATCAATTCCATTACAAGTGAGGTTTCATTTCCCTTAAGATAGGTTTATATTAACAGACAATAGTAAAAATCTTGTGTGTAGAGAAGAATTTGGATCCTTTCAGATGTCCTCACGGTTCAGTTGGGCATTCTGCATTGAATTCCCCTTTAATTAAATGGCCTTGAAGTTCCTGATCTTGTTTTCATATGTAAGTACTTTAATAATTGGACCAATTAAAATACGCATTTACTGGGAGCCTTTTCAAGTATATTCTTTATGTTCTAATTATTTTTGCCAGTATACCAAAAAGTTCATTAAAATTTACTTTGTATTATGATTCATGTACAGAAAGATTCACCTTTTTAGTTACTTTTTAGTATACTGTTGTGTTTATTTTGGCACGTATACAGCTGCATCATCACATCTCAGTCAAGCTCTAGCACTGTGCGATCATCTTCCTCGTTCTAAATGCTCTCATGCTCCCTTTGCAGTGAATCACTTTCCCATATTCAGCCTCTGACAACAACTGATCTGATTTCTTCTCTAGCCTTTGCATTTAAAAAAATTAATCTAAATTTAAAACATTTTATTGAATTTTTATGCAATATAATTTGATGGTATTTAGATTCCCCCATTGGCACCTCCCCTCACTACTCCCACCCAATATGTACTCACACATATATTTCACATATTCTTTAATATACATATATATATATATATATATATATATGAGAGAGAGAGAGAGTCTAACTTGTGTCCCAAAATGTTCTTCAGTGATTTTCTGTCCACTGGAGCCTGGTTAACCTATCGAGAGTCCAATTATTGAAGGAGACTGTCTCTCCTCTTTCCAGCAGCCATCTGTTGCCAAAAGTTCTTTAAGTTGTTTTGGGCTTTCTTACCCACTTCCCCATGTCTGTGCTGGGATTTTGTCTGCTTTGAGTTTGCATGGGAGTTGTGAATACTGTCATGATTGCTGTGATTTCTTATAAGAACTTCCAGCTATCTGGTTAACTTAGTTTCTTTGTGGTCATCCACCCCTTCTGGCACTTACAATCTTTCTGCCCCCTCTGTCAAAATGATCCCTGAGCCTTGGGAAGCAGAGGTTTGAAATAGGTATCCTGCCAAATGTGGTGGAACCCCCTTGTCAGAGAATGAAATACGTAGCTCCTGGCCCTTTCACTGAGTTTAAGAGAATTGTGGAAATTCTTTTGGTGATACACACACACAGAGCCAGGGCTTTAAGAATCCGTCTTATTTCTTCCTTTTGTGAGAAGTGAGAAACGCCTTTACTCTCAGCACTCAGAGGCAGGTGGATCTCTGTGAGTTCAGAGCCTACATAGTGAGTTCCAGGCCAGGTGGAGCTACAGGGAGACCCTGTCTCAAAAAAAAAAAAAAAAAAAAAAAAAAAAAAAAGGTATCTTACTCAGGGAGGGATAAGTACTCCTTAATCTCTTGTTTTCTGTACATTGGCAAGTTGTGGGCTTCTATGTTAATCACCATCTTCTCTGTAAGAAAGCTTCTCTGGTGAGAGTTTCTAGATGCATGAATCTATGGGTATAACAGTAAATCATTAAGAGTCAGTTTAATATTATAACTGTTTAGTAGAAGACTATTATTAGGCTCTCCCCTGTTTACTTTGCCCTGTCTAGCCCCATGTTCCTAAGCCTGATATCAGGTATGGGCTCCATCCTAGGAAGCAGACCTTAAATTCAATTAGAGAGTGGTTGGGTTACTCCCATATTTGTGCCATCATTACACTGGGCATATCTTGCTGGTTGTTATTGTGGTTTACAGGATTCTCAGCTGGGTAAGGGCGATGATAATTTTTTCTTTCCAGCAGCATACAGTGCCTTCTGGTACTGTGAACACTAGCTAGTAGATAAAAGGCTCTGAAGTCAGCTTGATTTCTCCTTGTTTGTTCCTCGACTCGTGAATGCACTGTCTTCAGCACTAGTGTATTACCATCAACTTCTGGTGGGTAACCAAGAGTGGGGGACCTTTGCACTTTTATATGTCATATAAATAGAATCTTAATACTTGTAGCCTCCTGGATCTGGCTTTCTTCACTTCAGGGTAAGACCTATTATTCTGTTTATCAGTAGTACACCTTTCTTCATTGCTAAGTAGAATTCAATCTTAGGAACAAACCCCAACTTGCACATCTATTCATATGTTGGAGGAAATGTGGGATATTTCCAGTCTGATATGATTATGAGTTAAAATATAATCACTTAAATAGCATTTTAAGTAGAAGCATTCGTTGCTAAATCTGAGACTTCATGCATAAGAAAGAATAAAGAAGCTTTCCGACTCTCTCCTGGATAAATGTTTGATCTCTTAGGTGTTCGAAGATTTTTTTTTTTCCATATGAATTTGTAGATTCAATTTGTCATGTTTGTTTCATGGTTACTAATAGGATTATGCTAGGCCAAAGATGAGAGAGAAAATGTTAAAAACTGTGTGGAGTAGGTGCTATTTAAGGGTTTGATAGATTGGTTTTAGAAACCATCAAGGCCTGGAATTACTTTAATTGGAAATTTGTTGAACAAAACAAATTCCGTTTATCAGTATTTTTATTTTTAATGTATTTCAGCTGAAAGATTTTATCTTATCTCAGTGCTGTCGTTCTTTTTGTAGAATTGACCATATCCATATCGTCTATCAAACTGAGTGTCCAGTCTGTAGAAGTGGATGGAAATGGGTGATAAATCCAAGAGGGGTCTCAGGATTTGTGTTCTTCAGATACAGGGCTGAATCACTGCTGTGTCTCTTAAAGTCAACTTGGTCAGGTAATCGGTGCTTCAGAAATTAGGATTCCCATCAATCCCCGACTCACTGGGAACAGAAATATGGTGTATTTTCAAGTAAACTTCAAGTTATTAAAGTGAACTAAATCAAATCGAAGTTTTTCCTTTTTGCTTTGCAAAAACTCTAGACTAGAGCAATAAGGGTTTTTCAAAGCCAGCGAGAAATAATGTGATAGCCAAGCACAGACTGCGTTTTCTGAGCAGTTCTTAACTTTTCAAGTTCCAGGAGCATGTCCTCACTGCGCAGGCGTGAGTTGGGCTGGGACACAAGTATCATCTTTAGGCATGCCCATGCCTCACGCCCCGCCCACTCCCTCAGTTCCGTCAAAGGGAATGGGCGCGGCCTGGGGAGCTGGCTGGTCGCCAAGCACGTCCTGCCGCAGCGTCCCATTTGCTGCCCGCCTCGGTGCGTCGTGACGTTATTGCACTGCGTCCCGGAAGTGCGCATGACGCGGGTCGGCGGGCGGGTAAGCTGGCGCTTTCCGCGGCAGACGCGCCCCTGGGGTGCGGTGGAGGCTTGAAGTCCCCGCTCACGTCCGAGCGCTATGCGGGCGATGCGAACGCGTGGTCGTGCTGGGCCTGCCCGGGCGGGAGGTGGAAGCGGCGCGGCGGCGGGGCCGCGTCTCCGGTTCCGGCTTCGCTCGTCGTCCGCGGCCGCGAGGGTCCCCCCTGAGCCTTTCCTTCCGGTGTAGACGGCTGACAGGCGTCGGGGTCCCCGGCGTGGTTCCTGAGTGGTACCGGGAGTGAAAGCCTTGGTTTCCTCCCCACGTGGCCTGCGTGAGTGGAGCTCCTGGGCGGCGCGACCATTCACTGTAACTTAGGTTGGGGTCCTTTTAAGAGCCCCCGAGGTCCACCACATGGGTAGGGCGCAGTGGGAACGAGGGATGAAAGTCATGGGGAAGTGAGTTCTTTCCCTTAGGAGCACATTTCAGGTACCCGGGGAAGTAGAATGATGACCACATGTTAACTGACGTGTTCCGGAGACTAGTAGTTCCTGCAAGTCTGATAGTTCACTTTTTGGGACCCTGATCGCGCCATGCCTTTCTTGAAACCCGCTTTTCAAGACAGTATAGACAGCAGTCAAATGTTCAGATACCGTGAAAACATTCGGAGTACGGAACTGGGTAGCTGCCAAAGCATGGGCTTAGTGGTTCTTCAAGAGCTCATTTCTAGCTTTTCGTCGGGAGAAGAGATGAATTTTTCAGTTGAGCAATAAGACAGCATTTCTTTGTTCCCATTTTGAGGTTTAATTGCCGTTCATGTATTCTTGCCTTTAGATGTGTGGTTGGTGACTGTCTCCAGATGCTGAGGCACCTATATCCTTGGCACAGGCCTGTTCTGAGCTGTAGTTGGAGTAGATTGTGCCTTCTGAAACGACACCTGTTTACAATGAAGTTGCAGTCTCCAGAATTCCAGTCACTTTTCACAGAAGGATTGAAGAGCCTGACGGGTGAGAGATCAAGTGTGGTTTGGAGTTGTACACTACAGAGGACTGGACAAACAGCTTTTAAGCAACACTGAGATATTTTTGTTAAGCTTATGGAATAAGGGCAGACTATCAAAACCATAAACCCATTCACTAGAAGTCCAGCGGGCAGCGTGGACATGAGACTCTGAAACCTGGAATGAGTGGGGACAAACAGACACACACACAGAACAGACGGACGACCCGTGCTCTTCAGACAGGCCGCTCAGACACACCGGACAGATATGTACAAAGACACACAAGGACGACCTGAGCTCTTCAAACAGGCCGCTCAGACACACAGACATACAACAGACACATGACGACCAAGGCCGCATGCTTTATTGTTTCAGGGGGTACTTATAGTTTTAGGGGAATCAGGAATGCAGATACATCCATACAGAAATGTGGTAATTAACAGAGACAAAAGCCCATCATAAGGTTATGTGAATATCAGGAAGACACTAAAAGGTGAGGCAGGGGCTAGGTGGGGCGTGGACTACGGTTGCTAGGAAACAAATCACTGGAAGAACCAGAAGTCAAGGGCATGTGTAGCCAAGGACGGCTACAGGTGGGGGAACTTATTTGCTAAACAATAAGAAACTCTAAGAGGCACTTAAGGGACTGATTTACATAATTGGTATCAACAAGTATCAGGATATTACATTTGCGGAAGGGCAAGACAGAGGTCACTTGGTCTCCAACAAAGTGAGAAGTTGACTGCACTATGAAGCATGGCAGGATGAAGTGTGTTGTGAAGTACTATCCTTATTATGCTGTTTGAATGAGCCCTGTCACACTAGATGCACTTTCTCTTACAAAGGGGAGGAGAGCATGCTTAGGTCAGTGAAGTGCCTTGCTTGTGTTTCTCTAGAGTGGCAGAGGTGGAGTTGCAGGGTGTGATGTTGGCTCCGTTTGTGAACAGGGAAGCTTTGTTTTCTTCCTGTGTATAGTTACTCTGAGAGAACTAAAGGCAGAAGGAAATCAGCACCTTCTGCTTGCTCTTACTGCAGTTTTAATGTGTGCTACTGATGTTGAAGCAGCCGGAAGCATATTTACAGCCTGTTGAATATGTCAGGAATGCATCCAGGAATATATTGAAGTAAGAGTGTGTGTGTGTAGAAATGACCTAAATGACTCGCAAGCACTTGAGGTGCCTTTAAAACAAACAAAACAAAACATTCTTTGTGTATGCATGCATGCACATGTACATGCATGCTCTGTGTAGAAATCAGGACTTTGCTGAAGTTGGTCCTCTCCTTCCACTGTGTGTGCACCAGGAATTGAACTCAGGGCATCAGGTTTGGTGGCAAGTGCTTTTACCTGTTGAGGTTGAGTCAGGTCTTTTTAAAACATAGGTGCCAAGAATGGATTCTTAATGCAGTGCTCAGCAATTAAAAATCAAATGTGTTTTTTTTTGTGTGTTTTTTCTTGTTGTTTGAGACAGGGTTTCCCAACTGGTAGACCCAGTTCCACTCTGGAACTCACTATGTAGGTCAGGATGGCCTTGATCTTACAGAGGCTTGCCTTTGCCTCCCGAACGCTGAGATCAAAGGCATGTGCCACCATGCCTGACTTTCAAGGTTTTTTATCTTATTTTTGATATCTTGTAAAGACTTGGTACCCTGATAAAATGCCCTGTACAAAAGCAAAGTGCACCTAGCCTTTGCGGCCCCTGCGTGGTGATGCATACTCTTTAAATTCTGTTGGAATAGCTCTAAAGTCATCGATAGTTGCTTTGCCATTGGAAAAATAGTTTTCAATACCAAGAATTTGAGAAGATAGGATCATGCATTATGATCATTGGATATGTGGTTTTGTCTTAAGTTATTTCTTTTATTTCAGTACTATTTTGTTAATAGAGGTGATTGTTTCCACCTTCTAGATATGAAATCAAGGGGCTGAGTTGAGTGTAGATGACTTTTGCCTGAATCACAAGTTAGTGTATCAGCCAGGACTTCTGTGGTCACTTTGCAAGATCATAGTTACTGCCGGATAGGGTTCCATGGTATGTGCTGGTAGAAGTCCTCATTTGGGACTTAGGAAGAATTGACTGTTCTTGAAGTACAGCTGCCCCCATCTGCCTTGGTGGGTGTGGTCCTGTGGTTTAATGGCGTCCTACTCGTACCTTTTGTTCACCACTTCTACCTCACTGAAGACTTCCATGTTCACAGTTATAAAGAGAAGTAATTCATGAAGCCTAAAATTAAAAATGTAAGCAGCAGTTAAGAGACGCTTTCTGACACAGCATTGTGTGGTCTTTTGAACTGCTAACAAGAATAATTAGCGAAGGTTACTCTTAGGTGTTGTAGTTGAAGCAAATCAACAGAATTCTAAACTGGTGAGATTTTGAATATCCCAAGTCTGAAATTCATATTACAGTTAGTTGCATTAGCTGCTATTTTCACTGACTGTGTGTGAAGCCAACAGAAGCTTAGACTACTGTTTCTCAAGATACCAGTAATTGAGGAATAAAGGAGTTTTTTAAGCTTGATGGTTCCTGTTGTTTGAGGTTAAAATAAGATCATATCTTGTAATGTTTGCAAGTACTATTGCACATAGATAAGCCTTTATATTTTTTCTCAGTTGTAATAAAATGTTATTTTAAAAACCCTGAGTTGTGAGCATTAGGAAATGGCTTATTAAAACACAGTCAGCATAATGAAAAATACTACTTTGGGTTCTGTATCTTTTTTTCTGAAATAGAAATAATTTATTGAATTTACAGTTTTGTTGAAGTCAATCTATAGTGAGACTTTTTTAAAAGACTATTATTATTTCTTAAAATTTTATGTGTATGATTATATTGCCTGTGCCTAAGTGCATCATGTCTTGTAATGCCAGTGGAAGTCAGAAGACAGTGTTAGATCCCCTGGAATTGGAGTTATGGATGGTGGTTAGCTGCCACAGGTGTTGGGAATCTAACCCAGGTCCTTTGCAAGAGCAGCCTGTGCTCTTAACCACTGAGCCATCTCTCCAGCTCCCTTGTGAGACTTTTTAAAACATTAGCTATCTCTATAAATTCAGACTTGGTCATCAGGTTACTTAAATTCAAAAGACCAGAACCTCCCTACCTTTGACTTAATTTAAAGCTTTCCAATAAAATCACTCTTTTGCTAGAATAGCACAATTCAGTTCCATTATTAGCCAAGTTGGTATAAAGATGAATGATAATTAACTTCAGAAATGCAGAGATAAAGATACAAACAATTTTAGCTTAATTAAGATGTGCCAGAGCTTAGGAGCAATTCAGTTACCTTTTCTTTCAGGAGAGATTTCTTAACCCGTATCATTTAGGTGAGTAAGGTTTATTCTGTTTTTCAATCTGGATAGACCCATAGACCATAACCTCAGCTTAAGGGCCTGAACATTTTTTTAAATAGTGAAATTAGGCCATACTAGATCTCATGTAATAAGGTAAAGTAAGATTTATTTTATGGTGCTTTTGCTTGCTGTGTAGATAAAAGCCTGATTCACATGCTGTCTGTATACATGCAGTGTCTTAGTTGATATTATGCAGCAAGAAGTCTGACTAGTAGCCAGTGACCTGCATGAGCAAGTTGGGAAGGTTTGTGACTGAAATAACCCATGTGCACTCAGAGTTGGAAGAAAACTAGAGGAAAGGTTTGGTGTGGGTAAAATATGAGGTGAAGATTAGAGAGATGAGACAAAGTGACGATGGGAAGTTATGTTTAAGAATTGCATAGTATATTTACCCTGGTGCTTTAGATTCCTAGGTCTGGACTATGGAGTTAGATTTAAGGGACCAGTAGTGTGGCACTGGAGCATGGCGATAAAGTCATTCTTAAATGAGACACCTTTGTCAGTCTAAGCATAGACTTTAGAGATTTAACTAGGTATAAATGGAAGTAGAATCCTGTTTGAATGGCTCTTCAGCTGTTTGGGACATAGACCTGGACCTCTCTATCAGTCCTAGGAAAGCTGTGGACATAAGTTTTACCTTTTAAGAGACCTTGGGCCCCACATTAAAGACCCTGGATAGTGATTTATGGTTGGTGAAATTTGATTGGAAATGTGGCATTAAGGGAATCTGAACCCTTCTTAGAGAAGACCTATGGATGTTATATCTTGTGAGAGAGCCCACATTGAGTTAAGGCAAGGTCATTCAGGCAAGCCATTTAAAGAAATCTACAAAGTGGAGCCGAACGGTTGAGAAGAAGAGGTGGAAAAAGAGGAGGGGATGACAGCAGAAGATGAGTATTGCATTTTGAGTTGTGATTAGGCATGGTCTCTGCTGAATACCAATGATCCCTGTATTAGTTACTTTTGTTGTGATAAAACACCTTGACCAAGGCAACTTGTAGAAAGAAGCATTTGAGATTACGGTTCAGAGGGAATCCATAGCGGTGAGGGAAACGTGGTAACAGGAAATGACCTGCAACAGAAAGCTAAGTGCTACGTCTTCAAGTAGACATAGGAAGCAGAGAATGACTGGAAATCTGACAAAGCTTAAGAACTCTTAAAGCCTGCCCCGGTGACATGCTTCCTCCAGCAGCCCACATCTTTTAAAACCTCTCAGAGCAGCACCATCAACTAGGGATAGAATGTCCAAATACTTGGAGCCTTTGGGGGACGTTCTTATTCAAAGCACCACAATCTACTTCCTGTCCCCCATAGGCTCATGACCATATAAAATGCAAAAATGTATTTAGTTCACCTTCAGAAGTGCCCAGTCTTTATTAGTCCAGTGTCCAAAGTCTCTTCCGAGACTCAAGGTAATCTCGTAACTGTAAGCTCCGGTAATATCAAAAGACAAATTACATACATCCAACATACAGTGAAACTAAATGTACATCCCCAATCCAAATTGGAGAACAAGGGCATGGTGAGGAAATACCGGACCAAAAGAAGACTGAAAACCAGCAGGGCAAACACTAAATCCAGTAGCTCCGTATCTGACTTCTGGGACTTTACTTCCAAAGGGCTTGGATGGCTCAGCCCCTCCAGATACAAACAGTTAGTTTCAAACAGTATGTATAGGGTCATTTTATTCAAAGGTTCCTGGATCTACACTTATCACAGGTTTCTGCTCTGTGCATACTGCCTCTATACCTGTTCCTAAAGAGAAATACAATCTGCCATTCCAAACTACACAGCACACTGCCAAGAAGCAACAGAATTGTCTATTTGCTTTACTGTTCGTAATAATTCATGTTTATACTAATCAAATTATCTTCTGAATCAACGAAGAGAAATTTAAAGTTTTCTGTTCTACAGATCTGCTGTGAAATAGAGGAACCTCATTTTCTTAGGAAACAGCTCAGTGATCTCTATTGTCTGTAATAGGTGGCAAAACCTTGTGTGATTCTTGTTTTTGTTGTTGCCGATGGGTATTTTTTGTTTTTATGTTTTTGAGACAGGGTCTCCCTGTCACCCCAGCTGCCCGAGACTTGCTGTGTAGATCAGTCTCTCCTCAGTCTCACACAGATCATCTGCCTCTGCATATGGAATGCTGGGATTGTGTGCCACCTTGTCCAGCTTCCAGCCATGGTTCTTAATCATGGTATACTAAACGAATCTTCTTTCCTCTTAGAATTATTTGTCAAAGAGAATCATGAATTAAGAATAGCAGGAGGAGCAGTGAGGGACTTACTAAATGGGGTGAAGCCTCAAGATGTGGATTTTGCCACCACTGCCACCCCTACTCAGATGAAGGAGATGTTCCAAGCAGCTGGCGTCCGCATGATAAACAACAAAGGAGAGAAGCATGGGACCATTACTGCCAGGGTGAGTGAAAGGGAGCCTAAGACCCTGCCATTCCTCTGATTAGAGTTTAATGTGCTTATCCAATTAAAAATTAAGTAACAAAATGTTAACTAAAAGTGTCAGTGCCATCTACCCCACTCTTAAATCTTTCATCCTAATCTGTTGCAGCTACTTTTGTCTAAGCTTGCAGTTGCCTCTTACCATTACAACTTCTGGAGGTAAAATAAAACAAAAGAACCTAACCTTTATCTGCTGTAGCTTCTGTTTTTAATTTGCAGTTTTTAAGGTGTTATTCCTTCCTGCCTGGGAAGATGATTTAGCTTTCTTGCCACACCCTTCTCCACAGCAAGCCCATATAATTCCGTGTTCTCCATCTTCCCAGGATATTTATATCATAAGTTTTACTTAAATCAGTATTCAGAGTTGACATTTATGACTGTTACAGCTGCATTCTGGCAGAACATTTTATTAAATTTCTTCTGTTGCATGATTTCCCCCTTGCAGGTTATAGCATTTTTTTCTTGTACATAGCTTTCCATGAGTGCTTGCATTCCTGTGCTCTGCCAGACTGTAAGGTATTTAAGAGTTTAAACAGATCAGATATCCATTCTTTTGTTCCCTTCTTTCCCGGTTTCCATCTTCCTGTTCTAACTCGAACTTTTGGAACTGTCCTTGGCCTTTCTTCTTTGCTGCACCTTGTGTTTCATGGATGCTGTGCGTTGCTTGCTTTGTGTAGTTCTGGTAGAGTCAAAAACCTAAGGAAACCTTACATGTGTACATATTTCTAGTTATTTCCACACTGGTTACATTGAATTCTAGACCGAGAATAATCATCAGTGGGAGATTGAAAGGCTTTGTTTTCTGGCTTCAGTGAGGCCCTGAGAAGTCCTGATGTGGCTTGAATTACTTTTTCAGTTATTGTGCAGTGATGTTGGGCCCTTTGTGTTTCTTTTGTAATTTCATCCCCAGTTCACTGTCTTCTCTTTTGAAAACTCAGGTAATTTGGATGTTGGATCTTCTAGTTTTGTCTTTGGTCTTTTTTCTGTATTTAGGTCTTTTGTTTCAGTTTCAATTAAGAACATCTTCATTTTAATTGTCCAACATTTGTGCTGTTTCTGCAACTTTTATAGCTTTAATATTTTTTAAGAGGTCTTTTAGTATATAGATGCTTGGCATTTATCAACAGATATATTCCACGAAATTTGTTGCTAGGCAATTTCATTAAAATTAAAAATAAACTTAAAAAATTTTAATAACATTTGAAACACATGATATAGCTGTTAAAATAATTTATATCCTAACCAGGGTGTGGTATATGCCTTTAATCTCAGCACTTGGAAGGCAGAGACATAGTGATCTGTATGAGATCAAGGCCAGCCCGGTCTATTTAGTCAGTTCCAGGCAGGCTCGCTAAGGCTACAGGGGATCACAGAGATCCTCCTGCCTCTGCCTCCTGAGTGCTAGGATTAAAGGTGTGTGTCACTACATCCTGCAGGACTCCATTTCTTTTTTCTCCTCTTCCTCCTCCCTCCTTCCCCTCCCCTTTGCTAATTAGTGCGAGACTCCCATGGTTGGTATTGGTAGGAGTTTTCATTAGGAAAAATCAGAGACAATGCCTTAGAGTTGTGCAATGGATAAACCTGGTGGTATAATACTGTTTCCATCGTGTCCCACTGCTCGGGGCCAGCCCGAGTGGTTGGGGGTGAGTAGATGCAGAGTCAAGCCACAGACTCTGGGAGTTGGACGGGAAGCAGCCCAAGCACGTGGCACTGCCAACTCCTTTATTGAATATGTGCACAAGCTCTTATAGGTCTGGATGGCCAATGACCTTATCGGGTGGGGTCTCAAATACAGCCAATAGTAAGTTTGTCTCCAGGTAGGCAGGTTCTTTCCAGGTGCTAGTCTTACAATTAGCCAGAGCAGAACACCACACCAACAGGAGCCATTCCTCTATTCCTCCTAGTGGGTGGCCTTAGGCTAGGCCCATCTTACATTATGCCCAACAGTATAATATTTTGCAAATCAAACAGTGAAAGGTAGGGCTCATTTTGATTGTTCGCTTAATCTTGTTCTCATTTTGATGCTTTATTCTTAATGATAGACGTTCCTGCTGCACCAGGTTCTGATTATTTTTGGCCCAACTTGGTTTTAGTATGGAAAGGGAAGATATATTTATGATTTTCAAATAGTTTCCCTGATTCCTTTTTCCTTTCACATATAATTATATCTCAAGATCCTGAGTTTATAGTGTGATTGTAGATACAGCTTGTATCTGGACAATTCTGTGAAATTATAAGGAATTCTAGAATAGAATGACAGTGATTATTCAGTTTTCACTTCATAGTGAAGACATTTCAAACTCTTGGAAAGAAAATCTCTTTCTTTGACTACTGGTAATACGCTGTTTGTCAGATATCTTACATATGTTCCTCTTTCTCCAGTGTGTCCTTGATTATCCTTTCATTTGAAATGTGCTTCCTACACGAGCATGTCCAGATCTTCCTTATTTTTCAAGGCTTAGATCATATGTCAGTTATGAAGGCATTCAGCATTGGCATCTGGAGTAATCGCTCTTTCCAATACACGTAGTGCTTTCTTTCAAGTGCATTGAGGAATATCAGTTAAAGAGTTGTAATTAATTCTTACTTACTTATTAGCCCTTTGCTGAGTGGCATATACTCTAGAAATTGGTATTTGGCCTGTTGCAGCCCGGAGTTGGTACAAAGTATTTCAGGAAATGTCTTGCTCTGAAATTGGAGTACTCTGTGTTGCGGTCTCCGCCCTCCTACCACCTGGCTTCTCACCATTGGATGTTTGTATGTTAAACTAATCTTAACTACAATGGGTATTTTAAGAAATGGTCCTTTGGATTTGTCTGAATATTTTATGTTCTGTGCAAGGCTATATGTGTACTAATTGACTTTTTTAAAAAAGGCAGTACGCCAGGTGTGGCGGTGCACACCTGTAGTCCCTGCACTCGAGTGGGAGCAGACACAGGCAGAGCTCTATCTGTGAGAACCAGTTGAGAAAAATAACAACAAATACAGATGACTTTGTGGGGACACATTGCGGTACCTCAGTAGGTAAAGGCCTGATGATCTGAGTTTGATGTCCAGAACCTACATGTTGGAAGGAGAATACTGACTGCCTCAAGTTGTCCTCTGAACTCACATATGTGCCAGGGTCTGGTCACACCCACGTGCTACAAGTACATTAAATTTTTTAAAAAAAGAAAATAACAAAAAACCTTGTGCTTAATTGCAGCTTCATGAAGAAAATTTTGAAATTACTACACTCCGGATTGATGTCACCACAGATGGAAGACATGCTGAGGTAGAATTCACAACTGATTGGCAGAAAGATGCTGAACGCAGAGATCTCACAATAAATTCTATGTTTCTAGGTAATATGTGAGCTATAACAGCATTTTAAATCAGTCTGTCAGAATGTCCTCTTTCCATGTGAAATCAGCATTCTTATTTTTATATGTATAAGTGTTTTGCTTGTGTGAATGTAAGTGCACCTGTGTCATGTAAGTGTGCCTGTAGAGACCTAAAGAGGGTGTCAGATGGTTGTTAGTCACCATGTGAGTGCCAGGATTTGAACCTACATCCTCTGGAAGAAGAGCAAGTGTTCTTAACTTCTGAATCATCTATCTAGCCCCTGCATTAACTTCTCGTAGGAGTCAGGGTATCATGTTGGCTACAGCCAGATCCCTTGGTTCAGATTCTGTGTCACTCAGTAGCTGCAAACTAGAGTCTGAGTGTCAGTTTCCTTTGTAGAATTGGAGTGAAGAATAAGGGAGTAAATATTTTAATAGTTAGAACTGTGCCTGACACATTTACATGTTATCTCTGTCTCTATAAACAGCACCTGAACAGTATGAGGAAAAGTATGTACACACTCAGACCCCTCCCACAGTGCCACTCCCTTTCCTCCACTGTCTTTCACACACATGTATCTACTCATCTCATTTCTCTCTCTGATGTCTTGCCACAGAATGAGAAATATCTTCATTAAATCCTTGTTACTGACTTTGTTAGTGTTGTATCAGTTAGGAGTCACCAGTAGTTAGGGTTGATACGTGAAATGAAACATGTCAGTTTAAACTTCTCTGTTCTGAATGTTTCTCAATACATTCATGATTTGAGGTGAATTAGTTGAATATTTTGGTTGATTTTTGAAACACTGTTTCTTTTTGTATTTTAAGTGTTTGATTATTGCTTTGTTGGCTAAGAAAGTAAGTTTAGTGAAGTTGGGACAGATGAAACTACAGAATGGTAAATGGCTTGGTTCAGGTTAGACAGTAATAATGAGAATCTGGACTTCCAAAGCTCAGGCAATTTATGCCAGTAGGAAACTCGATTAGTGCCTTTTTTCTCTGTTATATAATCAGGATACAAGTGTGTGTTTGTTTTTTAATTGTTCAAACGAATTGCTCCAAGTAGTCTTGATGTAGAGTTTTGTCCAACAGTGTTCTTCTGATTGTACTTTCAAGGTAGTATTTTAGAAGATAAAAGCTACTCATGGTACTAATTTGTAAGGTTTACTGAGCCTTAGCATGTGCCCAGCACCAGTTTGAGGGTATTAAATAAATTTCATCTACTAACTTATGAACTCCTGATAATTTGCCTAAAATTATGTCTTGTAAAGTACAGAATTAGGATTCTAGATGAAGCAGCCTGGCTCCAGAGGTCATGCTCTTGAGTTTATTTCACATCTGTAATCTTATTTTTTTTAATATTCAGAGCAATACAAAATATACACTGACTAACATGATACCATATTTAAGTAAGTCCAGTTTTCTCTTCAGGCTTCTTTCAGGCCTTCCTGGTTTAACCATTAATAGTATGGACATTGATGACTGGATTGCTTCTAAAGTCTTTTTTTGAAAATGAGGGTCCTGTATATGCTTGCCAGGGAGAGTAACATGTCCTCTGTATCCTGTATTAGAACAAGTAATGTTACGAGAAATACACCTCAGAGTTTTATTTTACCTGCTTTTTTTTTTTCCCTCTCTTTTTTAAAATCTGGAGCCTTTTGAAATTTGCCACATACATCAAGACAGTTCATATGAGACCTCTGGCCAGCATACTTGGCTGGTTCCTGATTTTTAGAAAATACTTTATTATTTTTTATGTGTATGAGCATATTGCCTGAATGTATGTAAGTACACTTGTGTCATGTAGTGCCCACAGAGGTTAGAAGGTAGTGTTAGATTCCCTGGAACTGGAGTTACAAATGGTTGTTAGCCGCCAGGTGGGTGCTGGGAACTGAACCCAGGCTCTTTGCAAGAGCAGTCAGTACTCTTAACCACTGAGCCATTTCTCAAGCCCCCATGGTTCCTGCTTTTAAGTGTTTCCTTTTTAAGTCTCTGGGATAGCTAGCTGGCTCTAACTTGGATTGAAATTTTACTGGGGAGTATGAGGAAAACCCCAGGATCACCATTTGTTATAAAGTTACATTTGTTATGTAGGTCCATGTATGTATAAACAGAAGTCAGAAGAGGACATTGGTTGGGTATTCTCTGTCATTCTCTGCCTATTTGAGGCAGGATCTCTCAGAACCTGGGGTTTGCATTTTCTCTGGTAAGCTGGAAGTCAGCAGGACTGGTGAACCTGGGAGCTGCATCACAGGTGTCTTTGGGGGTACCTGGCTTGCTAGTGTGTAGTGGAATCCAACCTCCACTTCACATGCTCTTAACCACTGAGCCATCTTCTGCAGCCCTGTGTGCATCTCTAATTTGCTTTTTTGGATAGGATTTGAGATAGGGTAAATGATTATAAAACATTTTCCTGTGGTTTCTTATACAACTGTTTTATGTTTAGAAGATAATTTGGATATTACTGTTTATATTACCATGTGAATATGAAAATCAGCCTTCTCATATCTTGTACTCCCTCCTGACCTCCATCATTTCATATATGTGTGGCATTGCTTTTTAAATTTATTCTTGAGGGTACTGTCTTTTTACTTGTAAAAGCATTCTTTTAATCTGTCTCTCATTTAGTAGTGGCATGTTGTGAACATTATTAGTTAACCTATATTTTTAGAACTCTTTGTTGAATTTTTACTGTTTGTGATAGGATTTAGATTTTTGTTTTGGAGACTGTCTCCTCCTGTAGCCCCAGCTACTCTCAACCTCTCTATGTAGACCAGGCTGGCCTGGATCTCACAGAGGTCTGCTCGCTTCTGCCTCCCAAGTGCTGGAACTAAAGGTATGCTCCATAATGATATGCTCTTAGATGTTTTCCTTTTTTTTTCCATCAAATTCTTGCTAATGATTTTTCCTCCCTCTTTTCTAATTCATAGGTTTTGATGGGACCTTGTTTGATTACTTTAATGGCTATGCAGATTTAAAAAATAAGAAAGTTCGATTTGTTGGAAATGCTAAACAGAGAATTCAAGAAGATTATCTTCGAATTTTAAGATATTTCAGGTATGAATTCATAAATTTAAGAAATAGAAAACTACAGTTTTTACTGTCACCACTGGAGCGCAATCCTGTTTTGTGTAGAACACATAGGTAGGTGTATAAAACCCCAGGCATCCGTGTTCATGATGAGGTAATGCACTCTGACTTTCATTCTGAAAATATGCATACTTACACCATTCTGTGAAGTCTTTTCTATATGAAAGGTTTAAGTCAGTAAACCCATTTTTCTTTTAAAATAAAAATACTTTCTTTCATTGATCCTGTGGTTTGCAATGTTACCACAGGCTAGACACTACTAAATCATAGTAAGGAATGAATGAGAATCTCAGCCTTCACAGGGCTTAAAGGCTGAGGTGCTCTGGGAAGTATCTGGTCTTCACCACAAAATAATACTGGAAAAAAAGATACTACTAAATGGCTAAATAAATGTCAGAATATAAATATATACTTAAAAGTTAGGTAAACTTTGTATCATAAAATGCATGGATGGTTCTGCGAATGGCAAATTTATTTTTAACTTATGCAAAAAAGAAAAATAATAGCCATGCCTGTGATGGGGTGCCACGATCTCTTGATACATAAATAAATACATTGTAACTTAAGGCTGAGTACATCTCACCCTCGGGTCTTTACCATTTGTTTATGGTAGAATATTTAACCTCCTCTTAAGCTTTCTGATTATCAGTAGGCACCCTACTCTGCAGCAGTGCATGTGAACGTATCTTATGTATTTAACCTAGTATTGCCTCTCCTTACCCTTCTCAGCCTTTGAAGTCACCCTGTTTGGTTACACAGGAGTGAGATTATTCAGTTCTTGTCTTTTTTTGTGTCTCACTTGTCTTACATAACAAAATGATCTGTACTTTCGTTTTTGGTGTTTTGAGACAAGTTCTCACGGTGTAGCCCTGGCTGGCCTTGAACTCAAAGAGATCCACCTGCTTCTGCCTCCCTAGTGCTGGAAAGCCACCAGAATCAGTCATATCTTTACTTGTGTCCATGTTGTTAGAAATGGCAGGGTTTTGCACCAAGAGTGGTGGCATATGCCTGTAATCTTAGCACGGAAGAGCTTGGGAAGATCAGAAATTCAAAGTTAGCCTGGGCTGCACGGTAAGTTTGAGACGACTGTACTGCACTGTCTTGTCTGTTTCCATTTCTTGGCTGTTTATTTTTAGTTATGACACAATGAACATGAGAAAGCCACTATTACCTTACAATACTGAGTTTATTTAAGTAATATATCCTGCATTGGAGTAGATGGGCCATATTTGTATTTTAGTTTTCTGAGTAGTCTCCCTATTTTTCTCTACACTGCCTGTGCTAATTTAATTCATTTCTACCTTCCCTGTGCATGTGGCTTTCTGTATGACTTCACAGTCATTCTGAATGGAATGAGGTCATGTCATAATTGTGATGTGCATTTTTCTGATGACTAGCAAAATTAATCAGAAATTTTATATACTCTCGGCTATTTTGTGTATGAAGAATTCCTTACATATCTTGTGAGATGCAAGTACTTCTGTAGGTAGTATATTGGGTCATACAATTCCCTGTTAGTGATTTTAAAATTCTAAACGTTAACCTTTAAAAGAAAATCCTAATCTAGTAACATTCATTTCTATTTGAGCAGCCTATAAATATTCTGCAGTAAATGCTAGTTTTCTAACCTTACTCTATCTTGATAAACAGTCTGTTAATTAGTGATAGACTAAACAGGAAGACTTTAAAAGTTGAGTCACAGAATGTACTTCATGGCTTTCATTTCTGAGATTCTTTGAAATGGGCTGCAGTATCTGAAACATTTGTCATGTATGAAGCTCTTCATTAAAACTTTGGATGTACACAGGTGAGCTTTGAGAAAATAAAGACTGCTCCCTTGTATCCTGGTCTAGCCTGGTGTCTTGACAAGGTGCTCTTAATGTCTACTGTAAGGGCTAAGCCAAGAACTACATCTGAGAGCCAAACTGAGCCGTTCACTGACTGTAATAAAATGAATTTTCCTCGGGGTTCTAATTCCTGTTTACCTTAAGAAAGTTATCGATTTTACTTAACTCTTGAACTGACCAGATAATTTCCAGTGTCCCTCCTATACGAAACCAAGTCTGTTCTTTATCCAACAAATAGGCAACAGGGCAGCACTAATAAAAACAAAGTAGGCTCTTCTGGTGGTGTATGTCCAGGTGTAGGTAATACACTCTAGGGATTTTATCTTGTAGGTTTTATGGCAGAATTGTCGACAAACCTGGTGACTATGACTGTGAGACTCTGGAAGCAATTGCTGAGAATGCCAAAGGCTTGGCTGGAATATCAGGAGAAAGGATTTGGGTGGAACTGAAGAAAATTCTTACTGGTGACCATGTAAATCATTTGATCCACCTGATCTATGATCTTGATGTGGCTCCTCATATAGGTGAGAACAGGTTACAAAGTGTTTGCATTGTGTAGCTAAGGAATTTTAAGGGGGGGAATGAAATTCTCAGGTAAACTTTGGGATTAAGGGTAGGACAGTTTTGGTATGGGTAAGGAATAGTTCAGAGTGAGCTCTGGAGTCTGACCTAGATTTGATGAACCTGTGCCACTTACTGGGTATGTAGTTCGGGTTAATTTTATCATAAAAAAAGGAGGCTGAAAATAACACTTGTTTAATATAAAGGCTAAAAGGAGGCATTGAGTTAATACACATAAAGTGCTTTTATGCTCAGTGTGGAGAGGCAGAGGCAGGTGGAGCTTTGTGAGTTAGAGGCAAACCAGGGCTATGTAGTTTGATCCTCACTCATAAAGCAAAGCAAGGTGCTTTTACAAGAATAATATACATAAATAAGTTAGTAATAATAACCAGTATATTCCTAAAGAAGTAGCACTTGAGTGTATTTCAGAAAAAGACAGAATCATTGAGTAGGGGATGGAAGCAGGTGGGGTTTGATTGGTAAAGCATCTGCTGCGCACCTGACATGACAGCAGCTGCTAGAGTGTGCTGCTGGAAATGAGAACATCATCATGCTTTCCCCTGGGAGTCAAGAGTGACACAGGAGAACAAGGAGAACAGATGGGCCCATACTGAGCACTGAAGACAGAACATTCTGCAGCCTAAAACTGCATGGCTAAAGAGATGGGTCAGGGTTTTTGCCAGTATGAACAGTGCAAAATTGTTTTTGTCCCTCCAGGTTTACCTGCTAATACAAATTTAGAAGAATTTAACAGAGTCAGTAAAAATGTTGAAGGCTTTTCACCAAAGCCGATGACTCTGTTGGCCTCCTTATTCAGAGTACAAGATGATGTCACAAAACTGGATTTAAGGTTGAAGATTTCGAAAGAGGAGAAGAACCTGGGTTTATTTATAGTTAAAAACAGGAAAGACTTGATTAAAGCAACAGATAGTTCAGAGCCATTGAAACCCTATCAAGACTTCATTATAGATGTAAGTATGTACAAGGGTTGGTCAGAAATATGCCATCTTTACTAAGTGTGGAAACTAACATCTATAGTTCTGTATATTTTAAGAAAGTATTTAAGCAGTAAAGCCGTGAGTCTTTCACTGTGTGATAAAACTGCCTGGCACTTAAGTCTAGGGAACCGGACGCGACTGCCCGTGTGTGTGAACTGCTGAAGTACCAAGGAGAGCATGATCTTCTCAAGGAGATGCAGCAGTGGTCTGTCCCACCCTTTCCTGTGAGTGGACACGACATCAGGAAAGTGGGCATTTCTTCAGGCAAGGAAATTGGGGCTCTGTTACAGCAGTTGCGTGAACAGTGGAAGAAAAGTGGTTACCAAATGGAAAAAGATGAACTTCTGAGTTACATAAAGAAGCCCTAAGTGGGCTCTGAAACAGTGGGGGACTTGGTAAGACTTGGTTTCTTTCCTTCTGTTTCTTAAATCCTAAGGAACAGCAGCAAGCTTAAACCCAGCATAGGCACATTGCCAAGGGATTGTATTTCACTAAGTTGAAGTCTACCTCCTCTTAATGTAGTTTATAGCTCTGAATTTTATGGTTCTTTGGGAGTGGTGCCCAGTAAGAAAAGTATAGTTGGTTGTCTCTTTAGGCTAAGTATTGCTTTTGCATGGGAACTCAGTAGAGTTGACCTTAAAATGTGCTGAAAAAAATGTTTATAAATGTGTGTTTAAAATACCTTACAAAGAGGATTTGTTCTGATAATCTTAATGTGTGTGAAGCGTAGAAGACTTAAAGCAACAACTTGAGGGTTGTTGTTCAGGCTCTTTGTGATAGATCGAGAAATGGTAATAATCCTGTTTCTTTGAAAACTTAATGAGAAGGACACAGCTTATATTATGGTATATTCTGATATTTTGTAATTGATTTTCCTTTCTGCATAGCCTCTTATCTGTGTACTATGTGAGCAAACACCAATTTTGGGGATAAAATGATTTTTGCAAAGCAGAACATTCACTAAAAGTCCATGTAAGAGGAAGTTTAACAGAGCTATGTTGTTTGCAAGAAAGGGAGCCTCAAAAACGTCTTGAGCCAGGTCAGTACTATCTGGATTTGACATCACAGAATTTCTGATCTTGTACATGTATAGGAAATATACAGACCTAGCCATCAAAACTGGCTATTTTGTGTAAGATTCCTTTAAACAGCTCTGTCTGCAAGTAATGGTAAATAGTATATAGACTGCACTCTTTGGTAGGTGAACAGTCGTAACTCCCATACTTAATGAACTGGCAATCTGAATGCCATAGAAATGGAACTTTAAAAAATGACAGTGAGGACTAGCCTATTCTTGTTACATTTTATTAACTGTTTACATAAAGGTTGTATGTGAAACTTAACATTCTGGTTTTAGCCTCAAAGTCACATCTCAAATATTTTACTTGATTACTTTGACTTTATGGTAATCTTTCAGTTTTACATAATTCCAAGGTTGACAAGTAGGAAAGTGCTCTCTGTAATTATTTCTTATACCTATGCACAACCAAATAATGTAGATGGTATATAGGTATTATTAGTTTTGGTCAGTTTGCTTAAAGATGCCTTTCAGTTGTTAATATTGTTTATTAATACTTGGAAATAAAATTTTTTGATATGGTAAACCATGCATATAATACTATTTAAAGGGGTCTTACATATGAGAGAATACCTGTGCTTACTCTTCAAATAAATAGTACAAAGATGCTATGTTTTTCCAGCTGAAACTGCTTATTTTTTACTTTTAATATTTCCAAAATTTACAAATCAGTATCTCAGACAAGCTAATGAAAGTGGAAAGGAACAAAATCCTTTTAAAATATACCTTGCCTTTGTCTTGTGCTTAGGGAACTTCCATCGTTAGAGCAGTGGTTCCGCTCCCCTGTTCACAGAGGCCCCTACCATTTCAATCCTGTAGATGACATACATTTCAGTGGGTGATTATGGTGCCAAGCTACTAAGGCAGAGATTTCTGAACCCAAACTTCTGTTCTACACTGCTTTTTCATGCCTCTGAATGTGATAGTCAGATACCATAGCCCACTATATAAAGTTACTGTGTTTACTTTTACATCAGAGGCAGTAAAGTCCAGGGCAGATCTGATTTGAGAGAATCAGTTTGTTAAGATAACTATCCATTTACAAACAAAGTATTACTTTGTCTGGACTTATTTCATCTTCAGTTTCTGGAATTGTGGGTAACAGAGCAGATCGAGTTAAACCCCAAAATTTTTGAGGTGACATGTCTTTTTTGGTAGCTGTAAATTTCCATCCAATATGACTTGCACAGACCTTACACTGGGCAATGGTCCAGGCATACCTGTAAAATGAAGGCAAGAAACAAGCTTAGGAAACAGATTTTTCCTCTTATGAGAAGTTCTTAGACCAAAGCAAGGATCTCCTGAAGCAATGCTTTATAAATTTACAAAAGGTTTGTTATATACTTAGACATATTAGATATATATGTCATAAATATATAATTTGATATTAAAACTACATTTAAATCAGATAATCTTACTACTGTAGGTTTCTTACACTTGATCCTGCTTCAACTTTATTGCTTTCTACTACGATCACTTTGGAATTAGCAACTATTGCAGATATTTTTGTCTGAGTGGATGAGGCAGAGGGCATGTAAGAATTAATAAGTTGAAATTACACATTTTCTGTTCTCTGCTTAAATGAGCTACATAACTAGCAATTTCTTGTTCTCTTCAGTGTAGCATTAGATAGAGTATGCATAGTTATACATATTAACATGTTAATCTCAATTTTAGTCCTCAAGAATGATATCAAATAAGATTTGTTCAAGTTCAGGACAGCAAGGAAAATTGCCAATCCTTACTCATCATGCCACTTCAGAGTAAAGCAACCTAGAAAGAAAAGCAGGGTTTGACAGTTTCTACATCTTGCTTGGGCAAAACCTTTAATTTATAACCTCCATATAAATAGCTGCAGTGGATAAACTATTTTTTCACAGTAAGTTACCATAAAATACTAATGCACGAAAAATCCCTTTCTTCCTATTGATTATTGAGTACCGGTTTCAAGAGAAGCTTTTTTTTTAAATCAAAATTCTAGAAACTTCACTTAGGACTCTAAAGTGAACAAAAAACACAACCACATTACCCAGGAAACCAGCTGTGCACGGTAGAAGGCCGGCCGATCAGATTCAAGTTGGAAGCTTTGTATACAGTCAGTGTCTCATGCACATATCCGTGGGGGTTCACATAGGCTGCCATGGGACCACATAAGGACAGACTGTAACAGAGAGTCATTATGGAGATAAGAAAAACAGGAATGCCAGTTTTTTCTCTTTTGAGTCTTTAAATTTACTAGAGCCTAAGTGAAAGGGGGTTTGCAGATATTCCAGTTTTGCTTAAATATTTTGGTGATCCAGAGGGAAAAACTGTACTAGTGCATAAAAAGCCTAGTGAAAAGGTTCTATTTTCAAAGATGAATATCTTTGGCCAGCTGACAGCTCTGCAGGCAGCAGTTTCCTTCTTGATTTATGATTCTGACGGATTTGTCAAATTCTCGTACCAGAGCATTAGTACGCTTATTGTGACCTGTGTAGCAAAGCTGACTCAAATATAGTTCCTGAAGCATTCAAATTAGGGAAGAGGATACCTTAATAATGAGCTTTTTAAGAAGAAAAGCTAGGGAAAAAGTATGCCGGCAATTTACTTTTTACCACACTCATTAGCTCTCCGTTTCGGGGAGTTCCCAGCCTTACTCTAAACTGAATAACTAGCTTTTTTTTTTTTTAATTGACTAACTTTGGGCAGTGGGGGAAACTACAAGCTTGATTGTAATAGGGAAGTTCAAAGTGGTTTGAGAGAAGTATACTAAAAACAATAAAGTTCTTACCTGAATATTTCATTCTTGGTTGTTATTTCTGTTTCTTGACACTGTTTACAGCAAAGGGAAGTACACTGAAAAGTTAAGAGGAAATTACAAGCCAGGAAACTAAGCAGTTGGAATTTCACAGTAAGGCACGTGTACACTAATAGCCTGGGAATGTATGTCACAGTTTGAATCACTAAAACATGAGACAAAACTTTGTAGCCCTCTGGGATTTGTATCTTAAAAAAAAAAAAGATGAATTATAAATAAAAATAACTTCAAATACTTTAGAGTGTTACTTAGACTTTACTGGCTAAACACTCTTAATTCCCCAAATCTGGAATGATCCAAAGTCCAAACTTAAAAAATTTTTAGAACATTTCAAATTAGAGCTCTTCAACTTATCAACTATATCTTAATAAAAACCGTAACAGGTAAGCAAGTGCTTCTCTAATTCCCTGACTATACTACTAGATGATAGGGCATGCTTCCAGTCCAGCCTGACTCCCACTGTGTCTATAAAGACATATCGTCTTTCCTTACTTTATTCATGATGTCTAATTCACAACGAAGGCGCTGGATAGCACTACCGATTTTAAGGAGCTGAATTCGTAATACATCATCAATGGGAAGACAAGCAGCTACTCTGTAAGAAAAGTCTTAAAAAACAGGGTGGAATTGTAAGCATCAGAAAAGATATTAAGCCTTTATTTAGAGAGCTTCCAAAGTGTACACTTTACATAATCTATAAAACATACTATTTCCTTTTAAATTTGAGTACTCTGTGGAAAAACAGGGTGTCTTTCCACTCAAACTGTTTTGTACATGAGAGCCACTTACTACAATTTAATTTTAAATGGAAAATCTGCCCAATATGAGAATTCTGTTACAATTTAAAAATGCTATTTTTTTCAAATGTTCAAAGCAGGAAATAATGTATCTTTTTTCAGCATTTTAAGCTTTAATATTTTTAGCAACTACAAGGCTCTTAATTTCTTTCAGCAAAACATCACAGACTGCTGTAGAGAAAAGTCACTTTTCATACCTATTGGATTTGAAGGAAGAGAATCATCTTTTAGATTTTCATCCCATTCACGTAGTTGTTTCTTAATTCTACCCATTAAGGTTTCCTGATTTAAAATAAAAGTAGTCATAATAAAGTTCTTAACTTTTTAACTTTTAAAAGTTACTGTGTACTCTTCAAGCTCTTGGTAGTAATAAGTTGTTAAATCTAAGAGACCCAATGAGGCAAAGTCCAATGTCTGATTTTTAGGTGGAAAGGAGTCAATCCAGCTCCTCTGACCAGAATTAGGTCAGTACCCCAGGTTTCTCGGTCAGACTGTGTTTCTCAAGGGATGCCTTTGAACACTGTTCTAGGCTTCTTATGCTTCTCAAGTCTGTGGTTCAGTACAAATGACTGCCCCATATATTGCACTAACACTGCCATCTATACACCTTACTTGGCAGCTGGTTACTGCAGAGTAGTGCTGTCTTTTTCCCAAGCATTACCAAAAACATCTTCATAGAGTGCATTGTGCCTTCATAACGGCTCCAAAGCTGCTGAAGGGGAGATCAACAGCACTTTTCTTTACTTCTGTTTATGTCTTGAGTGTTTAAAAACTACTTGTTTAGTCTTTCTGGCAGTTTAGATTTCTGGGACTAAGAAAATGTCTGAGAAATGCAGTAGGTACTATTACATCCACCTGCCGCCACACCACAAAGGGAGGGACGGAGAGAGGGAACCTGGACTTTAAGCCAGTTTTTCTCTCCCAAATCAAGATTCTTGCAGTTAACACAGTAATCTGTCTCTTAAGTGATTTGGGTAAAATGTAGTAGTGCCTACTGTTAAAGAAACAACAAAAGCCCTTGTAGATGCATCTACTGAAGAGATGTTAATATATCTGTTTGGAGAAAAACATATTTAAGAATTGCTTTTTGTGACTATCAGCATTTCTGGAACCATAAAATATATCTTGCTCTTAAGTTATAAGCACCTAAAAATCTGAATAAAAGACAACATCCTCCAGTAATTTCTGTCTTTTTTAGTATAGTAACTCATACTAAGCTCTAGAAACACAGACTATGACTATCCAAGTTTCAGGTGTGTCACTTACAGCATCATATAATGAGTACAACCACCGAGGCCACGAAGTCAGATTTGCACAGTGAAATTTTCTCTAAAATAAAAAAAAAGTCACTTAAATTCAGAGAAGATGTGAACAGTACAAAGGGTAAAATGCTTATGTATTCATTCTTTTGAAATATATGCTGTGGCTGGCACCCTCATTCTGAGAGGCAAAAACACATTCTCACATTTCTTAACCAGTACACATTCTGAGAGATGCTAGTCAGGTGGTAGTGTTACTACACACCTATCTAAACATTAGCAGGTACTACCTATAATTAGGGTGCTTACCATGGGCGGATTATGCAGAACTAGAAGCTGCTCTGGGAGGGTCAGTGAGTGGAGAATGAATTGAAGACTAGGATGTTACTGTATAAAATGTAGAATATGTACAAAATATTTTCTTCAGTTATTAACCTCATCAAAGAGATCTTCAGTTGGAGTGTTTAGCTTAGAGCTGTCTTTTAAGGGGGTTCAGGAGCCTTGTTTCCAGGCATTTCTTTTATTTCAGACTACCTAAAGATGGTCTGAATGGTTTCCTAGTCATGCTCAGGTCAAGATTCAAACCTAATGAGCTAGAGAAAGACTAAAATCCTCTCAAGGTTTATTGTTATGGTCCAATCACAGAGCTTTTACAAAGTTCTTATTAATAACAGCATATAAAAGAGTATGTCAAGCCTATCATGGCAAGAACTTCAACTCTCAGAAGAATACTGTAGCTGCCAGTAATATCTCAATTTTACAGATAAGAGAGACATGGGAGGTCATAGATTTTAAAATGGGAAGTAGGTAGGATCTATACACGAGTCTCCCTAACATCATCTAATGTGCTAGCTATTTGTATGTATTTGGGATATTGCAGTTAACTAAAACCACAACTCATGGGGTTCATACTTTAGGAGAAGCTTATTTCTTAAAGTTGAATTTTTTTTTATTACAAGATGGCAAGAATTCAAGAAAAAGCTTGAGTTTATGTGACTGACATAAGTTCAGGTAAAGATTTTCCACATTAAAATGATCACTTCCATAGCACAAAAAGTATGCAGAAGTGTAGTACAAAGTATAATTTTGACACATAAACAAGATAAAAGAGAAACCAAAATCACCATAAACAGAAGAGAATATGACATGCTAAATGCAACCAAGATGCATTATGAGAGGGTCCTAATCATATGTACTGCCCCAACCTTTAAGCAAACTACACTAGTGTCCCTTTGAAGAGAACTCAAATCTCTGTGGCTCATCCTGACAGATTCTAAAAATTCCATTTACAAATGTGTTTAATATGTTCTTAACATCTGTAATATGCTTTATACAGTTTATACAAACTGAAGAGAACTGCCCAAACCAAAGTCTTAACTTTCTGGCACAGAAAGAAAAATTTCTATTTCTATATCTGGTACTCTTGATAAGTTTTAATGTATAGGCATGCTTCAGAAGTATCAACACCAATATTTACTTTGTGAAAAGATGACCCTTAATAAAATTGTAGGACTAGCCAAAAAGTTTTAAGACTTAAAAGTGACTATGAACTGATTCTCCACTGAGGTTGTGTTCCTTCTAGGAACAGAATTTACTAACAGCTATCAAAGTGGAAACTGTTACTTGGAGGTAATCATGTTCTTCTATTCTGAAGCCTCATAGCTATGGCTTTAGTTTAGCCTCCCAACAATGCAGACATTTTAAAAAATGTGAAACACCAATTAGATGGGCAATGAAACTGAAAGAATAATGCAAAAATCTGAAAAATCACCACTGACTCCCTTTACATAGGGACCACAGCTGTGCTTGTTTGCACTCCTGTCACAGTGTGCGAAGTAAATGATGCATTTCATTTATCCAGATAAATCAGAAGTCAACAGTTTTTGTTTTTCACTTAATAACTTTTCTAGGTACAGAGAATGGACAGGCTCTTTTTCTTACTCCTGTGGCTAGTGGAAGGTATACAAATACAGCTTAATGTGCATGCTAGGGAAAACTACAAGTCTGTAGAAGTACCCATTTATACTATGTCTTAGAAAGTTTGTCTAAAAGAAGAGCAGAGAGAAGACTGATGCCCATATTTTTACTTTGATTATAAACAGCTGAGAATTACAACAGCAATGTAACACATTGAGAATAACAGTAGGGGTAAAATAAGACAAATCTGGGCTGAGGTGGTCTCCGAGATGATGGGGAAATACAGTTCTCAAACTTAATGGGACAAAGTGAGGTTCACAGCAGGATAAAGTACACATGCACTCACGTTTTCACAAAGTCAGTACAGTAGAGAAAAATGCAGGTGTGCCCTTGCATGGGAAGCTCTTAACTGATTTAAAACATGGAGGCGTTGTAAAAATATAATTAGTACACAAAGAAAGACAAAAGCAGCAAAATCCCCATAAAACGGAACCAAAACAATGCTGACATTGAACTAGGGAACATTCTTGAGATTACAAAGATCATGAAGACTGTTAAGAATTCTATCAGAATGCAGAAAATGGCAACAAGATAGACAGAAACTTCACAGATAAAGGAAATACAAAATCTTAAAATGCTAAACATAATTATCACTCAAGAAAAAGAAAACCTTCAACAAAACACATTTAACTTATCAAACCAACATGAGGCTTTCTGCTTCCCTTGAAAACATGGAAACAGTAAGAATACCAACAAGTACAAATCTCCTTGTGAGGTACTTTGAAAATAACTGGCTAAATTACAAGTATTTAACCTGTAACTTAACCTCACTCCTCAAAATTGACCATGCATCTTTACCTGTATAAAAGTAATCTGTGTTTAGTGCAGATGTCAGAGGAGGTTATGGTGTAACCACAAAACAGCACACTGCAACTTTAAGAAGTAGTGAAGCTATGTTCTGTGTAAGGATACAAACGAGTCTCTTTTGAGACTTATGAGAGAGAAGGTCAAAGAAGAAACCTAAGTGTCTATATTCATAAACTCGAGGTAACTGCAGAACTAATCTATAAGACCATGTCTGAAGGTTGTGCCTTATACATGGTGCTCGTATCTTCCCTGCTCTCCATGATGTAGAGAAATAAACAGCATTAGCATTTAGGATAAGGATGGAAGCTTAAAGGATGATCATCAGCACTACAAATTTCTAATTTCCACATTCTGCTTCTTTATATTTCATAGTTGATTCTTTTAATTAACATGGTAAGCCATAATAAATGGACATCCTGTTAGCTTGGACAAGTAGGGGATGCATTTTAAAACAGGTTAAAAGGTTTTGTCAGTTAAGAGAATCTCTTCCAATAATCCCAGTTAGTAGAGGAGGCCACCAGGATGGGAAAAGGAAAATGGAAACACTAATTCAAAACCAGAATCTCAGAAAGGATGATCTATAGCTAGAAATAGGTTTAGAGTCTGTTTTTACACTGTCTTTTTTTCTCCCCTAACTTTGAACCACTAGAGACCAGAATATGTTTGTCTTTTTCTTTGTAGCTTTCTTGTCAGAATGGGGGATTACACAGAACACTTAAGGAAGCTTAAACATTTTTACTTCATTTATCTGGGGTAGTTTATACTTTCAAAGTTAATTGATACATCTCAGGAAGACCACATTCCCCCGAATTCTTCATCTTTTCCAGTGGAAAAATGTGTGACAACTTGATTAGTTTGAATTAGCTTAAACTCATATACTCTCCCAACTCTGACTGCCTTAACAACTACTCAGACTTGTAGATAGGACATGCACATATACTGCTTTATTTTGTGGTGGGATGTGTAAGCCAGTGTGAGTAAATTCTATAAAGAAAGGACTGAACTGATTCCAGATCTGTCTGAACAAAAACAGCTAATTACATGAACCATTTTCATGGTAATGTGTCCTCCTACCTGCAAGTATAGTACACAAACTCTACATAGGGGTCCTTCCCAATAACTTGTCAGTACTTTTCCCTGTCTTAGATTCTGGCTTTCAGTGGTCCCTCTAAAGGGCAACGGAGTGATATGTAAACTTCATTAGATAACTAGTGCCAAGCACACTATTAGGCACTAAACGGCTTAAATTAGAAAACCACTCCTGGCCACATACTAATTGAGCTATCTTTTGTCATATTCTTAACAATTATGCTTAAAATTGTCATGTGAGCAAATTTTCCCACTGACTGGCAAATAAGTAACATCAAAAATGGAAAATACCTATATATGAAGTTTGGAAAAGGAAGTACTATACAGATAGACCAAGATTGCCAGAGAGTTAAGGCATAAATATTGTTAAACCTTCAAAAAGATTACTTCTAGGGTTCTTTTTGTTTGTGTTTAAGCAGTCTAATTATATTTTCTATTAGAATCCTGTTAGAAACACTCACTAAAGCATACTGTACCATGCATGAATGATTAACTGAAACGCAGAACAAGAATGATCACACAACCTAATAGTTATGAGACCATCAAGTACACACTCTGCACAAAGTTCTCTCTAGAAGCTATGAATTCTACCCAAAGAACATTAAACATAGTAGTACACTGACTAGAGCATGAGGCTCTTTCATGGAAATTCCAACTTACTTACATTAATTTAGGATACCAGATTATTTACAAACCCTCATACTACTGTAAAACCCTCGGTACTCTTAACTTGATGCACAGTAAAGGAAGATTAACAGGATTTTTATGGTTATAATGGAAATAATCTTTGTATTTTTAAAATATCAAAAAGCCAATTTATTCTAAATTTAGGAACCATATTTTATCTCTAAGCTAGATAACTCATGAATGAGATGGAACTGCTTTCATGATTTTGTTCCCTAAGAGGAAGAATCCTTTAGTCAAAAGAAATATTTCTTATGAAGTAATGCTCAAACATTTTCCACCCCCCGTGGGGATCAAACCCAGGGCCTTGAGAACACTAGTCAAGAACTCAACCTCTGAGCTACATTTTCAGCTCCACTCAAACAGTACTTTTAAGAAGAAGCTACTCTTAAGTCCATTTTTCATGTGGTTAACAGCTTGTTAAGAAGAACTATCAAAAAGCTTTCCTATCAAAAGTCACGAAGGCTAACATTCTACTTCTCTATTATCACTGACAGCGATCCCAAATGAATCCTTGCCTTTCTTTAAGGTAACATATAGCTGAATAGCACATGGTGTGATTGATCATAGTTTTAGAAGATTCTTATCGCATTACATAAATGATAAATATAAATAATATCAAGAATATCTCATAGTTGTTGATACTCTATTACTACTGCAATCTTTTTCAGAAATATCTCCCTGCAAAATTTTTAGAAGCTTCAGCTATGATCAAATGCCACATGATCAAATGCTGCAACGGAAGATGTTAGAAAATGAATCATGAAAGCTGTGATTCTTTCTTAAAGTAGAAACAAATGCAGCCTGTCTTTAATTCTAGAAGAGGCATAAAAAATTAGTGTCTCACCTTCTGGTACTTCTGCCACCATTTACATGAATATTGGTCTTCCCAAGAGACAGGTTTTGAAGGAAATATCTGGCACTTATTGAGTGATTCTAACTGAACTGCAGACATAGTAGATGGCAACACACATTCTGGAAGAATTTGTACTTTAGCTTGCTGGATTCTAAAATAAAGAGAATCAAGCATGTGGTTCATTTTTAAGATAGACTAACTCAAACTGTAAATTTCTTAATACTAAGGATAATTTTCAATACTAAGATTTTTCCAGGTTCCCTTTTAAATAAATCCAAATGTTATTAAGATACAAGACATTTTCAGAAAGTAACTCAAGTGAGTAACTAATAAGGTACAGACCTTCAGTCTCATTGAGGAATCAAAAAAGATTTTACATTTCAGAGAAGCAGACATAAAGAAAATAAAATTTGTTTTTTTAAAAAAAATCAGCGTAAAGCCTATCACTGACTATCTTGACACTTCTGATTTTTAGGAATTCTGAGGTACTCTAATCTTCCATCTCCCCCCACTCCCTAGGCTTCCTGCCTCACATTCTTTGTCATCAAACATTCAGGTAGAGAAAACAAACCTACTTATATAAACAGCTATGACTGTAGAACATAATAAAGCATATACCTTTGCTTCTGAACAAGTTTATTAGAGTGGAAACATTATGGAACAAATGTCTTCTAGACCATAGGACTTGGTCTTCAGTACTGTCTGACCTGTGGGGATGAAATGATGACCCAGGGTCCCTGTTCAACATGCCTGGAGGCTGTATGAATAGAGACTTGGCTGGCCAAGAAGCTGACTTATTTTTAACATGCTAGTTTTGTTGGTTTCCAATGTGTTTATGGCAGTTATTTTTAACATTATAGCGACATAATTTTGTAACAAAGGCTATAAAAGCAAGTGAAATGAGTATAGAAATAAAATGGCCTTAGTGAACATTAAAACAAAACTGCTTTTAAAATGAGTTATAGACATCTCTAATGTAGGAGAAACTACTTTTGGAACTTCTCTTACAAAGCTATAAGTATAGCTTTGTTGTAGAGACAGAATGCAGCCACTGTGTCCTGCAAACCCACTTCAGAGACATGTTGTCTCTCAAGAAAAGAAAAGAAGGTCATGTAGTTATAGCTTTCGGCTAAAATACAACAAACAGTTCTAATTTCTGGCTAAAAATTGGTCTGCATTATGACAGATAAATCTTATAATTTGAAAGGATGTTAATTCCCCTCTTTTTCTTTATATGCCGAAGAAACAAATTTTAAGAGTCCTATACTGATTCAACAGCACACATAGTCTGTTTTGATGATTCTTTCTGAAGTCGACACATTCAGAAAATGCCAAAGAAACCTTTAGCATAGGAAAGATTAGACAGTAGCAGTTTATTTTCCCACATGGAATGTCACTTAGCTCAAAGGTAAATCAATCTTATACTACAGACTTCATAGGACTAAATGTCCAGTGGGAAAATTTCGGTGTCATGGTGAGACTCGTAGCTTGGGAGTCACAGAACCTAGAACTACCAACCAACTGCTGCTTGCTTCCTCGTATGACTGGACACATAATTAGGCCTCTCTGGAAGTTAGCTTACTTATTAACAAAAAGCTGCTGCTGCTCTGGATTCCTCTTTTTAGTGAAGGTGGTTTCAGGAGCAGGGTAGGTGGTGGAGGCAGAGAACTCTTCCTCCAGAGAGGATGTTGAAGTTGAGATCAACACATCTCTTGAGAGGTTCTAATATAGTAGGTCTGTGGAATACTAGGGCAGATTCCTCTTCCCAAGGCTTGTCTAACCCTGTCAGTTTGATGTCAGTCTTCACTGAGTCAAACTCTGTTCCTTGACCTGTTTTCAGACAGTGACCTACTGCCATCTTGTGTTCTGTTTTTACACAACCAAATATTGAAGTCAGGTAGCCAGAGAAGTACACTTTCTCCCAAGTCAATTTACTTTTATGGTTTCTAGAAAATAATATTAAAGTATAATCAAAATTGAGTCAGTATGTACATAGGAAGTAATTTAAAAATGGAACTGTCAGCAAAAATTCAGTAACAAAGCAACCAGCCAATTACCACAAAACAGAACATCAAGAGACTCTTCTACCACTCAGTCATGTAACATTATGTCCTAAACGTGGATCATAAGAAGCTTCAGTTACTGTTCTCCAACAGCTCATCTTCTCATGGCATCAGATGTAAAGCCCTATAAAGGTTATGAGTTTGTACAATGAATATTCTGGAAGGAAATAGCCAGAGAGAATGAAGCCCTTCGAGTCTAGAAACTACATACGACATTCCTGTACACATTTTTTTTGTCCCAAAATGCTGTCCGACCCATCAGCACTTTTGCAATTCAGTATTTACAGGTGCTTACTAGGTAAACAGAACAGACAACAGATTCTTGTCCTCATGTGGTTCATATTCTTACTGAGTCTTAAAATCCTCAAACCTCCCTGTGCTGAGATACCATATACAACACAGAAGTCCTGACAATTTCAACCCTAATCACAGACTACTAATTCCCTAAAACTAAGCAGAACTTAAAAATTCAAGACTTCACAGTGCTTCTTCATATGTGTTAGAGGGGAGAACCTGCCCTTAAGACATGACACTGGATATCAAGACAAATGCTTGGTTTGAATCATTTCCTTTTCCAAGATAGAGTAAGGAAACTGAATTTAGCCAAAACAAACAAAAACCAACAAACCAAACAACAGCAGCAACAAAATAAACCATGACATTCTTTTACCTTCTGAAAAACTAACCATGTGAACTGCACCACATTGCACTCAAGGAACTTCTAAACTTTACAGTGTGCAGGGACAACAGATCACTCATGTAAGACATCTCTGGATGATAGAAAATTCACACTGCAAATAACTATACACCCGTAGCTGTTGAGTATGGCTCAAGTGCAGCAGCGCACAGGTCTTGTCAGTGTGGCTGTCAGCACAAGAATGTTCCCAACAGCACACCTGTCCTGATGAGACACGGGCTCAGATGCCTTCGGCCTCACAATCTTAGCTCTCGAAAGGTCTTCTATCCCAAAGAAGCTGTGGCCCAAATGATGCATCCCTTGGAGTTCACATTACCCCTCTCAAACCTGGAGGGATATAACAATCACCTGCGATAATTTTGAAAATTGCTGCAGCCTTACTCCATATTAAATCATACTCAGGGGCTGGGAAAGGGATGCTGTGGCTAGGATGAGCAGCACAGTTGGAGACAGCTGGCCTGTACCTTAGAAAGCAAGAACTAGAGAAAAGTTACAAAACACAAGGCGACTCAGTAAAAGAGTAAATGACCACAGAACCATCTTACTGTAAGATGTTCTCAGAGTGTGAAAGGATTAGTTTCTTACCCATCTGACTGTGTTCGTAGCTCCAGGACTTTGAACCTCTGTCGCCCAATTGCTTTCACTTTCACTACTTCGATTCCAAACTCTTGCTCTTCTCGATAAGCATATATCTCTGCTGTGGTTCCAAACTGTGCTTCCCTTTCCTGTACATTACTTCAAGGTAAAGTTTAAAAGACAACAGTTTTCAACATATTGCTTTAAATACGCAAAATTGGCAAAATTGTCAAAGGTGATACAAATGGAAAAACAATTTACAGCACCTAATCCTCGCTGCAAAGCTGATACACAAGGAGCAACAGTTTGACTGCTGCGGCCTGACAGTAGAGTTTGTAGTCACTGAAATGACCTAAGACCCAAAGGG
The DNA here is from genome assembly GCA_035773235.1 of Eospalax fontanierii. Classification (NCBI taxonomy): domain Eukaryota; kingdom Metazoa; phylum Chordata; class Mammalia; order Rodentia; family Spalacidae; genus Eospalax; species Eospalax fontanierii. Next base: position 77,191,002 of record CM069526.1, read on the forward strand.
TTTTAAACTGTCACTTCCCAAGCCAAACATTCTGTTAGCTGCTATATATGTATGGAGAGGACATTCTGTTTTCCTCTTCTGCCTCTACATAATTCCACCATTTGCTATAGGTGACTTCAGGTACAGCGTCAGTCTACCACTGGTTTGCATTCATACAACTTGTGAGTTTTTAGAGGGGGAAAAGGAAACCACTGATGAGGAAAAATAATCTTTTACATTAAAATATAAAAGCTCCATTTGCCTTTGAATAAAGACAGTTCTGGAACTCAGATTCTAGGACTTTTAATTTTAATTTTTTATTGAAAAATTAAATGAGTGAGTTTTTCAAACAGCAGACACAACTAAATTGCATGTGATAGTAAATGTGACTTAATAATGAAAATAATAAAGATACTCCAAAATTTGAACTTTTACAAGGTTTTAACCTCACATTCTTTTTCAACATCTCCTCTACATACAAAATTATAGTCTACTTTGGATTCAGTGCTGACCTTGCTGTGACAACAGAAAAGGCCATGTGTTCAGTAGATTGACCTAGTGTTTTACCTGTATGCAAGAACTGCAAAGGTTCTGTCTTTCTGAATTAAATTCCGCACCATACTGACTTCTTGAGGGTGGGAAAGCTGCAGTGGTAATGTCTGCCCAGGAATCAAGATCATCATCACTTGTGGCAGAACAGGAATCACCTGACAGCTGTCGTCATCATGTAAAGTCCTGCCATGAAACTCTTCCATATCAGCTCCCAGATACTATTTGAGAACATATACACAGTTATGACAGACTCCTAACACAAATACACCTCAGCACACTAAAACACAAGTCAGAGGAAATATGTAAACAGACAATACACACTTATTTAAAAACTTGATTATATAAGCATAGGTCATGAAAGTAATTTTTAATATATTTACTATGAGAAAAATATCCAATCTTTTATGAAGAATCATGCAAGAAACATCTCCATGTCCACATATGACAACAAGTATAATATGTGATTATTTAAAACAGCACCCCTTACCCCAGAGAACATGCACTTAATGGCTCAGTTACGAACGAAACTGTACAGAGGATGACGATGTCTCAAGAAGTCATACCAGGATGTAGCATTAGTCAGTTTAAAAATTAAGTTTTTACACAGGGCTAGAAAGATGGCTCAGCAGTTAAGAGCACTGACTTACTCTTGCAGAAGACCCAGGTTAGATTCCCAACACCCACAACCATCTATAACTTCCAGGGGATCCAACACCCTCTTCTGACCTCTGCCAGCACTGCACAACACAGGTGCACTTAGAGATATGCATGCAAATACATTCATACACATATAATAAAATATAAAAACAGGCTTTGCATTTATATATTAGAAAATAGCCACGAATTACAGGAGGATATAGTATTAACTTGCTTTTAAAATAAATGGCCCAAATCCTACTCACATTTCCAGAGTAAGCTAAAATCCAGGAATCCTTAAATCAGTCGCTTGTATTTAGGAACTTCTACCCACAGTTAAAGGGACATCTATTATATTAGCTCAGTTACTAAGTTACATACTGTATGTGACGTTGGCAGACTGGTGTCAAAATTTATGATGTTTGGTTTTCTGGCTTCTTTGCTATCCTGGTCCTCCACTTCCATTTCAATTTCATCTTCTTCTTCACTCTCTGCTGCAGAGGTAGAATATCATAAGAAAAAAAAATGAGATACATAAAAAAGTCACATCTGTATTCCCTTTCTAATGCCTTCTTGAGGGATGCCTTTATAAAAGCATTTGGCGATCACAGTACTGTGCAGGGGCAGAGGGCCTCTGGGGCTTACCCTGGTTTCTGCCACACAGACCTTTCCTTCTCCCTAAAAACTCAGGTTTCTTTTTATAACAGTTTAAGATTTACAGCAATGTGAGAAAACAGTATAGTGTTCCCAGCCATCACCTTACCTACAGTTAGCATCTTATATCTTATATTCAATTGGTAACTTGCCAGAGCTAAGTCATCAATATTGGCACATTGCTAGGAACTGAACTCCTAATTTTATTTCGAGTTCCTTAGATTTTTTTACCTAATCTCCAATTCCTATATGGATTCCCCCTCTGAGATACCACGTTGTGTTTAGGGATCACTGCTCCTTAGCCTCCTTTGGCAGGGTGGCTATTTATTTTTCTTTGGTTTTGAGGGCCTTGACCATTCTGAGGAGTACATGTCAGATATTTTACACAGGATCTCAGTCAGAATCTGCTTGATGTAATTCTCAGGCTCACACCAAGTTTATGTATGTCAGGTGGAGAAGGACAGCACCCTCACATTACATCAAGTGTACATACTAACAACTTTGACTTACTTCTATTGATGTTAATTTTGATCACCTGGCTGTGAACAAAGCTGTCAGGTCCCTCCAATAAAAGGTAAAATGACGTTTTTTCCATCTTTCACACTGTTCTCTTTGAAGGCGAGTCACTAGGTGCAGCCTACACTTCAAAGGGTGAAGCACTATATTAAGGTACCTGGCTTTCCAGGGGAAATAGCTAAATAAATGCTGTGAAATTCTCCTGCATGGAGACTTTTTCTCTCTCACCAGTAATAAATTTTCACACCTTACATAATGAATTCCACCTAATGAAACTTCAACTTCCTCATCTAAAATATGACAGGCTCAAATGATCATCTCTGCAGTTTTTTCAAACACCAGCTATAAAGTTTCTATGTGAGAGAAAAAGCAAGGAAGAAATAAAGCAAGCACTCATCAAAGATTTGCTAATTAAAACAATAAAATCTGCCCTCGAACCTGGCAGAAGGAACTGCTCTCTCCAGTGATACTACTTCCCTGGCTGTAAGGATCACCTTAAAACGAAATGTTTACAGTTATTCTATACAAACTTTGCTTTGTAACTTTAAGTTTAAAAATAAAGCACAAAGCATAAAATATATTTTAAGAAAAATATCTTAAGAACTTTCTCCACACATTTTTTAGAATTATAAAACCTAAGGTGATCTACTTTAAAACCTAATGTTACAACAACAAAACCCCACATACTACAGTAGGCAGATGTCATCCTATGAAGTGGGAGTCTGCTCTTCTCCTGACAACTCCGGGTACATTTCCCATTCCAGGATTCTGAACTGAGAGTGATTTTAGTCGAGATCTCGAACTCTGACTCTGACGGAATCACAACTGGAGGATCCAGAAGAGGTGGGGCCAGGGGCGCTCCTAAGCATCCAGCACCACTTAAAGCTCACTTCACAACAAAGAATTCTCCAGCCTGGAATTCTCAGTTTCATGGCCGGGAAACACTGGCCTACATTAATCATAAAAAACTCACTAAATCTTGTGTCTATTCATGTATTTTTAAATGCCCCAAATAAACTTCCGAATCCATAAGCTTTCATAACTAATTGTTCATTCATTGTTTTCCTTTGTGAAATCATTACTTAGATCATTTCACCTTTAACTAGGTCTCTGAAAGAGAATACAAAGATTTTACAATACAGTAATTACCTGGGTCTTTATATTTATTCTTATGAATTCCTAAATATGATACTTTGTCAAAATGGATAACACAGTTATTTCAAGTTGCATGCCAACAGTCAATGACTAAACATTTGTAAACACATTTTCCTGAGAAAATGTGTTATTGAGAGATAAAAAAAATAATGAGAATCTAATTTTTTGTATCTATAACTGTGGAAACCTAGCTTTTACTTGGCATTTGAAGATCCCCACATTCACCTCTACTACAGCAACTGTAAAATGAACTATTAGCTCAAAAACGAGTTTTAACATTTCCATTTCCACTCTCCTTTCATTCTTTCAGTGAATAAAAGTTGTATATAGAGGTTGTTCTCATAAATACAGCTATACCCCACCTCTTCTATTCAGCCACGTTTCTCTTAGAATATTTCATTTGGCCAGCATAGCTTCTTCACACCTAAAATATTAAGCAATTTCTTCAGCATTTAAAGGCAAGTACCCTTCAAAGTAACTTACATCATAGATCCTGAGACAAACCAACGTTTCTCCAGAAGTGAAACTTATCATCTGGAAGAACCATTACTCTAAACGTATAACACCTCTGACTTTTTAGATTGAGAATCCACACACTGACTTTTCATAGCTATCGGGGTGAAGTCTGATGACTCATCTCATCTGAAGCGACACATGAATGCCAACAAAACATTAGTGTCCTCCTCGGCACATTCACAGTGGAGCTGATGTCTCTGAAATCTCTTCTGTTGAAAGATGACACACCTACTTTTTATGTCACTTCAGCCAGAACAGCTTCAAAACAAACAAACAACAAAAAACCACCACTGTTTTACAGAAAAGCTGCTTCCTACAGCATGAATAAATACACGCCTGGCATTTTCCCCTTGAGTTCACACTACCACCAAGGGACAAATCAATATTCCTAGCACAGCCTTCCCAGCGCAAGGCTTCCAATTTCTGAAACTGGAAATTATTTGATAACTCACAAAAAAGCTTCAAGATCCAATAACAAAAGATGCAAGTTTCCCAACAACTTAGAACCAGCCTACTTCTCCAGTCTTACCTTCCTCAACCATTATTCTAAGTGTATTTTGGGTGTTTTCAAATCTATGTACCAAGATTTTTTTCAATCCCTCTGACTCCTTGAACATTCTCTACCTCTGAAAAAAATCATAAGAGAGGTAGAGGGCTTGCCTTGCATGTAGAAAACTCTGGGATCCACCCCAGAATAAAATGCAATAGAAGAGTCCTAACAGCACCCAGTTTTCTGGTCCTAAATGAACTGCACCTGGGATTCTAACAATTCTCAGTAGCCTCACCTCATTGTGGAACTCCTTAAGTACAACCTTGTGTATCATGTTTTCATAACAACAAAATCTAACACATTGTCTGGCATATGTCATACTATCTTGTTTCCAGCATTCTATGAATACTAAGAACAGTACTCCAACATGAGGCCAAGGTTTAAAGCGTCATAAAATACATAGGAGAGATGTCTTTAATACCACTCCTTTATCTCGAAAGAAAGCACATATCTGCAAGTAGTTAAGACGTACGAGCTGTACACAGCCCAGCACACCGCCGAATCCGGTCTCTGCAACTGGGTTACTTTGCAAGTCATTAAACATTTAACAATTTGTTGTCTACAAGCAAGGATCTTAACAGGCGACAAGTCTAAAAGCCAAAGCAGAAATGCATAGAAAGTATTTACTTGGGGACGCATAGAGCGATTAGTGCTTAGTACTCATTAGCTGTCAGTCTTAAGACAGTCATGCAGGAAAAAAAGTAACGGCTGCTAATGGGACCCGGTCCCCCCACGTCGCCCAGTTCGAGAGCATTTCCACGCAGGCTTGCTAAGGACGGGGACTAAGAAGAAGAGGACGGGGTCCCCGCCCCGGGCAGCGAACGCCCCTCGCCCCTAACATCCCCCACGGCCAGGGAGAGCACCCGGTGGGAGCCTCGGTGCGAGGCCGACGCCAGGCCGCCTCTCGCCGTTTTGCGCCCCAGACGCTGCCCCTGCCCGTCCTGAGGGGGACGGCTCCGGACCTCGCCCTCCACCCGCTGCGGGCGCCGGTCCCAGGTTACCAGGCAGCAGCGGCAGGTGGTTGCCCATATTGTGCGCAGCGTCCTGGGGCTCTCCCTCGTCGGCCATGTCTGTTTACCCGCAAAGGAGCCTGGGACAGGGCGGGGCCGTGATGCAAGGGGAGGGCCGGCGCATCGCCGCGGCCACGGCGCTTCCGGGCCACAGCGCCCCCTGGCGGCGCCAGCGGGGCAAACAGGGGCCGAGCCAATATCCGCAAAGATGCAGGAACGTTTGCCTCCAGAGGACCAGTGTGGAACCCAACGCTAACCATCGACATCCACGACCTAGAGCCCATCACACACGTTATAGATCCCTTTCTTCTTACCAGTCCCTGCCTCGACTTCTTTACTCAAGACATTTCTACAGGTGGGAACCTGAAGCTGAGTTTTTAGTCTCTACCTCGTTCTTATAGGTGGAGGGAGCTGAGAGCAAATAGAAACCTACCTATATTATACAGCATCACCTTCTATTCTGGAAAACTATATACATGCATATTTGGAAAACGCATCGGCTTTTTTCAAGGGCAGTTGGAAAAGAGTTCATTTTTATCAACTTTTGTAATGCTCTTATGTAGTCCTAAATAAACACGATTTAATATGAGACAGGACATGCACAAGAACAGAATAAAAATGTTTTGTAAGTTAACCGATAAATAAAATTGTCGGGTTATAAATTAGTCTAGTTATGATGACTTCAACGAAGTGAATATAGATCAGCATATGGCAAAAATCAAGATATGCCAGAAGAAAGCTAATTGCTTTACTGTGATGGAACTTTAGCTGGCAAGATTTTCAGGATTCTTAGAGGGTGGACAAAGGTTTTCTTTTCAACATGTTTTGATTGAATAAGGAAAACTGAAAAAGTTTAAATGGCATATCTGAAGATGGTGGGTGGAGGATGAGAGAGAAATACTATAAAGAAAACTAATGAATCCAAGATTTTAAAAATCTTTTGTTTTATTCTTTATAGAAAATTGCCTCACTCAAATGCCATGGGCTGAAAATGTCTGTGATGGTGACAGTGGATTTTCAATCAATTTTGTTTAATCACCCCCCCCCCCTTTTCAGACTAGGTCTTATTATGTAGTCCTGCCTGGCCTGGAACTCCCTATATAGACCAAGTGGGGCCTCGCAGAGTTCCACCTGCCTCTGCCTCCCAAGTACTATAATTAAAGTCGTGCTACCAAGCCTGGCTCATTCTGCCTTTTGACCTAGATCACTCTGTGACTTAGGCCAAGACACTTTATACCCCCAGGAATCAGTTTACCCCGTATTAAAAGAAGAACATGACAAATACTGCCTCGGATGTGCTCTCCTTAATAATGCCTGAAGTATTAACAGCTTGTATCATTAGGTTTAAAACAATTATATTTGCTATCGTTCTGAGTTAGTGGTGTTATGGAGATCATTCTAGTTAGTTAAAGAATGGTTTTGTTCCAAAATGCCAGAAAGGATAGATGAGGAGTATGAGAGAAAGGAGAAAGAATTAAAGTTCATGCATATACATCTGTATATGAGTACATACACACATTTGATGTTAACGCATGATAGATTTAACTAGTTTGTAGAGTTTCAATAATCATGTTTACCTGCAGCATTATTGTCTTTATATAACATGTGGTTTGTATGTTGTGTGCACATATGGATTTGTCTTCATGGAGTATACATATGACAGTACATATAGAGGGCCAAATTCAACCTTGAATGTTATTATTAGACATCATCTACCTTGTTTTTTGAGACACAGTTTTTCACTGTCTGGGGCTCCTACTTAAACTAGCATGGCTGCCCTGTGATCCCCAGGATTCTGCTTGTCTCTTGCTTTTCCAGTGATGAGATTACAAGTGTTCCAATCATGTCTGATTGTTTTGAGGGTTTTTTCCTATATGAGTTCTGAGGATTGAACTTAGGTCCTTATGTTTGCACAACAAGGACTTTGCCAACTGAACTACCTCCTAACCTTAGACAGCTAGTTTCTAAACAAGGAAGTTCTGACATTACTGTTGTACTTCTCCCAGAAGTGGCACTAGAACTGTTTTCTGAACCCTGGGTCAATCAAGAACTCTCTAGACAACAAAGGACAGCTGTAAACCTGGGGACCCAGTGTGTGAAGCTGGAGAAGCACTAGTTTGTTCTTTCTATTTTGTAAATTTCTTCAGGGTCACCAGAGTTCCCATGTGTGTGTCTTTCACTCGCCTTTCTTATCTTTTATCTCCCATCCATGCAAATCCACCATCTGCTCCCTCTTCCATTTTATCTCACTAGTGTCTACCCATTCATATCCATAGCTTCATCTTTCAACAGGGATCACAAAAAGATATCACTGACGAAAATGCCTACACTAGCAGATTTCTTGGAATAAAGTCCTGGATATTAAAAGTAAATAGAAAAGCATGATCATGTAACATTTAGTGTATGTGTGTATGCATGTATGTGCAGGTGCACTCACCCATATATGTGCATGTGAGACTGTAGGTGAGCTTAGGATATTGTGGCAACCACGATTATTTTAAAATTGGGTCTCCCACTGAATCTGGACCTTGCTATTTTGGCTACACTGGCTGGCCAGTGAGGTCCTGGGATCTACCAGTTTCTTTCCCACCTCAGCACTTGGGTTAGAGGCATGCTTCACCATACATGGCTCTTTGTGTAGGTTCTGTAGATCTGTAGTCAGGTCCTCGTGCTTATACAGCAAGCATTCTTTACCCACTAAGCCATCTCCTCAGTCTGCATTCATCTTTAATATGGTCACTTTATCCAGAAACAAAGTATCACAAAGCATTCATTATCTCTCTCCTTGCATGAAATGCTGATTGGCAAGGTGCTTTGCAAATCAGAGGGAGAAGAGCAGATATGCTGGCAGATCACTGGCCTACAGCTCAAGGATTATACCAACACAGTTAAGGTTGATACAAATGAAATGAAAACGACTCATAGATCTTTCCATCTCTAGCTTCAAATCAATATTAGCAACAAGAGATACATATACTTGAAGATCATTTCTGACCCTGGCCTTTTTGTTACTCTCTTTTGTATTTACTATTTTAAAGAATGATATTTCTCTGCTCAGCAACTTTGAGTACTTCTCTGTGAATTTACTCTTACCTCTTGTAGTACCGTGTGCTGCTCCCTAGCTTCTGCCAAGGTACAACACAGATGTTGGTTTCACCTAAATCAGTGCTTTTTGTTTTGTATTTAGTATAAAATCATGCATTATTTGCTTTCCTCATTGCTGTGAACCACTAAGAGGCACCTTAAAGGAAGTAAGGTTTATTTTGGTTTGGAGTTTGAGAATAAAACTCATCATAGGGAAGATAGGTGGTGGGAATATCTTGCAGCCTTCGCTGCAGGAGAAATGACACTGCTTGCTCTTATCTAGGTGGATCAAGAAGCAGGAATGGGACAGGAAGTGGGATCTCAAGCATGCCTCTTAATTACCTACTTCCACACCTCCATTTGTCAGGTATTTTGTCACAGCAACAGGAAAAGTAACTAATTTATAGACATGAGCTCACAGATCATCATTCTGGTATGTAACCATTCAATTATTAGCAAAATTTAAAAACAGAGAAGACTAAAATTTGGTTTTCTATTATTTCTATTTATTCTATTTCTATTATTCTATTTCTATTATTCTATTTAATATTGGTATCGCTATTAAACTTTGCTATGGACTTAATGTTTTGGCAATGTTGTAAAGCCTCCACGGAGAATGTCAAACATGAGAAAGGGATTCCCAACACTTTCTGAAAGGATGCCCAATCACTTCTACAGCATCAGCACTGTGTTAAGATGCTCTAGTTTTAATCATTGCTCTTGCTGAATGCAATTGAGAAAATGCCAAGATTTGCTTTGTTCATTTTGTAGGCTGACAGTGCATTTTTTTCCAGAGATCTCACGGCTGCTACTCATACTTCAACTCGTCATCATGTGCTCTGGAAAGCAGGCTTGCACAGGGTGGGTTCAGAGAACTAGACTGCTTGCTCTGCTGTACTGAGTCAGGGTCCAGAAAATAGAAGAGTCGTGGTTTATAGCCCCGTCTGATGTCTTCTGAGCTTCATCACGTGGCCATTTTCCTGTCCCCTGGCATTTCTCTGGCCTGGCTGAAGGTACCTGGGCAGCCACCATATTCTAACCAGTAAGCAGACTGCACTGGTTTAAATCTATATCATGCCTGTCGCTGGCAAAGCAGAGCATTCTGGGATTCACCCTCCCCATACACAGCCTCTCTCTTTGCCAGACTAGGGCTAGAAAAAAGACAGAGTGGTGAAGCTCTTATTATTCTGAAACACTCAAGCATAAATCTTGCTGATGACAGAGATTGGCCCAGTGCCTTAGGCAGGGATATAATCAATGAATACAGAGAGCATAAAATGCTTAAAATTTAACCCTTTTCCTGCAAAATGATTTCCTGCCTCACTTAGCTCAAGTGGGTCTTTACTCAGAAACTTTCTGATTTTTTCTCAAGGAAGTAAGACACTTTCTATTTCATTTTAAATCTTGCTCTTTCTTTTTTCTTTTCTTCTTCCCTTCTCTCCTCCCTCCCTTCCTTCCTTTCTCTCTTTTCTTGTGTTTTTAATTTTGCTTTTACTTTGATGTATATTTTTATTGAATTTTTGTGTATTTCATACAATAAATCTCAATCATATTTAAATGCTCTCCCTCACCCACATTCCCATACCCCATACTGAATTTCATTCATTCTGTCATATATGTTAAGGCCTATCAAGTCAAGATTTTCTACCCAGATGTTCCTCAATGCAAATTCATCCACAGGAGTCTAGCTGGCCCATCCAAAGTCACTCCGTTAAAGAAGATCAGTTCTCCCTCACCTCAGCAATAGTCAATTGCGAATAGCTCCTTGGTTGGTTACAGTTGGGGCCTGCTTCTCATTTCCCCAGATCTGTGCTGGGTTTTTGTCTGATTGAGTCTGCGTGGGTCCTGTGCATGCTGTCACCATTGCTGCAAGTTCATATGAGCAAGTTACCAGAGGCCTGAAAACCCATTTCCTTATGTTCATGCACCCACTCACAATTTTTCCGCCTTCTCTTCTGAAATTCCTTTCCTTTTTTATTTTACTTTAATGTATACAAGTGTTTTGTCTGTATGCATATAAGTGTACCCAGGTGTACAATGCCTGTGGAGGCCAAAGAGGGTGTTTGATTCCCCTGGAACTGAAGTTGTTAGCTATCATGTGGGTTCTGGGAACCAAATGTGGGGCCTTTGCAAGAGCAGCCATTGCTCTTAGCCACCGAGCCATCTCTCCAGCTCCTTCTCTCCTTCTTTTACTTTTGGAAAAAGGATCTTGCTATATAGCCGAGGCTGGATATATAGCTCAGGATGACGTCAAACTTAAAATATTCTGCCTCCAACTCCTGAGTGTAGGGATTATAAGCTTATAGCTCTGTACCAGGTGAAAATGTATTTTTCTCTTCTGCTTGCCCTGCATGGGCATTAAGGGCAGTAATTAGGCCTTATTCACCCTTTAATGCGCAGTAAATAAACTATAGGGTATTGATTAGATATGGTGGAACGTAATTCAAGTCAGTAAAGATGGCTTCCCCTTTGTCTGCATAGTCATGGGAACTGCTGTTAGAGTGATCACTCATGGGGAAGACCCAACTATCTTCTAGATCAGTGGGGAACTTTCTAGACTTCAAGTCAGGACGGGAAAAGAAATACTGAAAATAATGACTGTAACAATCTATATTCACAAGATACTTTCTACCTGCCAGGCCCTAGGAGAGACTCCTACTCATCATTCACTTAATAGTAACCCAGAAGGATGGCATCTGTAAGCCATCTAAAGGTACCAGAAAGCTGACATTCCATAACTAGGGCTACACAGCACCAAACTAACAAAGCTGGGGTTATAAATCTAGACCATGCTGTCTCCAAAGAGAAGACGATCACTACCACTGGACATAGTGAAGAGAATTAGTTGAGGATAGAAGAGCAGGCAGTGTGGGAGGAGGTAAGAGGCAGAGGGGAGACACTGTGATGTAATCCTCCACAAATACAAGAGGCATTTCTTCCATAGAACGGTAGGAAGCAATAAAAGGGTGGATCTTGGGTTATGTATTAGGGGAATAATAATCCTCCAAAGATGGCCACCTGTCAATATGTCACCTTCCATGGCAAAAGGACACTGCAAATATACTAAATTAGGAATCTTGAGTTGGTAGAACTATCTGGGATGACTGGGTTGGCGTCATCCAGTATGATGGACTGTCATAACAGGATGCAGGTAGGTCTGAGTCCAAGAAGAAGACATGATGGCAAAAGAAGGTTAGTGATGTGAGGCACTGGGAGCCATGCCCTGCAAGACAAGGCTTCTCCCTCAGAGGCCTCTAGGTGGAACAGCTAGTGGGCATCTTCATTAATTTTAGATTTCTAAACTCCAGAGCTGTGTGATAAGAAGTTCCCATCATTCTAAGTTTGCGGTTAATGTGTTCCCCTAGGGGCAGAAGCTAAATGGTACAATTCAGAATGCAAACTACAGAGGAGTTTCAAAATACAGCTCAGATAGACTTCTGTGGGCATTTTTTTCTGGGAGGTTGGGAGTATGTGGAATGGCTTCCCAAGGGGAACCCAGGATACCTGAATGATTCGAATACAGATGGAACGCCAAGCCCCACTTTAGAACTTCCTAATGATTGCTCATTCGGTGATCCCAATGGTGACGATCAATTTATAATCTTTCCAGATAGACAGATTAATGAAATAGGGCTGATGTGACAACACTGACCTACACCAACCTTTGCTGAGGGTGAAATCAGAATGGGTCTGATAATAATAAAAGGGTTGTTTACTACACCCCCATCAGCCTTACTATGGGATGCAATGCAAGTTCACAAATCCTTCATTATGTCTTTTTACAAATGGTTACCATGTTTCACCGCATTACATTCACTTCATTACACTGCTAAGTAATGAGAACAGACCCAGGGGGACAAACCTAGTCTGTCCTCTCCAGAGCCTACAGTCTAGTAGGGGAAATATCAGACATCAAATAAATATTGTATCATAAAGAGTGAACATGCTACGAATGCTACAGACAGTTCGGACAGAAGTAGGAGCCTCTAATTGAAGGAACTGATCTTTCTGGGGAAAGGAGCCAAAAGATCTTACCCTGGGAGTGATATTAAGAGTCAACTTTAGAAAGCCATGTGGATAAAGGAGCGGACAGAGCAGCAACCACATAGAAAAGAGCCCCCGGGGAAAGAAGAAATAAAGTACAAACCTAGCCCTTGCCTAGAATCAAATGTCTACCAATCAGGATCGCCTAGATTTTCATGGCAGGGATTACATGGTGAGAACCCAAATAAAAAAACTCCACAACCACATAGTCTTGGCGAACATGATTCTTCTGTGCCTGTCTTTGCCCACTGCTCCCTTGAGAGAGATAAATGTATCTTTTTTTTAATCAGTTAGGATGTGGGTAAATTCCTCCATGGACTAGACCCCACTCACTCATCTGACTTTAAAAGTTAAGTTTTCAGCTCACTTTATACTTCAGAGACAGCAAACAGGAATAAATCTTTCAAATACTGATCAGCATGTCCAGACAGCATTCACGAGTAAAAAGAGGGAACTGGGTGTGGGAGTTGGAGTAAAACCATCACACACGTGCAAGGAAGAAAGCACAGATTTGTGCATTGTGACCAGGCTGGATATAAGTCTTGATTCAAGAACAGCAAAGAACAGCATCCATTCAAAGATGACTGTTGTCTGCAACAGCAAGGAGGGGAAAACAAAGGACAATCAGGAAATATCACCTAATCCACATCAATAGAACCGGTGGTTATTTTCACTCCGGTGACACAGATTCCTCAGAGACCAAGTAAAAGCTGACAAAGACTATGTGGAAAGTAAAGAAAAAAGATGCTGATGTCATCAGCCATATCTTTATGAGATAATATGACCAGAAAATATTGATTACTGCAGTTCCCTTAAGTCAGAAGACCTGCAGTTAAATTTCATTTCTCATTTACTATCATCTTTTATAACTCTCCCTTTAACAGTAAGTCATCTTTATTCTTTAATATGAATACGAAGATAAAAGATAAAAATGAATGAGATTTATCTCAAATGTATGCTGTATCTGGCACTTCCTGGCTATATACCCCTGGGTAGGCTACTTAGACCTTTGGCCTCTGCTTCCTCATCTTTCAAATTTTTCACTGGAAGTGATGATATTTCACAAGGGTGTGGGTGCCGGGGATGGAATGCAGTGCATGGGCTCTGACACTGACCTACAGCCAGCTCCCAATAATTCACATCTTCAAGGATGCTTGTGATATGAAATGTGATGTGGTGAAGCCTAGGAACAGAAGAGGCATGTGGTAAGCACCACCACCAAAGCTTAGCTACTAAGAGCTGCTAAACAGCACTCGGGTTAAGATGTGAGCCTACTGTTGGGTGGACGCCTTTCCACTTCCTTGGCTTGCCTAGTTGTTCTCTTGCTAACAATTAAGTGGTCGTCTCTGTGCTCCAAACCACTATTCTATTTTGCGACATCAGGGACAGTTTGTGGTGCTAGAATGAAATGTAAGGATGCAGGTGGAAAAGGACTCCACATTCTGTCCTCCATCTGGCACCTGGGAGCATCAGGCATCACAACAGTGCCAGTGTGTTTCCACAGCAACCAAATATCATGTATGGTGTCTCTGGGATTTGCAGAAGTTGACTTGCAAGCCCTCAAAAGCTCAGCACTAGCTGACCAGCTGCAATTCCTATAATGACTGAATTTCAGTTCAAATTACCCCCTTCTTTAAGTTTTTGAGATTAATAACATCAACATTTTTACCTTTGCTCTTGGAAGTTCAGCTCTTTCTTGTGATGCTCCTGCACGATACCTTCATGTTGTCTTTTTTTCTAAGATTACATACCTACCTTACAGTTCTTGTGTTGCCCCCTCTCTTTTCACATAACAAGGAGAGATCATATACTTTTGTGTCTTGACACAGATTAATCAATCCACTTTTGTATTTATTTATTATTTCTTTTAGTTTTCTGAGGCAGGGTCTCACTTGACTAGCCTGGAACTCATTATGTACACCAGGCTGGCCTCCATCTCACAGAGATCTTCCTGCCTCTGCCTCTCTAGTTCTGGGAGTAAAGGCATGTGCCATTGTGTCAGACTATTCCTCCAGAAGATAGTACCCTACTGATGAAGACAGGACATACTTGGGATACAGGACTCAGAGCAATGGAACAGGATCTGATGTGGAAGCCTTCTCCACGTAATTTAGCTTCCATAATTCTACAGGATAACATACAAGTTGCTAAGGGGGAAAATCAATCAACAGTCCAACCCAACCCTAAATTCTAATAACTGTAACAACTGGCATAGCACAGTGCTTCTTTTGTGCAGTAGAAGCACTCTCATCTGAGAATTATTGGAGACTGAGTGCTACTAGGAGAGGGAGAGTATGCCTGACTTACAATCTCTAGGTAGCCTGACCAGACTCCAGTGGGTGAATTTGCACTAAAGGATACCTGGGCACTAATGCTTGACTGGATAGAACTTACCATGTACGACAGGTTACTTGAGGTCCAGTGGGGTGGGGGTATGGATGGGGGAGAGGCATAAATTTGATTAAGAACTGGTGTATGAAATCTATGAAACTCACTAAAAAATTCTGCTTTGTAAAAACTACATGGCATCCAAATAGTCTTTTAGTGTATTTTAAAATAAATCTTTTTTATTATGTCATTTTCTTCCTCTTGTTAAATGGGACCATAGTTTTTGCTCTGTTAGAAGAATTTGAATACAGAGATACTTGTCTTATGGCCAATTCTGTAAGTTTAAGTACTAGATTATTTATTCAAATAAAAAGTTAGCTTCATTATTATAAAACAGTAAGTTTTATTTTAAAAACATTTGTTTGTTTCTATTTTATGTGTTTGAGTGCTGAATGTAAGTGCACCACATGAGTGCAGTGCTTGTGGAGGCCAAAAGAGGGCATCTGATCCTCTGGACCTGGATTTAGGGACAGTTGTTAGATATCATGTGGTTTCTGGGAACTGAACCCAAGTCCTCTGCAACAGCACCCAGTGCTCTTAACTGCTGAGCCATCTCTCCAACCCCCAATTTACTCATAAAGGAAACTGAGTGAGAGACCTGAATGGGTCCTTCATAAAGGAGGATTTCTAAATGCCCAGCAAATCAAGTAGCAGTGGATGTTCAACCACCTTTGCAATCTGGGAATTGTTATTTATAACTCAATGAAATACTAAACTGATTAATGTTAAAAATACCAAAATTCTAAATATTGATGATGACCTTGAACAAGGGGAACACTTCCACACTACAGGGATTAGCACACATTGGTTACATTTTGAAAACCTTATATGGATTCCCTATGTCACCCTTGCTTCAGCAATTACACACTCCTAGGTCTGTCTTCATTGACATGCATGCATTTAAAACCCTTGCCAGAAGGTTATGGATGTGTTAATAATAATTCTAATCTGGAGACAACACAATCAAAATAATAAAGAACATAAAACATAAAAACATTAGATAAACTATAGCTACTCAAAGTATGGATAAATGAGTAACAGAAATCAGCTGAAAATGATACATATTAAGTGATTCTATTCAAAACAAAGTTCAAAAATTGGAGCCAGGAATCTGGATTTGAAAGCCATCATCATTAACCTTGATCTAAAGGAAGGAACACTGTAAGAAAATGGGACATTTGTCTTACTAATATTCTATTTCTGGAAATGATTGACAGTTTCCTGGGTGTGATAACTCCATTCGTTCTGTGATAATTCATTTATTGTTTTGAATTATGTGTAAGTACTGAACTTCAATAAAAGGTTTTAGAATATTTAAAACCTGACATTCCTGGTCTTCATTCAGCACTTAGATTGAAAATTTATTTTCAGTTTATCCCTTACTATGTTTTAACTTTCTTTAGTTTCTTACAGTCTCCTATAGACCCAAATCACAAAATAAAAGAGTGCTTTACTCATTCCTTATGATGCTGCACAATGCCAAGCAGACTATGAAATCTATTATGGCAAGATTTTACTGTTTTGAATCTCTAGGGCTAAAGGCACTGCCTGACTCCAGTAACATGCTCACTCAATTATTGAGTAAAAGCTAGGAGATATTTGCCTAAACTATCTCATTACCATTCTCACAGCTCTAATACAGAATCTCACTAGAGAAGACATCCAAACATATTTGAATATATGAAAATAAATTCTGAAACCAAAATTACGGTTTAAGCTACATGGTGCCTCATAGGAAAATTGACTTCAAATTCTTTTAAACTATGCACTGAACTGCCATCAATTTCCTAGGTAAAGTATATTACCATTCAAATATATTTTCTGCTCGGTTGATTATTTTCTTTTCTGTCAAAATTTTTTAGATCTCCAAGAAAAGAAACTGCTGTGTGGTTTAGCATTTTCTAGAAGTTTTTTTTTTTCTTTTTGGTTGATGACTGTAGAACGAGCATGCTATGATATAAATAGCAGAATCAGATCAACTGGTTTATTCTGCCAAATACTGACTTCAAGATACTCATCCTTAAAATGGAGGAGGTTGGAGTTGTTAAAGAAAGAAAATTATGTCTATACCAGCCAGTCACGATCCCTGCTACCCAAGGCAGACATCGTTTATCAAGAGCATCATGATTATCTACCAAGTTCAAATGTAGCTTTGGAAATCTCTGTCTAGCACGCTGGAGCCACACCAATGAATTGCAGTTGGTGACTAGGTAAAGCTTAGTTGTCGGTCCTCAATGAAATGATGCAAACATGTACCTTCAAAGTTCTGTGTTTCTATGACTACTAAAAAGTAGCATCCCCCATGACGACTTCAAGGCACCGCGCCATCTTCAAGTGTGCTCAGAGCCATCAAAGAAAGATTACTTTCTATTACTCACATATTCATAGGACTTTATTGTACGATCAATCTTTGCAAATGGATTGTTCACATCTAGTGCTCATTTAACACAATTCTTCGTTATACATTTCATTTCTAAATCTAAATGTAAAATTAGCACAGGGACAAGTATCAAATGTCCTCAGGTAATCCAGATGCCTCACGTCTCAAAACCCTCTGTCTCCTAAGTATCAACAGTGAAATGGATTCTAAAACTGTAACACTTGACAGGTAGGCATTCACTTTGCTTCTTTATTCAAGAAGCGAGCTTAGAGAAATCAGGAACAAAGGTCTAAGAAACTGCCCCAGCAACAGTCTTGGGTTTCAAGTATTTTAATAATATCTTCATATTAGTATTAATATTACAATGACTCTGGACAAACACCTTTATCTAATGTTAAGTATATTGCAGTGTATATTACACTGACTGGGTAACTGCTGACATCTTGTTAACATGGTATTACTTAACAGATGAAAGTGAGGATTCTGTGACTTTCATAAACACTTTAGGTGAGAATGTCAGAGCCCTGGCAAATAATTATTAACGCATTGCAATCTCCCTGAAGAAATTGTATTCCCATTCTAGAAGTGGAGTATCTTTTATTTATTCACCCAAGACTTAGGTTTAGAAAACTATTTCCTACCTTAGGGTACATGAACTATGTATGACCCAAGAATGCACACTTCAGACTGAAGGTTAGGCAATGGTGGTGTATGGAGCTGAGCTGAAAAGGATCATATGATGCTTGAAGGTATTTGTAAAAAAGGTACCATCTAAGTTCTACTGTGCCAAGGAGAAAGAGCTGGGAGCTAAGAGTTAATAAATGTAGCTGAAATCCTAGGTGTGATTCCAGGATAATCCCTTACCACTTGGATGGTTTCCTTTTGTATAATTCTGGAGATGAATGAAGGTGACCCAAGCTTTTTCCAGTTCCAGCATCCTAGATGCCAGTAAAATGTTAAAGAAAATGAGCTTCATGACAAACAGTGTTGAGCATCCCTTTAGAGGAGTCCTGGTTGGCCCAGTCAGCTATGCAAAGTACTGGACACTTGCCTAATTCTTGTAATTTTAGGACATGTTTATTAAATTTTTATTGTCGTCCTGGTAAATAACTATGAACTTGTCAGCTTAAACAAACAAATTTATAATCTTGTAGTCTTATTTGGCTATAAAAGAGCTGGCAATTTTCTTTCTAGAAACTCCACAGAAGATCTTGCTTTAACAGCTCCACATTCCTTGACCCTCAATGACAAATAGGATGCAAAGCCCAAAGGGCTGTGGGCAATACTCACTCTCCAGAAGAGCAAATGAGGAACATGACCTGTTCAAGGTCACAAAGTTACTGACGAAGCTTTGCAGTAACCTAGGCCTTTTTACATATAGCCTGTTTTTTTGTGGCTTCTCTAATGGGATGCTCACTACAAAAGGTGTTTTGTTTATTAAATCCATGGATGCAAGATTCTATTATATGAAATGAATAGTTTTGTATGAGAACAGAGATTTGTTAAAAGGTTTGTAGATGAAGTGTCAAGATGGTTTGCCATTTTCCAAAAGAATCATTTTTTAATCTCAAGTGACGAATTTGCTAGGTTGCCAAAGGGACATGACATTTCAATAAAGGTCACATGAAATTGTGAGGGGTACAAACTCTGATGTATCAGAAATTTAAGAAGAAGTTACAAGCAACTTTGGACTTTGGAACCTTTATGGTTCTGCCTTTAGCTTTCGTTAATGCTGCAAGTGTATGGATCTATGTGTTCATTGTCCATCATCCACACCGTCCAGTGACTCAGCGCATACAGAGCACCTGTCAGGAGCATTTGGGATACATTGATAAGAACAAAGGAGTTCTTGCTTTTGTAAGACTGAAAGTAGTAATCTAGGTCCCAAACTGTGTTCTCTGTGTGCTCACCTACACAAAAATTTCCATCTCCCCTGAACTTGCAGTTCAACAAACTTCTAAATATGTTGTTTTAAAGCCAACTGACTTAAATAAAAACAGTTTAACTGGTGTATAGCCACTGGGTTTTGCTCTCCCCATAGTTCCCTGAGATTCCAAGCAAGATGAAGGTGGTGGGTAGAGGTGTGGATGAAGAGCCAATCGGTGTATGTCCCCTCTCCCACATCTGGCCAGGCTTCACTCCTATTGCTGCCCCTATTTTCTCTGGGGAGACTGTCAAACTTTCAATGAAGTGAATATGCCCCTTAACCAACCTCTGGGAACTACAAACATACTCTCTAAATTGAACAAGTCCACCAAACAGAAAATCTATACAATGTCAAATTCAAATCCAAGCTCAATTCAGTTTCTACCTTTCCATCATTTCCTCTTGTTCTCATGTGGAGTCTTCCCATGACCTGAGAGTGTGTGTGTGTGTGCACAACATTTACCAGAATTCAAATTAAAAATCTGTTACCATGAAAGGAGTGATTGTGGTGTCCTAAGTTCATATTCAAGAAGACAGACTCCCAGAACTTTCTTTTTCCACATGGGAATCTACCAGTTCAGCAAGCAATGAAGCTCCCCATGGCAGGACTTAAATCAGTTATCTAAATGTCACTTAATAACCCCTCGGAATCTGATAAACATCAAAATGTAATTTTCTCAACTGTTCTGAGTTGACTATTCATTCTGAGAGATGCTGAAGACTTGAACTTTATGAGAAGCTATCTCATGACTAAGGATACTTTCTTGAATAATGGATGCTTTCACCTAACACATTCACTTTAAGCAACACGGACTGAATTGCTGAAGCATTTGAAAGTACCAGAGATGCGTATCTAAATTAATTTAATTCTATTATTTGAGCTAATATCAGTTCACATCAGTCATAGAGATTTTTCTAACTTATACGTGTTCATACGAGTGCTTTTTATTTTTTTAATTTAAGGCCTTATATTTGTTGTTAGTTATAGTCAGTTGACAAGTATTTATTTAGCATCTACTGTGTTCTGGGGACAATGTTAAATATGGAGCATACAATGAAGCACACAAAGAAAATCCCTAACCTCATAGAATTTATTACATCTCAAAATAAAGCTGAGGGGAAAACAAAGTAATATAAACTTATAATAGATAATCACAAAGAAATGAAAGGGAGTTGAAACAGATAAAAGTGACGGGAACGGGCGTAAAAGAAAAGTCTTCAGAGTTGTTAATCACATAGGAGCTTTCAAATTTATAAGCCCGTATTTAGGCATAAAAAAGGGTTTTACATTTACTATCTTTGTAATTGCCCTTCATTCCATAATAAATATTTTACCATGAGAATCAAGTTCGTTAACACTTTCCAGACTAGTCAATGTTCATCACATCAGGATTCATATTTTATTAAATGACTGAAGGTGGTGAGAAATTCTAGTGTTTGCATTCTTCAAAATTCTCATTAAGCCAGATGCACAAAGATCCATGAGCCACAAGATGGCATAGTTGATATTTACAGAGAGCTTTGGTATGTGTGGGCAGCTTACACACACACACACACACACACACACACACACACACACTTTCTATTTCCTCTCAGTGAAAAACAAAACGGAAACATGTAAGAAAACCATGTCCTTTTTAAAAATACTCAAGTGAGGGCTGGATGTGGTGGAAAACACCTATAATCCCAGCACTCAGGAGTCAGAGACAGGTAGATTTTGTGAGATGGAGGCCAGCCTGGTCTACATAGTGTGTTCCAGGCCAGACCCTGTCTCAAAACACAAACAAACAAAAGATATTTGGCTTAAAATTTTAAAATAGAAAATGCATCCTCACACTTTTGTATGAAAATTAATGTTGAATGTTTCTTCTAGAATGTCTGACTCTGCATAATCATGTCAGTGATGTGAATTCCTTCTTTCCTGAAATGTGTGTGTGTGTGTGTGTGTGTGTGTGTATGTAGTAGTACTAGGAGAGTGGTACAACCTTTCTCCTCTCACTTTGATAAAAATACTAAATAATTTAAATTTTTGATTTATTTTTTTATTTTATATGTATAAGTGTTTTGCCTGCATATAAGTACATCTATGCAGGCAATGCCCACAGAGGTCAGAAGAGGACATTGGATCCCTGGAACTGGAGTTACAGATGGTTGTTAGCTATTGTGGGTGCTGAAAATGGATCCCTGGTCCTCTGGGAAAGCAGCCAGTGCTCTTAACTGCTAAGCCATCTCTTCAGCTCCCTCCAAATACTAAATAATTTTTAAAAAGAAACAATGAAGGAGTAATATCTTGGACTTTAGTTAAGAGCTTGGCCTTTTTTGATATACTTTTTCATGTCAAATGAATACAACTTGGCCTTTGATCTCTCCTGCTCACAAGTTCCTAAATTGCCTTTTATCCACCGACACCTTTCTACGCTTTCCTGCTTTAAAGCGTCTCGTTGTCATCCTTTCATTAAAGGAAGTGAAATAACCATCTTTACCTGGCTCCCTTTGCTACTCCGATCTATTTCCTCCATTGCTTCCTTCCCTGTAGTTAAATTTCCTGAACTCCTTCTGTTGCTTTTAGAATTTGTTATTTGAATTTCCTCACTGTTTCTCTATCAATACACGATTCCTCTACCAGTTCCTTTTCTATGGCCTCCCTTTCTATACACAAGCCTGCTTCACTCCAACACACCCATCCCCTAGACACTGCTCTAGTAAACTTTATCTGCTGCCGTTGGTCTTTTTAAAATCTGACCTTGGCCTTCACTAGACTGTCATTCCCTACAGAACTAGAGAGATTTCTCATGGTTCCCCTTGCTCTGGACACACCTCATGTAAATTTCAATTCCATTCCTCCCTGGCATTAGAGCGAATAACTCAGTGCTCACATTCTGCTAACCGATTCTCCCCACAGTGTGGAATGGTAATGAAAGAGGGGGTGGATTTGGCTTGTTCCAGTCAGGCTTCTTGCTTTAGGGTTGGACATATCTCATACTTTCTATGTGGCATGTCAGCGTCTACCTGACTAGCATATGGTCTGAAATCTGGGCCACTAGATCTGATTTCTACAGTGTTAACAGTATGATCTTCTCTGTGACCTTCTAGGACCTCTGAGTCCTCTGGAAATTGAGGGCATTGACAACATGTGCTCAGAGACTTCCTCTGCTGTAACATTTTGTAATTCTGTAACTTAATGGAGCTATACTTTACACAACCTCTTCCAATATAGTTTTCGCTGACTCTTAACCAATATAGGCAGGGCTGTTCTTGGGTGGTGGTGAGAGTAGATTAAGAGGCAGGTGATTAGGGGAGGGAGGGTTGGAGAGTTTTGGTGGAGGAAGAGGCTTAGTCTTCCACTACTGTCTTCTATAAATTCTTTCCAACCCATCTGAAAAAGTTGTCTAGGGTTAACAAACTCAGGAATGACACCTCATCTTTCACATCTTGTTTGGGTATCATAATGACTTTCGCAAGGCATCTTTTAAATCCTATTTAGAAGAATAGAGGGAACAAACAAGTTAAATACAGAGTGATATTAAAAATGATAATTTAACCTTCAAAGAACGTATAGGTCTCTTAGTGACATTTCTCTTGGACAAAAAATAAATAAAAGTCAGCTGCTCCCAGGAGCAGGAAAGGACCTGTCCTTGCACCTCTCCTACCCTCCTTTGACACCAGTTCGAACACTTGAGCCTTGCATTAGTAACGAACAGAGGGCTTGTGAACAAATTGTCAAGCTCATTCCCTTTGTATCCCATCCTGCAGGTTCAAGTTTAAGAACATACATTCTGGCAAGTTCTCAGATGATACTGATCCTGAATCACAGACTATCCAAGAAGATCTAGCCTGAATAAAGAGGCCAGTCTGATCCCCTGTTCTTCAACCTTCGTGTTTCATGTTAGCCTATGACTGTTCCAGAAGAGCAACTTCAAACACCCAAATCTTCAAGCCCTGAGCAAATGTACATCCCATGGCATAGCCAACTTTACAGATGTGTTTAAAGTAAGTACCGTGAGATGGGGAATACCTAGGATTCCCTGGAAGGACAATCTAACCACAAGGGACCTCATACAATGGAGGCAAGAGTATGTGTTTCAGTGAAGGGAGATGTGGTAACAGAAGCAGATATGATGTGGAAAGGGGTTATGAGTCAGGGAATTCAGGGGACCTGGAGAAGCTGCAGAGGACCAAAGGCGAGGATCTGTTTTCTTACCTTTTTTACCTTCTTTTCCTGAGGGTCTGGAATGAGCTAAAACCTCTCCATTAGCAGAAGCAAGAAATTCTGAAACATAGTAGTCCTTGTCAACAGTTTTTATCACTCTAAGTGGGTATAACCCACAGAATCTATAACTTTCCACTAAAATGTACTTAGTTTAACTTCTTTTTTTTTGTCTTAATGTGTTAGGTGTCATGCTTTGTGTTCTTAGTATATGAGGCAACTTTCTGAATACTTTATGCTTATTCCTTCCATGGCCCTGTGAGTCAGGTACTATATTTTAGAATGATAATAACGAGTGTGAGACATAGATAAATTATAGAATTTGCAGGAAGTCACATAGGTAAAGAGTAAACCAAGTCTCAAATCTAGGCAAAATTCTTAAACCGTCTGACCTCTCTTATCTGAACCATATCATCTTCATAGCAGTGAGGAATTTTATCCATTTTTCTACAGGGTGGAAATTGCTCAGGCCTGGCACAGGAATGCATTTGGAGTGCAATGCACATGTTTTCAGAAAGACATGCAAACATTCTGAGGCAGGCAAGCACAGGGAACAGCTACGCAACTAGGGCTCCACTTGTCTTGGGCTATACATGCCTCCCTCTTCCTTCACTGAGCTGTACACACTATCAGTTTCTTTTCCCAGTAACTCCTATCACACTTCAATTCTATTCAGTCATGGTTAGCTTATGTCTGGGTACAAGAATGGAAAGGCAGATCTGGCCTGAACTGGTTTTGGGTGTGTGTGCAATAAAGCATGCCTGTGTACTAAATTCAGCTTTTAGGGAGAATCCCCTATTTACCATCTTATATCTAGACATAATTAGGTGTACCTATAATTAAAATTAGATACACTATGCGACGGGACATTTTCAGTAGTGAAATGATTATATAACCTAATCTGTCATTCAAAATAGAGAGTTACCCACATTTCAACCCTTAGCGATGAAACCCCTCCTTCCTTTAGACCCCATAAAAGGAAGCCCGAAATGATAAGTGAGGCCTCTGCCTATCTTCACTCAGATAGCCCACTGTTCCCTGTGGTATCCTGACCTGTTCTGTCACCTAGTTTTGAATAAAGGTTCCTTGCTAGTTTGCATTCTGTGTGAGCTTTTATTTCAGTCTTAAATAAGAGGAAAGGAACTTGGAAACACCCAGCCCATACCCTGACCCAGTCACAGTTCTATTCAGTATGTGGATTTATAGGCCCACTCATTCCAACACCACTCATCAAATCTACTATACAAGCTATAGAATTCAAGGCACCAAAGACGTTGTTTCCCAGTCATTATTATATCCCATTAACAGAGCATTGAGGGATAAAATACATTTGTTTGCATTTAATGCTCTGAAATTCTACTTATTTTAAGAACCAGCGAGGTAAGATGAGGTGAGGTGAGATGGCTTAGCAGGTAAAAGCACCTGATCTACCACCCAAGATCGATCCCTGGGACCCACATGGTAGAAAAAGAGAACTAACTACTGCAAGTTGTCCCCTGACCTCCACATGCAAACAATAGCATGCACATTTACATATGTACATAGATACAGATCCTCAATTAGACACACAGATAAATAAATAAATGTAATGAAAAATTTAAGCACTGATGACTAAAAACTTGTAAATAAATCTTGGGTTCTCCATTGTTCACAAAACATGTATAATCATGCTATGTAAGAATGCAAGGCTTTGAGGATAGCCCCCATTCCATTTTAGAACAAAGCAGAGTGAGCATGGCTTTTGGCAATTTAGGCTAGAATTCTCTTTGAGATAAATTACACTTCTCTAGGTAGCAAGGTTGATTACTGAAAGACAATAAAATGAAATATCTGCAATCAAACATATGCCTCCAAAAAGCAGCATAACATCCCTCCATCAGACTTTGTGGTCCATATTTATTTCTTCTGCCTATACGGCAGAAGACTATTAGGCTCCTAGAATTCTGCACTGACCAGCATGGTAGCCAGAAACTAAGGATGGCCACTTCAACATAAAAGTTAAAATTAAATATGTAGAGCTAGGATGTAGCTGAGTTAGTGGAATGCTAGTCTAGCATGCACCAGGCCCTGGGTTCAGTCCTCAGCACTGCATAAACCAGGCATGGTGGTGCTCACCAGTAATCCCAGCACTGGCTGGTAGAAGTGGAGTGATCAAGGTCATCCTCAGCTACATAGAGAGTTTGAAGCCAGTCTGGTTCAGAGACTCACAAGTAAATAAAAAAAATAGACAAATAAATAATAAATAGCATAACATGACATAACATAAAATATAATGTTGTTCTTGTAGGAGTTGCTGACGCACTAGTACAGACAGGGAACATTCCATCATATCTCTTTGGTTCTTCTGGGTGGAGCTCCCTCAGCTGTTTCTTAGTACCAGCAAGTACAGATCATTCAAGTGCAATGTACTTGATTTCAATAATAACAGAGCTGAAAGAAATACTGGAATTACTCAGTTCTTCAATAATAACATTAGCAACAGTGTAAGTATTCATGGGGTTGGTCATTAGATGATAGTTTAGCTGAGTGAATGAATTAGAGCTCATCTTGTAATCACTGATATTACTGTTTGCTCCTGAGTACCACCCCACGGTGAGCTAGGATGTTAGAAATGAAGAGAATGAAGTTTGAAGATTGTATATGTTGGGCAATATGAAACTACCAAAATTAAAAGACCAACTGAAAACCATGTTTCTTAACCTAAGTTTAGAGAGGAAGCTGATATACATAACAGAGAGATTCTGTGTGTGTGTGTGTGTGTGTGTGTGTGTGTGTGTGTGTGTGTGCGCGCGCGCGCGCGCGCACCAGCATGGTCAGGACAGAGGACAACCTCAGGTGTAGGTCCTTGCCTTCCACGTTGTTTCAGACAGGGTCTCTATTGTTTGCCGTGGCATACTCCAGGCTGGCAGACTCCTGAACTTCCGGGGATTCTCCTTTCTCCACTCCTTGCCCCCATCTCCAGTAGGAGCCCTGGGACTAGAGATGCCATTACTATGCTTGACTTTACATGGGTTCTGGAGATTATGGCTCTGGTCTTCACTCTCGCATGGGCAAGCACTTTAGTCACTGAACTATTTCCCAGGTCTGAGTCTTTTCCATTTTTAAGAACACAAAGAAATTGAGGATAGAGTCATGATTAGAACTCTGGTTTCCTGAAGGTGATTATAGAGTCTTCCTAATTTCCCACAATTTCACTTTCCTCTTCTCCCTCGTTCCCTTTCTTTTCTGCTTCTCTGTCTCTTGGTGTGTGTGTGTGTGTGTGTGTGTGTGTGTGTGTGTGTCTGTCTGTCTGTCTGTGTGTGTATGTGTGTGACACAGGGTCTCATGTAGCCCAGATAGACACTGAACTATGTATAGCAAAGAGTGACCTTGAACTCCAAATCCTCCTGCTTCCTCATGCTAAATACTGGGACTATAGGCTTCTGCCACTATGTCTGGCCTTATTTCTTATTTCTTTGTGTCTTAATTCTTGGTAGCTAGTTTCAAATTTTACTTCTTTGGGATTCTAGATGTGTACCTTTGGTGCTAAAATACCAGAAACCACTTTTGAACTATTGCTTATAATTCCAGTAACAGAATATTTTGTCTTGCTGTATGCCAAACTCTTGTTTAAAGGCCTTTCATTGATTATGCATTGAATCCTTCTAAAGCCCTATGAAGTACAGTCTATTATTCTCTCTACTTCCTGACGAGAAATTTAGGCACAGGTACTTGAATGGTTTTCCTTAAAAAATGTTGAGGTTGATTTACCTATTTATTGTGTGTGTGTGTGTGTGTGTGTGTGTGTGTGTGTGTGTGTGTGTGTGTACACATGCTACATGCAAGGCTAGTGTGGAGGTCAGAGGTCAGCATTCTGGAAACAGTTCTCTCCTTTCACTATATGAGCCCTGCAGTCTATTGTCTTCAGACTTCAGTCTGTTGTCAGGTTCAGTGGTTGAGTCATTTCACTGGCTGGTCTTGAATGATTTATTCAACATTAATTAGTCAAATTCCTGTGTTCTGACTCCAAAGCCTAAATGGGCCAGGAAATGGGGAACACCCTGTGACACTGGACCAAGAGGTGTATTATTAGAATGTAGTTAGAAGTTTCTCAGAAGAAATCTCAGAATAAACAAAAGTACATCCCCAAACAGAAGAAAACTCCAAAGAGAAAACAGTTTAAAAACATCCTCTAGTTTATGGTTGTATTAGTAACATAAGATTGTGACCCTATCAGCTGCCTCTTAGCTCTGCTGCCTGACCCAGACCAGGTTGGTGGGGGCCAAGAGACCAAGAAGTTGCCCTCCGGATCCCTCCCACTCTGCAAAACTTTAGCAAAACTAGAGAAAGCTAAAGGAAGTACTGAGATAAAGGCAGTGCTGAGACTAGAGCTGAGAGTTCTGTGACCATGTAAGAGTATGGGATTGGATCATCACAAGACCCTTAAATTGCAGTTGTCTGGGGTCCAGAAAGCACTAAGGAGATTTTTATAACTATCTGAAAGTTCTAAGATCTGATCAAGATCCTATTCATGTGGTAGATCTGAAGAAGCATTGGTGAAAAATGGCATCTTCTGCTCTCATATCGCTGAGTTCAGCTAAGTAAAAGAGTGGCTACAGAGGTTAAGCGAAGTTTGCCAACATCCAGGCTTGTAGCACCTCTAATTTTATCTGGCTCTCTCTTCAGCCCAATTTGCCAGTCTTAGACGAGAGGTTGGGCTATTTTAAAAGCCTGAAGAAGAAATCTTTAACAATCTATGCTTCCCAGCTTCCTCTAGGAATAGAGAGAGGAAATGGATTTCTCCCTTGTAAATGAGAACAGATTGCCCACGAGGGTCTGGTGTCCCCAGCCAGAGTCACTTCTTGTGATATCCTACTCTGGAAATCTGCCAAGTACACAGGGAACAGAAGAAGAGTTGAACTTCCCCAAGTGTTCAGGGACTTAGACTCCTGGGGCAGAAACTTCCACTGCTAAATCATTGGGGAGAACATGTTCAGCAGTCAGCAGAGGGCAAGAATGCTCATCCACTGGTGGAAATGCAGTCATGGTGGAAGACAGTTTCTGCACTGCAAAGCATCTTCTCATCTGAGCTGCTGTGTTCCTTGGATTTGACCCAAAGGAAATGACAACTTAGGTCTACACAAGCCCTTGCATGATAGATAGGAATGGCAGTTGTATTCGCAATTGTCCTAACTTGGAAGAAAGCAGGATTTCCATTAGTAAATGAGTGGATAAATATGAGGCAGTGGGTGAATGACTGTTAGCCTG
This sequence comes from Eospalax fontanierii, assembly GCA_035773235.1. Lineage (NCBI taxonomy): Eukaryota > Metazoa > Chordata > Mammalia > Rodentia > Spalacidae > Eospalax > Eospalax fontanierii. Next base: position 77,219,846 of record CM069526.1, read on the forward strand.
GCAATCAGGAGGGCATGCAGGAAGATCATGAGTTTGAGTTTAGCCTAGCTACATTATAAGGCCTGCTCTCAAAAGCAGATAGACAGTCTTTAAAAAAAAAATCAAGCCAGGGGCTGGAAAGATGGCTCAGTGGTTAAGAGCACTGGCTGCTCTTCCAAAGGACCCATGTTCAGTTCCCAGCACTCACATGATGGCTAAAAACACCCCATAACTCCAATTCCAGGGGATCCAGCACCCTCTTCTGGCCTCTGCAGGTTTGCACACATAGTAGTTTACTTACATACAAAACACTCATACACATAAAATAAGAATAAGTAAATCAAAAAAAGTTTAAGTCAAGCCCCCCCCAAAGGAAAAAATAACCTGTGGTATAATCAGATAATGGGCTATTTATCACTATTAAAAGATAAACAAATATCTAGTCATGGAAAGACGTAGATATTACCGAGTAGAAGACGTGGTGTTAGAAAGCTTTCCATGGCTGTTACAAAACACCCAAGACAATCACCTTAAAAGAGGAAAGGTTTATTTGATTCACAGTTTTGGAAGTTTTGTTGATAGACTCTTGGTCTCTTGTTTAGGGTGATACATCAGGGCAGGAGCCCATGGTAGAGTACGCTCTTACTTCCTGGGTAGAAGAAAAAGGGGAAGGTACCAGAGTCTCAACACACCCACCTGACATACACTGCAATGATCTGAAACCTCCCTCTGGGGCCCTCTTTCCTCCGCTTCCTCTCGGCCTTCGCCTTTCCTCTTCTCTCCCCCCTCCCCTCCCTTCCTTTCCCCTCTCCTCTTTCTATCTTCCCTTCTCTTCTCTTTCTCTTTCTTTTGCTGTTTCTCTCTCTGTCTCCGTCTCTTTGAGACAGGCTCTACCTGTATATCTCAGGTCGGTCTGAAAACTCTTGACCTTGGTTTCCTGGGTGCTGAGAATTTAGCCCCCATACTTGGCTAAATCTCATGTCTTAAAGGTACCACCACTTTCATATAGTACAGAGCTGGGATCTAACGTAGGACCTTTTTTGGGACACTCTAACTTCAAACTAAAAAAGGTCAGATACTATTTAGTTTCAATGATATGAATATTCTATAAAATAAAAAACCAATAGAAAGATAGATATCAGAGGAGAGAATGAATAGACAGGCACAGAGTTTGGGGGTATAGATTATGCTTAAATAGTGGACACATGACATGCATGTGCCAAAACCTGCTGAATGTTCCAAACCTCTACTAAGCCACCATAGGAACCATGAACTTGGGGATAACATGTGAAGACTCACATTGTAATCGATACATCATTCTGTCAGCGAATGCTGATGGTTGGGGAGAATGAACATGTTATGTAGGAAACTCTGGTGCTTTCAAGTTAACTTTGCTGTGAATCTAAAACTCCTGTTAAGGGCTGGGGAGTTGAATCCATAATCATGAGCACTTGCTGAAGACTCAAGTTCAGCTCAATTTCTAGCGCCCATACCAGGCAGCTCATGACTGGCCAAATCTCCATCTCCCCAGGCATCAGGCCTTCTGTTCTGGCCTCCATGGCACCTGAACTCACATGAAAACACCTATACAGAGACACATATGCATGATTAAAAATAAATAAAACTCTTACAAAAATTATATGAAAATAAAACGTTGAAAGACAAGAACATGTGCAGTAGGAAGTATCTAGGATCTTTATTGACCTCACTCCACCCCTATCTATCATGAGTATCTTTGGCTTTTTCTTTCTTTACACCATTTAGTTATAATGGGACATGGAAGCTGGGTTAGAAGCATCTCTGGTTTGTTAAATATCTGACTTGTCCAGAAGATACTTTGAATATTCTTCCCACTAAGACTCAAGAGTCAATGAACAACCATTGTTCTGATGATTTTCAAGCAGAAAGACTCTTACCTGTAGGTGTATCTTTAAATTTGAACTACTTTCAAAAATTTAAAATGAATCAGTTTCTATTAAAAAATCAGAACTAACAACCAATGATCTAGGTTGGCATGAAACAACCCTGATGTGTTCCCTTTAAATCACCTTCTGGCTGGTGAAGCAACTAAGAGTTTGAACCCTATTGTAATGTGCCATGTCTGTTTCTACAATTCCAGAAACTCTTCACTTACTAGGGGGCTTTCCCATTAAATCTGACTTTGAAAATCCTGTAGACCTAATCTGTTGCATATACTCCTGCTGCCCGTATCCGAGTTCAGCAACACAGTACACTACAGAATGTCAGCGTGCCATCACTTGGCTTGCTGAGAGCTGCAGGTGACTGTCACTGATCTGTATCCCAACAGAGTATCAGCTGCATTTTGCCAACCTATAAAAATATCAAAAGTAAAAATCGCAACTATTGTGTCCACCTGATAAATATCACATTTCTTTACACCACTGTTAAAACAACAACAACAACAACAAGAAAACCACTTTCAAGTTAAGGGGCTGGAGAGACGGCTCAGTGGTTAAGAGCATTGGCTGTTCTTACAGAGAACCTGGGTTCAGTTCCCAGTACCCAGATGGAGGTTCACAAACATCTATATCTCCAGTTTCAGGGGATGCATGCCGTCCTCTGGCATTCGTGAGTAGCAGAAATCATTAAGTTGAACCATTCAAAATGGGAGACCACTGGTACTTAGAAGTACATAAGCACTTCTGAAACTATAATATTCATCTAAAACAGGAACGCACACACTAGGACAGCAAAGATCTATTGTACCCTATAGAAAAATTCCAGATTCTTCTAAACAGTGGAAATTTAGAAAAGGTGTCATTATCACAGGAGTGTCTACAAAATGGGCAGACAGTGAACATACATGACAGAGGAGAGAGCTGTTCCAAGAATCAGGGAACCTGAAACTTTATTCCTATTTCAACCTTAAATTATCTGGATAACTTCAGAGGAATCTCTTCTGGGTTGAACGGTTTTTATTATTACAGCGTTTGGAATTTATACACTCAAGGCTTTCCAGTGAGTGTCCTTTAGAATATCCATCCTTGAAGGAGTTGACATCAAAACAGGATTCCATTTTCAAAGCATTTGGGAACTACACCTTTATATGGATTTGTGGTGTGTGTGTGTGTGTGTGTGTGTGTGTGTGTGTGTGTGTGTGTGTGTGTGTTTATGTTTGCCAGGACACGTGCATGTGCAGAGGCCAGAAGAGTACTTCAGCTGTCATTTCTCAGGCACTGTCCATGGTGTTTTCTGAGACAGAGTCATTGACTTGGAACTCGGATTCATCTAGGTTGGCTGGCCAGCGAGCTCCAGGGATGCAACTGTTTCTGTCTCCACAGCCCCTGGATTATAGCTATACCACCACAGTCTTCTTTCATTAAATGTGGGTTCTGGGGATTTAACTCAGGTCCTCATTCTTGTAAGACAAGCACTATATTGACAAAGCCATCACTCAATTCTTTATATGGCCTTTGAAGACAACTTTTAGATACCAGGAATAAAACCTGGTTAAGTTTGTTTAATTTAGCACATTTTGTAAATTTGACAAAAGCAAAGCACCCCTCAACTCTGTGCAGAATTGTCATGCTGGGGCACACCCTTTTTGTAGGTCACAGGTACAGGGATCATCTAATCCGGGAGTTTGTAGGTCCAGTGAGGGGCTTTAAGGATTGGTTCAGAATTTGAGAGTATTGCAGTTAAGGATGCTTCTAATTAATTCATCTGCATTTTCCTTTTTTTTCTGACGACAACTCTACTTTTCTCACTTGCTAAGGTAACTCTGAAACAAATTAGCAATGCAAAGTGCCTTCTCTTTGCATTTTCTGACTTTGATTTTTCTGAGATCTCGCTTCTCTGGTTGTAATGGGTGCTCAGCTCTTCCACAGTGACCATTATGCTGCTAAAAACTGAAATCTGGCGAGAGCAGAGCTGTTGTAGAAACATCATTAAGACATAATTACCGCACAATGGCGTCACCTGAAATGTATAGTGCTGGAAAACATCTCAACTGGAGAAGCAGCATGTTTTAGGGAAAATATTTTCTATTTCATTATTTCCATTCCCTTTGTTTCTCTTACACATGAGTCAGATCAGAATGCTTTATGCCATGAATTTGAAATGAGGATGATTAAAAAAAAATCTACTTCCTGTGAATGAGGCAAGCTTAAGCCTGAAAGGCCCGTCACAAGCCAGTTTGGGAGCCCTGGAAAATATGGCTACTTCTGGAGCACTAAATTCCTTGAGTGTGCTTATGGAAATGCAGTCTCCTCCAGGGGATGTGGCATCCACAGGAGGCAGAGAAGTATGCCTGTAAGTCAGTTGCACCAGGTATTAAGAAACCAGGCAGTGTTATGATGCTGAAGTTAGATTTGTATCTTTAAAATGGTCTGAACAGTAACATTTAAATTCTTGAGCTGAAGCTCCATCTCTTTCATAACAAAGAGAGACTGATAAGGGATTCCTTGCTGACTTTCCTGAGGCTCTCCATGGTGACAGTAAGTGCCTTCTTACCTGAGCTCACCTTGGACAGACCAGAGGATTGCAGTGTGATTAGAAAGAGATGAGTATGGAATCTCAAAATGTCCTTTCATCATGATGGAGGTGCAGGGATCAAACCCACGGCCTTGTGCCATGTATTCCATCATCTGTAGAACTCTAAAAAGGATTTTGGTGACAACAAACCACCAACCATTAAAGATCCCTGCCCATTAAAATAAAATTTGCTGGAGCTGCATCTTCCTACAGTGTCTTACTAAAGTTTAAAGAATAAAGCTTCACAGATTCACCATGGATATATGCATTAGGGAACTTCATTTAATTACATGCTCCAGAGCCAGCAGGTTCTCCAAGTATATTAGAAAGAGCAAAGTGCTTAACTCATGTCAGGGGTCTGTGTCCCATTACTTACCAGGCAGTTTAGTCATAAGCTAGCTTCATACTAACCATGTTCTGAGAGACAGAGTGACAAGTCAGAGTTTGTAGAAAAGGCTGGTGTAGGTCAGGATGTGTGGGAAACATGCTAATATGAATACTATGGATTCCTAAAAGACAGAGGTGAGGCCTTGCTCGGGTTTGTATACCCAACAGCTGGCTATTTGGAAGAGCTAGATGGGCCAATGCAGAAAAGCTTGTCGAAGTAACAGCTGGCTGTGTCATGGAGGAAGAGAGCAACTTCCTCACTCTAGGGGGAAGATATAGGATGGAGAATTGCACATCAATACACAGTGATACCGGGTAACACTGTGCTGTTAATTCTTATGGTCAGTGTTAACGTGAACTTGGAATTGTTGAGAATTTCTCTTTACCCTTTCTCCCTGTTGTCTTCTAAAGGATGTGGTATTTCTCCAGCAAAGGGACCTGGAGGGGGTTTTCATAAACTGATATGGATTTACAACATGGCTTTTTATAACTATTCTTCCTACTGCTTTAACCAAATGTTTTAGAATATATGTTATTTTCCACATTATTTTTCTCCTAACCCCCAAATAATTCTGATGTTGATGATAAGCCATATGCAGATTGTCAAATTATAGTAAGCTGAATAATCAGTGATAATATAAACCTAGAACAAAACATAGGATGAGATGACGCCCTGAATCTGACTCTTCATTCTTGTCCCTCTTGTCCTATGGATGGCCATGTTGACTAAGAAAGCTATTACAACTGCAAAATTTCAGCTTAAAATACTGTGTGAAAGCCAGGCATGATGGTACATCCCTGCAATTCTAGTACTATACAGGCTGAAGCTGGAAGATTGCAAGGTTCAGGCCAGCCTGGGATACATACCCAGACTCTGTAAAAGAAAAAAAAATCCTGAGCCAAGTCTCCAGCTCATACCTCCTACATCTTGGACAGGTCTGATTTGTGCTTCTGGTCCAATAGTCTCTTCAATAGCCTTCAAATCCCAACTTTCTATTTTGAATACTTTAAACAGTTTCAATGGAAAATCTTTCCAAGACTCCACACATTCTCTTCAAAACTACTTAAAATCCTAGTGCAGCATTCAAATTCCAAATGTACATTTGACTATGAATGCCCTCTGTAGTATTACTTGGATGTATGAACTTGTGACAATCTACATGCTTTTTTCCTTCTCCAACTAGGCTTGGATCTAAGTTTGAACTTGAAATGGTTCCTATTGCATGGGAGTCATGTCAATCAAGTCTCACAAGATAATTCCAAATAAATTCTATATGATACATGACTTTTTAAAAGTATGTTTATGTCTTCAAAAGATTATAACCATAAGTAAATAGAGGCTGCTGTGTTTGTGTGTGTGTGTGTTTGCATGCATGTGTGCATCTGTATGTACATGTGTGTTTGCGTGTGTGCATGTATGCATGTGTATGTGATGTTGTGAGAGTTTTATTGGCCACAGCTGTGACACAGCAAACAGAGAAAGCTAATAGCTGCAGAAGTCTTAAGGAGAATAGTCCAAACATGTCACCGTGGTGATTCTCTGATCCTGGAAAGCTGTAAGCAGAAAGCCTGAAAATCTAGTCATGGTAGTAAGGTGGCTCATAATCTGAAAAGGTAGACTAAAAGGCGATAAATCAAGAAAAACAAAGCATGACAATCTTTCAATCTGCTGTCTATAGAGAAACCCATATCCCAGGTCAATGTCTTCCATTTTTCTGTGCAACTTGTCATCCACGTTAATATGACCCAGAAAGGAAAAACCCTGGAATTCTCAGTCATAGTAACCTATTGTCTTCCTACCTGTGAACAGCAGTTTCTGGCAACACATAGAAAGTTGATGTGTGGGCGGGGAGCAGGTTGTGATGCTACAAGCAGTTGTTCCTACTGCTTTGATCCAAGGACTATACTGACCCTCAAGGAGACACAAAAAGTACAGTGTCCATTCTCTCAAGTGGCCCAACAATCTAGCTGGGGAGACAAATACACAGGGACCATAATCATCTCAGATTCTTCATGTGTTCTTTGTGAGGCTAACTGCTGAAGTCACAGATTCAGTCTGCACAGAGAAGCTTTTCATCCTTTATGCCCTTCCTATGCCTTTAAATTTTTTTTATTTTTATTTATGTGTGTGTGTGTACATGTGTTTGTATGCCACATGTGTGCAATTCAGAGGCCAAAAGAGGGCGTCGGACTGCCCTCTAGTGTCAGCTTTTGGTCATCGGCACACCTTTTCTATTCCTTTCCTCTGGAAGACATTTCTTTCTCTCAGTCTCTGCAGATTTAAACCTCACTGTCTTCCAGGTCCTATTCAAATTCCATTTTTTCTAGTAAGCTGATGTTAATGACCTATCTAGCCAGTGCTCTTTTATAGCAGTTTTTACAATGTAGCTTGACATATATTTCTCTGCATAGAGTAAAAGCAAAGCAAAGATATCTACGGTTTTAAGAGTGTATTTAGCAAATGACAGAATAAGAAACATCCATCAACTACTTTCAGTTTAGATATGACAGCCTTTCCTATATGCCACTCTGTCGATGGAAACCTGCTCTGGAAGAGCCCAAAATGGAGATAAGAATGATCTTGACATCAGCCATCATGGGTTCACTCTTCTGACACGTTATAATATAAGCTCAGGTCTCTAAATACTGATGTTTCCTGAAATGCTCCCTTCCCATAGTGAAACCTGACTACAGGGGTGGACACGTGGCTTTGATTGGACTAAAGCGCCCATGACAGACAACACTGAAGGTCTCCTGAGCCAGTTCATTTTCCTCATTCTGACCAAACAGGAAAACTCCAAACAAGCCAGTCCACACAATGCTCAACTGAAGACATGATTATTCATATCAACCCTGAGAAAAATTGGTATTATTGGATCTTTTGAGTAAGAAATCTTAGTTTTCCATAAGGTCCAACTCTTTCTTGGAAATATCAAGAAGAAAGCAGACTATCGGTATTTTACCTTCTATTCTGACTTGAGACTCAGGGCTCTGTGTACCAGGCAATTCCATGATACATGTCTTATCTCTCTAAGAAAAACAAGACTCTTTAGTTTTGGAAAATGCCTGTATCACCTCAGAACACTACTCATTCTACTTTGTTCAAATGAGAGAGCATAGAAATCTTCCAGTGTGGAATTGGAAGTAGGCAGACGTTCTGATTGATTTTTAAATTCTTGGAGCAACAATACCTCGAAACTAACCCTTCGGAGTCCACAAAACCCGCCTCAGACATTTGTCAAGTGGTTAGTCTGAAGTTGTGACCTGAGATATGGCCACAGAATAGAGCAAGGCCAATCCAGCCTTTCCAAAATGCCACTCAGTGGGATGTAATCAGATGTCTGTACTTCCTGAGAATAGCACTGTAACACAAGAAGCCAAGACTCATTTTTCCAAAAGACAAACCAGTGGTCATAAACTAACCAGTCAGTGGTCTAATCAAGATGGTCTGTAATCTACCTATTCCAGAGATGCTTTTTCCCTGCTCTGAGATGCACAGTGCATCACATAAAGCCCAGTCTGTTAACTACAGATTACAAGGCGGCACCGTTTATGTCTGTTTCTTTATTCACCAACCTCTGGATCGGGCATTTATCATTCGGATGCACAAGTGGGCTGTATTGCAAATGCGATAAAATCACCCGAACCATATTTCAGTTAAGAAGAGATTGTCAACTCATTGAAAATGTATGAAAATAAATCCACCTGATATATACATTTTTGATCTGTTCCAGCGGGACATGATAAAAACGTCTCTGGGTAAGTTTTATTGCTGATGAAAAGCAGAGGCTGACAGCTCAGGGGGCAGGTTTGCAGAGCACAGAGCCCATAGGCTGTGTCTCCTCTCCACTGTAAATACCTTTTTCTCCTTCTGTGATCTAGCAAGGTAAATCATAGAATATAAGAATTGAAAGAGGCTTTAGATAGCATTTTCCAGGACTTTGAACCAGAAATTCACTATCTTTATAGATCATGATGCCTATCTTCCTTTGTTAGGAAGATAATAACTCTTTTAAGGAGATCCATGAGTCCACAAATAACACACTGACATTAAAGAGTTATGGAACAACACACAAAATTAAGTACCTTTCCCCTCTGCTGTTTTTGTAAAGGTCTTGTTACACAGTACAAGTTGGTCCCAAACTTATCCCAGGCTGGCTTCAAATTCACAATCTTCCTGCCTCAGTCCCCCAAGCACTGGAATTATGAACACATACCATCATGCCTGGCTCACCTTAACGTGTGTGTGTGTGTGTGTGTGTGTGTGTGTGTGTGTGTACCCATGCATATGGGTTCACATCCTGTCTGTCACTCTCCACCTTATTCCTTTGAGACAGGATGTCTCACTGAACTTGGAGTCAGCAAGCTGCAGCGATCCTCCTGCTTCTGACCTCTATAGCGCTAGGGTACGGTCGTACTCATGTCCGTACTCAGTTTTTTTATGTGGATACCAGGATCTGAATTCAGGTCCTTATGCTTGCTCGGAGATCAGCCCTGATAGCTCCAGACCACAGGCACTATACCGAGGATATAATCTGTACCCTCAAAACACACTGAAAATTGATTGTGATGTGCTGGGAGGTAGGGCCTTTAAGGGGATAAATATGTGCTAGGGAGATTAGGGTAGTTCTTGAGGAAAAGATGAGTTATAAAGCAGGTCAGTTCTTATCTCTGCTCCCTCACCTACAGAGGTAGAACCACTCTCCCAAGCTGTCCTGCTGTGACAATAGCCTTTGTGTTCTGCCATGCTTTGACGCAGTATGATGCCGTGGCCAGATGCAGCCATCCCTGTTTGGACTCTAACTTTGCAACTGTAAGCAAAATCTCTATCTTTTCTTTATAAATTACCCAGTCTCCAGTTGTCTGTGATAGCAACAGAAAAATGACTTTGACAATCCTAGGAAGGAGAGTCTAGGTATGACACCTATAGTTCCCGGCAATGCTCCCAGTCTGAAGTTTCTTTATCAGGACCACTCCTGCTGGCTTAGACAAGTACTAAGAGCTTCAAGCAGAGACACCCCTAGGAGGAGATTACTGAATTCTAACAAAATGACTAAAAATAGATAGAAATTCCCAAATCTGTGTTTCAGGCACAGCAGATATAGAAAGAAGGTAAATGAAGAGCTCAAATTACGAGCAGGTGTCGCAGAGTCATTTTCATGGGATCTGAAGCTGAGGAGAAGGCTGGCTGCAGCCTGTGATGGACTGATGAGGAAAATTTTAGAGTCTGTGAATCTCCCAATCCAGCATCTCTCCCCCATCTATTCCTCTAACACTCAAATTCCAGTGGTCCTACTTCTGATATTTTCTGAGATTTCATCGAATAATACACAGAAATAGCAAGGAGGTGAGGTGGCAGTCTCATCAGAGAGTCTATTATGCATGCCCTCACACGGAAAGCCGATGGTGCACTGTCTGATGACCACACATGGATACTGTTTACACAGAGTGGCGTTTTTCCAGCAGAGATCCCACTGTTGAGCACGGGAGACATTTACTACCTGACAGCAGGAACTATGAAAGGAAAATCACAGCCACACACCTCCAGTCAGCCTTGCCTGTCCTCTCACAACTGACTTCCTTCCTCAGCCTTCACTGAACAGCTCTTCTCGAAAGCATTTCTGCCCTCATCCTCTGTGTGACTCCTCTTTCTGTCTCTTGCTTTCTTCATCTTTTCATCATCCCTTTTCTCTATCTCTCATAGACTGTGACAGTCAGAGGAGCTGAGAAGCTGGGGAGCTGGGAAGCTTAATGGGCAGGCCCTTTGAGGTATGGATTTTGACTTGAAGAGATAGTGACGAGTGTCCTTGAGGAGAAGGACATGACTCCATGAGGTGGTTCCTAGCAGGAAATAGAGTCAAGCTAAAATTAACTTCATGATAGCTTACATTTCTGATATACATACTCTGTGTCAGGCACTGTGCCATGCTTATAATATAAACCTGAGTTAATCTTCATTTAAATCTATGACAAACAGACACCTTTTAGAGATGGAGAAATTATGATAGTTAACACTTCTCATATGCCTATTCTGTGTCAGGCACAGATGGACGAATAAGTAAATAAAAAGTAAATAAATAAAAATTTAAAAAGAATTTCCCATTTCCCAAGTGCGCAATGGTTTTGGGGTAGGGATAAGGCATCTTTCAAGGTTTAAGCAAGACATTAGTGTTTCATCTCTGTTCTACTTGAATATGAACAAACTAAACTCCTCATCTCCCATCCCTTTCATCATTCTCAGGTCACTCAGAATGAGAGCTGCCGCCAGCCTGCAGTTCCACGTCTCTCCATTACGCTCCTCTTTCTAGTGTCTTCGCTGCTCTTTGATATTTTGATGAGAGTGTCTTAATGCCGCCAGGCAAAGCAAGGTTCTAGAACTCCACACTGAATCCATGTTGACCACTGCAGCTTTCTACGATGGGAGTTTTTCTTTGCAGTGTGTTATTTAGTGATGGAGAAACTTTCTGGCTCAGAAATTATGGGATGATTATTGCTTTTATACTTATGAAGTAAACAGATTCCCACATTTCAATGTCAATTTCTTTTTTCCTAAGACTCCTCAAGAGTTTCATTTTCTTTAAAAATTTTCTGTATTATTTATTTATGAAACAAATTTATCTAGAAATAGATAATATTATTTTCCTTGAGCTTAAGTTTTATTACCATTCCTTTAAGTTTACAGATGAAGGTCAGTGATAAATATGCCAAATCACTTTGAACTCTCTTAGTGTCTGTCATTCTAGTGCTTACTGGCTGTTTCACTAGAGCCTTGATTAGGGACTTGACCTTTGAGATCCTCGATACAGCCTCAAGATAGAATATTAAAAAAAATATTTGAACTGGGTCCTGCTATGAACATTATAACACATTCTATAGACTTCTTTACTAGGGAAAAGGGAAAAGGCATTAGTGTCCTCTAATCAAGATAAAACAGGCAAAACATTTCTGTTAGGCTTAAATCAGCTTAAGATGGCTTGACAGCTCTTCATGATACTCATGGCGATCACATAAAAAGAGGAGAGTAGATGAAAGCATATCTGCAATAGTTATGCATATGCCTGATGTGTGAATGTCTATGTGTTCATTTGCGTGTATGTTCATATGTGTGTGCATTTGTGTATGTGCACATGTGTGTGTTGATGGGGATAAAATCCAGGGCCCTGAGCATGCTAAGCAAGTACTCTACCACTGAGGTATGTCCCCTAGTTCCTTAATCCATAAGCACTCACTATAAGAGAGATATGGTACTGTGTGTCTTCTTTTCATGTCAATCAGATCCCAAACTGTCCTGGGTTAGAAAAGCATGAGACTAGAAAAGCACATATAACAGTCCATTAAAACAGTCTCTCAAGAGCTGGCACACAGCTTTAATCCCAGTGTTTGGAAGGCAAAGGTAGGTAGATCTCTGTGAATTTGAGATCAGCCTGGTCTATACAGAGTTCCAGGCCAGACAGGGTCACACAGTGAGACCTTTTCTTTGACTAGATCACAAGTTTCCTAGATATTTGGTTAAACATTTTTTTCTGGATGTGTTTGTAAAGATGTATTTAGAAGTTAACATTGGAATTGGTAGACTGAGTAGAGAAAATGCTTCTCCCTGATATGGAAGGACATCATCCAATTCCTGAGGACCAAATAGAACACTGAAAATGAGGACAAGTGGAGTTTATTTTCTTGCTGCCTGACTGCTAGAGTGGGGCCATCAGCTTTCTCCTGTCCTCACTACTCCTGACTGTTAGGTTATGAGATCTGAACTGAACTTGTGACACTGGTTCTCCAGTTCTCAGACCTTTGAACTCAGCTGAGAGCTGAGCCCCTGATTTGCAGATGGGATATCTCGAGCCCTCTTAGGTTCTACATTGCCAAGAACTAATAGTTTATTATTAACGTCTTCTCCTTGCTTCTTCCTCTGACTCCCTAGTTCTCATTGAATCTCCCTTTTCTCCCCAAAGAACCTTAAAAACTACAAACCCTAAATAATGTTGGCAATAGGCTGAGTCAGGGATTGAAAACTGAAATGCCCACTTGTTGTAACAAATGGGTACAAGAAGACACTGCTGTTTTCTGTGAGACATTGCAGCTTTTCTGTCTTTTTCATTTCCTCCTTTCTCTGGAGACATGAATGCACAAATTATTTCACCTTAATTCTACTGTAAGAATGAAACTATCACAAACACAAAGTAGAAACCGATACCAATAAGTTTAGGAACTAACAAGGCCTGATGGGAATGGGGCAAACTACAGACTAGGTACTAGAGAATAGGGTGCAGTTATTACTAAGCCTTGGCCAATTGGTAGAGATGGCAAAGCAATGATATAAGATCTGCCCCTTTTAAAGCTGTGTCTGCGTGTGTTGTGCATACATGTATATGTGTTTGCATGTGTGGGGATAAAGTTGTTTATGCAGGTGTGTGTGTATGTCTGTGTGGAGGCCCAAGGATTAGTGCTGCTCACCTCCACACTGAAGCAGGGTCTTTCAGTCGAGCCCAGAGCTTACTGTTACAGCTAGTCTAGATGGCCATCTTCTAGGGGTCCCCTGTTTCTGTCTTCTTAGAGAGCTGGCATTACAAGCAGGCCACCATGTCCTGTGATGTTTAAATGGGTGTTGGGGATCCAAACTCATTCAAGTGGATGTTGGGAGACCAAGCATTTTATCCACTGAGCTATCTTGCTCTCAAGAGAAGGTAAAAATCAGAATTTACAAGTAAGCCATCGGTTTTTTTGAATGATCGATAATTCAAATGTTTAAAAATCACATAGGTTTGGAGAGAAGACTTGTTGTGGTCCTTTCCTGGCTACCAAACACCAGTTTGGGGCAAGAGGGAAGGTGGATTTCTAAGTGAAATGGAAGTGGAGTGGTAAGAGTCAAAAAGTAGAGCAGGAAGGGAGGATCTGCAGGAACGGGATGAACTTCATCACCCACAAAGCATGAGGAAAGCAGATGTAGCCGTGCAGGTTTCTTCATCACCCACTGGGAACATGTCAAATCAGAGCTACTTCAGGGTAGTTAAAAAGATTATTATAATGATATGTTGGCAATTTGAATTAATTACATACTGATCAACCACAGATTACAGTGAGTGAAAGAGAAAATAAAAATAAACACTGAGCTGGAAGAGAGTTGTAGGATGAGCAGAGAATGGCAATTCACCGGGAGCAGTGGATAAGAAAGTCAGAATTCCTATTTTCTCATTCCTCCACTGAAACGTGAAGATGACTGGGAAGGTGTGGGCTGAGATTTAACACTTGTCGTTCTTAAATGAAGAAATTATTTCAAATTCAGAAACACTATCAAAGAGTCTTTCTGGCCTGGACATTGTTTTACTTAAAGCCTTAGAGCAATTTTATACTCCACTAAAGCATTATGTATAGCATGTAAGCTTGGAACAGATAACAAGCCCATTCCGTTTTTATTTTCTTACTGGGAACAGAGTAGTGAAATTGATGGCTTCTGAAAATTCGTCCCACTCCAGTATCTATGAGAACACATTACTGGAAATGATAGTTATCCCATTATAGGTGGTGTGAATACTAGAAAATTTTCAAAAGAAATGCAATTAAAATAGGGACTAAGACTTCATAGCAAGTGGTAAAATGTTTGATGATGGCTTTATTTTGAAAAGGGAGACTAAAATTACAAAATTTTATTCCAAAGTTAACATTTAAGTCATAAAAGCCACTGCATAAAATGCTAAAATGAACCCAGCAGAAATCAAGCAATGATTGATTTGGGGGCAAGCATAATTTTCTTCTGGCTAATTTGAATGGCAAGGGATACAATATCCTTTATTTCACGTTTGACTTTCCCAGTGTGATAATCAAGAGGGGCACTTCTGCAAGAGCCTTTGAAAGCTTCATCACTTTTCCCAAGAGCCTCTCCTCATCTTTGGTATTCAAATCTTTCTCCTTTTCTCATAATCATTCACATCTATTTTTCTCTAATTGTTAAGCATCTGACTCTACAAGATTCTTGCATCAATAGCTTTGCATTCAATCAGGCCAATTTTTTACCTCTTTCATAGGCTCTATGAAATCCTGCACTTGTGGGCAGCACTTACAAGATCTTGCCTTGTTAAAGCACAAAGCTGGCGAATATTTACCTCATAAGGTACCACCTAACAGAGGCAATAGTCGCTTACTCTTTGGGGGCTCTTCTGTGTATAGTTCACTGTTAATAAGTTCATATGATTCAAGATTTTTCTGTCAGTTCAGAAATTCTAAGAGAGAAAACAATAAACTATCCCTTAATCCTTGTCTAACACTGAATTTTCAGCTTCTCCATACCTGATTCTTCCCTGTTTGAATGAGTGAAACTGGAGAGAATTATTTGCTATGCACAAGACAAGTGCATTATTGTGAAATTATTTTTTATGTTTTTCCAATAATAGATGTTTTCTTTCTGAAGCTTATATCTATGAGAAAGAGAGTAGAAAATAAACTCATATAGTTAGTTTGAAAAATCAAAATTTTAAGTATGGACAAAAGTTTTAGGCCAAATCACTATGTATTTTTCATTTGTAAGAACTAAGGCTCAGAATATTGATACCATACATGTTTAATGGCATATGGGGAATTGTAAGCCAGCAGAGAAAACTTTAAAAATAAAATATAAATTACAAGTAGAGGATAGTTTAGATTAAAAGCTAAAAGCTATAAGAAAATTTGCAATGAAACAGTTTTTAGACCTCTAATAAAAATGGTGATAATTCATTGATGAGATCCACTTACACAAGGCTCATTTTAAAACCTGAAAAATTAAAAATGGTCAACTGACAATACAAATAGACGACTTGAGTTCAGATCTCCAGAACCCAGGAGAAGGCAGACTCGGTTGTGTGGGTCTGTGATCCCAGTGCTCCTGTGGTGAAATGGGAGATAGAGATGGGATCCCTGGAAGCTCACAGGCTAGCTAGCCTGGAGCATACAGCTCTGAGCACAAGGTGTCTTGCTCGACCCAAGGTGAAAGGGGCAGATAGATATCACAGGTGAGTGTTCGTACTCATACATGAATATGCATGCGTGCACATACACACATGCACACACACACACACACACAGAGACAGAGAGAGACAGAGAGAGAGAGAGATTTTCAAAAAGCAGGGAGTTGCAACTGAAAGGAAAATCATCCAACAGAACTGTCAGTGGTAGTGTGCTATCTGAATGTTATTAGGTAGGGACCCGGCCTTCAAGAACCACTGAGTCGTCTCTTCAATTCCCACTCCATTTGTACTATTTTTACTAAATATTCTTTAGAGCTATTTGGCTTTTCAATGGAAATAAATCTATTTACAAAGAAAACCTTTATAGTACTCCCACTAATGAATGGAAACCATAAATAATTGGAAAGTAACTAAAAGAGATGCATACTGACAGTAAAACCATCTTTAAAATTCTCCCTAAATGGCGATGTGGTACTGGTTACAGAAAAAATGGTGATGTAGTACTGGTTACAGAAACTTTACATAGTCCAAAGTCTGATCTTGATTTACAAAAGCAGAGGGATTCTGGAGTTTGAGAATTTTTGCAGATGCTCTATCACTATTATGTTGTTAAAAGGTTCTTCTAGGGTAATCAAAATAGGGTTAAGGAAAGGTAAGAGAGTGATTTTCTCACTATGTGAACCAATGTTATCAAGTACACTGAAAATCATCTTTAGACAGCCAATGGTCCCTTACTCCCTAACCCCCATCAAGACCATCTCCTAACTTACCTATGAATTTCTCTGGTGTCCAGAGAAGCAATTAAGTGCCACATATAGGTTATTCTCTTGAGGATAGGGTATATTTAGATCTTCTCATAACATTTTCATTAAAAAGGATGTTTGAATGTTTGTCAGCATCCTATGTGAGAAACAGTTTGGTCATGTGGTCACTGCCCTCATGGAATTTTAGTGCATGCTATTCTACCCTGTGATCTGGTCACTATCATAATAAGTGTGCTTCCACATAAGGCTGTCCTCTATAGATGCCAAAAAATAACCAAGAAAAGCAATTAGTATGCTCAGAACACAACCCACACACAACCTTCTTCAAAAACTAAATTTTATTATCAATCTTCAGAAGCAAGGCTTCTGAAGTGTTCTTACAGGATGAATCTCTGCGTCACTTAAGCAAATTTTCTTTCTCATTCTTTACAGAGTAGTATTTGATTCTGAATTGTCATTGTACAGAAAAATTTACAGGCAATATTTTCCCTTGACATTTCTCAACTCATTCCTGGACTCTAGAAGTTTGGGAAGTTCAGCACAGAATACCCATCCAAAACTCTCCAGTAAACAGTTGATAACATTCCTTCTAGATGATCTCATCTTTGGTTTGTTGTGCTGTCCTGTTTGGACAAAAGGACCAGATCACATGGAAACTACCATCTAACCATTGGTTCAGATTCTGGGTAGTTGTACCTAAAATAAAAGACACAGTAGTCCCTAAGTGGTTTCCCCTATCCCTGTACTGAGACAAAGAGTGGACAAAGCTAGTGTTCTCTGAAGGTTCTACCATATGCTTGGCATTGTACCATACCTTTGCTTAATCTTCCTAACGGTTCCTGTTATTTCCACAGAAGATGAAGTCTCACTGAAGTTACATGATTTGGCCTGGTTTTATGTCTCTTAAGTGATGGATATGAATCCAAATCTGATTTCAAAGTCCATGTTATTTATGAACTATATATAACAAAGACACCTTTGTGCTGTATGAACATGTCCAAATTGAAATGTTTATAGGGTGCCTTTGTGTAAAACTTATACTATTGTCTGAGCAGCTGAATATTTAACCACAGATCAAAAATGCTTTCTTTTCAAGAGAACAGGATAACACTAGGTGATGGAAAGATGCTCATGGATTGGTAGAATCAATATAGATTCGATGCAATGCCAATCAAAGTACCCATGACATTTTTCACAGGGCTAGAAAAAAATCATCCTAAAATTCACATATAATCAAAAAAGATAATAGAAATCCAAAGAAGTCTTGGGCAAAAGGAATAACACTAGAGGGATTACCATATCAGATCTCAGACTGTATTACAGAATTTTCATCATAAAAACAGCATGATACCATCACAAAAATAGGCATACTGCCAATGGAACACAATAGAAAACCCAAATGTGAGTGCATAAAATTTCAACCACCTATGATTTGACAAAGGTGCCAAGAACCCACAATGGAGGAAAGATAGCATTTTCAACAACTGGTGCTTGCAAAGCTGGACCTTCACCTATAGAAGAATGAAATTGTCCATATCTTTCTCCCTGTACAAAAGTCAGCTCCAAATGGATCAAAGACCTCACCATAAAACCCAAAACTCTGAAACTGCTAGAAGGAAAAATAGGCAGCTCCCTCCAAGATATAGGCAACAGAAAGGACTTTCTCAATTTGACATCAACTGCTCAGGCATTAAGGTCAACAGTCAGTAAGTGGGACCTCCCTCATTGATCTACAAATCTTCTGTACAGCAAAGTAAACACCCAAAGAAGGGAGGAGGAAACCAACTGAGTGGGCAAAAACATCTTTACCAGCTACACATCCAACACTGGATTAATACCCAGAATACACAAAGAACTCAAAAAACAAAGAAACAAGAAAATAAATGACTGGACAAAAAGATGGACTACAGACCTGAACAGAGAGTTCTCAAATGAAGAAATAAAAATTGCTAAGAAACACCTTAAAAAGTGCTCAACAAACTTAGCAATTAGAGAAATGCAGATAAAAATCACTTGAAGATTCCATCTTACCCCAGTCAGACTGGCTAAAATAAAGAGAACAAAAGATGCTAAATGCTGGAAAGAATGGGGAGAAAGGGGAACGCTCCTTCACTGCTGGTGGGAATGTAAACTCATGCAACCACTATGGAAAGTAGTGTGCTGAACTCTCAAAAAAATAAAATGAATCTACCATATGATCCAGTTATACCACTCCTTGGCATATACTCAAAGGATGTATCATACTGTGGAGATACCTGTACATCCGTGTTTGTTGCTGCTCTCTTCACAATAGCTAAGAAATGGAAACAATGGGAATGAATATCCCTCAACTGACCAATGCATAATGAAATGCATTTACAGCGCTGAGTTCTATTCAGCAGTAAGAAAAGATGAAATCTGCAGGTAAAAGGATGGAGCTAGAGTATGTTATAGTAAGTAAAGTAACACAAACCCAGAAAAGTATGTGACATATGTTCTCCTTCATTTGCGGATTGTAGCACCAATCTCTTATATGTGAGTATATATATTTTGATGTAATACCATGTGTCAGGAAAATGGAAAGGATACAGGAGGTAAAGGAAAAGAAAGAACCCAAAAGATGGGAATAGTAAGTAGGGACCAGATGTTACTGGGGGGGAGGTGGGGGAAGGACGAGTGTTCGGCTGGGAGGAGGGGATGGAGGGACACGTAGGGGCCACCATGGTGAAGGAGGACACTCAGGAGAGAAGATGATGGGAATAATGAGGGGACTTGGACCAAGGAGGGAGGGGAGGGGTTGAAAGGGAGAGAGAGAGGCGGGGGAATGGGATCTTCTGGGGCTAGGAAAGCCAGAGGGAAATATGTTGCCCCTGAAGCCCCTTGAGAAGTGCACATACAGTGTCTGAGTATTAGTGCATATGTATACTGGAGGCTGTGGCAAGGAACACAGTGCTAGACAGGAGAGACCTCCCTTTGAGCGGTTGGTGAGAATGGTCCGAGAGACTGCCAAAATAACACAGGCTATTTCCAGAGCTCTTGGTTACCTCCCAGAACGAGAAGATAAGATCCTACTGCTGAAGCCAGGACATACTTTGGATGCAGGACTTGGAGCAATGGAGCAGGAACTAACCTAGGGGCCTTCTACATGAAGTTTAGCTCTCATAGTGCTACAGGATAATATGCAAGGTTCTAAGGATGAAAATTAATCAATGGGACAACCCATCCCTAAAGTCTAATAGCTATAAGAACTGGCACAGCAGACTACTTCTATTTGTGCACTAGTGGTGTTGTTATCTATCTGGACTTAAAATTCCCTCAATGGGAGTGAACTAATGGGTGGCACTGGAAAATCAGTCAAATGCACAGGGCTGGAAAGGTCATAGATCCTAGGAAAAAATGTATCTCTGTTCTATCTCTAGATAAATACAATTTCTTATCATATGCTAAATATGGGTCCTTATGTTTACAGGAAAGTATACTATATGCCACTCATCAAAGAAGCTTCTTTTTGAAACAGATTGGGGCTACTTCAGAATTCCACAACTGGCCAGACATAGAGAGTATATGCTTGAGAGATACTCTGTTCTAAGTGACACATCTACAGTTGAATCTCTACACCTAAGGCTCATGGAAAATACCAGAATGAGGGGTAGAAAGAAAACTACTGCATCCCTCAACTCTCACCAGTGAAGCTTCCTTATACAACAGAATGAGATGCACACAGAAGGCCACAACTGGCCAAGTTTTAAAGAATAAGAGACCACAGAGTATATGTTCCTGGATACACACTCCAATATTAAACCTTACCCACAGCTCAGGGACCATTGTGGGAGAGGGGGTGGAAAGACTGTAAGAGCCAGGACTGGTTAAGGAACATAGGGAACCAGAGACTTTCAGGCCCCTGGAAGCTTGCACATGTGAACTTGTGGCAGTGTTGACACTGAGCACAGGACCTACCCCAGCTCAATCAGACAAGGGCTCAGAGTGGAGTGAGCCAATTGGTCATGGACCAATGCTAGACTGGGAACTACTGGAGACTGATTACTACTGTGTGAGGGAGAGTATACCTTACTTACAACCTCTATACAGGCTGACTAGACTCCAGTAGATGAATCTGCACTGAAGGACATCTGAGCACAAACAGGATTTACATGTATGGTGGAATGCATGAGGTCTGGTAGGGGGACATGAATGGGAGAGGTGTGTCTAAATTTGATTAAGAACTATTGTATGAAATGTATAAAATGTCAATAAAAATTTTAAAAAGAGATCAATTATATAATTTAACATCTGTAAACTTAGTGAGTAATAATTTTTTCAATAAAACCTATTTTTATCCAACAGAAAAAAAAATGCTTTCTTTTTAAAAATAGTGCACCTATACTAGACATGTACAAATCTTTTTATGTCATTATTCATTAAATAACACACCTATTTATATAGGTATTAGAAGTAATATAAAGATAATTTAAAAAGTCAAGGAAGAAAATCAGAATAGACCATATTGATTTATGCTCTAAAAAAAGAGTTGTGAGACAGTGTTAAACCTGGTCTCAGACATATCAGCAGCTGAAAGGTGCGTGTGTGTGTGTGTGTGTGTGCGTGTGCGCGTGTGTGTGTGCGTGTGTGTGTGCGTGTGTGTGTGTGTGTGTGCGAGCGTGTGTGTGTGTAAGAGAGAAAGAGAGGAGAGAGAAAAAGAGAGAGATCAATCTTTGGTGTCATTCCTCAGGCACAGTCTATCTTTGTCTACCCTCTTTTTTGAGACAGGCCAGGAGCTCATCAAGAAGTCTAAGTTATCTGGCCATGGAGCCCACACAGATCTTCCTGTTGCCACCTCCCCATTGTTGAGATTACAGGCGCATGCCAGCGTACTGACCTTTATATATGGGTTCTGGGGACCAAATTCAGATTCAGGTTCTTGTAGCAAGCACTTCATCCATGTAGCTAGCTTCTCCAGCCCTTCTGCTGAATCTTCAACATGGCGGCCATACCTATTGCCCACTCCCGCATGTCAGATGACCTGCATTAGGCCACTGTTGTGTCTGGAACACTGCTGACCTCTGCTGATCTTTTGTGGAACAGATCCCTTGCCCCAAACTGCTCAGTCTTAGACTATAACCAAACCCTCTTAAAAATTTGCTTATGGTCACCACAATTGGTCAAAATTCTTGACTAACATATTATGTCCTCATACCCTCTTTTAAGGGCCACTGGGTGGTTACCAATGCACAATACTTGAAAGCACATTATTATTATTATGTTCTACATTTTTAATTGAATGTTTTCAATTTTCACAAAATATTTTACAGTATTTAGATTCCCTACCTTATCCTCACCTCCCATTATTACCCCACCTAATTATATATATATATATATATATATATATCTCCCCTAGAGTCTAACTTGTGTCCTAGAGTCTAACTTGTGACTACTAATACCCTTCAGTGTAGACCATTTACTGGAGCCTGTTTAACTTACCAAGAGTTCCAAGCTTGAAAGAGACTGTCTCTGCCCTTCCCAGCAGCTATCTGTTGCCACAGTTTTCTTAGGTAAGACTGAAGGTTCTTAAGTGCTTCCTCATGTCTATGCTGGGATTTTTTTTTTTTCTGGTTTAGGCTTGGGATTTCTGCATGTTGTCACCATTGCTGTGAGTTCATATGAGTAGCTGACCAGCTATCTGGAAGATTGTTTCCTGGTGGTCTGGGCTTTACAGTCTTTCCACCCCCTCTTCTGCAATGATCCCTGAGCCTTGGGAGAAGTTTATTATAGGTGTCCTAGTCAGGGATAAGTGCTCTGGAGCCTCTTTTTCTCTGCACATTGGACAGTCACAGAGCACAGTATTAACATTACTTTAATCTTTTATTTTCTTGGATTGTAATCCTATTTCCTAATAAAAGTAATTTTCTTTGTTCTTTACTAGGTTGATTTTATTCTCTAACCAACCAAAGTAAATGGGAGGCTATAAGAACAATGTAAAAATGCTATGTCCTTTTACATAATGGAATTGAGCATCTATAGATTTGCATATAATGGTAGTGAGTGATTGTGTCCTGGAATGAACACTGGTAGATACTGGGGGAGGATGTACACTGAATAATTTCACATCTAATAATTAATTTATGCTTTATAAGCCCATATTTTCTATAAATGTGACTTTGTTCATTTTTTAGGAATTTACTTTTATTTCTAATTTTGTGTGTGTGTATATGTGTGTCTGTGTAGGTATGTGTACATAAGTCCAGTTCCCACCAAGGTCAGAAGAGGCCATCAGATCCCCTGGAGCTGGAGTTGCAGGTGGTTGTGAGCTTCCCAACATGAGTGCTAGAAACTGGACTTTGGTCCTCTGCAAGACCAGGAAGTGCTCTGATCCAATGATCCATCCCACAAGCCATCTTCCCCCGACCATTTTTTAGATAAGGTCTTGCCATGTATTCCAGGCTGGTCTTGAACTCATCATGTAATCCAGGCTGGCTTTGAAAATTTGCTTCCTGTGCCATCTCTTGAGTTTTAGAATTATAAATATATTGCCACTACACTGTCCCCCCTCCAACAAAAAATTAATTTCAGGGTATAGTTTGCTCAGAGTTTCACAACTAGTAATCTCATTTAGTCAGTATAGTTTGGCAGCAACTGTTGTCATTCAAATGTGTGCCATTTAGTCATTTAAACCAGAAGTTGCTTGCCCAAGAACAGAACAGTCTTGTTTGTATGACCAGTGAAAAGTCTTTCATTCAGTCCTGATTTATTCTTACGCTGAGATAGGTTCTGAATCTTAAAATCACACAGTATCTTGGAAGTCAAGTAAACAAGTTTTAAAACAGAGAAGCAAATGCCTCTGAAGTGCATCAACTTCATTAAATGGACTCTTCGACTTCAATCAGGTACAGTGATTTCTTCTAACAAAAGATCTGAGTGCAAGTACACATCTGTAGAATTGTTTTGAAACTGCGGATTATGATGAGCTATAAAACTTCAATATGCTGCAAAGTTTGCACAGGGCTTAAAATCTGTAATGCAGCCTGGAGTTTTTATTTTCTTGAAAAATAAAAGAAATGGTTTGTTCCATTCTTCACCAGTTTGTTTTATTTTACCAAGATATTCCAAGGAACTTAGAGGTAATTTTGTATTCAAGGTTAGTTTTCTATTCCCTAAACTCAAAGAAAAGGCAACCTGATACTCCATCTAAAACAAATTGAAAAGGAATGGAAAGAAAATTATTGCCTCTAGAAGTACAGAGGCTTTTTGTGATGAAGAAAGAGATGCAATGGAAAACTCACTTTGATTTTGTAAGCCTTGCCAAGGGTTCATGGGATTCAGTCTGTCTTTTGAGGCAAATTTTCAGCCCTCTAATTTCTTTCTGTTTCCAATATCTAATATAATCAGCTCTAAATTCAATCTTTGAATTGTGAAGATGTGGATTAGACAACTCTGGTGGGAAAACAGTTGAAAGTGTTTGTACTGAACATGTATAAACCTTTGTTAATATCATTAGTCCCTTTACAATACAGTATCACAACTATTTACTTAGCATTTATATTATATTAGATGCTGTAAGTAACCGAGAGATGAATTAAAGTCTTTAGGAGGATGTGTATAGGGTTCACAAAATGTAATGCAAGGGGCTTAAGCCCCTCTATACAGATACAGAGTTTATTTCCTAGGACCAGATCCCATAGATACCAGGAGACAACTACAATTAGCTATAGAAACCAAAAGGGACAATATTTTCCCTCATGCACACAGTATGTCTAACATTCCTTACATTTGTACAAGGATAACATCTTCTAGACATTGCTTGTTCCCAGTGAACTGAAAATAGCTGCATTTTCATTGCATGTGGGTCCCATCCCTGATCCCACAGTCTAGTCTGGGAAACTGTACAGCAATTCTGAGTTCTCAAGGAATAAGTCTTGCTCAATATCCAAGTGTCTATAAATCAAGCCAGATTAAATCAGTAATGCCACATACTAAGGTCTTCTCTAGGACCTTGCTCTTTCCCCTGGAGTCTTCAGGAACTATAAGCAGAGCTCATACATACATTCTGCATCTCTATACCATCTTCACTATCATTTGCCCCCTGAGATGTTCCTTTCTAACCAAATTGTTACAACAGCCAGAAACTTGGACTCATACTGGCAGTAGTTCATGAAGTTTCTTCCTTCCTTCCTTCCTTCCTTCCTTCCTTCCTTCCTTCCTTCCTTCCTTCCTTCCTTCCTTCCTTCCCTCCCTCCCTCCCTCCCTCCCTCCCTCCCTCCCTCCCTCCTTCCTTCCTTCCTTGTTTCTTTCTTCTTTCATTCTTTCTTTTAGGTATTGGTAGATCTTTCTGAGCTTCTTCACAGTTGAGGAGAGGATAGGCAGTAACCAAGTTCTTGTCAATAGAAGATGTGCAAAATGAGGTCCAAAATTTCCAGGCCTATGATAACTGGCTGTTTCTAACTGGTAGTAAGCTACAAGGAAAATGGGAGCCATGTTTACTGTAGTAACATCAATAAATCCAAGATTATGAGGAAAAAGGCTCTGGGTTGAATTCTCCAGATAAATGTAAGCCATGAACTGTGATGTATGTGGTTACTAAGATATGTGTTTGGGATAAACTGTGAAAGTCTGAATAATGAACACCGCCTCTGAAGCTGCCCACATTCCACTCCCAAGAATCTCTGACCATGCACTCTTAAATGGAAGTCAGATTTTACAAGACGATTAAACTGAGGTTTGGGGTTAATCTGGTTGTCATGGTGAGCACATTATCATGGAGTTCTTATAAGAGAGAAGCCAAGAGATACCGGACAACAGAAGAAGATTATCAGAGTGATACAGTTTAAGGCCTGACCAGCCATTCATTGCTGATTCTGAAGATGGAAGAATCTGGGAAAGCAAGGGAATGGAGTCTCCCTCCAGCCTCTAGAAGGGAGGCATCCTGAGGAGCACTTTGCTATTTATTACCCAGTGAAACAGTTATGACTTGCAGTACTGTATGTTAATAAACTGGTTATTTTAAGCCATTAAATTGGTGACAGTTTGCTAAAACAGCCGGAAAAAGTAAAATAAATGGTATTTGTTGTTCTTCTGGTTGCCTTCTTTTATACGGCCCTTTATCTTGCTCGCTAAGCCACTTTAGGTAAAGGAGATTGTCCTGATAGTATGTTTTGAGTTCTACCTTTAAACAGACTAGAACTTCATTATTTTCTAGAGGTGATACAGCACTTGTCCTTTATAATATATCCACGAGTCAATTCTTGTTATATGTTTAATGTATCTGGATAATAAAAGATAACTTACTGATTAAGTAACTTGTCAAGGTCTGTGTTAGTATTGACACATTCATGTGGTTCAATATCAAGGCATGTTTAAAATTTTTTGGATTTTTTCATTTTTATTTTATGAGTTTTTGAGTGTTTTGCATATATGTAAGTGTACCTCTGGGTACAATGCCTGTGGAGGCCAGAAGAGGGTGTTGGATCCCCTGAAACAAGAGTTAATGATGGCTGTGAGCTGTATTTAAGTGTTGGGAAAGGGCAGACAGCATGTGCATGTAGGAATGTCCATATGGAAATATATTGTAACATTAACCACGCTCTGAAACCTCTGCTAAATCTCAATTTAAATAAGTCTCATGATAAATAATAATAAAACACACTTATAATATGTATTCACATTTTCTCAGGTAAAAGAGGTACATTTTATACTCATGTCTATCTGTTTTAAAAGTAGGCCAAGAAATCAGGTCAGGTTGTAGCAAGGAATCTTAACGGAAGAGCTTAGTATCTGTTATTATGGTGTTGCTATGTAAAATAAGTGCAGTAGCAAAACAAAACAACAGAATGGACATTTCCTCTCTTATTTTACAATAGTATGATGTGGACTGAAATTTATATTACATTAAAATTTTTATTTATTTATTATTTTTGTTTATATGTATGAGTATATTGCCTGAATGTTACTGCAGAGGTCAGAAGAAGATACTGGATCCCTGGAACTGGAGTTACAGATTGTTTATAGCCATCCATGTGGGGAAGGGGACCCAAACCTGGGTCATCTGCAAGAAAGTCAGTGCTCTCAGCTGCTGAACGATCTCTCCAGTCCCTAGCACTCACATTTTTAAGACAACACGTTAGGATATTTTCCATAATCATACTTCATTCAAGGAAGTATCCAACCAGAAAGTCATTTAGGGCCAGAGGAATTTTGACTGTTAGAATACAGGTGCCTGCTTGCATTTGGCTAGAAAATGGGTAATGTAGGTTTCTTGGTATTATACTCTCTGTTCATCTCACGTGGGAACAGCTAAACACTAAAGGGGAAAGTTCCAACAAACCACATATGTATCTTAGGGGATTGAATTCCTCCAAGTCCAAGCTGTTTCATCATAGAGGGTGCAACATTTCTTCCTTGTCTGCCCAGCAATAGTGATGGACACTGAACCAGATCACACATGTGAACGGACTGAGAGAACCAAAGTCTTTCTCTTAAAATTTTAAATTGAATTTTTGTGCATTTCATACAGAACATCTCAATCTTAATCATCTTTATATGCTTTCCCCACAGGAACCGTTCTATGGCCCCCCTCTCTGGAATTCATACCTTCTGTCATTTGTGTTAAAGCCTGTTGTGTCAAATTAGTGCCCCCATACATTCCTCAGTGCAAGTTCATCTACTGAGGTTTAGTCCTTTAGAGTCCTTTACTTTAGGAAGATCAGCTCCTCTTTATCCATCAGTAATCAGCTGCCAATATTTCTTCCTCTCTGACTGGGACCTGCTGCCCATTTCCACAGTTCTATGCTGGGAGAACTGACGTCTTATTGAAATAAGATTGAAATAATTGTTAAATTTTATCAATATAGGAAACACAAACATATATAGGAAATCAAATGTGAATCCCTTCGAATAGCTCTTTGAATTGCTTAAGAACAAGGAGACAGACAGGAAAACCTTGGTTGTATATTTCAGTTTAAGATGGAGATGCTCTTTGCTGTACTGCAAGCCTGAAAGGGAAAGTAATGCAAAGCTGCTTAAGCTCTCCCTGGGCCTTTATGTACCATTTGACTTCTTTGTGAAGTGCTGGATTTCTTGGCAATATCCAGCTTTCGAGATACGGAGAAGCCTGAATGATTCCATCTGCTTTAACATCCTTGCTGTCTTTTCCCAAGATCAGTATGGATTAAAAGTATCTCTTGCACTTCTCCCCATAACCCCTGGAGGTGAGTCAGAGGACACACTTCCTCTCAGAGCCAGTTCTTAGCATTTGCTCAGAGGGAGGTAATGCCAGAGCATGCAGGTTCGGGAGGGAGCTGTACACACTGAACCTTAGACATGATCTTAGAATGGGACCTGGCACGAGACAGGTTCCAAGTAAATGCCAAATGAGGACAGAGGTCACAATCTGAGGTATGTATACAAAGTTCAGAACAAACTGTACGGCAATCATTGCAAGCAGAAAGAAAAGAAAGGGGAGGAGAAAGGAGAAATTATTACAGAACTATCCCACCTTTGGCCGTTACTACTACCTGGGCATTAATATCAAATGCTGACTATGATATAAAGGGGTGCAAGACAATAAAGATGGAACGCCTAGCTCCATCACTAATCAACTGTGTGACTTTAATCATATTCCTTATCAACTTTGTTGCACTTTCCCTGTTGGTAAAATGGAGAGGAGAGCAACAGTTCTACCCTCAAAAACACTGTGACTATTGAGTGAACAAATATAAAACTTTAGCATAGTGCTGAGAATTTATTACTTACTGTGGTAGGCTGATAAAGGCTCCCAAAATATATTTGCATTTAGTCCCTGCGTCATGGTTAATTTTGTGTCAATTTGGCTGTGCCACTGTGTGAAGATATTTGACCAAACATTATTCTAGATATTTTTGTATAGCTGTTATTTTGGATGAGATTCACATTTTTAAGTAGGTAGATTTTGAGTAAAGAAATTATCTGTCACACTATTGATGAGTATCATCCCAGCCTGCTGAAGGAGTTCACGGAACAAAAGTTGAGCTCCTCTGAGCAAGAAGTTCTGCTAGAACATTCCTTTGTATTTGAACTGCAGGTCTTCCAGTTATCTAGTCCACTTTCACAGGCCAGTTCCTTAAAACTGATCTATTTCAATCCCTCCCTGGCCTTCCACCATCTCTTTCCTTCTCTATTCTGCACTGCTGATTCTGTTTTCCAGTAGAACCCAAACTAAATACATCCTGGATTCTTTAAATTTTATCTTTTTTTGGAAAAAAAAAAAATTTCTGCAGGTGTGTTTGTGTAATTTCCTTGTAAAGGTTGGGTGGGCCTTAAATCTAGTCGGAGGTATGCAAATGAGAGACAGGTAGAAGGTAAACACCAGAGGAGAAGAAAATGTAAAGACAGGAAGTAATTAGAAAGAGGTAGCCACAAGCCAAGAATGCTAAAAGCTACTCAGAAGCTGAAAGAGGCAACAGATGAATTCTCCCCCAGACCTCCCAGAGGGAAAGTGGCCCTGGTGACCTATTGATAGGTAGTTGTGATGTCGAGAACTGAAGGAGTATAGTCTTTCTTTATTTTCTATCACTATTAGTGGTAATATTTTACAGGAAGCTCAGGAAGTGAGTATAGTGACTCTATAGGCATTTTATGACATTTACTATCTTCTCTATTTCCTTACTAGTCATAAAACCTCAAGCAGTTGAAACAGAACCTGAAAGAAAGCAAGTAAATTCTCAGTAACCTTGCCCATGCTTTCCATTAATATTCACACACAGTATGCCACAGATCCTCAGAAGATTACTTGAAACATTAAATTTTATTAGCAATAGCACTAGAGACAATTCTGCCTCTGCTGATTCCACCCAAGTCACTAACCTCAAATTACTTTGATGTATATTGGAGGTGGATGGTGGAACTCAAGATTGAGCCATTAAATGAAGCTCCTCCCAGATGCCTTAGTGTTCTCTAGAAGTAATTGTTGAGGCCAACCCTCGAAAATGAGTTAAGACCACCATGATATTCAGAGGGAATGTCATTAACTGTTTACATTTTGAGGGCAAAAGAGAAGCTATGTCTTATACTTTGAATATGAAATAGACTCCTGAGTTGAAGTTTAGGTCCCTGAATGGCAGCTCCATTGTGGGAAGTAATAGAAAGTTTAAGAGGTAGTGCCTAGCTGTAAAAAAACAGGTAGAGGCATGCTGTTGAGTCTACATCCTTCTCCAGCCCCTTCCTGTATCTAGCTATCTTCCTGCTCACCTTGGGTTGAACAGACTCTTCCATAAGCTCTAGATGTCCTGACTCTCTACAGACAAAGACATACAAATGATCATGGAATAAAACTGTAAGACAAAATAAACCTTCTTTCCTTTAAGTTGCTCATGTTGGGTGAGATGAAAGTCTGATTAATTCTCAATTCCCAAATAAGGCTGAGAACTCTGTCTAAAGCTAGCAGACATGCTTTGAATTCATCCCAATTGAATTAATTGAATTTATCCCAATTATATATTGCCTTCCACCAGCACATGGTTTGATTTGACCTGGCATCATGTCAATTTCTAGGATAATAGAAGGAATTAATGTCTCAGCTGGGCAGAAGGTTTCTGATATAACCACCCAGGCCAGTCACTGCCATTGTTTCATCTTTGCTCACTAAACCCTCTAGAACAAGGTGTCTCAATATCTAGGCATTTGTATACCTTTGTACACATATGTATACAACTGTATCTCCTATACTAGTATTCTTTAAATAAGCTCATTGCTGGTAACTAAGCCACAACCTAAATGATCTATAAATTCATATGTTCAATATAATAATAGTTCTGTTCCTCAGATAGTCTTGAATATCCTTATGCCATTGAATATTATCTTGAGTATCTCCAATAATCAACCTATCAGTATGAACTACATGTGGACTAGGGGTAATAAACACTACTGTGGATGTCTACTTGGGTTTGGGGGTCACTGGGGCTTACCAAGATCTCTGGAGTTGAGGATGGAGGAAGGGACTGGAAACATCTTTTCTACTACTAAAGGCTAGTGTTATTAGTTGAAGGTCAAGATGAAGTGCAAGTCTTCACTGTTCTTCCCCTATGCTCTTCTTATTCCAGCTTTCTGGGGAAAAGAAATTCCTTCATCCTGAAGTACAGGACACTCCAGGCTATAAGATGTGTAAGGACTAACGCAGCTTGCCTTTGATAGAGACCATCCTTAAGAAACAGACATTCCAACACTCCTTACTCTGGACAAATTCTATTGATTCTAGAACCATGAGTCATGGAAAAAAATTTTTTAATGTTATAACTCGATTCATTTATATAAAGAAGGTCAATATTAGAAAATGTCTTTCCCCTGTGCCTCATCTACATTGTAATATAATGTTCTATATCTGCAGTGCTTTCTCTGTGATACCTACACAAGAAATAAATGGGGGTGGATTGAAATAATTATGAGAAAATGCAAAAAAATATTGGAGAATTGGCTCTGAATTTTTTTCTCTCAGTTTATTTTTCACTTGTTTAATAAAGCACTGAAAGCAAGGAATTAACATATAATGATATGAAAATGTCAGTTACGCACAGTGGATCAACAGTGGCCATAAACCTAAATTTAATTTTATATTTAATAAAACGTTCCACATTCCCTGCATTACGGGCTGGGAAACTGATTTACTCCATAGCAATTGCATTAAGCTGAATATTGTATCTAATCATCTGCTTTGGTGCTTCCTAAACACACCCAAATTCAAAGCCACCTCTAAATCAGTCCAGCTGATAAATCTCATTATCCTCTTTATGCCATTTATGTTTATTTCTCTATTTTTCACATTATTCTTAGTTACCATTGCTGCTTTGTAACTTATAACTTGGGCCACCTGAGAAGTACCAGTCAGTGTTTGATTTCTCTGCTCTCACACTTTGATATCACATGCCTTGTTTCCACAGAGTTGCCTCAATTTGATTTTTATACCTTTTCTTGTGTTTAATCATTCTTTGAAGTAAGCTCAACAAACTATGCAAAGATCTCCTACCAGTAAGCTAAGGAAAAGCACTGGAAGGAATTCAGCAGGTGTGGACAGGGGAAGAGAGGATGGACTCAGGAGCAGAGCAGAGCTTTCCAGTGAGCCTCAGTTGTAGGTGTTAAAATATACACAGTTCAAATTTTGCAATCATAACTTCTCATATCATCCAAATTTGGAAAAAGGAGACCCTTAATTGAGAGTCCGGTTGAAGACTCTTGCCATCTGAAAATCGAGAAACCCAGTACAAATAACAATGTTTACTCTGAAAGTTACTACACAGAGACAATATTCCTTTCCTGTAGAGGTATTTGATGTTAAAATAGCCATGAATCAGGAATAACCTCAGGTCTCCTGAATACTATCTGGGAATCTCACAAACAGAATTATTAATTTTGTTTGTGAAAAAGTGAAGTTATTCTAACATCCTATTCCCAGTGATCTGGTTTTAAACTACCAATATTGTCAGGCACACCCCAGCCACCATGCTATGATCTTATTTAAATTCCTTAGAAATCCTTTGCTGTTAATACGTGCAAAAATCACCCAAATTCACTGAAGTGGAGCTCTTCATCGAGAAACTCTGACCCATATTGACACATATTCATTGGTGTCTTTCTTCCCAAATACCTCTTTCTAGTAAACCTTGTGCTCAATATCTAAGTTTAATTTTTTAAAAACTATACTCCAAATGTTCTTCTTACTGAATCATCCTGAAAGTCTTTCCTGTTTCAAAGCCAAGGATCCCATTTTGTCTGAAGTGGAGGTCCCTAAAAGATTAAGGAAACTCTCTGGGCTGCTACAGGTGTAGAGCTATGCCTATATTCCTGCATCGCTGACAGCTTCGGTAGCTCCGAAGAGCCAATTGTATGTCCTTGTTCATTTGTTCCTTTGAATCCCTCCAGTAGATAGGGGAATTAATACAACCCACAGTAGCATACACACCGACAGGTGCTTGCATGTGTTTATCCTTCTCATGTGGTCCTTCAGCATCACTGAATTAATTCTTACATTGGCTTCCATTCTGTCTGCTTAGGTCTAAGGTGTCTCCCATGGAACTAGAAAGGAGCGGTTAGATTCAATCCACACATTTTCTGCATCTTTAATGCAAGTCCTTCTCTGTCTACCTACAACTCAATTATAGTCCTTTTGAGCTGCTATCTACTATTTTTTCCACATCTTTTTCAAGAGTAAATAATAACATCATTTGCTTATGCAAATCTTCATGAAGTGAATAGTCATGGGACTCCATTAAGTTTCCAACCACCCAGCCCTCATACAGCCAGGACTGGCTGAAATGATCTGTATTCCTATCATCCACTAAACTGCATTGCAGTCTCCTGAAGGCACCGTGATTTGAGCACCCTTAGCATTGCATAGCATATAACAGGTTCTCAGGAAGTACGCATTGAATAAGCAATGAATTAACAAAATGAAAGAGATCAGCTAGTTTATAAGCTCTTTCTGACCCTATTATTTTTTGGAGGGGTGGTAGTGGATATTAATAAACCTTTAATAGCTTTGCCAATAAAAAGCATGCATTTGAGAAAGTCCCTAAGTAGCAGAAATGTTTGGGTTTGGGTAGCAGTGGAGGTTTTCTTGATGGCCACTACCCATGTTTCTGATAACTATGATCACCAGAAGGAATTTAGCGATACAGAACCAAACAGCACTGGGCTTAAGTTCAGATTCTGGCAGAGTTTAAGAGATGTCTGAGCTTGTACCACCTAATTTCTTTAGCACACTCAAATCAGTAACAAATCAAAATGAAAAGTTAAAAAGAGAAAAAAAAAATCAGGGCTGGAGAATGGGTCAGTAATTAAGAGCACATAATACTCTTGAAGAGGACCTGAGTTCTGTTCCAGCACCCACACTGGGTAACTCACAACTGCCAGTAAGTCCAGCTCCAGGGGAATCTGTTGTTTCAGGCCCCTGTAGGCATTGCACCCATGCACACATTACCTTGCACAGACACACATAATTAAAATAAAAGACAAAATAAGAATAACTGATTGCCAGCCAGCGCTGTTATATAGAAAACCATAAGCTAAGAGAAGCAAACCACTGAGTCAAAATTCACTGATGATGAAGGGAATATATACCTACTACATTGTCAGTGCTTAGTGAACAACATGTCAGTGTGGACCGGAAGACAGTCTAGCTGACAGAATCAGACCCATAATTAATAAACAATTGGCCACGGTGTACCCACCCTCTTTTGAGAGCCTTCTAAAGCTAGCACGCCTCCCCTTCTTCTCTGTACTGTTATAATATGGAAACTATTTGCTCTTGTCTATTCTGAGGATATGCAGAGTGAAATCTACACATTTTGTTCTTGAGCACTTTGCTATATTGAACTCTTAGGGAGCCTGCCTTGCTGTAATCAGTTGCTATAGTATTTCCCAGAGATTTCTTTGGAGGAAGATCAGTGAGGTCATTGTTCCTACCTGGGTCTGCAATTCAGTTCTCAGAGAAAATGAGGTGCATGGCTCCAATACAGACTCCAGGAAAGAGAGAATATGCATCATAAGAAAGTGGGGAGAACAAGGAACTGTTGCCTGTGTCACACAAAGTCTTCTAAGACTTGATTTATGGTCTATAACTTGTAAACCACACAAAAGATACTTTTAAAAAGAAAGGGTCAGATGAGCAATAGATGGTCAAAGCCCAGGTTTTGCATAGAGCTGGTCAAGGAAGTATTTTATACTCTTTGTTTTATTTTTAATTATAAGCACATATGTATGTCTATGAAAGGGGTACATGTACATGGGTGAGGGTGTCCAAGGAAGCCAGAACAGGGTGTCGGATCACCTGAAACTAGAGTTATAGACAGTTGCTAACCACCAGATATGGGTGCTAAGAATCGAACTCCAGTCCTCTGCAAGAGCAGAAAAAAAATATTTAACCATTGAGCCATCTGTCCAGTTCCAAGAAATTGTTTTAAATACCTTTTGTCATCACTATTTTTTATCGTTATTACTACTGTTATTACATGTTTTCCTGAGATAGGGTCTTATGTAATCTACACTGCTTCAAACTAACAACCATCCTACCTCAGCCTCCCAAGTGCTAGACTTACAAGAGTGTACTACCATGCCTGGCTGCATCTTTGAATGTAATAATCTTTGCATTAAAAATTGTAAAATAGGGCATAAAGAGATGAAAACCTCCATTGTAGATTAGGTTTCCCATTAAATTTTGTCTTAGACAGCTGGAGCGAAGATGTGTAATGAAATGCTTTTCAATGGGACTGTGAGTTTTCATCATTTGGTCTTGTGCTAAGGAGAGCACACTTAACCAAACATAAAGGGTGCAGCTCTTTTTCAGCAGAGAGATCTAGAGCAAGTCAGGTACCCACTGCAGGTTTCAAAAATTCCCCTGTGTAAGCATATCATTCGATCAGATGACTAGGATTAAAATATCTTGTTAGAATGGAAACATGTAGAACTGTTGACAGAAAAGCACAACTCTGGAGCTAAATATGAGTGACCACAGCCTGGGAACACAGGTTCAGGTTACCAGTACTAAACCATGTTCAGGTTACCATCAGAAAGGCTTACCAAAGTGGAAACACTGTCGTGATGTTTTTATAGCAACAGAACAAAGAGCGCCATGAATCAATATACTTTTAAAATACACTCGTGGAAACATTAAGCAGGTAGCTGCAGCAAAGGAGAAATCCCAGTTATAGGTCTCAGATGTTATCTGACAACACTCAGCCTTTTGATTGGTAAAGTTAATATATTCTAAAAGGTTACCTGTTAGTCACAGGATGTTAAGTCAGAAAAAGAACTAGACAAAGAATGGCTAGTTAGGGGGCTAAAGATAACTCAAGATAAATTGTAATTAGACTTTGGACCTGCAACATTCCACCACTGAAGTTCTGATCAGTTGATCAGCCTTTGCAGAAGGTTCACTTTCAAGATGCAGTTTTTGGGGAACTTTTCTTCACAGAATCTATATCCTCATTCATTTTGTGTGAAAGACTTTTCCAAGGAAGACACAGCACACACACACACACACACACACACACACACACACACACACACAAACACACAAAGCAGCTACCCACCTACTTGTTAAAAGGAATATTATAAAGAGATTTCACAGAAAGGATGCTGTGAAATCTAACGAACGACAAAGACTATAGCTTAGCATTAAATAATAGTTTGAATATCTGTTTTGCCAAATCATCTGTGCATAGTTATATAAGCCTATTTCCACATCTGTACTCTTATTGTTATTACTAGTACCATAGTATTAGTGATTATTATTTTTATTAACTGCACTCACAGGAACATATTAAGGGCTTAATAGAAGTAATCCAAAGTGATTCCAGCAGTGCCTGGCACAGAAGATATATTTAATAATCTTCATATATTCGGGTAAAGGATTCTGAAACCTGAAATTGGTTTGAAAATCAACAGACCGATCTTTAAAATGTCTTCTAATTTTAAAGTTCCTTTTTCTGAAAAGTGACTTTCATGAGGCTGCTAAAAGCAATCATGAATGGCTGTGACTTCCCTGAATCCTAGCCTACAAAAGCAGCTTGCTTTCTAAGTAGTACTTTGTGGTGAATTTTATTTATGGATGTGCCTCTATCTCTACTTATCTAGCTCTCAACTGTCAAGCCTAGTGAGATAAAATTTGCACACCACGAAGTTCATTTTCCCTGGAGTACAGCTCAGTGAGTTTTGAGAAGTGTACATAAGCACATCTCCACCAACACAATTGTGGTGGTGTGAGTAAAAATGTCCCCCATAGGCTCATGTGTTTGAACACTTGGTCCCCAGTTGCTGACACTGTTTGGAGGGAGGTTATGGAACCCTTAGGAGGTGCTGCCTTGCTGCAGCAAGTATGTCACTGGGGTGGCTTTTGCCATTTATAGCCTCACCCCACTTCCTGCTTTTTCTGCTTCCAGTGTAAGGAAAATGTGGTCAGCTTCTTGTTCTTGCCATCTGCCGCCATGTCTCCCCACCATTATACATCTAATCTTCTAGAAGTATAAGTTAAAATTAACTCTCTATGAATTGCTTTTGGTTATGGTATTTTATCACAGCAATGAAAAAGTAACTAATATAATAATCAGGCTATAGTGCTACAACTCTAAACAGTCTCCTCCTGCCCCTCAGCAGTCAGTCTATGATTTTTTATATATATATTTATTGAATATATGTAGATGTCATACAGAACATCTTAATCATCTTTATACCCCATTTCCTGGTACATCCTTACAAATCCCCTCACTGGATTTCATGCATTCTCTCACTGATGTTAAGGCCCAGTAAGTCAAGTTAGTGTCCCCAAGGATCCCTCAGTGCAACTTGATCCACTGAGATCTAGTCAACTATCTAGAGTCCCTCTCTTTAAGAAGATCAGCTGTTCTTCAACCATTGGTAATCAGCTGCCAATAATTATTCAGCTAAGATCGAGCTCTGCTCTGCTCCCCATTTCCACAGTTCTATGCTGGGGTTTTGTCTGTTTGAGTTTGCATGGGTCTTGTGCATGTTGACACCATTGCTGTAGGTTTATATGAGCAAGGTCCCAGGAGCTTGTAAGACTCTATTTCAATATGGTCATGACCTCCTCCCCTGGTTCTTACATTCTTTCTGTCCTGTCTTCTGAAATGATCCCTGAGCCCTGGGTAGGTGGAATTTAATATAGGAGACCTATACAAGGACTCAAACTCTGTAAACTCTTATTCACTATGTTTTGGCCATCTGTGTTCTTTTCTGTTCATGACCTTTGATGTGTGAGGGAGCTTAGTTGATGAAAGTTGAGAGATGTATTAGTATTCTCTCTATCCCTTGTTCGACTGTGTTCCATGAGCTTTAGGGGTGGAGGTTCCATTGTAGATGTGTCATCTAGGATTGGGCATTTCACAGACAATCTCTGTGTGTGACCAGTTGTGGAATTCTGTAATAGTTATCCATGTGTTGCAAGAGAAGCTTCTTTGATGAGAGGTGACTGGGATACTTGTCTGTAAATATAATGATTCAAAATTAGCACATAGTAAGAAATTTGTCTAGGGATGTGACAGCCCTGAGGTTTTCTTTAAGATCTACGACATCTCCAGCCACGTGTATTTGGCTATGCTTACAGTATCACACATGAGTTTTTTCCTGTTGAGTGGGCTTAAGGTCCAATTAGGTAGCTGTTGATTACTTCCAAGATAGAAGTGCCACTACTGCTCCTATATACTTTGCTGTGCTGGTCATTGTGATTTTTAGGCCTTAAAGATCCCCCAGGTCTGGAAACTATTGATGTGTTCTCTGTCCCAATACTTTTTCTACAGTAGCAAGTTATATAAATGAATTGCCGTACACAGACTTTTGAGTTCAGCTGCTTCATTTTCATTTACTTCCCCATTACCCATGCTGTGTATGTACCAGTTCACTTTCCTTTTATTGCTAAGTATTCTGATTATGAAAGTTTATTCACTAATTAATGAACTATCAGAAAGTAAGGAGAGCTCTAGGATATTAATTTTTATTGGTTGTGACCAACTGTTTAAGTAAAGCATGCAAAAAGAAGAAAGACTTAACTTTGCTGACCACTTCAAAGGCATCACCCATCATGACAATGGCACGGTAGTAGAACAGAGCAGTTCACATCATGGTGGTAGGGACATGTGGCATGAGTTGGAAGCTCTTCTTGGTGTATAGGAGGCAGAGATGGGAATTCCGGTGCTTAGTTGGCCTTCCTGCTTTATTCCGTCCTGGGCACCCTGGCCATGGGATAGTGTCATTCACTTCAGGGGAGATCTTCCCTTCCTCAGTTAATCCTCCCTGAAGACAACCTCACAAACACACCTAGAGATGTGCCTTACCAATCTCTAAGGTGATTCTAAATCTACTCAAGTAAACAATGAAGATTAATCAGCATATCAGTTAGTCCGTGAATTAATTTTCTATGATTGGTAACCAGAAACCTAGAGATTCATATCTGATATCTTCAGTTCTGGAGGTCAGACATCCAGAATGGGTCTCAGGGGGCTGAAATGGAGGTCTTAGAAGGTTCTGGTTCCTCTCGGAGGCTCTGGTGGAAATATGCTCCCTGCTTCTTCAGCATATTTGACTTCCACATTATTTGACCTGTGGGTTCTCCTGTCTTTAAAGCCATTTGTGGCGGACTGACCCTTCCTTCCACAGAATCGCTTTGATATTGACTCCTCTGTTTCCCTCTTAGAAATTTCAAGGGTCTCTCTGACTCTAGAGGTATCCACGTAATCAAGAGTAATTTCTCTTTAAAATTAGATAAGTGGCAAATTTATTTCCACTGAAAACCTTCACTCCCAGTTCTTGAATGCAACATAACACACTTAAACATCTTGGAGATTTTGATATGGACATCTTTGAGGGACCATTTTTATTTATTTTTATTTTTATTTTTTTGTCTACCACAGACTATATATAATCTTGCAAACACAAAGTACTGTCAATAAAAATAAATGCAGTCACCCTAGTGTTTGCAGTAGTAGCTTCTTATGGCTTTAATTTTAATTTTCCTGGCAGATAACATTTAGTATCTTCTTGTGCACATTTCCTTGCCAACTTATACCATTTTGGTGTTGGATACATTTGTTCAGATTCATTGCCCATTTCAAAAATGATGTGTTGGGAGCTGGTAGATGGCACTGTGGTGAAGAGAATTTGCTGCTCTTGCAGTGAACAAGAGTTCTATTCCCAGTACCCACACTGGGCAGTTTAAAACTGCCTGCAGCTCCAGCTTCAGAGCATATGACCCCCTTTTCTCGTCTCTGTGGGCACCTGCACATGTGTACACATAAACACAGAGACACATACATAAATTAAAGTAAAAGAAATACTATGTTTTCTTATTATGGAATTTGAGACATCTTTCTATATTCTGTGCCAGTCTCTGTTAGATGTGTATTTTTCAAATAATCTCTCCAAGTATATGACTTTTGTTTCTTTTTAAGAATTGTATTTTTTACTTATATTTTATGTGTATGAGTGTTTTGCCTGCATGTATGTAAGTGCACTATGTGCATGCTATGCCCTCAGAGGTCAGAATAGGGTGATGGATCTCCTGAAACTGAAGTTACAGGCAGCTGTTAGCCGTCATGTGGATGATGGGAACCGAACCCAGGTCCTCTTCAAGAGCAGCAAATGCTCTTAACTGCTGAGCCATCTCTCTAGCACAATCTTTGTTTCTTAACAGTGTGTCTGTAGGGAATATTTCAATTAAAAATTATTTATGACTTCTGTTTCCTAAGAAATCTGCCTAACCCACTGTCACAAAGGTCCTTTTTTAATGTTTTCCTCCAGAACTGTCAAAGTTTTAGGTTTAATATTTGAGCCCATTTTTATTGGCACATAAATTTTCCACTATTCTAGTCTTTTGTTGAGAGCTGTTTAATTTGTCTTTCTTTTATGTATAAGAAGTCCTTTTTAAGAAAAATATTTATTACTTTTATGTTATGTGTATGAGTGAATTGCTTGCAGGTACACAGGTGCACCCATGTCATGCAATGTATGCAGAAGTCAGAAGGGGGCATATGACTCCCCTGGAACTGGAGTTATGAATGGTTGTTCGCCACCATGTGAGTGCTGGGAATTGAACCTGGGTCCTCTGCAAGAGCTGTCAGTACTCTTAACAGCTGAGTTATTTCTCCAGCCCCATTTATGAGAATTCTTACAGGAAAATATTTGATCTGCTTCAGATCCTCATCACCTCAGAACTTTTCAACCATTATTGATTTTCTATTACCTATGTGCTAATGATAACATGCTCTTGATAAAATTAAAACATTCACTTATTACAGATCAGGTTAGATAAACCAAGATGGTTTGTGTGTATGCTAGAATTTATGGTGAATAATTGATTTCTCACTGCCTTAGATGGCCCAAGTAATCTGATTATGTATTTAGCTGGTAATGGACACTCATTAGTAGAATTCTATTTCATGCTTATTTGCACCTGCAAATAATTTCTTCCTCTGCAGAGATCATTTTGTTTGATCCTTCTGATGTGGTATGATTGGTTAATGCAGTATTGATGATTTCAACCTCACTATACCTACTTAGTATCATGGGAATTCAATCATCTCCTCTTATTGACATAATGACTATCTCAGACCTTCCTGGTACCCTCACTTGGAGCTCCATGCTAGTTGTAAAAACTGGCTCAGAATGGTTTTAGGAGAGATTACTTAAGAGGAATATTAAAACATAGGGAGGCTTGGTAAGGCTGATATCACATATGTCCATAACATGCTTTTCCTATGTTTCTATAGGTCTCTGTTATTTATTATTGTTGTGCCCATCTGGCTATGACAACAAGATATCCTTCCTCCACAACATATTATTATGTTAATTAAGTTTTAGTTAGCATACCAAATAATGGGCTTAATTATTGTGGCAATTTGAATGAGAAATGCTATCTATAGCCTCAAGTATTTGATCATTTGGTCCCCAGTTGGTGGTGCTGATTAGGAGAGGTCACAGATTCAGGAGGTGGAGTCTTGCCAGAGGAACTTCATCACTTAGTGGTAACCTTTTTGTTAATAGCCTGTATTAGTTTGCTTTCTGTTGTTGTGATAGAAACACTGACCAAGGGAACTTATAAAAGGAAGCATTTATTTGGCTTATGGTTCCAAGGGGGCAAGAGTCCATCATTGCGAAGCATGGAGTAGATGCAGCAGCTAAGCACTCACATCTTCAAGCAGGCACAGGAAGCAGAGCAGAACTGGAGATCTGGCAAGACTTAGGAACTCTCTAAGCTGTCCCCAGTGACGTGCTTCCTCCAGCATGGCCACACCTCCTAAGATTCCCCCAAACAGTGCCCCCAACTGGGGACAAAATGTCCAAATACTTGGAGTCTGTGAGGGACATTCTTATTCAAACCACCACATAGCATGACTCTTGCTTCCTATTCTTTCTCTTTGCTTCCTGTGTGTGGATGAAAAATATGATCAGCCAGTTTCCTGATCCTGCTGCTATCCCCACCATGCTGTACATCATCATGATGTAACTGAATGCCAAAATAAGCTCTTTCTTCCTTAAGCAGC
Source organism: Eospalax fontanierii (assembly GCA_035773235.1). Lineage (NCBI taxonomy): Eukaryota > Metazoa > Chordata > Mammalia > Rodentia > Spalacidae > Eospalax > Eospalax fontanierii. The sequence continues at coordinate 77,261,396 of CM069526.1, forward strand.
TTTTAAGGAAACTCCCAGGCTGATCGCGTAGTAGTTGTACAAGTTGGCATTTCCACCAGCAGTGAATAAGGATTCTTCTTTCCCACATCCTCTCCACCACATACTGTCCTTGGTTTTCTGTATGACAGCCATTCTTAATGGGGTGGCTGGACTCTCAAAGTGGTTGTAATTTACATTTCCCATGACTAAGAAAGTGGAACACCTATTCAAATATTGATTTGGTATTTCTATGTCTTCTTTTAAGAACTCCATTCAATTCATAAGTGCATTTATTGATTGGATGATTTTGTCTTTTGTCATTTAGTTTTTGGAGTTCTTCACAGATTGTAGACAGTAACTCAGTGTTAGAGATCTATTTGGCAAAGCTTTTCCTCCATTTTGTAGGATGCTTCTTCACCCTACTTATGGTTTTCATTCTTGTACAGAAGCCTTTAGATTTCGTGAAATCCTGTTTGTTAATCCTTTACAGTATTGCTTGTACTTCTGGAGTTCTTTCTCAAAAAATGTTCTTGCCCATGCTTGTCCTCCTGTCACAGTCATTTGTCATCAGTTCTATGTTGAATGATTGGGAGGATGAAGACCTCAAACAATCGCTGATTTGTAAATCACTGGAAACAGCTTTGTACATAAGGAACCAACATGGATTGCCTCCTATCATCCTTGGCTTATCTGAACACAGGCTTACTCTCCTTTTGTTTTGAAGATGAGATCACTATATCCATTCTGTGACATTGGCATTCATTTTAATAGGGAAGAATGTGAGTTGGGACATTGTCAATGAACAAGTGACTGCCTGTTCTTATCTCTCTACATTACTTCAGGCCTGAAGGGCAGAGAGAAGCAAGAATACACAGGACTACAACTAGTACTTGGAGACTATCAATCAGTTACCTAGAAATAGGACAAGTTATGGAGCCACAAATCAATGATTCTCAACATTAAAAGAATTAAGGAAACAACCTACAAAATGCCAGAACTGGTGAACTATTCCTACTACCTGTCTTTATATTTATCATACTTGGTTCCTAGAGAGGTCTGACCACCAAACATCTCTGGTTTTGGCATCCTTGTCATAGTCTGTGGGAAAGTGTTCTGTGGAGCAGTACCACTTTGGGGATATGGGCATAATCCTGAGTGCTACAAAGTTACTTAGATGTTATCTAATTTATGTGACCATCCCTCATTCATTGACTATCTTCACATTTTCTCCCACTCCCTAATTTCAATAGATTTTATTTTTCTTCCATCATAAATTTAATATTTGCAAGTAATTGAGATAATCAGAAACATTTCATATCCCCATAGATGAGAACAGTTACAGTCTTCATCTTAGAAAGACTATGAAGTAGTCTTATCAAGTGAAGCTTAAGTACAATTTGAACTTAGAAATACTTAGTAAAATGTACGAGCATTGCTTCTGATTTCTAGGTCTCACAAAGACACCCCCTATGTCCTGATGTTCTTTGTTCTCACTTTCCATCCTGTTCATTAGAAAGGACAAAAAGTATACTTCAAAATAAATGTAGCAAGATGCACACTTTTTATGGCCCTGTCAGCTGGAGGGAAGAAGATGGAAAATGTGCTTGGTCCTAGAGGCAAAGGTTGCTCAAGGGTGCATCTGTTCCAGATTTGGTCCCACAAGGAGGATTTTGAGGAATGTCTGATCTTGATCCTTCAGCCTCTTTGATTTGGGAAATGTTTTATACCTTTATACCCATTTTAAAAACACTTTAAGCAAATAAGAGAAAGATGAAAGAATTTCCAGAGGCCTGTTAATGTATCACCATTTTTAAGGGAGAATTCTTGGGTCTTGAGGAAATGTAGGAGTTATTCAAGAGTACAGGCCTACATAAAGAGTGTCAGAGAGCTCTTGATTCACTCTTTGAGTGGGTTAATGCCTAGAACAGTGTCTTCAGATCTAAATTCAATACGATCAGAGAAATACAGGCACATGTGCATTACTCAGCAAAGGAACAGAAACATCATTTCACAGAGTAAAGAGCTAAAGACAGTAGTGACACTTGACCCATGAAAAGAAAGCCTCACGATGATGTCCGGGAAGACCCAACAAGTCAAAAGTTGATGTGTTGCTATTTTTCCCAAAGTGAAATAGTCTCTCCTGGCCTGGAGGGAGTAAACACAACCCACAAGTGTCCAGAAATTTATAAGAGTCACAAACCTCCTCTCCAAGGTTATAAAAGCACTAACCATTGCTGGAGAGAGGAAACTCTCTGACCAGCCAGCCATGCCTGCAAGTTGTGTGGGGAGTACCAAGCATGTAGCTCTCATAAGTTGTCAACCATATTGGAGTACACTTTACAGTACACAGCTGTCTTTGAGTCACCCATGCACCTATAAGTAATCTCAACAAACTCACGGGTTCACTAAGCTAGATGTGAGTGTAATCATGCCTTTGGTTAGTCATCAGTACCCATTCTGGGATGACTAGACACCTGTTTCTATCTCCCCAGAAAAAAATTATACAACAAAATCTAACCAAAAGCAGACGAAGCCCAAAATATTGGTGACAAATGTAGACAATAAGGAAGAAAATATAAGAAATAAGGGTTACAGTCAAAGAGGGCTGGTCATGAGAAAGGGCCAGGACCTGCTGACCTCTGGCATGCATTTACTCTGACAATCTATGTTGCTAAGTAAACAACATCCACCCCCCTCCTCCTTTCTCCCAACCACAAACTAAGGTACAATTTTCCTAAACTGTAGACTGGGAAACAAGTAAGTTTATTGGGCTTACTTACGAAAAAATAGATGAGAGTTTGCTTATTAGAGTGTGGGTGCCCCGCCCCGAAGGCTGAACTAGAATGTCTCTATCTAGCCTCCCCATAGCTGCATCAAATGCCAAGAGACCTTCACTCGCTCCACCCCCTCCAGGCTTCCCCGGTCTATATACCCTTTGCTTCTCCCCAAGGTCACATGTAACTAAGGCTGACTGGTTGGCTGGGAGGAATGGCTGAACTCCTAGGAGACGGTCCTTTGTTATGAAACATGACAGTTGAATAAGCTGAGCTGTGAGGATCCTAGGCAAGTAGGAGCAACCGAGCTTGGGAAGATGGCATCTGTCTATTGACTGTCAGAGGACAGTCCAATACAACAATCTATAAGAGGAAGAGAGAAACACTGATGCTGTGATAATCAGACTGAGGATTCTGCATCTCTGCGGATAGGGCTAACTCCACACGCGGTGCACAGCACCCGACACTTAGACATGCTCAGTTCTTGGTCAGTGCTCTGCCAATGCCATATTGAAATTCTTAACCTTGTAGAGGGGTCTCTGCATTGGTTCACACGGCACCGGCCTCTGCATTTTGTGGTGCTGGGTCTACATGCTGATTTCCATTATGATCTCACAGCTTCCAGGTCGGAATCGAATGTGGTCACCAAGCTTGGAGGTGGTTAACAGTGCAACTGTTAAGTGAGCAGGAGCCCGGGGCAGGGTGACAGGGGCCATATTTTTCTTTAGATTTAGTCTTTGTTAACGTGCACACTATCTTCCCTCAGACCTTTGAAGGACCTGACAACATTCTGTATTTAGCCACAGAGTTCTTCGTTGAGTCCAATGCTGAGTGAAGCAGCAGAATTCAGTGCTAGCTACTAGTTGTGAATTCCAATAGAAAACCTTCACTCTTTCTAGCAGAGACTGACAGAGAACCTTAATTTCTGGAAGAGATGGAAGAGCAGAGGAGTAATGCCTTTCTAAGGATCAATAAAAAGTGAACGGTGAGGGCTGAGGATGGAGTTCAGTTGAATACACAAGGCCCTGGGCTCCATTCCTGGGACTGCGAAGAAGAAGGAAAGAAAGTAAAAAAAGAAAAGGATAAAAGAATGGAGGCCTAACACATTTCATTCTTTAATTCAAGTACCAACTTTGCTAAAGAGGAATGATATCCTAGGAGTTCTTATTTAGACTTAGATGATTTCAAGCCTGCCTTGAGAATTAGGCACAGGAGCAAATAGCAACATAAGCCATGGGCCAGAGAGAAATCCCCTTGCTGAAGGACTGACATTTCCTTCCCAGAACTGTAGGCAGCACAAATAAATTGCCTGTTTCCCCTAAGGTTGCCTCCATTTTGGGAGGTGATGTCACTGATGCCTGATGATATCTGTTTCTGTGACATGCTAAGATTTTAAACACGGAACCTAAAAACACAGAATGATTCACTATGAGAAGATGAAGTTATGTAAGTCCCAATGGTCTTGGTGAAGGCAAGCTTTCCTAAAATCCTCTGCTTGCATTACTTGAAGTTTTTAAAAATTTTAGGCACATGAGTGTTTTGCCTACATGCATGTAAGTGTACCTGTGTCACAGAGGCCAGAAGGGGGTGTCAGGTCTTCTAGAACTGGAGCTACAGATGGCTACCAACTGCCATGTGGGTTCTGGGAAGTAAACCCAGGTCCTCTGGAAGAACAGCTAGTATTCTCAACTGCTGAGCCAGGTCTCTAGTCCTTACTTGCATTACTTTAGATAGCACCTTCTTTGAGAAGACAATTTCACTCCTTTTTAGAGTTTCACTATAACATGAGAGATGTCAGATAAATTATGAGTAGGTGATTTTTGTTTATAATAGCTTTTAGGATTTTTGTTTATAATAGTTTTTCCCCTTTAAGAATAAAATAAGCCAGGGCTGTGAACAAAGCATGGTTAGTAAAGTATTTGCCTAGCATGCACAAAGTCCAGGATTCAATTTCAACCACCACATAAAACTGGACCTGGTGGGACATACCTGTAATTCTAGCACTGGAGAGGTAGAGGCAGGATGATTAGAAGGTCAAAGTCCTCTATGACTATATAGAGAGTTTGAGGCCAGCATGAGCAACAATGACAGTAACAAAAATTATAGCAACACCGATAAATCCCAAACCCTCTCTGTGGTCTCTCGAAAGTTACTGAATTGCAAATAGGTTGTTTTGGTTTCAGTCTCAAGAAATGTTCTAAGGGCTGAAGAGATGGCTCTGAGGTTAAGAGCACTGGCTGCTCTTACAGAGGACCTGGATTTGATTCCCAGCATCCATATGGCAGATAACAACTCTCTGTAACTCCAGTTCCAGGGGAATCTGATGCCCTCTTTTGACCTCTGCAGGAATTGGACAATGCAGGTATACTTAGGTACATGTAGGCAATACACTCATACAAATAAAATAAAAACAATTAACAAAAGAAGCATCATAAGTCATATTTTGGCAGGACATTGTATAGGTCAGCCCATTTTCAGCCAGGGGAGGAAGGCAGCTTGTTTTTCACGCAGACACAGAAGAGATGCTAACTGCAAGCATGCTGCAGAATTTTTTCTGTGGTGGTGGTTAATGGCCACAGAAAGCTCCCTGGATGGGGTCTCCACAGGGATCCCCACAGGGATCATGAGCTCAGACTGCTGGCATGGCAACTGCCAGATTCCCTATTTTGGCAACTGCTTCTCTTAGAGAATTCTTATCTATATGGCACAGGCAAATTTGTGTTGGTGGTATTTCTCCTACAAAAATGTCTTTTCTGTCTGTGTTTCTGTTGTTCTTATGATGGACAATAAAATGAGACTGAGGTATACACAGGGGTCAGAGTCCTACTGTTTTGACCTATGTACTTGAGATGTGCTAGAATAATCATGCAAACATACTTTCTCTCTCTCCAAAAGCTATGAGACTAGATACAGTTCTGTTGTTGTTCAACATACAAATCCTCATCAAAATCTGTACAAAATTTATACCTAGAATAAAAACCTTAACCTTCTTTTATAGAGCTGTAAGATCAGCAGAACACTGCATCACACTCGATTTCCCCTTTTGTACTGGTTTCTAGTAAATTTAAAAACTTCTATATGCTCTGTCTTAGCAAGTTTTCCAAATAGTTTTTTTAAAAAAACTCCTTATCAGTCTTTAGTATGCTGATCTATTCTTTTTCCTTTGTTTTAATCATTCCATCAGATCTATATTCCTTCTTAAAACTATTCCTATCATATCTCCTTTCTCTCTTTTGATAGTGTCAAGTTCTTATAGTTCAAAAAGATTCCTTGATGACCTATGAGGGTCCCTTAACCTCCTTCTTCTGGGTGAGTGGGACCGAGGGGAAAAAATTATTTTAATCTTTTGTGAATGTGATATATCCTGATCTAATAGATTTAGTAGAGTCCAGAAAGATGTAACTAAACTTGATCTTACAGAAAATTCACAAAAATGATTTGATTCACTGTTATGAAAACTTGGAAAGTAGAAAATAACCGAGGTTACTAAATAAATGAAGGAGTAAATAGATAAATAAGCAAACAATGGTGTGGGTGTGGAGATTAACCTGATTTTATAAGTCAACAATAAGTGCTGACTTCAGAATTGAATAGGTCATGCTGCCACAGAATACCACGGACTGTTCCCTGCCTGGGTAGAATTGAAAGTCTGCTTTCTGACATCTTGGTGTCACTGAGTGAGTCTCTTAACAGTTGTTGTTCTGGATCTCCTCATTTGTAAAATAAGTCAGTGGGCCTATGATCAAAAGAATAGTCTCCACTCGGGACAGATATGGGTTTGTCAACCATGGGGAGGACATGTTTAGAAACAGGAGGAATTCTTGGGCTGTCAGATAAATGACTTCTTGTGAGAATGATGGGGAAGGTGTTTTCCATAAAAAGCCGATACAGTGGCTTTCTGTCAGAGACACACTTGTTCGTTCTTGTTCCCCAGCATTATAAATATGAAGAAGGCTTCAAAGCTGTGGAAATGGTCGCTTCATCAGCAGGCACTGAAGCCAAATGTGATGGTTAAATATTCACAGTCAATAAAACAGATCTGCAAACTTGATCTAATAGCTTGCAACAAGGGAGCCACATGGACTGAGCTCCCCAAAATCACACTAAAGGCTCCCAGAAGGATCAGAAGGAGGACTCTGGGTCTTTCCTCTCTCCATTCCACTCAGGTGCACAATTCACCCGACATCAGAGATTTGTAATCCTTTGTACCAATGACCACTTAAAAATGGTGGGTTTATAATCCTGCATCTTCCTTAGAAACAGAATGACTATAACTAATTACCCTCAATATTTTAAAAAATAACTTTTTTCATGAACACACATTCTTTTTGCCATTATCACAGCTCACTGTACAGTAGTACTCTGTGTTAAACTAAGAAGATGTAATTAAATTAGAATTTGTGGTAGAAAGCAGAGGAGACTGATAATTGCTTTTCAGAGTCTGCTGTAATTGGTGAGCCAAGGATTTTATTTCGCAGCATCAAAGTAAATTTAGGAGGCTTGTTTTACCTGGACTTGACTTGCTCTGATGAAGACACTGTGTGTCTTCATGTGCCTCAGTTTTCTTAAGTTGAACTTAATTTTTTAATTAACTTGTTTTTTAATGATCATGCTAATCATTACAGTACAATGATGCTGTTTTATGGTCACTAGGAGATAAAATTCAAATTCCCCTTCTGCCTATTAGTTAAAGTTGTAACCACAAAATGTGCACAATTCTTGCTCATTATCCATGTGGTAAGTTCTTGAATGTGTCTATTTGCTTCTTCCTATGCAATGTTTATTATACAAAATCAAGGCAGGATAAGGGTGCTTGTTCATGAACAGTCCACTAAACATGTCTGGTGGTTTTTCTCATGCTATTTCTGTTATCTAGAACGTCTATCTTTGTTGTTCTGGATGAACGGGTAACTTCCTATTATTCTTCAGCTCTCAGCTCAAGTTCCACTTCTTTCATGAGGTTTCTTTGATTGCCATAAAATGATTCCATTATTTCAAATGCATATCCTAGACTTAAGCCTCCTTGTCCACAATATCACCATTCCAGCCAGGGGTATGGAGATGGGAAAAAAGAGTCAGTGTTCATGAAAGCTGAAGAAAGGGTGTCATTATCACTGTTAACCTTTCATTAGCTGAGAGATGACTCAGTAGGTAAAGTACTTGTTGCACAAGCCTGAGGAGGGCCTGAGTTCAAATACCCAGAATCCATGTAAACTCAGATGCAGTAGCACATTATCTATAACCCCAGTGGTCCTCCAGAAGCATGTGAGAGGGAGAGAGAAGAATCTCCGACAACTGGGAGGCTAGTCTGGTGTGCACATGAGGAAAACGAGGGATCCTGTCTTGAAGGGGTAAGGTGAGGACAAAGGCCTGAGGTTGCCCTCTGACCACCACACACTGTGGCACACAGAAACATGGCACTCCCCCATACACACACACATTCTACAAAGCACTTTCTTGTTTCCCTTAACTTGTTTTGCATGTGAATACCTGGTGTCTGGGATATAAACCAGAGTCAGCTAAAGAACAGTCAGTGGGACAAAATTTTCACTCCTGAGCAGTGACTGATAAATTTGTGCCTGGAAGAAGGAACTGGTGTTTTGAGGCAGACATACTCTCTGACAGACCTTAGGATGTTCACAACTTCCCTGGGATTTTTTGATTCTCTTTTGTGCAAAGCAAGTTAATCAAGCAAAATTACGACTCAGATTAGTTTTATTCCCAGTTTTCTGTGAATATAATCACAGGTGATACAAGCCTGAAAATGGTGCCCAAGGTATTTACAGCTTTAAAAGTAATTAATAACCTACCTAATGATGCCAACAGAGATTGAATTTCTCCTATGCAATTACTGTTGCTGGCTTCATAAAGACAAAGCAGAGAAAATTTCATTATCTTAGCCCTCCATGCAAACTTGATTAGCTATGTGAAATATGCTGGGTAATTAATAATTGGGAGAAGAATTCTCCATCTCATCGTTGGTGTATCAGTTTGACAAAACACCAGAATCCCTCCCTTTTGTAGACTGTATACTAAATGCAAATGCTTGCTGGTCCTATGGAAGTTAGGAGAAATTCTCAAAGCTAGATCAAATAATGGCTAACATTTATTATATACCTTATTATTGCTCGTAGTAGCGGCAATAACATTATTAGTACTCATTTGGTGAACATTTACCATGTGCCAGGAACGATGCTGAGTGCTTTATATGGGTTATATCACATTTACAATGAGATGGCTTCTCCCATCTCTCCTTCCTATCCAGGAAACAGGCTTGGGGAATTGAGATCGCTAAGCCAGAATTACACAGCGCCTGTGGAAAAAGTAGGATTCAAAGGCCATTTGAATGACTCTAGAAACTTGACTCTCCATTAGAAGGTCAAAATGACACATTTTCTGTCATTAATATGGATTAGCACCCAAGTTGTAGCATGGAGGTGCTATAAAGCAGTAAGAGAATGCTGAGAGGGACATGTGTCTCTCTACTAGTGCTTAAAACAAACAGCACTTCTACAGAAAGTGTTGCTTCCCTCACGTTCCTGAGTGCCTGCCTCAGACCTCCAGAGCACCTAGTCTCCTTGAGTGGATCTCCCTTTCTCTTTACACTTGCACTCTCCCAGTATCTCCTCTGACCCAGCAATAATACATTATTTGTGCTCTTGGGAACAACGGTGACCAGGACCCCATTTCAGAGCTAAGACTAGCATCAAATGTGACTGGTTGCTATTCATAACCTAATAACTGTTAATGAAAAATCATTACAGGAATATGGCTGAACATGTTATTGATGTTTGGGGCTGAGGATCTGGTTTTATTTGACAAGTGGGGGGGAAAGTTGGGGTAGAAGACACACTGATGTAGTAACTTGGTAAAAACAATGTTCAAAACAATCAAGTGGAGACACTTGAGTGGTGCCGTCCTAAACACTGTAATCCAATAACGGCAACCAAGGGCTCTTTGGAAAAGCACAGGGTGATCCAGGAGGAGCCTGGAGAGTTTGAAGTGGCAGGCAGCAAAGAGGTATTCAAGACTGAAAACAAGAATGGGGGCACGTTGAGAGGGTACCAGAGACCACTTGCATGTACTCTGAAAGACTAAAAGTAGCCTGGTGCTCGCAGCAACATGAATACTAATAGCAGATAGATAGATAAGTACCCAACGAGTAAAAAAAATCTATTAGCCAAGGTAAAAATAAACTGGAAGAGAAACTGGAGAAGTAGGGCTAGGGTGATGTCCCAGTCAATAAAGCGCATGCCTCTCAGAACCCACATTAAAACAAAACCAAACAAACTGGCCACGGTGTCATGCACATTCAATCCCGGGGCCCGGAAGGTAGAGGCAGGAGGTCGCCTGGTACTTGCTGGTCAGCCAGTCTAGCAAATCAGTGAACTCCAGGCTCAGTGAAAGACCCTATCTAAAACAGGTAAGGAAGAGTGACCAAGAGACAAATGACCAAGGTCTCTCCTTGTCCATCTCCCCACACATAAAAGTAACATATTCCTCCCTGCTCTTTTGCCATGAATTATACAAAGTTTGTGGGGGGGACTTAAATCACTAACTAACAGACATTTGTCTTAAAAAATATTTCAGAAATCTTTATGGATCTCCTACTGTGCTCTAAGAATGACGGTATCACGAATGTCTTTTTCTTCTATGTTGTATAACTTTCGTTTCACAATCCTTCTTTCTGTCATATGAACTGAAATGAATTTTCCAAACATAAATCTATTTTCTCTCAAGAAATTGCTTTTGGTCAGCCTGTGCTGCCAACAACTCCTTGGAAGGCCGTTGGTAGTTTATTTGTTTCTTTGTGTTATCTTGGGTGCTGCTGGTTGTACGAAGGTTGAGGAAGTTTTTGCTATATTTCATTGTGGAAGAATAAATCACAGTGCCTCAGAGTTCACTGGGTAAATAAATGAGTCTATGAAATCACACAGCATGCTGGGCGGAAGTCAGGCTCAACTGGTGCCCTACCTCACAAGATCGGGGCAACCAGGAGTAAATTTGACTGGTGTCTTTCTCTCATGCTACCTGTGAATTCGCCTGACATTTGTATGTGATGTGACTTAATTCGTGGTTACTAGGTTATAGTTTCTATGTAGACACCACGGAATGAGAAAAGGAGTGGATCCTGGTAGTTTTATGTTCATGCATAATATTTTAAAAGCACATTTTGATGACAAGATCACACAGCATCTTATAGGGAATGATGGGAACATGATTACAGTGGCAATAGCTCAGTTTGTTCACATAACATAGGTTTAACCCTTCTATCAATTTCTGTTACATACTTGAGCTTAACTCTTTATTTGTCCTGAACTTTGGTTTACTAATTAGAAACATAAACAACAAATGGGTGCAATAGTGAGCTGTGTGAATTAAAACTAAGAGAATAGGATCGGCTCAATCTAAGGGCTGATAATCTGAGGGTGACATTGTGGAAGTAATCAATAATGATTTGTTGAAAAAGCACCTAGACTCATATTACGTGCACAGACTTACACATCGCTCTACCTGTGTGCATGGACACAGATGCTAAAAGTAAGTTATAAAAGAGAGAAAGAATGAGACATAAAAGATACCTGCTCTATGACAATAAGCAAGGATGGGATCAGCTTAAATAGATGTGCGGACCTCATACGGTTCCAGGCTATGCTAAGGTGCATTCTAAAAAGCAGAGTTGACCTAAAAATATTTAAAGGAATTCCCCAGCCTTGTCTGTACTTCTTGAAACATTTAAAAGGCTCATCCATACTTTTCAGGAACATGTTTCCAAAATTTCTTCCTGCATTTTCCAATTAGTTACCATGGTAATTCCCTGAGCTTTTAAGACTAGGCTCAAAAGCTTTCCTTGCACTACCCCTAATCCTCCCCATGTCAGCTCTTTATCATGTAACTCTATTCTAGTCGAGTCGACCATCTTTCCTGGTATTGATTCTTATGACCATCTCTATTACTCAACTACTTTTCCCTTGTGACTGTTTGACAGCAGTCCAGGAGGCTGGAGTCACTGAGGTTTTCTTTCCATGGCTAGTGATGGAGAGAGTGGCAATGAAGCCCCATGTGGAAGGAAGATTTTGGTTCATTTTGGTCCATGTCTATGAGGAAGTCAGCAGAATCCCTCTGGTCTATAAGAAGATTTCCTTTTCTCCTCCAATACTCAGTGTCTCTATTTTCATGCATGTCCTCAGTGACAAAAGGAGATTTACCCAGATTTAAAAGTTGAGAAGCCCAAGCTTAGAACCAATTTGTAATTGTTACAGACCCATTGGCCCCTACTTATTGTCAATAAGTAACTATCTTCTCTGCCAGCTTTCCTTTCCCGCAAGTTTCACAAATGCTTTTTATTGCATAATTATACTTCTGTGCTTTGTAGTTATGTGAGGTAACTACTCTCAATTAGCATGTTTAATTAGGAAATTAGGTGCTATAATCACAACATGGAGCAAAAATTTGTCATCAAGTTTTAGTTCATAAACAAATGACTTTTATCTTTAAGGAGGAAAGAAAAATCACAAAATCAATGTCAACTTTCTATTTGGGAGGATAGTAAGATTTAATTTATGTTTTATACCAACAGGGAGGTTTCCATCTGCTTGCCAGATGGAGCTGCCTTCCTCCTTGACTGGGAATTAGCCACTCTGGTGTGTACCTGTTCCTCATTCATTCTTGGTGTGTGTTGTACTTGCTCTCTAGGGAAGGTGCAGAGCTGATTTATCTTGGGACAAGTGCTGTGGAGTGTAGCTGCTCAACTGATTCTTCATTCCATTAAAAATGTGCATGATGTGCCTCACCCTCAGTAACCAGAGTGTTGGTGTGTCATCAACATGTCATCAATATGATGGTGTATGGAAGGATCTGTGAGGGAAGGATTGCTTTCTACTCTGGTGGGTGGGTCTCTGAATTAATGTGGGATGATGTCTCTCTTGATGGACTCACCCTTTCCCTCAATGAGTTGCAGAAGCCTCAGGTATCACTACTCCCTAGACTGCATATAGGAGCCTTTCTTAGGTCACTCTGTCTTCATATATAGCTCTTTTAGCCCTACATTTATAGTATCTCCAACTCTTCAAGTTGTCAAATGCCAGTAAGAAGTTCTTCATGACATAGACCAGTGTTCTTTTTTTTCAGATTGGGTCTCTGTGCTGGATAGCTTTATTTGACACACATGGGAAAAGGGAACCTCAATTGGGGCATTTTGTTGATTGTTGAGTAATGGGAGTGGGCCCAGCCCACTGTTGGCAGTACCACTCCTAGGCAGGTGGTCCTGTATTGTATAAGAAAGCAGGAGTAAGCCAATAAGCAGCTTACTTCCATGATCTGGGTTCCAGGTTTCTGCCCTGAGTTCCTATCTTGAGTTCTCTCAGTGATGAACTGTGACCTGGATGATGTAAGCCAAATAAACTCTTTCCACCCTAATTTGGTTTTAGTCATGAGAGCAATTTGAAAGCAAACTAGAACAGTCTCCCAGTAGCTCCAGCTGGTCTGGAACTCGCTATGTAGACCAGACTTTATAACTCACAGAGATCTGCCTGCATTTGCCTCCCCAGTGCTGGGATTAAAAGCTTGGACCACCATGTCTAGCTAAATGTTCAGATTTCTTTATTTCTTCCCCATGTACCGAGGCTGATGAATAGTTGAACACTTCAGAATACTCATCTCTTGCCATGTTTAGGTACAGAAGCTTCTCAGAGTTAATATAAAACACTAGGCTTTCCAAAGCCTTTCCAAGCAATTTCATCATGTAGCACAAGTGCACAAGTATGGTTGTTTTCTTTGATTCCTGAAACCAGCCCTGGGCGTAGCACTATTTTAAAGTTAATGGTCAAAACAGATTCATTTTTAAAAAACAGAACCACCCCTGTATTGAACTAATAAGATTTACATATTTAGATTCACCTGGCCTGCTGGGCCATTTTCTTACATACCTGGATCTTGAAGAAAAATTCAAAGGATTTCTCTCTTCACTCAGATTGATGATGGTTCAGGATCCAAAAGAAACCCATTCCAAGCAAATTTTTCCTACATGTCCTTTCTGAGGCTTTGCCAACCAGCTTGGTAGATGGAAAGTCACTGCAGTTTATAGTAGAATGAATCTTTGACTAAGATACCTGGGTCAAAGACAAGAAAGAATAAAATAAATAAATAAACCAGTTCAGACAACAGCAGCTGGTATTCCAAACTCTCTGCATAAAACAACAATTTGCAACAAATATGGATGTATCATTAGTGATTTTGGAACAATAAACCTCTCATTTGATTGCAGCATTTTAAATATATGATGGAGTGTATTGTGGTACCTAATTTAGTTGTTCTGTAACAGCAACATGGATGGTATTTCCCATTTACAGTTGCAGTTTATCAAATGTCTGCCTCTCTCTTGTGATGAAGAACGATTCCCAAAGGGAAGAGGGTAAGAAGAGTGAAGTGTGGTGGAAACTGTCTAAGAGAATATGGGCACAGTCAAGGAAGAGTCCAGGGTGGTGAGTCCTCTCAGTGGGAAGTCCTGCCTGGCTCAGTCTCAGAATCCAGTCGTTGAGCATTAACATACAGTAGACACTGCACTGGGTGGTGCTTATATTCCCATCTTATGTGTTGGTATTGCTCTGCCTTTCCTTTGGAAACTCCTCCACCTGTATCTGGAGTCTTTGTGGAATGCTGACCATAACACTCCTCCTCCCACAATGGTGTACCTTTAATAGATTTACAACAGACTAGAACAAGTGTAGTGTACTTTTTCTGCCTCAAAATGATGAGTATCGGATTTTTTCCCCAGACTTTACCAAACTTATGGGAGAGACAGCTTGTTTTTGGCTCATGAGATGACACCCATCTTTCCTATCATATCCAATGAGCCTCACTGGGGCAGGAGGAGACAAGCTGAGTGAGTGTTCAAAGAATATCACTGCCCAGACATGACGACAGTGTCACAAAGCCCTCATTCTCTGAGTTTCTTGGATCAGTTTGGAAGACTCTATCTGTTCCTTAAACATATATTTGGGGTCTAGGAGATGGCTGAGTTGGTAAAGTGCTTGCTATAGGAGCAGGAGGACCTGAGTTAAAGCCCATAGAACCCATATTTTTAAAAAGGCAATGTAGTGGCATGTGCTTTTAGAGTCCCAGCACTGGCAAAGATAGGAGCATCGCTCAGTCAACCAATCTAGCTGAATTGGCAAGCTTCAGGTTCAGAGAGATATCCTATTTTCAAAAATAAGGTAGAGAGGCCGGAGAGAAGGCATTGGCATTTCTTCCAGAGCACCTGAGTTCAGCTCCCAGCATCCACATGATGGCTAACAACTGTTTGTAACTCCAGGTCCAGAGGATCCAATGCACCATTCTGGCCTTCACAGGCATTACATGTAATGAGTCCATTTACACACATTCAGGCAAAACACTCATACATCTAAAATAAGAAAAGTGTTTAATTAAAATATAAGAGGTGAAGGTGAGGAAGATGATAAGCAATACACTCAGCATTGACTTCTGACTTTCAGACACATGTGCACAAACATGGATGTGTCCCCCAGTATACATGTATATACACGTGATCACATACATCCCCAGATACAGAGATGAGTTGTCTCTTGTAGATGGAGTCATAAGGGTGAGTATGGGAAGAGATAAAGCACAGGGAAGGCAGTCGTTCTTTCCTGTTCTGGGGCAGGAAATAAGATAAGTGGCTCTTGAGGAGGGGAGGAAACATTGGTAACTCTGACTTTTTCTTCACCCTTAGGGCTCAACTGGAAGGTCTTCTCTGATACTCTTTGGAGAGATTCTGAGCTATGTTTTATATCAGCCATGGCTTTGATTTCTTCCATAATATCTTTTTCTTTCAAAAATTTTAATTGATTCAAGGATTTCATACAACATATTTTGGTCATATTCAGACCTTCTCTCCCTTTCCCACAATCAGCTTCTACTCCTAAAGCCTCATGTCTTTTATTATTATTTGTCTTTTTTCTTTTAAATCCCTATGGAGTCTAATTTGTGTTCCCCAATGCTCTTGGGTGTGGGTCCATCCCTCAGAGTCTGTGCAACCTACCAAGTGTCACTTTAGTAAGGAAAACTGACTATCCCTCTCCCAGCATCTATTAATTGCCAATAGATCCTCTGCTAGAGCTGCTGCTTTCTGCCCAGTTCCTCCATCCATGTTAGGCCCCTGTCTGGCTCAGGTTTGCATAGGTCTTCTGCATACCATCATTAGTGCTACGGGTTCATGTGTGGAACTACTGCGTGCTGTCCAGACAGCGCAGTTTCCTTATAGTCATCTCCCACACCTGGCTTTTCAGTCTTCTCACCCATGCTTTCACAATGATCCTTGAGCCTTTGGAGGAAAGGATACTACCTAGATGTCCTATTTAGGGCTGAACACTCTGCAGTCTCTTATTCTCTGCACATTGACCATTTGTGGGTCTCTGTGCCAACTGCCATCTGCTGTAAGAAAAATCTTTTCTGATGAGAGTTGGGAGATGTGCTAATCTTTGGGTATAGTGATGTCATTATAAATCAGTTTAATACTACCTATTTAGCAGAATGACAGTAGTAGGTTCTCCCCTATGGCCTGTGACTTTCCTAGTCACAAATTCTTGGCTCTGATAACAATGTCAAGTATGGTCTCCCTACTGTGAAGTGTGCCTTAGAAAGTGGTTGGTTAATTTAATAGTATTTTACCTGTGCTTTATGACAGGCATAGTTTTGGGTTTCTAATCTGTATTATGATTTATGATTAATTTGACCTGACTGATTCATTTGTGTAAATTATAAGTTTAAACATTTCCTAGCTCTTTTAAGGGTTAAGTTGCTCTCCATCTCAGTACAGATACATTCTCAGTAACTCTTTCCATGACTGACACAACACAAATTTCTTAAATGGAAACTAGAACGCACATTATAACAAAGAATGGTCATTTGGGTTTATGTTCTTCAAAGGCTCGGAGGAACTTCATTAAATAGTCCCTGCCAAAAGATTAAGTTTCAAACATATTCCCTCTGTTTCCGTATCTGTAACATTTACTTAGCCAAATCATATCCATGACATTCTTTCAATATTCAACATTTAAAGCTATGGTGGATATTAGATTCTATTAACATAATCTTTTAAGGGAAAACTAGCCTTCAAATAGGTTCCAATCATATCCATGACATTCTTTCAATATTCAACATTTAAAGCTATGGTGGATATTAGATTCTATTAACATAATCTTTTAAGGAAAAGCTAGCCTTCAAATAGGTTCCTACTTGAATCTACCTTATATGAGTATTATTAATAAGATAAAACAATATTGTGATTTGAGTGCACTGAGCCTACTTGCAGTTGAATTTAATGATTAGAGAGGGTTCCACCCTTTGTTCTGTATTCTGTGTAAAAGAAAAAAAAATGCTCCTTAAAATGAGAATAATGTATCTCACCCTGCATAAAGTCAAGCTCTGAATTCCACTGTGTACTGAACTGCCACTCTCCAGTCATTTCTCACATGGGCTGTGCTTATGTAGAACAAAAGTTTTAAAATATTCAGAAATAGAACTGGAAATCCCAAACTAGGGTATAAGAATTTCTTCCAATTGTAATGTTAAATGCTTTTCATTTTCCACGTTGCAGAACTTTAGTCAACTAGAACGACCTCTCTTCCCCAGCTTCAAAACTCTTCTGCCTAGCAACACAAAAGTTCGTCTTAGTAGCTAATTGGATACAAGGAAGAGGGACGTATCAAGGCTCATTCTTAGCTGACAGGATAGTTATGGAGCCAGTTGTTTTTAAAGCTCGAACTAGTAAACAAGGTGGAACTGAGAGACTGTGAGTCCTGGGTCTGAATCCTCACATGTAATTTTATATAACTTAATCTTTCTTTGGCTTTATATGTAACATTATCATAGTAATTGTGCCCAACAGACAGGATTGATGTATGAATGAAATGATTTAGTATATATAAATTACATAGAGCCACATATGTGCATAATTATTAGTTTTATTCCTTCGCCTTCCTTTTCATCTTCATTAATACAATCATTAACATGGTTATCACTAATAAAGATATGGTTAGAAGTTTAGATCAAGCCAGATAAGCTATTGAATAGATTCAATTTTAGATATGCTCACTTAGGGACAATTAGTCAAAGACACCAAGTGGTAAATGAAGAAATTGGCTTGGAGTTCAAAGGTGATGTCTGGACTGCTGAAGTCGCTTTTGGAACCAATAGTATATAGGCATAGAGGAGGATAGGAGTAAACTGGACACCCATTGGATGAGAACACACAGCAAGAGCAGCGCATAAATCACCATCCCTTAAAAGGGAATATAAAGGTAGGATAACCAACAACAGAACTAATGGTCTTAAAAGCAGAAGGATAATAGGGACAATGCTGGGTTGGAACTGAAGGGACGAGAAGGCTTAATAAGAAGAACAGTCCATAATACTACACATTTTAGAAAGTTCAAAAAGCACAGGAGACTGGTGAGCTCACTGAATTGAATAATTGGAGGTCATTTACCAGAGTATTCTTAAGGTGGTGGCCTTTCTCACTTAGCCAGTGCGTAAATTCAAGTTGGAGGCCCTGACTTGTCTCATCATTATGTGATTTCCTGCAGCAGGGAAGAAACTTAATGGATGGTGTTATGATCTCAGTGAGCCAAGTCCTGCTGAGGTACCTCTTTTCCTCCAGGCTGTCAGCACAAGAAGCTTATGGCTATGGAAGAATAAATCTCAGAATATAGAATAAGGTAAGAATGCAGGAGTCACTTGGTAAATACTAAATTCCAATGCAGGCTTTTAAAATAAATCTAAATTGGAACATGAACTTGAACTTCTGCCCTGGCCTTTGACCTTAAATTCTATATGAAGTTAGGTAGATAGCAGAAAGAGTTTCCTTCCAGAAAGAGGCAAGAAGAGGGAAGTAGGATGCAAGAGCACTTCTGAAAGCTGTCTGACTCACCAGTGACATGGCTAGCTGAGCATCTGAGTCAGCAGTGTATCTCCTCTGTTGGGAGGGCCTGGTATTCCTTCATGACCTAACCTTAAAGATCACTCCAGAAACTTGATATGCGATAAGCTATCCTCTCCCTTTCCTGGCAGGTTGACTGAGCTAAGGTTGTAGGTATTGTGACAGTTAATCTTGAGTGCCAATTTCATTGAATTGAGAAGCACCCAGGAGATTTGTAAAGTGTACTTCATGTGTCTGTGAGGGCATTTTCAGAGGGAATTAACTAAATGAGGAAGACTCTCTATAGATATAACAAGCACTACTCATTAAGCTGGGAGTCTGATGGACTACAGTGGGAAGAGGAAGACAACCAGTAGTGAAGAAGTCTGTTTCTGCTTCCTGGCCAACAGCCATGTAAGCTGCTCTGCTCCACCATGCTCTCCTGTGTTTGGATGAGAAATGTCCCCCGAGGCTCACAAATTTGAACTCTTGGTCCCTAGTTGGTGGCATGTTTCAGAAAATTATAGAACTTTCAGGAGGTAGAGATTTGATGGAGGAAGTATGTCATGAGGGGTTAGACTTTGTGATTTTTATAGCCTGGCCCCAGTTCTTGTTTCCTCTCTGCTTTCTGTATGTGGATAAAAACGTGATGAGTCTATTTTCTAGCTAGTGGGCTGAACGCATGCTCCCTCTGCATGCATTCCCTGCCATGATGGACTGTGTCTGCTCTGGAACTATAAGCCAAAATAAACTCTTTTTTTTCTACCTTGCTTTTTGCCAGGTATGTTATCACAGCAACAGAAAAGTAACTAATACACTATCCCTAACATGTTGGACTAAAACCTCTAAAGCTGTGAGCCAGAATAAGTCATTTCTCCTTCAAATTAGGTCTCTGATGTGTTTTTTCATAGAGAGAAACAGTTATCGATATACACATATTACAGGATATGATTTCCATATCTTACACATGAAGCACAAATAGTACTTTATATTTTAAATAGACCTTGTACCATAGAACACTTGGAAATTATTATAATCTTCATAGAACATTATGAAATATTGATACATTTCATTCTAGGGACAGTTTTAGGCAGAAAATGTAGCTCTTCCTATTTTGTAATATAAAATTGCAACCACAAAAGCACACACCCATGAAAACCACACTGCTGAATTAAGAGTGATTGGCTGTGTGCCTTAACTCTTGCCTGCTACTTATTTATCCCATTTGTTACCAGCCAGCACTCACCAACAGACAAGCAGTAGCAGGTGCAGAAAAGCTGAAAATTTTTGGCAAAGAAGAGCTTAAAATTATGAAAATTTTATCCATTAAGTTATATTTTTTGGAAATTGCAAACTCCAGTAATTATTCCAAATTAGTGATGGAACATTTCCATTTCTCAGAGACTGAAGATCTCCAAAGTAGTTCTAAAATTCCATAATATAAACTGTCCTATGCTACAGAGGCTATGACTTGTCTTTATCAGACATTTGATAAATAAAGGCACTCATTATTTTGGATGTGGACTGAGACCAGTGAAAGGGGGCAGCAGTTGAGCTGTTTGTATTACATCTCCGTTTCCTTTACAAACAGAAATGGAGCTTTCAACTTTGCCTTTTCTCATATTAACTGTCTCCAAATTTTGTGCCATATACAAAGTTGCTTCAATCCGCAACAAACAGGCAGGATGATGCAATTTGAATAGACATCCCCTCTTCTTCCACAAGGTTCTTAGAACTCTTGACTATTATAGTCTTCTAAACTGCTTATGAGGTAAAAATTTTTAACTGCACTACTATGAAAGCACCAGGGCAGAGTCTCTGTGTTATTAACTGCCACTCACCCAGCATCTGTATTGGGGTCTGACACACAAGTACTCAGAAGATATTTGTTTATCAAAATTGAATTTGTAATAAAGTTTTTAGTCTCACAACAGTATGTCTTTTAGTGTAAGACATAATTGATTTGATCTCAGCTTACTGTCTAAGGCAAGGGACTTAATAATTCAAAATTTATTTACACATCTGTTAACCTGACATATTTATATGGTTTAGCATTGCCATGAAAATCATGAGTTAATGAAAACAGAGATTTAAAACAGTGCTTTACATATTAGCATTAATTCATAAGTGGCAGCCACTATTATTAAATCGTGAAAATGAGAGTTCTTGTTATT
Source organism: Eospalax fontanierii (assembly GCA_035773235.1). NCBI lineage: Eukaryota > Metazoa > Chordata > Mammalia > Rodentia > Spalacidae > Eospalax > Eospalax fontanierii. The sequence goes on from CM069526.1 coordinate 77,282,242, forward strand.
TTACATACTAATCAATCATAAAGTAGTGTGGGTTTTATTTATTAAAATGCAATCTTGATAGTAGAGTGTTTCATGTTTTTGAAGACTATGCAAATTTATATCCTAACACATCCTAGCAATTATCAGTTCACATGATAGGAAACAATTTGTTATATCTCATTTAAACCTCCACTGTTAACAGTTAAAAACAAAAACTTTGTTGGAGAAACTCTAAAATTATTTGGTTGCAAAGTGAGCAAAAGACTTAGGGAATGAACTATTTTAAAGGAAATCATTTCTGTTTCTCTTTTTGAGGCAGACTTTGCTAATTAACACCACTAAATGTTTCTATGATTACTATTTAAGCAAAACAGATGGTCCTCTGGTTTGATAGCCAATTTTCTAAGTTGATTTCCCTATAAAAAGAACTACTGTGAACTATTTCTTCAAGGGAACAGTTGATTTACCATTTTCATATCAAAATAAACAAACAAAAAAAGCATATGAAACTGTAACAAGGTCACACCCCTAGGCAGAATCTGAGAACAGCCACCGCTCCAAAACTATGAGCCAAATCTCCAAGTTTAGATGGATCATATGGTAATTCAAATGGCAGCACTTTTACTTAGCTATGAGGCAGATGATTTGTGTGTGTTAATACTTTTGTGGGTCAGTCAAAGCTAACTGTATTCAGCTTGCTGTCAGTCATACAACTCCCAAACATGGATAGGTTAGTTCTGGACCATATTAGCCTTTACTAAGCATAGATGATATTAAATGTCATTCCCAACCTGGAATTATAGAAGAACAACAACAATTTATTATGGAGACAATCCTGGGAATCTAATTTTGGAGGACAGGCAGTCTCAAGAGAAGGTCCCAGTTATGTATTCTGAATCTAAAACTCCTGTAACACACTTCCCCATTGTAGACTACAGGGACTATAGGCAGCACTGAAGATGAGCTGATCACTTCCACATATTTCTGTTGAAATGGTAAATAATCCCTCTGTCCTTTACACCAACATTTACTGAATATCTGCCTCTCATTTAAGACACTGTTGTGATGTCAGTGTATGTTAATATTGAGACAATTTACATATTGTCTCATTGATGTGTTAGTATAAATCCATCAGAAAAATGCCCTCTACAGTAGGTAGGAAAGGCATAGGTAGGAAGGAGATGGTCTGGAAGCTGGAGATAAAGATGAGCTCCTTCATTAGAATTGTTGGCTATGAGTAACAGAAAGCAACCTGAACTATCTTGAGAAACTATGTTTCCAAGAAATCAGCTTTCAAAAAGTGCTTATATTTGCACTTTTTAATTGGCTTCTCTTATTTTTTGATTTCCTTTATTCTGTTTGTTGAGGTATAAATTTATTTTCTTCCTCTAGTTCCCTAGGGTAGAAGTTTAGATTATTGGTTACACATTTTCTCTTTCTTAATGTTGGTGCTTAATGTTATACAGTTCCTGCTAAGCATTGCTATATTGCATTCCAATAATTTGATGTGTATTTTCACTTTCAGTGTTTAAAATTTAATTTTATTGTGTGTGTGTGTGTGTGTGTGTGTGTGTGTGTGTGTGTGTGTGTGATGGCAGGCAACTGGAGGTCAGAGTAAAACTTTGTGGTGTCAGTTCTCTACTTCAACTTTTTACATGAGATCTTGGTATGAAATTCTTCTGAAGTCCATTACTCCTTGATAAATATACATACTTTGGTGCCTCATGTTATTTCTGTCCAAAGACTTCTTTTAATATTTATTTTTGAGGAGCAGTTCTCAATACAGTAAATTTCTCAATTTTTGTTTGCCTCAGAAAGTCTTTAAAACTCATTTCAAAAATCCTTTATTTTTGTTTATGTGCATATCTGTGTCTGCGTGTGTTTACTCATGTGAATGCAGTGAACACAGAGGCCAGAAGAATGCAATGATCCCTTGGGGTTGCAGGTACATGCAGTTGTGAGGCAACTGATGTGGGTGCTGGGAACCAAACTCAAGTCTCCTGCAAGAATAGCACCCGCTCTTAAAAGCTGAGCCATCCTTACAGCCATCCCCTCTATTTTTGAAAGAGTGATTTTGCTGGGTTTGTAGGGATTTTTTTCATTCCTTTGTTACTTGAGATACTTTTTCTTTGCTCCTTTTGCACATTTCTTCATGAGAACCACACTAGCAATGTTTACTAGTCTGCCTCTTTATATAAGCCATTTTACTCGATTTCAAGATGACTTTTCAGTATTTTCTCCTTGGTTTCCTGTAGTGTAAACATGCTTAGGTGTGGTTTGGGCATTTATCCTGTTTGGCACTTTCTTGTCTTTCTAAATCTGTGGTTTTGTATACGTCACTAATTTTGGGAAATTTGTGGCCATTATTCAAATATTTCTTCCTCTCCATTATCTTCTCCTCTGATACCTTACTCACATGTATAATAATTGCCTTAAAAAAAGTATGTGTATATTTGTGTTTTTTTATGTGTATGTAGGTACAAATGCCCACAAAGCCAGAGGCATCAGGTCCCCTGGGACCTGGAGTTACAGACAGTTTTGAGCCATGTGATATGGTGGCTAGGAATTGAACTTGGGTCCTCTGCAAGAGCACTAAGTATTCTTAACTGCTGAGCCATTTCTCCAGCTTGCTTACCCTTTGAAGTTCTACAGTCAAGTTTTTTTTTTTCTTTCTTTTCTTTTGGCTCTATATTTTGCTTTTCAGTTTTGGGACCTGAAACTACAGCAAGCACGCAACACACTCCAACTTCTAGCTACATTCTAGTTTTGAATGATCTAACTTCAAGCTTACCAATTCTTTTTTAGACTGTCTTGACTATTTAGATTTGTTTGTTTTTAGAGCATCTATCTACATTTCCCATTCCTTCTTACATATTATCAGACTTTCCTATTGGATCCCATATTCTATTAATCAGTTATGTTAAATACTTGTCTTCTAACGCCTACATCTGTGTCACATTTGAGGCTATTTCTGAGGAGTTTTCTCTATTCACATGCCTGAACTTAGCATGCCATTTAGCTTTCTTCTTGAAGTCAGGACATGTATAGGGCAATGGAATTTGAGGAAGATAAGTCTTTAGTGTGTGGCTTGCAGCCATGTAGCTAGAAGTTGGAGTGTGTTTCATGCTTGCTATAGTTTCAGGTCCCAAAGGATTAAATTTTCTCTACTGTTCTTTCTTAAAACCATCCTTCCTCTAGAGTTTGAATTTCCACAAGCACACTTTCTCAGATAAAGCCTGCATCTTTCAGTTCTTACACATTTAAGCATATACTATACAGGGGTCTTATTGTGTGTTGCTAGAGTATTCTGTAAGGTTCTGACTGTATCTCAGTTCTTTTCTAAAAATCAGTTTCATTGAAGAATTTTCAACAATGAAAACTCATAAAAAGCATCAAAGGACAGGACACAGAACTGCAGCAGACATTTACAACAAATATTTTAACTGCTTTTTCAAGTGGGTCAATGAGAAATATGCATTCAGTGCCATGTCCAGTTAGTGGTCAATTGAATAGAAAAGGAAGCCCAACTCTCATAATCTCTGCCTCAAATGAATAACACTTATTGGACTCTTAGAGAATACAAAAATAGTTCTTGTTGCTTCAGTGTGCACATATTTGAAGTCACACATCCACCACAAAAAGAAACAAAACTATGTTCCTTTGCTTTTTCAAATTACTCATTCTTTTTCTCAAGTCTAAATATTAGAGTACACCCACACATGCATTTGTTTACAAATATACATGTGTCCTAGTTTGCTCTCTATTGCTGTGAAAAAACATGAACCCAAACTAACTTGATGAGGAGGGGGTTTATTTACTTTACAGCTCACAGTCTATCTTTGAGGGAGATCAAGGCAGGAACTAAAGAACAGACCATGGAAAACTGTACTTACTGGCTTGCTTCTTTGGGCCAGTGCTCAGTCTGCTTTCATTCATATACATGTAAAATTTCTTTATTATTTTTCTTTTATGTGTATAAGTGCATTGCCTGCATCTGTGTAAATGCATCTATGTTGTACAATGCCATTGGAGGTCAGAGAAGGCATCAGGTCCCCTGGAAATGGAGTTACAGATGGTCATTAGACACCATGTGGGTGCTGGGATTTGAACCTGGGTCCTCTGTAAGAGTAGCCAGTGCTCTTGACTGCAGAGCTGTTTCTCTAGCTCTCATACAACTGAGGACAACTTGCCCAGGGGTGGTGCTGCCCACAATGGGCTAGTCCCTCCCACATCCATTAGCAGTTAAGAACATGCCCCACAGACATAGTCACAGACCAGCTTGATGAGACAATGCCGCAGCTGAGGTTCTCTGTTCTCCGCTGAGTCAAGTTGACAACTGAAGCTATCTAACTTAATCAATCCCTTGCTAATTTGGCACATAAACACATCACTATTAAATGATATTTTTTCCATTTCTTGTCCCTAAGGTCTCATATTAATAGCAATACCACAATAAAACAATACAACTTTAAAGTTCTACAGTCTTTAAAAATTCCAATATTCAAAAAACTATTTTATTTATTGGGGCGGGGGACATGACTCAGGTGGTTGTTAGCTGCCCTATGGGTGCTGGGAATTGAATCTAAGTCCTCTGTCTGCAAAGAGAAGCCAATGCTCTTAATTGCTGAACCATCTCTCCAGTCCAGAAATTCCAATATTTTAAAAGCTCAATGTTTCTTTAAAATCTCTTAATTGTGGGCTCATGTAAAAATTTTTAAAAAAACAAGTTAAATTCTTATTATTCAAAGAGAGAAAGAACCAGAGCACAATCAGATCAAAGCAAAACCAAAGTCTAAAGATCCAGTCTCTTTCTCTCTTTGTCTCCACATATGTATATATGTACATGAAATATACATAAGAGTACATTCTAGGCCCATGCATTGGCCTATGGATTTCATTTTTCTTTAGAGCTGAATAATGTCCCATTTTACATTTGTGTCAGATTTTCATCATCCACTCATCTCTTGAGTACAACTAGGTTGGTTCCATTTTCCTTGCTATAATGAATAGAGCACCAATAAGCATGGGTTGCAAATATCTCTAGAGCAGGATATGCAGTTCTCTGGGCTATGACCAGGCGTGAGATAGTTGGGTCATATGGTTGGTCTATTTTTAATTTTTTGAAGAACCTTCAAACTGATTTTTCTAATGGCTGCACTAAGTTGTACTCCCACCAGCGTGGAAGAAGAGTTCTTTTTTCTTTACAGATTTTCCAACATTTGTTGTTAGATTTCTAGATAACAGCCAATCTGGCTGCAGTGAAGTGGTCAAACCTCAGCTCTTATTAGCCTGAGGTTATGACCTTCATAAGGATCTCTCCCTCCCCTTTCTCACATCTCTTTACGAATTATATCATTCTCAACTTATTCCTTTGAAGTTCTGTTGCCCACTAAATGCTTTTCCTACCTCTGTTTCGGAGATAAAGGGGAGCTGGAGGAGGTGAGAGTTGAAATGTCTTTCTATTGGATCAAGACCTGAGCAATTATGGAGAGTAGGTCTGGGAAGGAGATTCTAGGCAAATTTTACACTGATTCCTCTATTCTTGTTCCTGTCATAGCCAAGAGGAATATCTTTCCAGAACTATCATGATGAAAACCTGCTGGAGTTCCTATAAGTGAAACTCCAGATGTGTCGGCTTCCCTAACACTCTAGTCCTCAGAGACTAAAAGTTTTTTAAAAAGTGGTAATTGATTTTCTTTGTCCAGTTTCTTTCCTGTTGTTAAGGATGGGAGAACACTGTTTTTCCAAATTATTATATGTCAGTATCAATATTCCAAGACTCAATAATATGAGAGCATATTTATTTGCCTTCGTAATAAATCACAGGGAGGCAAAGCTGGATTCAGAACTATCAGAAGGAGGGCTGTGAATGCTTTCAAAGTTCCTTCTCTACTTCTGACTTCTTCCTGTTACAGTGGTACTGTTTACTAATGACAGCTGCTCATCTGTTTCTGTTAATGGCTGCAGGCATCTCTGGACTCATATTCTAACAGGTCTGCCACTCCAGAAGCTGCTTATTACAAAAGTCCTGTGGGTAAACTGTGATTAGTTCACTTTGTTTCACATGCCCACAGCCTAGATTAATCATTGTAGCTGTGCTAGGGAGGACAAACTGTGACTGGCTCAGTCCAAAAGCAATGTGCATACCTCAGTGCCATGGAGATTAGCTAATACCAGAAAAATGCATGAAGAATCTTGCTAGGCATGAGGAAGAGGAACTCAGGAGGGAGAAGTACACTATTTCAGAAGGAAAATTTAGGAAGGAGAATCAAGACAAATGGTTTGAGTATAGGACTAGCTCATACGAAGCAAATTTACCGACTCCATAATTTCCTGTGCTTAGAACCTTTTTAACTCTTTGGAATGACTGTGAGAAGGAATGGTTTCAAACTTTGCCTCTTACAATTCTTAGTGGATAACTAACTGTACTAATCTGACAATTCACTGAAACCTAGTTATTGTGACAAGAACCTTCCATTACCCATTTCATTGAGTTGCAAACTGTTAGAATAAATCTCACAAGAAGAGGAAATCAAAGCTGCTTTCTTTCTTTGTCGTTTTTATATTTCATGAATGTTGTGATTCCACCGTGCTTAAAAGCCTAACTCAGGATAGAAGAACAAGCATACAATTTTTACTGTAATTTCCCATATCCACATTTTCCCAAAATAAAAGTTAAAATCCTCTATTATAACACTTCTGGTTGTTCAAACTGAACAGGATCACAATCTTTTATTAACATATGTTTGATCATTCATGTGTGACCTCAAATAACCTGACTCTCCATTAAAAATTTCAAACCAGAAAATACATTTTCAATAAAACTTTCATATAAAAACAATTAGGAAGCATGTTAAATACAATTAGAAGTAGTTTAGGAACAAAAGAAAAAAAAAAAAAAGCCACAGGCAGATACACATACAAATTAGGTACCCAAAGAGTCTAAACTATTTTTTTTTGTTGTTTTTTGAAAACTATTTTATTTTTAATTACATGTATACCTCTGTGGGGCAGGGGAAAGGGGGTTGTTAGCACATATACCTGCGCCACATGCCTTCAGAGGCCAGAAGAGAGTGTTGGATCCATGAGAACTAGAGTTACAGGTAGTTGTGAGCTGCCATACATGGGCATTGGGACCAGAACTAAGATACTCTGTAAGAGTAGTACATGTTCTTAACCACTGAGCCATCTCTCCAAGTTTTAAATCTGGTCATCTGGACCTGCTTTTCATGTCTTGGCTTTGTGTTTTTTAAAGGTATCAGTTGATTTACTCATGAGGTGATACAGAGAAGAAGCAAAAGTATGTGTTTCTGAAATAACCATCACATCTAAAGTCTGCACCTCACTGCATAGTCTGGAACCTTTCCACACAGGAGCCTTTAAGGGATAAACCACATGTAAACCATAGCGTCTACATAATAATTCAAGGTTTTCAACTGAGACATCCTGGCTCTAGAATAAGTTCAGTTAGGAATTGCTTGTTACTGTTTCTTTTAAAGACAAGGGCAAAACAAGAGGCAAAAAAATCATCCAAGAATTCAGGCACAGCACAGACGATGGTCAATTTTCCCTTTAGGAACACATTTCTTTCTATGACATTTAGTTCTCTGCAGATTATATCTTGATCTCAAATTGCAAATGGAAAATGAATACATCTGGCCCAAAGGCTAAAAAAGTCCTGACTCTCAATTTAGACACATTATCTTATGTCTGTTTCTTTCATGTGAGCCTCAATGGATGGATTTCCGTAAAGGATTAGGTTTGAAGTGATTTCATGCTTATGTGTATGAGTCTGTATCAATCACATTCCTTCTCTTTTTTTCTTGGAGGAAATAGTTCTTCAGTTTACAAATAGTCAGAAGTCAGCTGTGCCTCTATTCTTATAAACGCCATTCCCTTGCTCCTGAAACTTGCCGGGAGCCATTTTGTGAACCACAGCCATTTCATATGAGAATTGCATCCCTGTAAGCCTGGCTGATAGGAGCACGTGTATTTTACAGATGCAATACTGTGGCATTCTTGCATCAGCTTCCCGCCGTTTCCCCGCCCCCTCCTGCCGAGCTTCCTGCTGTTTCCCCACCCCTTCCTGCTGAGCCCACCATTTCTATATATATCCCTGGTGTGGTGGATAAAGACGGGGTTTGATCAGCCATGTTGTCTTGCCCTCATTTCTCTGTGTCTCCCGCCCTCCATTCCATTGTTCCCCTCCAGGACTGCCCACGTAAATAGTGTTCCCGCGGGCTGGGGCACGTGGTGCCCAAACGTGGGGCCCTCGGAACGGGGATCGCAACTGGAATGCTGTTCACAACTGGGGTGGCCACCCATCATTAGGATCTCCGCGTGAGGGACGAGAGGAGTTCCTGTCTGCGATCACCACAGAGTAGCCTGCCTGTGAGTCTGATCCGAGGTAAGAGTCGAACAGCACATTTTTCTTTCTGGGCGGGCATTGTAAAAAGTTTTTCAAGGCATAGAGATTAAGGTTTCTTCCATGGTCGCCACAGTCTGTCTGTGAGTCAGACCTGTTTTTGTCTGAAATCTCCACGAGATATCCTTGTCCGTGAGTCAGATTCACACTATGGGTCAAGCGTTAAGCAAGCATGACTTATTGGAGTCCCTCAAGACACGAGGAATTAAGGTTAAGAAAAAAGATTTAAAGAAATTTCCATAGAAAATCCCCACGAGGGACTGAACTCCATTAGTTAGAGCTTGTTATCACCTCAGGGCAAATTAAAGTTGTAAATACCTTGCCTCTAGAGTTAAACGTTCAAAAGGCATTCTATTCCTTTGGCTTCTTGCCACTAGCGTTCCCCTACTTGTAAAGATGGCTAGCCTAAGAACTTTCATTTCTGTCTTTCGTTCCCATCTCTTGTGATTTGGCAACATCCGGATTTTGTCATTTGTCTGTGTCTGTTTTGTCTTAAATGTTGTGATTGTCTCATTATGGCCAGAATGAGTTAAAAAATGTCAAATTGCCACTACTTTAAACGTAAAATCAAGCAGTTATTCAAGAGTCTTTGGATTCCAAAGAAAAAGAGGAGATAGAGGAAGATTTACAGGGTGTGGTTGAATGGAAGCTGTTAAATCTCTGATAAAGGAGGATTTTCCACCATTTACTGTCCAGCAAGGCGCGAGGCTGAGCTAAAGATAAGATACTTAAAAAATGTGGCATTTACAGGGTGTGGTTAAATCTCTGTCCTACAACAGCTCAAGGTTGAGCAGTCCTTTTCTTTTGTTAATTACTCTGGGTTAGATCATGTAAATTTCGCCAGCTCCACACCTTGCCCTTGCTTTCAGAAACAATTCAGCCGCTTTGCAGCTTGTAGCTTCTGCCGTGAGAAAATGGCTCAATGATAACATGCTTACTTAGCATATACAAGGTTGGGACTCATTCTTGCCTAAAAACTCTATGCTTGCATTTAGACAATACAAGCACAACTGATCTTTTTTCAAACTGTTGTGCACCTAATAATTTTTGTACTATGGTATTTTGCTACACAGCAAAAGTAAATACAACAAAATTAAAATGTACATTTCTATCCCTGCTAGTAATTACTAAACTCAACAGCTCTTCTGTCCCATGCAAACCACTGAGTTTAATAGTAATAAATCTTTGTATGTAAGTTTCTAATAACATGGAGAGATTGACTCTAAAGCTGGATTGGCCCCCCAGCCTTAGATTCAATTCTACTCATTATGGGATAAGGCTGGCCACCTTACCCTATAACAAGGAAAAGAAAAAACAATACGACCTCAGTGCAAGGACATTGTGCTGTTGATGATAATTGAGGGATAAATTAAATTTAACAGATTATTATTCATCTTCCTCCTATACTTTAAATGTTATTACATCTCATAGTCCCAAGACAGCTGCTCATCTAACTAGATCTAAGTATGATAAGTTTTTGTAAACAAAAAAGTCATATACCATACAATATAAAATATTTAACTGGGTGCCTTTTAAAAGTAAAAAAGTAATTTCTATTATATACTATGTGCTTGTCCGTAATTGTGGCCAATGCCCTTACTAAGAGAAAGGAAACCATGTGGTCAGGTCTCCAGATCTTAAGTGTGTAATTTCACCAATATGGCAACAGTCACATGGCCTGACTGCCACCCTGGACAAAACTTTTCAAAATGGCGTTGACCTACTTGACCTTGCCACCATCTTAATCCAGCCACATGGCATAATTCAAAATGGCCACACCCAGGAATTTACTCGTTCTGTAGAACTCCAGGAGATCATGTTAATCTAAAAATCTCCTAAACCACAGGCAGTTCATCACATGTCCTAATCCTATTGCAAGTTGTTTTTGTTTTGGTTTTCATTTTAAATTCTTGATAAAATAATAAAAAAGCAAAGGCTTCTTACATGAACTTTTATATACATTTACCAGTTTTTACAAGAAACTATTTTAAATCCTGATATTTATTTATATAACATCTTTGTCAATTTTTAAAGGAAAGTAACTTGGATTTTAACATCTTTATCTGGTATATTTACTAATTTTTAAATATAACTTTAAAGCTTACATGGTTTTAAGGAGAACTTAAAAAGGTTTCTCTAGCCATAAGCTTCCAAGACTAACTAGGTATAAAGTGAACTGATGTATTGTAATGACTAAACCCAGACAGCTCATGTGAATTTACAGTACTCCAGTACCAAACTGTGGGGCCCTGGCCTCCCTTACATGCCTTTTTCCCCGTTAAATTCCCAGCAGGAACTAGCTTCAGTTTGTCAGCTACAGTTGCTCAGGGGACAACTTGACCTTTAGATGCCTAGCTGCAAATACTAACCAGGTGTGGTCTGAACCAGGTGTGGTCACACACTCGGATGCTCCCTTGGGGGCCTGAACCTTTATCACTACACCAAACTTTACATGATACCAGGAAACAACTACACCATTGAAAAGTAAAAAAAAAAAAGTAATTAACTTGGATAAAAGATATAAGATACAGCCTTCACTGGTTTTAATTCCTGCCTTTTTGCATTATGATTCAAAGTCTATTTTTCTAAAATAGAGTACTTCCCTCTCTAATGTTTAGTTGCTTTAAGCTTACTTTTCCATGTCCTTAAGCATCACTGCTTTTCACTTTTTAGTTACAATGTCCTACATGGACTAAAATTTTTTTATTAATTCCTTTCAGGTTCCTTTAGGTATTATTGTTTTCTCTGTTCTTTATTATGGATATCTAGTTTACAGTTTACATGGTAAAATATAACATTTTTTCTTTTTTTGATCCAGACAAATAAAAAGCTCTTGCTTTTGCCTCTTGTTTAGTTAAGAAAATAGTTTATCATTTATTAATTCTTTTAGGTTGTGATTAACATATAGACAAATTAATTAATTATTTTGTTTTAATTAATCAAACCCTATTCTAGATTAATTGATCTATCAAAATAAAAGACTGGCCTGCCTAAATAAATTTACTTAAGTTAAAGGTACTTTCATTTGCACTGGTAATAATTAAACTTAACAACTCTTCTGTGCAATGCAAACTACGGAATTAAATCAAAAAACAAACAAACAAACAAATGCCTGTTTGAGTAAATAATATTAATAGATCATCATGTACTGTTTAACAAAAAAAAGGGCCTCAGAGTAAGGCCAATCTGCTAAAATAAATAAAGTAAAAAGGATTCTTAGAAAGTAAAATGTTATTAATATAATGTTATACAGCATTCCTGAGTTGAACAACTGCCATCCTCATGACTTCTACTGTGTTTACTTACAAAAGTTCATCAGCTGTATGTAATTTTGCCCTAATCATTAGTGATGTAATCAAACATTGGGTTAATACTAAAGCCTTAAAAAAGAAAATAAAACATTACATAACACTCCCAGTAAGACAATTTTTAAGTTATTATATATTATGGTATTAATAGTTTAAATGGTCTAAATAATAAATATATGTTTGGTTTTTATATTAAAAGTATTAATTAATGATAATCCTACCTTTTTAAATGCTTTGCTATGTTAGGCTTGCCCCAAAGAGTAAAAATTTCACAATTCACAGGGACAAGCTATCATGGAACACAATTACCAAAACATTAGAGAACAATTATAAAAACAAAAAGGGAGAATAGAGAGTCCGTGACCCCATGTTCAGCTCCAACTAGCATTGTTTAAAAATTTTTAAAAATCCAATATGGAACCTAAATTTGTCAGACATTGGACTAAACAAGAACAGCAACCAGAGGTACATGGCTCTGTGCTCCCTAGGGATGAGCCACAGCCTTTTTTGGATCCTGGCCAAAAATTTAAAATATTATAAGACCAGAGACCAAATAGATCTATTAAAAGAAAAAAAAGAAATTTAACCCCTTAGCCCAGGAGGTAGAACCCCCTGAGGCCTCTGTCTTCTTTCACAGGTTGCCATAACTGCCAAGGACCTACTATGGATAATGATGGGAGTTCAACTTGGAATTGGACAGGACAAACCTCCAACACCCACCAACAGGCTGCGGTCAAATGGAGAGTCAAGTCCTTCACCACCTCAGGAATAGCCAACGAGACTACCGCCTTCACAACGCCGGACACCTGGTGGCCTGACCTACTTGGCTAGAGAGAACTGGGACATTGGTGACTGGACAAGTGTGGGGTGGACAGAATGTCTAAATCCCCGGGATGCTAGAGCAATGTGCAAGAGCAGGCCTAAAATCATGTATTAATGCAAACCTTTTTCAGAGAAAAAATGATTCCTGTGTATTAGTAATAGTACTGCCAGAGTTAAACTATGTTTCAGAAAAGGAAATGGCAATCAGATATGTTTAACAAACTTATGGGGTTCATCAAGGCCCAAATAGACTCCCTGGCCTCCAAGCCAATTCAGGTCCATTATCACCGTTTCGATCTAGCTGATCGAAACATAGCCTAGCCATGAGAGAACAGACTCCCTCAGGAACAGCATAGGACTCAGAGCTATGTTCGCTGACGCGGATGGGCACCAGTTAGGGGTGCGAGGCAAAGCACTGCAAGGGAAGGACCACTTAGTCCGACTCTGGGTTCCCTGAGAAACACACCTGATTGCATAGAGGTTGGAGCATTTGACCCGAGAATTAAAAATCCCAAGGTTCCTCTCCTCCCCAAAAAAGACTCCAAAAACATTGGGAGGATCAGGTCTCTGTTTCCCCCCTCTGGTTAAAGCCCATTACCTTCTAATGGTAACAGTTCTTCTCTCCTATTGTGGCTCATGGCTTAGTAAACAGAGAGAGAGGAGATGGCCGGGAGCCATTTTGTGAACCACAGCCATTTCATATGAGAATTGCATCCCTGTAAGCCTGGCTGATAGGAGCACGTGTATTTTACAGATGCAATACTGTGGCATTCTTGCATCAGCTTCCCGCCGTTTCCCCGCCCCCTCCTGCCGAGCTTCCTGCTGTTTCCCCACCCCTTCCTGCTGAGCCCGCCATTTCTATATATATCCCTGGTGTGGTGGATAAAGACGGGGTTTGATCAGCCATGTTGTCTTGCCCTCATTTCTCTGTGTCTCCCGCCCTCCATTCCATTGTTCCCCTCCAGGACTGCCCACGTAAATAGTGTTCCCGCGGGCTGGGGCAGAAACTCTGTGGGAATCCCACTGCCTTGGACATCTAGAAGTGGATTTTACCCTCTGTAGCTATTCCAGCCACCTGCAGTGCCCTTGGACAGCAGCTGAGTTTAAGGGAATCCCAAAGAGCATATATACCAGCAAGACAAAACATCCTGTTTCAGTACTCTAGAGGCATTTCCTTAGTTTGCAGAAAAAATAAAGTTAAAAAGGTGAGTCAAAGGGCAGGAAGGGAAAAAAAATTGGAAACTTTGGAGTTAGGAATACTTAGCAACGTAGTTTGAAAGAAAAAAAACATGAGGAATTCAGTGAAAATAGCTTATGAAAGTGTTTACTTTTTAATTAAATGAAACGATATGCTATTGGGTTCAACTACGCATTTTTCTTTTTAAAATGATTTATGTTGTCCAAAACACTCACATAAAGCCCAATGGATTAAATAACAATGATGACTTATTTTTTTCATCAGGCTTGGTGCATCCAGGCTGGGTTTGGCAGTAAATAACTCTACATGGAAACAAATTTTCTAGACCTAACCTTATAACCAAAGTTAATCCTATGTTTTGAGATACGGTACCTCAGCTTATTTATAATATAAACAAACTTTCAAGATCTTGAGCGCTCTTGTAACCTAAACATACAGCTTTAATCCCTCATGACCCTTCCTTGCTCATGACCCAGAATAATGTACATGTGTTTTGTGAAAATATCAAACACTGAAAGCAGTGAATATTCATAGAAGCATCAAATTATCCATTAATGTTTTAAACAATAGGCAGGATTAGACTGATAACATGATTGTTCTTGTGTGTGCTGTTCTAGGTCAGTAGGAGTCAGATACGTGAAATGCTTTGATAAGATAGGCTTCATGTTCCTTCTCTATATCATGCTGGAGGACCTGTTTTAATAAAGAGTGAGCAAGGCCTCTGCTCTAGAGAACAGTTCTGGGAGAAACCTGGAGAAACAAGTGTTCAGAAGTGATTGGGTTCCACTCTTGATTTTAATTGCTGCTAAGAATCAACCTGGTTTTGTTCAGGCCTCACTGTAAGGTGGCATTGCCCTGCTGCCACAGCTGTACCTCATTGCTATTCAACTCCCTCTCTAGATAAGTAGGTCATAGCATTAGGTACATTTCTGTATGTCTGTGACAAACTATCTGAGCCAAATGACTTAAGGGAGGAAAGTTTATTTTGGCTCACAGTTTTTGAGGTCTCTGTCCATGATGGTGGCAAGGGTGTGACAGAGCAAAATTTCTCACATTGTGGTAGTCAAGCATCTAAAGAGAGAGAGAGAGAGAAAATGTCTGTGTTCAAGTGCTTCCTCCTTCCTCTCCCTTTACTCCATTCAAGCTTATAATTTATGGAATGGTTCTGCCCACATTCAGAGTAGATGTTCCTCTTTAGTTAATACTCCCTGCAAACCCCTTGCAGAATTTCAAGGATGTGCTTTAGTAATGCCCTCAGTGCTTCTCAATCCGATCAGGTTAACAATCAAGATAATTCTGATCCCAGTCATTTTAGATGTGATCTTACTCTGTAGATGGTACAGGTCAAGAGAGTAAGCTCAACTACGTATGAAGTCTCCAGACTTGGGTTTTCATTATGACTGGCAACTTTCCATCAGCGAAAACAATTACCTACTCTACCCAGAATCTGGGCATTGGAAATGTGCCTTACACATAGTACTAAAACTATCCAGAATATTTTTTATATCACAGTAAATTAGAAGATTAAAAGAAAACCACCATCTTTATCATTCTGGGTGTAAGGTTTGTTTGTTTTTTTGTTTTTTTTTTTCTGAGAGCAAGTTCTGCTCTAATGTGATAGAGTTGAAGAAGCTAGGTTTTTCTTGAAGTTTTTAAGCCTATATTATAGAGACAGAAGATGAGGCCATCCTGGGAATTTTGAGAAATTCATTGCCTTGTCCAGGTCCAATGGTGATTGAACATCTATAGTTACTTCCTAACTTGGGTTTCTGGAACTACATTAGCAAGTTTCTAATCACCAATAAGCAAATGGAGTAAGCTTAGATAATTGAAATCTATCAACTCTCCTCACCTCCCATCAATCATTTAGCAAGTTCTTCTGGACCATCTCTGGTTTCTTCCCATTTGGAGCCACCAAACAAGAGAAGTAAAAATGGAAGAGGGAAAAAACTCGAGGTTCCACAAAGGGCTTCAAATATAATAAGCCTTAGCACAATGAAGACATGGCTCTATGTGTGTTATCATCCTAATCCCCCTTTGTGGCCAGTGTTGAAAACCAATTCATTTTGGCTGTATCTTCAATGTGTACAATTAATTTTTTTTAATTTGAAGAAGAAAAAATGGAAAAAAGATAAAACTTGTATTTTGATTAACTACAGCTTATTAATGGGTTGACTGGTATCAATTTAAATTGAGTTGAGGGTCAAGTTTAACAAAAAATGTTAAGCACTTTCTGTAGATAAAATGACAATGTAACATGAATAAAAACAGTTGGCCCACTCCAAAATTCCTACTTCCTTGTTAACTTTTATAGAAACACTCTGCAATTCAACCTTTCTGCTCCCCAAACAACTGATTTAACCTGAAGCTTAGATTTCCTTCTTTGTTTTGACAGAGTGAACCTCTGAATAAAACATTTGCTACAATATCTGTTGAAAACACAGCATCAAACTTGGAAAATTTGATAAAATGGACATTTGTGAATGCTTTTTGCCCCTAGTTGCAGTCACAGAGGTTTAAGTGTGTACGGAGGTAATGAAAACATTATTCCACTGACAATACTGGAGAGCGGGGAGAGAAAACAAAAAAATGCACATCTTAGCCTTCCTCTCTGCTCAGGAAGCAGCAGATGATACACTGACTAATTGTATCTTCACGGACTCTGTTCTATAAAGTACTAAAAACCAAAATCGTAATCCCTGATTTTCCCTGAAGCTGTCATCTTGTCTCAGTGGGTGGTCAGGAAGGGAAGAACAGACATCTTCCCTTTGATCAAGCTTGGAACCCAGACAGAAGACAATATGCTCCCTGCTTTACAGCCATTCTGAGTGTTCATTAGCTTTAATTATTTTCTAAGATCTAGAGGGAGCCATCAAAAAAATTAATCATGAATGGAAGGCAAGACAGCTTCTGTGATACATAAAGTGTTTCGGATTATGGATTTTTTTATGATTTACACTTAAATGTGAACTGAAGGGGGCATATGGGACAACAGCATTTATTAAAAAGACTTGGGGAAATGATAAAATATAAGATTTATTTTGTAAAATAAAATAAGTTGCCTTTCTGTTGTGTTTTTTATGTTAATTTCCCAAGTTTTCAAGGGAGAATCCTTTCCTAATTTTGAGCATACCAGAAATAAACTAAAATAGCATCATACACTTAGGTGGGATTTTAAAGATTAATCCATTAATGTATAACTTACTTTCCTAAAGAACTCCCACTGACTATAGGGAATAATCATTTTCTGGAACTGTCTCTTCTATTTTTGAAAGATCTGAAATTCTGAAACCTGTCTCTTTATGACCTGGCAGACTTCCAGCTACCACAAATAAGCCCAGTCTTTCTCTTGGACAGTCTTTAGGTGTTGAAGCACCCATCCATCCCCCTTACATTTTCTGAAATGTTGAAGATTATAGGCTCTGGAAACCAAATGTTTAGGTTCAATTTAGGGTTCTTGCAGCAGCCACAGCAAAAGCCACTGTGTAGCCATAACAGGCCGGTGGTAAAAGCAGTGGATAGAGGGACGCGTGCTTCTCGGAGCTTTGCCCTCGGCTGGTTTTTGGCAGTCAGCTTGTGCTTTATGACCTGGAACATCGGTACCCAGAAACACAATGTTTTCTGACCTGGACTATTATCTGCTTCTTGCTTTTTGTGCTTTTCATTATTCTGCTCTCCTGTAATCTCTTACCTCTGGCCAAAGCAGAAAATGTCCTTAATGAATCAATAATTTCAATGGAAGCCGTACAAGCGCTCCCCCAGTCATGCAAGCCCTGGTTCAAGTAATAAAAGAATAGAAAGTAAAACCTGAAAAGGGGGTTGAGGCTTTTATGGATTAGCTCAAGCGGAAAGAGCTCATGATACAGAAAAAAGATGATGAATTAGAAAAAGTAAAAAACTTAATTGGAAATAAACATAACAGAGTTTCTAGAGAAAAAGAATTACAGAAATTGACAATCCCCACTAGGTAATTTTTAGGGTATTTACAGTATAAATTTAAGAGTGGTTGGTGGACCCCTAAAGCTGGTGTCTACTTAGACCCCCTACCTTGTATAGGAGCATATTATGAAGGTGGACATCAACAGGTGAATTATGATGCCCAGAGACACATGTGGCACACACTCCCCTTCATGGAATGTTTAACCCAAAGTCGACCCCCGTGGTGCTTAGTTCCCAAGCATAAAAAGAATAACATCTTAAAAAGATTTAGAACCCACCATGGAAAGTTTAGCAAAAACATTTATACGGATAAAACAATGAGCTTATGAAAGAAAAAGCTAGGGTCTTACAGGTGCCTGATTCTCTGTCACTCTGGTAAAAACTTTCTCATGAGAGTTTCATTATTAACCAATTACCACAAACTTGTAAGCAGGCAGTGCCAAACATAATTGTATGAAACAAGGCACCGTGACCTTTGGATTGAGTTCAGCCGGCTGTGACCACAGAACATATATAAAATCTTAAGAATATGATGTGACAATCTAAAAATTGTATAGTGATTGAAATCTAATGTTTTGTATAGTTGAAATTGTCACCCTGCCAATTTCCTTCTGTAACCCTATAAAACCTCAGATGAAGCTTTAGTAAAATTCGCAGCAGATTCAAACCTGAGTTGTGTCTGTCTGTCATTCGCCGAATCCTAATTCTCCTGAGCCTTCACCCCTGATCTCCCTCGGTGTCCGGTCTCCAAGAGGGACGGTCCGCGGCAGGTGGCGCCTCGAACAGGGACTTGAAGGACAGGTAATTCTTTCTTTTCTCTCTTTTCAGAATTTAGGATCGGCCTGAGCCTTCACCCCTGATCTCCCTCGGTGTCCGGTCTCCAAGAGGGACGGTCCGCGGCAGGTTCTACCATTTATCATACATATCACAGGCAACTCTTTGGGCATTATAATCATGAAAAATGGAGAAAATAATTATGCCCACTTACAGGTTGGTTGTGTAGATTAAATGAGGATATTAATCTACAGTGCTTCCCAGCATGCTGAATGGAAGTGTTCAATAAATGCTGGCTGTTACCTTTGCTGTAATGACTGCATTTCTGATGAAACAAATTTCTGCATGTTCTTATGTGACATGGTTTTGAAAATTCTCTCTAGTAAAGTGATAAATGTGTTGTAGATTTGAAAGTCAAAGTTAAGACTGTCAAAATGACTCAGCTTTTAGGAGCTTGTTGCCAAAATTGAGGGTCTGAGTTCCAACTCCAGGACCCAGATGATGTAAGCTGATAAGCAAATCCCACAGGCTGTCCTCTGACCTCCATATGGGTATTGTGGCATGCACCACACACACACACACACACACACACACACACACACAGTGTAATTAAAAAAAAAATTAAAGTCAAAAGTCTCACATCCTGAAACTCATTTACATTTCCAAACAAACTAGAGGGATTAATCTCTTCCTTATCTTGGTTAACATTCAGAATCTTCCTGTCTCAATTAAAATTCCTTTAAGATGTCCCCAAAAGAAAAAAAGAAAAAAACCCACTATATTCCATAAATCTAATAAAAAAAATAGGTGCTAAGAACCTTTGGGGTATTGTCTGACCCAACCCAAAGTTGTGCTAGAGTATATAAAATCCTCTTCTTTGATAATGATCTGGTGCTTTTTATACTGTGTCCTTAGATTTGGGCTAATTTGGGATTAGCTTTCAGTGCTTCATTATAGAAATGCTGCATCTCATGTCACAGATGGAGCTACACTGGGGCTCATCAGGCCTTCATGAAGAAAACTGTCCCCCTATAAAATACGCTTATACAGTACTCATTGTGGTTCTGCAGTCTTGTGAGAACTGTACCCTCATTTTAAGGTGCCATCAAAAGCTACAGGATGAAGCTTACTAGCATGTATCTGTCTGTAATCATATTATGAGAAAATGAGTCCATTTCCTGCCACACCTTTAGGACTATAGTCATTCTCAGTATCCATGTAGGATACTTTTGACTCCCCTGAAAATCAAAATCTGCATATATTCAAGTCCCTTCTATAAAATGGTGTAGTGTTTGCATAGAGCACAGGCATATCCTCTCATATATTTCAAATGATTTCTAGATTATTCATAATACCAAATAAAGATAAGAGGAGAAGATAGAAAATGGCTAGGCAGTTTAGGGTAAAGATCCCAAGAGAACAATGGTCAGTTTTTCACATGACTGAGACCTGGAAATTCCTCAGATCTGCCAGTAAACTTGTCCCCACCTGAGACTAGAGATGCCAGAACTATCTAATCTGAAGATGCCTCTGGTTCCATCACAGTCAGAGGCTGAGGAAGCCTGTAAGGAAGTTTGGGTTTTTCTTTCTCTCTTTTTCTGAAGTAGTACACTACTCCTAGAAGATATGCTGAGGATGAGACCAGGACCTTGGTGAAAAGGACCACCTGACCACCTTGAGGGACCTGGACACGTGGAATGAGAACTGGACTGACCAGCTCATCTTCCTCTCCCCTCCTCCCTCCACTGAATCCTTATTGACTCCAGGGAATGAGACTCAGTGGTGTTCCATTCCCAGGGACCCCCTCCTGCTGTACAGGAGCTCTGCTTTCTCTACCCTAAATTCCCTATTATAAAACACTCCTTTCTAAAACTCATCTCTGTTGTCCGTGAATTACATTCTTTGAATTCAAGAGACAAGAACTGGAAAACCTCTGGCTTGCTTTGAGGGCTGTTGAGTTTCTGGGATGCTAGTCTCTCAAGATAAGCACAACAGAGCTGAGCAAAGCTCTATTACTCCTAAAGACATCCGAGATTCCTGTATCAATAAAATATAGATGCTAAGTGTCACATAGTTCCCACACTGTGCATTTTAGGTTCCAACTTTGTAACTGTGGGTCTTGCTCCCTTGTGGTATTGTATAACTGAATTTAGGGACTGGGAAAAGTTTTGAAACAATGAAAGAGTTCTGAATATGCAATGATCAAATATTCATTTAAAATCAAATGCATAATGAGTCCAAGATGTTTCTGGAACTACATGACTTCACTGCTGCCTTGGTTCCAAATACACAGCATGCACATATTGCACTGTGCCATGTGCCTTAAAACACCTTGACTCAGACTTGAGACTACTGTTATTATTAATTACAGGTTTGTTTTTTTACTGTACATGTCAAATTTTTTGCTCTTTTAGAAACACAATTGTTTAATTATAGAAAATAAAAACTCAGTATTTTACTGTTGTTATTCTTCAGCATCGTATCAAACCAATATATATTTAGATTGCATTGTATATTTGATTTTAAAATTACTGTTTGAGTTACTTAATCACATGCACACAAAAATCATTCAATGAAATTTTGGCTTGGGATTAAGATATCATTTCCAATAATTTCTGAAATGTCCATAAGAATACTTCTGCCATTTTGTACTACTTACTTATGCAAAGTGGTATTTTCAGCATTGATAATTATAAAATCAAAACATTCATCAATTCTGGAAACTGTTGAAGATGCTTTATACTCCGCAATATAAAATACCCACCAAAGATTTAACTTTTATGTAAAGATAAATAAGCATTACCTATCTCATGTATATGTAAATTTAACTCATCTTTAATAAATAAGTGTAAAGTTATATGTACAGCTAAGACTTTGATTGAAATAATTCCTCTCTTATTAATATATATTTGATTTCTATACCTATTTTATATACTTATATATCTGGAGTCATAGAAAATTTCTCAGGTGACAAAGGGTTGTTCCTTGGACAAAAGTCGAAGAAGTCCTGGATTAGAAAATAATATGTAAAAATTCTGCTCACTGGGCTGTGCTATGTTTACTTCCTAGAATTTATATAAAACACCCAAAAGGCCAGGCACGGTGGTGTTCACTTGTAACCCCAGCGTGGAGGAGGTAGAGACAGACACATCCCTGGGCCTTGCCAGCCAGCCGAGCCTATTCAGGAAGTGCCAGGGCAGTGCCCCATGAAAAAGCAACCCCAAACCAAAAAGAAAACCCAAGAAATAGGTAGGTAATGCCTGGGGAATGACACAGTAGGTTTTCCTCTGACCTATACACACACACACACACACACACACACACACTATATTCAGTATAGACAAAATTTTTTCCATCTACGGTGGATTGTATCTGTGGATGCAGAACCAACGGATACAGAGGGCCAACTGTATGCTACTTTCCTTATATTTATTTCTTTTCTCCTCTGAAAACTCCTTTTAAAAGAGAAATGAAATTGTTTTGCTGTTGCAGTCACTTGTTCTGCTTTTGATAGCTCCAAATACATACACATACTATTGCAATGTAGATTTAGGAAGAAAAAAAACACTGATAAATCGAGGAAAGAACTGTAATATTTCTTTAAATGTGAAGGACAAGGGAAAAGAGTTAACTACTCAGAGCAGGAGACAATTCGTATGTTCCTCACTTCCCAGGTCCCCCAGAATTCCCCACAGGGACATACACCTGGTTCCCCCTTTGTGTGGTATAGACTCCTTAATAGGCAAAAACCTTTACTATTTTAATTTTCAAAAATCTGTGTATGCTCCCTGACTTCCAACTGCCCTTAAGATTTTGACTGTGAGCAATGTACTCATCAGGTGCAAATAATTAGTGGAAAAGCGCCTCATCATATCCCCAAGAATTTACTAGCAGATTTAGATAAATCTAGGATAAATTTCTCAGACCAATCAGCCTTCTGAAAGGACCCTTTCAGACTTGCTTTAGGTTAATTTTTATATCTCATGTTAGAAATACTGCCTTATATTATCTTCAATATGCTGGTTGATGTACTGAATGTGCTTTTCTTCCCTTTAAAATTCAGAACGGGACTTGCTGGCCTTTGGGCTTCGGAAGAGGCTCTATACTGTTGGTTCTCTTTCGAGACCTGTGATATTTCCGGGAAGTACGGAACACGACTGGGAGTTCTGGTGGTTCGTAATCCACTGCAAGTCACAAGCGAGTTCCAAGGGAGATGCGGTGCTCTTTAGAAAGCTTCATCTTTCTAACAATAAGAATATAATATACCTGGTCTTTCTGACACTGCATACACACTTTATCTCTTCAAGAGCAGCAAACTGATTTTACTTAGTTTTGTATTCCACATTGTTTATTTAGCATGGGGGGGGGTCTTAGAAAGTGATTTTTTTTCCTTTGTGAGAGAATATTTTCTATGTACTTATCTCCTAGTTAGTTCTCTCTCTCTCTCTCTCTCTCTCTCTCTCTCTCCCTCTCTCTCTCTCTCTCCCTCTCTCTCTCCTTCTCTCTCTCTCTCTGTAGCCCCACCAGGCCTGGAACTCCCTATGTAAGCCAGGCTGGTCTCCGTCTCACAGAGATCTACCTGCCTCTGCCTCCAGAGTGCCGGGATTAAAGGTGTGCACCACCATGCCCAGCCCCTCCTTAACTTTTCTATTGTGATAAACACCATGACCAAAACCAACTAGAGGACAAAAGGGTTTATTTCACCTTACCCTTCCGAGGAGCCCGCAGACCTCTGAGGGACGTCAGGCGGGAACTCAGGGCAGGAAGCTGGAGGCAGGAAGGAGGAACTCTGCTTACTAGCTTGCTCCCAGGGCCTGTGCTCAGCCTGCTTTGTTATGCAACCCAGCACCACCTGCAGGGGTGATACCACCCTCGGTGGGCTGGGCCCTTCCAAATAAAATGCCTCAATCCTTCAGAAGTAAAGCCTCAATTGAGGTTTCCTTTTCTCAGGTGTGTTAGTTGACAGCTGAAGCTATCTAGAGTAAGTACAACCATCAAAAGAGAAGGAAAGGGTTTTCCAGACAGCTGGTCAGTTACTCATTACTCATATGAACTCACAGCAATGGTGACAGCATGCACAAGTCCCATGCCAGCCCAAACCAGACAAAATCCCAGCATGACATGAGAAAGTGGGTCAGAAGTTTTCTACCTAAGGAAATTGTGGCAACAGATGACTGCTGGGAGCAGGACAGTCAGTCTCTTTCAAGGATGGGGCTTTTAGTAAATAGCTTAACTAGGGTCCAATAGATGGACCCTCACTAAAGGACATTTTGGAACACAAATTAGACAATATAGTCACACACACACACATGTTCACACACATATGTATATGTAGAATACATTAAATTGGACAGGCAGTATAAGGAAGCACTGATGGGAGGATCAAAATATCATCAAATTATACAAAAATTACAAAACTCAATATATGTGCTTATGTCTTGTCCAGTCCTCCCAACATGAACAAAGTTAATAACAACAATTTTGATTTTGATTCGTATGGCAGTTAATTGTTCACAGTGTTACTACTTATTCTTAATGTATGTCTCTTAAGGTAAGATGTTGATATCCATTTTCTACTTGGTAAAATGAGAAAACAGAACTCCCAAGTGCAAAGCCACATCGTGAGGGAATTATTTTGATTCCTCATACTCCCTCAGCCTTGGGTTGTTACATCTTTGCTGCTTGGCCTGCAATTTCAGAGCATGCAGGAAGCAAAATTTAGGGAGCAGCAGCCTCTACCCACAAACCCAGGCATTAACTCCTCTCTCTTTCATCTCTACATCTAATCCATTAGAAGGTCCTCTCAGTGTTTCCGTTAAGTATATACTGGATGTGTCTGTTTTGATCTCTGTGTCTTCTATCTGATTCTAAGCTTCCGTTATCCCAGGATAATGTCAGCATTTTCTTATCGGATCTATCCCCTGCCACATTTCAACATCTCTGGCTCCCAAGTTAAGTGTGCACGGGAATTTCCTGGAGGACTTGTTAAATGCAGATTGCTGGGCCCTTCTCCTGTAGTGTCTGGTTTCTGCAGGTCTGGTGTCTTTAACAAGTCCCAAGGGGATTTTGCTGTTCCTGACCTTACCTGAGGTCCATGTTTTGTAAACTGCTGCTGTATACAATCTGTTTCCCACCGAACTGCCTGAGTGGTCACTCCCAAACTCTGAGTCTTTTCTTATTTCCCTATTCATTGCATTTATTTGTTTTCTCCCTATAGGTCTAGGATGTAAGATAACTGCCCTTTTCTGTCTTGTCTACCATCCAGAACTCTATGCCAAAACCCATGTACCTGCATTCATTAATATTTGAAAACTGAATGAAGACCTTCTAAAATGCTTTTAACACCCACAATTTCCTGCAGGTCAGGAAACTGGCTTGGAGCCCAGGCTTTGAACTTTGTGAATCAGTGGTCAGTTTCAAAAACTCTACAATCTTCTTTGCCATTAAGGATACCATTACCCTCTATCTGAGGCCAAGTGCAAGACACACCTTTCAGAATCAGGAAACTGCTAGAAATAAACAAGAGATCAAGTAGAGCCACAGAATCGATGTTCTTCACTACCTGGTTAATGTAGAAAAAAGGTTAGATTAGGCCACATTCAGAAACAGATGCCATGGCCATAGATATGAATGTTTACAAAAATCAGTAAATAAATATACACCCCACAGACAGAAATCTGTCATTTAATATGGGAAATCTCTCAATATCTAATCAATATATAGAGCCCTGGTAGAAAATTCATCATAATCCCAGGTCTTGGCCAATCACATGTTTCAATGCTGGCCAATCACATTACCCCACTCTTTTTACTAGGAATAGGTAAAAGGACATGGAATTGCATCACTCTGTATGAATGAAAATCTCCCCTAGCAAGTCTCCTGGTGCTGTCAGAAGTATCCTCTCTCTGGAAAACTTAAGGACTTTGGTGGCTGCTTTGTCATGGCATTTGCAAGAGCTCTCTGAAAATGAAATTAATCCAGACCCAAAGAGGTGGAGTATAAATGACAGGAGAGCCTGAATCTAGCTGTTGGCATTTCTTCTTAGGGGACATATTATTTTCCATTTATACTTAAACCAATCTGAGTTAGAATCTGTCACTGACAGCAGAAAGGGTGTAGAGGATGTTGCTCCATGTCCTCATGAGACTCCTCTCTGAATAGTCTTGATGGGCTGTGTTATTTTTCTATCAACACCTAGTTCAAAGGGAGTTGGAACCACCCACAACACAGCATAGCAATTTGTGAGAATTCTGAGCCCACGCACCATTGCCAAGACAGCAGAGAAATGCTGTTGACAAGAATGCTTCCATTTCTGCTGCATTTTCTTGTCAGGAGTTCCCTGAACCTAGTATGCATTTATTTTGTCTGCATCCTGTTCTGATAAAGGAGCAGGGCACATGCATATTCTTAAGCTGTGTTACCCTGGGAAGTTGCTTCACTTCTCAGAATGTTCTATTTAAGTATTAAGGCAGAGTTGAGTCAGGAGTTTCAGATTCTAAATTCAATGGAACTGTGAGACATAATGTAACATATTCAGCATCTTAGCTACAGGGATTTGTGACACACTGTGTTGATATTGGATACTACTTTCTTTCAGCAAGGAAACTCTGAGAAAAGACATTCTAGGTCACATCAGACTCTTTCAGGGTCACCCAGAGGAAGCATGAGAAAAAAAAAATTCACTCTCAGACTTCCCAAGCAGATCATGTTGAAAAAGAGTACTTGTGCTGAACCATTTTTAAGAGAGCCGCTTCCTTTGTTACCAACTTCTCTAGAGAACTAATACGATCATTTTATCATAAATGCTGGGCATCAGCCAGTATAATATGCCTAAGAGTTAAGCTGTGAATTACAGATGTCATTGTGTTTTCCCAAAGCAAATCTGACTCTGAAAAAGATAAGTTTATGTGGCCCATGCCTGCCAAAAAAATTACATCTAAATTGTTTCTCTTTAATTGGTATAATTCAACAGTTAATCTGTATTCTACCACTTATGAAAGCCCTTCAACCCAACATAATTGGAACATGAGCAAATAATCACAGGACTGATAGGGAATGTGTACCATGAAACACATGAAACTTTCCATTTTACACATTTATTATGGGCAGAGTTGAGAAAAAGACCCTACAAAAAAATATAAAGTGCCTGTATGAAGTTACAATCCAGGGGAGACATCAAGAAAACACTTTCATGAACATAGCCATCTGTTAATTAAAGTAATACATAGAATAAAAGTTGTAAGTCAAAAGAAATAGCTCTGTATGGAGTTATTGAACAAAAGTTCACTAGGTGAAATTAAATAATGGGGATACTAGAGATCCATACATATTTGGTAATAATTGAAAAGTTATGTATTTGTTTGTAGGTGGTGGAAAGAGAGACTTTATCAATGTGGAAGAGAAAAAAAGTATCTCATAGCATAACTGAAGAACATATTTTAAATATCACAGTATTTAAAATGTCAAATGAAAAGACACATTTATCTCTTGAAGGAATGACATTCAATAGTTAACTGAAGTATCTGGGGCCAGAGAGATGGCTCAGTGGTTAAGAACATTGGCTGTTCTTGCAGAAGACCCAGGTTTCAAATCCCAGGACTTATGGTGGCAAACAACTCTCTGTAACTCCAGTTCCAGAGGATCTGATGCCATCCTCTGTCCTCCATGGACACTGTGCAACATGAATGCAATTATACACGCAGGTATATCACTCTTACACATAAAATTAAAATAAAATAAAAAATAACAGAAGTATCAACTGTTTGTATTTTTTTTTACCCAAAAGTATACCCCAATACTGCCTGGGACAAATTTATCATTAAAATATTTTTTTTAATCTTAAATTCAACAAGGCAGGGCTGGGGGAATTGCTCAGTTGGAAAAATGCTCAATGTGCCAGTATGAGTGCCTAAACATGTTCTCGAGTGCCTATATAAAACATGCTGACTGTAGTGGTATGTGTGATGCCACCACTAGTGAGACAGAGACGGTGGACCGCTGTGACTCATTGACCAGACAGTCTACCTTGGATTGGTGAGCTCCAGGCCACTGAGAGATCTTGTCTCAGAAGAGGTGGATGACATTCCTGAGGATGACTCCCAAGGATATCTTCTGACCTTTGTACACATACATACACACAGACACACACACACATGCATACACACACGCCCATCTGCACATGCACTCATCTGTACACATACACAGGCATATATACACATGCATACAAAAATTTTAAAATAAGAAGGTATTATATGTGTCTGCTCCCTAAACCTGGAAACTCTATTTAGACAGATCTTAGTTTAAAACTGCTTTAAATAAAACAATATTAGCATGTTAAAGATATTCTCATCACTACCATATGACATTCATTATATGTGAAACTGTTCTAGGCATTTTGTGTAGTTTGGCTCATTTAATCCATATCCAAAACCATGGGGTAGATATCATGGCTTCTTTTTACAGAACATTAACAGAAGTTCAGTAACTTGCCCAAGATGACAAGTTACTAAGTGGCAGGGGCAGAGGCAGGATTTGAGCCCAGCAGTCTAGCTGCAGAATCTGTATTCTGAGCTACTATATCATTATGCTAGGAGGACTCTTTTCATATGGTGATTGACAAAAATAAGTCACTGTGGCTTCTTAAATGAATACCAAAAAAAAAAAATGCTATTAACTGTTGGTTCAATCATTAGGACCAAAGGCATAGTCCCTAAGAAGAAGCATGTCTCATAGTTAAAAAAATATATATATATATATATATATATATATATATATATATTTATATTTTATTTATTTATTTATTTAAGTACTGTGTGTCTGTGGGTATGGCTCTCATGTGGAGGTCAGAGGATAACTTGAGGGAATCCAAAAAGATAAAGCTTAGGTCATTAGGCTTGGCAGCAATTGCCTTTATTCACTAAGACATCTTGCTGGCCAACATCTTTCATCTTGACATGAGCCCCAGGTTTCCTTCCGTCCTATGTCACCACTTGCCTAATGGATTGCTAAGGACTCTGGCTTTCAGTGGGTTCAAAGGCTACTCCTTTTATATGTGTCAAGATTTGTCCCCAAGATGGGTGGCAGAGCGCTCTGGATACACCTTCAGAAAGCAGCAAATACCATGCATCTCAAAGATACCCCCCAGAATTCCAGAAGAAAAAGACACATATATTACTTAAGGGTATTTTCAATGGAATGGATGTTCTAATCCATTTGACAGAAATGAATGCATATCGTAAATATGTGTCTTTAGCAGAGTTAAAAATCATTAAGTCCAAAATTGACTTATTTTGGCTTTTTGTCTCGGGCTATTATTTGTGTAATTGTTCACATATTTTACTTTCAGCAAAACATTTATTTCAATAAAGTCATACAAAGCCCTCCATCCACTCCTACTTACAGCAGAATAAGCCTATTTGTAAGGACTCTTACAAGAGAATTGTATTGAACACTTCTCTGTATAATCAGACATTACATGAAATTAGAAACAATAGGGGAGCAAAATCAATCAGCCGTGGCAGAGGGATTGAGATAGTGGTGACTCATTCCACCGGGTTGCTTTGGAAAATTAATAACAACAGAGGTAATTACTAACCTGGGAGAGGCAGACTCTTGATCATTCTTACACACTTTTAAACATGAAGTATTCAAAAATTCATCACCATAAAGCCGCATGCATGCTTCCAGCCACTGACAATTGACTGGCTCAGGTGTCCTCAAAATCACATTTTCTAGATCAGTGGTTCTCAACTGGATAGGACTCTGTCCCCAAGGGAACATGTGAATGGTTGCGACCATTTTTGGTTACGTGTTATTTTGGGGTGGTTGCTATTAGAATCTGGAAAATGGAAAGCAAGAATGCAAGAATACAACCCACCATGCATAGAATAGCAGGCTCATCAGGACAGAAGTATCTAACCCTAAATGTTAAAAGTGTCAAAGTTACAACATGGCCCTGAGCCCTGCTTTCGATTCAGATTCATAGATTGCCCTGGCAGAGCTGAAAATGCAAGTCACAAGGGCTTCCAGGGAAGGGGCGACAGCAATGGGTTCAGAACAAATGGCTTGCTCCCTCACTTCCTTTCACTGACTTCTCTATTCTACACAGAAGGCTTAGCGACTCCCTTTATTTTTCTTCTAGCTCTATCTGCTCTCCCATGCAGGGGCATATATCACAGCCACCTGTCTGCTGGCTCTAAGACACCCCTGCAGAAACAGACAGCTTCATACATCAAGGAAAGGACTACTCTGGACAAGGCTTAGGAAAAGGCTGCTCAACCAGGAAATTTAACCTGTCTCCTGTCTCCACATCTCCCCACCTTTGGTTGTGTGGAAGTACCTTACCTTGACTCATTGTAAGTGGAAATATTTACTGAGCCCGCTTCCAAAATGTACAGGTGTGTAGAAATGCATGAGATCACCTGTTATGCTAAAGATACCTGCTTCCCAGGTCTAAATATTGCCTGTTTATGCCTGAAGTAGCCTTATGTATAATTTGTTTCATTTGTTCAAGAAAGATGGTGACTAGTTTGCAGTACATT
The DNA here is from genome assembly GCA_035773235.1 of Eospalax fontanierii. NCBI lineage: Eukaryota > Metazoa > Chordata > Mammalia > Rodentia > Spalacidae > Eospalax > Eospalax fontanierii. The sequence goes on from CM069526.1 coordinate 77,312,227, forward strand.
CAAAGCCCACACACTTCCTCCCATATCTACCCTCAGGTATTCAGGTTTAGAAATAATGTTTTCTACTATTGCCTTGGTCCTATCTCTGTTAAAGTTAGAGTCACATTTCATAGTGTTAAAAATTCCATTTTTTAATAATAAAAAATCAAATTATAGTAAAAAATATTATCCAAATCAATTCTTTAGATATATACAGGAATACAGTTCAGTTTTCAGGGTGGATAATTTTTCTCTTTTGCCCCAATCTCAGACAGTTTCTTAGTAATCTAAAGCCCTGCAGTACCTGAATATCTACAGCATATCTCACTGTATCTCACAGAGTAGTCTTCCCTGGAAATCACTGAGATTGTTCCCATTTTTCTCTCATTTCCTATTCCTTTAGCAATACAAGCTTAGGGCCAGACATGGTGGTACACATCTGTCATCCTAGCACTTTGGATGCAAAGGTAGGAAAATAAAGAATTTAAGGCCAACTGGGTTCCACAGCAAGTTTCAGACCAGCCTGGGATACACAGTGAGAGTCTGTCTAAAAAATCTAAACAACCAGCGTGGTGGCGCACACCTTTACTCTCAGCACTCAGGAGACAGAGAGGCAGGGGGCTCTCTGTAAGATCAAGGTCCAGCCTGGTCTACAGAGCATGTTCCAGGACAGTTGGGGATACAGGGACACCCTGTCTCAGAAACGTTCCTTAACAAGACAACACAGAAACAAAAGAACTAAAAGAGTTCCCCCTTTACCACATGCACACCAGCACTCATTGTCATTTGTATTTCTCGTGATGGACATTCTGGCTAGAATGAAATGGAATTTTAAAATCATCTCAATCTGCATTTCCTTCACAACTAAGGATGTTTAGTTCTATTTAAATTTTTTTCTAGCCATTTGTATACCACTCCTGGACATATACTTGAAGGACTTTATATTTTACCACAGATATGTTTGCATATCCATATTTGTTGCTGCTCTATTCCTAGTATCTAGGAAATATAATCAAATTGGATTTCTATCAACAGATGAATTGATAAGCAAAATATTGTGCATGTACACAATAGAATATTACTCAGCTATAATGTAAAATGAAATCATGAAATTTGCAGTAAATGGATGGAACTGGAAAAATTATATTGAGTGGGATAACTCAGGCTGAGAAAAACAAACCTACAGGTTCTCTCTCATAAATGGGTCCTCTTGTTTGGTGTGTTTTACTTAGAGCACACGTAGAATCAAGGAAACTAGAAAGCAGTGGGAGAGTAATTTACTGGAGGGAGGGTAACAGGCTAGAGATAAAATGAAAGTGGAGAGGTAGAAAGTGGGGGTGAAAAAGCTGAACCAGAGAGGGGCAGAAGACAGGGGAAGACGGGGTTTCGTCTTAAGGAAGGTGTAAGAAAAGCCATATGGAACCTTACCATCTCACAGTCCAATGAAGGAATGTGATTAAAGGGAGTAATAAAACACATGTGATATTGAAGGAGGGTGGGGGATGCTGAGGGCTAAAGGTTTGAGTGACAGGTGGGTGGAGGAGATGGGGAGAAGGGTAGGGAGTGAGTTAAACAAAAAAGGCTGTATAAAAAAGCCTGTGAAAGTCCACTAGTGAGCAAGCTATTTAAAAATGTAACTTTCAAACACAAGTTTGGACAGAGTTGAATAGACAGTGTTGCTCCCAGAAGATAAAAGTTATTAAACAAAAAAATCACAATGCTAGGCATGGGACATATCCCTAGCAGCTACTGGTCAGAAAGGACACAGAGGTCTCCATAACAACACAGGCTATTGCATTTGCTCTTAGTTACCCACCATAATTACCTGACAATATCCTACTGCTAATGATACCACGTATTTTGGCTACAGGACATAGAGACATCAGTCTCAAACTGACCTACTGATTATCTTTCATAGTGCCAGAACATGCTATGAAGGCTGCAGGGATAGAAAAGACATCAATGGTTTTACCCAGTTTTGGACTCTGAATGATAGAATATTATTCTACCAGGAAAAATGTGCTTGCCAGTACAAAGGTGGCATGGTTGTTATGGATAACAATAGTAGGCTCCCTCATAGGGCCTATGACCTCTCTAGCTATGGACTTTTCACCAGGTTTATAGTACAGCCCCATCATATCCACTAAACACTGATTTGCAACAGTCCTCCCAATCTCTGACTTTTATAATCTTTTGCCACGTCTTCCTTGATGATCCCTTAGCAGTGAAGGCAGGGGTCATGATGAAGATGTTCCACTTAGGGCTGAGTGCAGCCAGTCACTTATTCTCTGCGCTTTGACTCATTTAATCTCTATATTAATTGCCATCTGCTGTAAAAATAAGTTCTGATGAAGTTTGAGAGCTGCAATTAATCTATAGGCACAAAGGTAAACATTTAGGGTATAATTTAATATTATATCCCCTAAATGACACATAGAATTGCCTCCCTCCCCTACCAAGGTTCAAGAAATGGTGTGGAAGAATAGGCAGAAAGAATGTAGGAGTTGGAGGAGAGAAAGAGTGCTGTGAAATGTTCTCTTCTGGACGTGACAAGGCCTGTATGCTCATGCTCTGGTTACCTGCAGAAGATCTGCACAAGGTCAAGTAAACCAAAATTCCAGGATAGATCAGTGAGCAATTCAGGAGGCCCCACCGCTAACTGAAAAGCCATCGGCAGTTGATAGCTATCAGTAGAGAGCAAATTCCTTCTTCTTTGGATATGTGTCCACTGGTTGGCCATCAGTGGATGGCCCCATACTCATGCACATATGGGCACCACTAAATGGACTTAGTATGTTATTAAAAACAAAGAAGAGGATATGAAATTGGGAAGTAGACCTATTGGGAGAAATCTAGGGGGAGTTGTAGGGGGAAGTGGGGTATATGGATATGATCATATTTCATTGTATTCATGTATGAAATTCTTAAAGAATAAAAAACCTAAGCAATAAACCAATCAAAACCTAAACAACCACACACAAACATACAAACAACAGCAATGAAAACAGCCTTTATCCTTGCAAATGCAACACTGGAACAAGACTGTCCCATCTCTGTTATTATGAGGGCTTTCTAATGCAATGGAAATGTTTCTAATGTTGTGGCATTACTAAGCCACATTACAGCTATACCTGAATAAAGAAGAAACTTGACTCTTAGCACTTAAGGTCAAGAGTAGACCTGAACTCTGAGAACCACCTGTTCCTTCAGATGTCTCACAGAACTGTTCTTGAGACAGGCTTCACTCGCACATTTTGTTTTGAAGCAGCATTTCCAGCATCAGTTGGGGAAGGAGAAGCTAGGATCCACTCCCACTTCATCAGAGAGTCTTGCCCTTTGGTCCTTTAAATATCTCACACACATGGACTTCTCAATTATTCTAATTGTTTGCAATGAGAATACTGAACTGCTTCCAACACTTTGATATGTTAAACAAGCATATCACATTCATTCACCACCTTGGGTGGGAGGGCAAAGTGGGGTCCTAAAAGATTCAGGCCATTTGCCCAGGTCACAAGAGAAGCACATGTCTCAGTGAGCTTGTTTATATATATATATATATATATATATATATATATATATATTATAAAGTATAACCTTTTGGGTTGCAAGGTTATATGAAAGTCATTAGTCCAGATTATGTCCATATTACAAGTCATTCCTATGGCTCCCTCACTCTTTTTCTTAGTCTTTTTGAGATAGGGTTTCCTTGTAGCCCTAGCTGACTTGGAATTCCCTGTGTAGACCAGGTTGGCCTTGATCTCACAGAGATCCACCTGCCTTTGCCTCCCAAGTGCTTGGACTAAGGTGTGTGCTACCAGCCTGGCACCTTTCTTTGTTTTATAAGTAAGTATGTCCATATTGTAAAAGAAGACATTTCTACCAGATGGGTGTCTTGGGGTTGGGGAGGTGGTTCAGTGTGTAAAAGTACTTGCTAGGAAAATATGAGGACCTGAGTTTGAATTTCCAGCACTCACAAAAAAGCCAGGAATGGCTCTACATGCCTGTCACCCTAGCAGTGGGGGCCAGAGACAGGCAGATCTGTCAATAAGCCTAGTCCAACAGGCAAGTTTCTGGTCCAGTGACAGATCCTGTCTCAAGGGCATGAGAAAGAGAGTGACAGAGGAAGAAGACCTTGGACTTCTTCTGTAGTCTCCTCTAGCATAATTAAGGGTTCACACATCTACTCACTCATGTGCATGCACCACACACACACACACACACACACACACACACACTTAAACTGCACAAAACAAAGGTGTCCTGGATTATGGGGAATCTCTGGTCCTGTGACAAATTTAGGATGGAGAACTTTAGCATTCCTGGAATCATGCCATTTGCTTGGTTCATTCATTACTGTGTGAAATTCTGAGAATCAACCAACCATTGCTACTTCTTCATCCCATGTGGCACAGGAATTATTGCATATTGTTCAGATGAATTCCCTACTTCATACCTTTGTTCCAGAGCCAATACTTAATCTCAGGCTAAAATTTCACATGTATCTTTTCCTGTTTCTCAAACATACATACTAGAAGCATGTGAGCTCCACAGATGTTCAGTCCACTCTTCTCATTTCATACAGGAGAATGCTAAAACCTATTGACTTGCCCAAGGCTACTTCAGAAGACTGTGACTCCTCCTGACATTTGCAGTATCCTTTGTAGACTTATCAGCTAGTAGATTTGGCTATATTATTGTCCTTGACCAAGGATATAGAAGCAAAAATGACTTGCATCATTTTCAAGCAGTGACTTTAATGGTCATCAAGTAGCTCTGCCATGTTCTGTTGGTCTGTGTGATAAGCAGTGCTCTGAACAGGGGTGATTTCTTCATCCTTGGCTTCAGACCCACAGTTACAATCAACTACAAGGCATATAAATGAGAGGTAAAACTTTATTAAATAAGCTGCCTGTGTTGTTATTAACTTGAGGTCATTTGTTACTATGGTAACACAGAGGCTATACGAACTTGTCCTAATGACTTTTACAATATGGACGTACTGGACTATTGACTTTCACCTAAACTTGCAACCAAAAACCTTACTCTTTAATGTAGATGATCTCACTGAGCCATGTCCTCTGGATCCCACCCTGCCCTCCACCCACAACTGTGAATGAATGTGGGAGTGCTTGATTAACAAATCCAAGTGAAGTACTGAGAGCAATGAGAAATGGAGCAGTCTATGTGTGGTTTCAGGCCTGGGATCAAAGGGCAAGACTCTCCCATAAAATAAAGGGGGAGCCGAGCTTCTACTTCCCCATTGACCCTAGAAATACTGCTTCAGTAAAAATATCAATGAAGCTTGTCTCAAGAGCACAGTTCTGTGAGGCATCTAAGAAACAGGTAGCTCTTGGAGTTCGGATCCATTCTTGGCCTAGCCTAAGGCTATCAGAATAGAGGAATGGCTCCTGTGGGTGTGGCATTCTGCTCTGGCTAATTGTGAGACCAGCACCTGGGAGAACCTGCCTACCTGGAGAGAAACTTACTATTGGCTGTATTTGAGACCCCACCCCATAAGGTCATTGTCTATCCAGACCTATAAGAGCTTGTGCACATATTCAATAAAGGAGTTTGCAGTGCCGTGCGCTTGGCCTGCTTCCCGTCCAACTCCCGGAGTCTGTGGCTTGACTCTGCGTCTACTCACCCCCACCCCCTCGGGCTGGCCCCGAGTGGTGAGACATGATGGAAACTGACACGACAGTAATGGAAATGACAATACTTGGCCTCAAAATGAATGCTGAGTCAGGCTGCTTCTTTATTCAGGTAAAACTGTGATGTGTCTTAGAAATGCTGCACAACGAACAGTCTTCTAGAAAGTCAACAGTACAGCTTCTTTGTCTCTGTCTGGGGGCCTGGAGAGATGGCTCAGCTGCTAAGAGCTTTAGCTGTTCTTACAGAAGACCCAGGTTCGAATTCCAGCACCCACATGACAGCTAACGACCATCCATAACTCCAGCTTCAGGGGATCTGATGCCCACTTCTGTCCTCTGAGGGCATTGCACAACACAGGTGCACTTACACACTTGCACATAATATATGCACACACATAAAATAAAAATAAAGCCAAAAAAAGTCTCCATCCAAATTCCCAAGACAGCTTTCTTGAACATAGCATGCTAAATAAAAGATATTTCAACTACAATAAGCTGCAAAATAATCATGCCCAACATTTCAGCAGAGTGGCCTTGACTTTAGCATTTTTAGTTAGCTTAGGATTCCAACATCAACCAGACATGATTTGAGTATCACCCATATCATGGATCGGTTGCATTTGTGAAAGAAATTAAGCATGCAGCTTCCTAGCTAATCCTAGCTCAACAGTGTAGATTTTTCTTCAACTTGTACATCACACTCTGCAGAAGGTTTGTCTAATCTTACAGGGCCCTAAACCTGGTGTGTTGTTTATAGTCAAAGATAAAATACACAAAAAGAAATTTAAAATTTAGTGGGCATTGAACATTAACAAAAATAAGTCAGAATGATAGAAAGACAGAAAGAAATGTAAAAAATGAACAGAAACCTTCAGATAGTGTTCAAAGTTGTATCATTTAGGTGTATACAATTTACTTTGTTCTTTTCTACTTAATGAGTTTTCATATAAGCTAAGAATATTCTGGTGATGACTTAACACTGGAATTTCAGAAACTGTCAGCAATGAAGAACTCCACTTGGGTAAATGAAGATATGCTTGGATCTTAACTGCCACTTGGCTGAGGTTGCAAACTCATTGTTCAACTGTGTGACAAATGGTTCAAAGCACTGTTAGAGAGTCGCAAAGGAGATGGGGTTGCTACACAGCGCGCCCATCTCATTACTGTGTGGCTGACGCTCCCAGCTGAAGAAGGAAACACAATTTGTTCCAGGAGTAAAGAGCCAGTGTGGCAGTGATGGATGAAACGAATGAGATCTTCTGCTACTGAATCTTAGCTCTCTCAGGACGTGGTCATCCTCTCTGGGTGAAGTGTTGGTGTGAGGATAAAAATGCAGAGCTCTGCCTTGACCCTCTGCATACAGTGTCTGGCACATAGTACATTCTCAATAAATGTCTGTTGAATAAATGAATTAGTAAACACCTCTTTCTTATCCAGCTTCATCGGTGATTTCCTTTTCATTCTCTACTTTTCAGAAAACAGGTTGAATAATCATTTGATCGTAGTATTGTGTTTGAATTCCACACTTTGGGAATGGGTCTGTCTGCCTTCAGCCTGTGTAATTCACCTTCTCCTTCCCACTTTCACTCTCCACCCAGATCTCTATCCCATCAGATCTGACAGGCTCCTGTGAGGCCTGTGCGAGTCAACTTTGAGTCTTCCTAGTGCTTACCAAATCATTTTGTTCTCATCAGTTGTTCTACATAGTTAATATTTTTGTGTATATATATTGTGGTTTGCATGTGTGTATGTATGCATGCTCCCATTGTGTGTGGTTACACGTCTGCACATGTGTGTGGAGGTGCCAGGTTGATATTAGATCACTCTCTACATCTTCATTGAGGTGAAGTTTCTCATGAGTGAGAACAGAGCTCACTGACACGGGCTAATACCACTAGCCAGTTTGCTCTAGGTTCCCCCGTCCTTGAAGTGCTGCAGTTACAGGTGGGCTGTCATGTTCACCTGGCACTTATGTGGGTTCTGAGGATCCAGAATGCCAGTTGCCTTGCTTGCTGCTTGTATGGCACGCACTTTAAACAATGAGTCATTCATATATGCACACTGAACTTCTACGTATTTAATTTTTTAAAAAAAGCTTTTTTATATTCTAGTGTGTTATGTCTTAGAAATAGTTACTGTTTACAAGAGAAATGAGATGAGCATGGGAATGTAAGAATGAATGACTGGAGGAGGGCTTTGGAATACAAAGAGAGGGGAGATATGCTTTATAATCTTACTGCATAAGTGAGGTGTTTCAAGTCTTGCTTTACAGCTTGGTCTTGTGTATGCTATGTATCCTCTGTGGAAATAATACTGTCCCCAAGAGAATAGACATTGGTTCTTGGGAAGGGTTGTTGAAAAATATTCAGATCTTACAATGGCTTATGGCCCTTTGTAAGGACATGATCCACAAACAGATACAATCTATCTGTGGCATTACATTTTCATGGGTGGGGATGATCAGGGGGAAAATCTATAGGGACCCTGGGGAAAGAGAAATGATGATGAAAAAGGCTGGTAATCATTGATTTATGAGGACATATTTCCTAGCCCAGGGAAAATGGGTTATATGTGTTATGGCTTATGTATATATGTCTACCCATCACACACAGACATGGCTGACAATCTCCATGATTTTACTAACAGGGTTTTCTGAGAGAAACATAGACTTGGTCTTCATATTGCTTTCTTAATATGTTAAATACTAGATAAATCTATTGGTATTTAATTTAAAAAATGGGTCTAGTTATTAAAATCCTCAAGTCTGAAAATCCTGATTTTGAACAATGGGCAACTCTGTAAAATGAGTCTTGTCAGATATTAAACAAAGTGATCTTTAAACAAAGGAAGAGAATTATCTCAGGTGCAGAAAGCACTTCAGGAAGAGACCATAGTTCTATAAGACCCATTTCAAGAGTTGAGCCGATCACATTCTTCAGTTCACACTAAATGGTCACTAACTCTCTGGGCTCTTAGATTGATTCATTGATTCATTAAGTCTATGAATATTCTACCCCAAGCCTCTCTCCCTCAACATATTAATCTGTTAAACATGTATTCTGTTTAAACATTGTTACAAAATGTGCACTGCTCTATGTGAATGCTTTTTCAATGTATGTACAAGGCAGCATTAGCTTCTTAGACCATTCGGAACTCTCCTTACTTTCCTGTTTTTAAGGTCTGGGTTTCTCTGTTACTTCTGCTGCATTGTGTCCCACTAGGAGTCCATGATAACATATCCAGCGCTATTCTAGAAACAAATCTCCAAGCTCTCCAACTTCTCAGAAGCCCCAATATCATCACAATGAGCTTATTTTTTCAAAGATGTTTTTATCAAATTATGCCATATAAGTGTGTCTCTGTTCGGGTATGTTCATATGAGTGTAATCCTTGTGGAGGCCAGAAGAGGGCATCGGATTCCCTGGAGCTGGAATTACAGACAGTTGTAACAACTTATGTGGTGTTACAATCCAAATTCTGGACCTCTGCAAAAGAAGTACATTTTCTTAACTAGCAATGAACTTTTATATGTGCCCCTTATGTGGGTCCAAGTTCTCTAAGATGCATCCCAGAAAAGCATTTCCAGATTAATCTTGAAAGTGCTGGGACTACTTTGAAATTTTTTTTGCTTTAATTGTCATAATTATGAATTTTCTATTATGTAATAATATTTTATATTTCTGAGATGTATAATATATTAATATATTTTGAATCCAGCAAGCTAATATATTTTATATCTATAATCAGAAATGATCTGCACTTAAAATTACTATCATTTGTTTTTGCTCCTGCCTTTATATTTGGAGTTAAATTTTTATTAGTTCAATAAATTGAACTGTTTTTGCTCTGTTTTTTCCCCTTAAGCTACTTGCATAAATTAAGAATAAATTGTTTCTGGAAAGTCTGTTATGACTAGCTCTAAAGACCTGGGGTTGTTTTAGAACATGGCCTTTGACTATCATTTAAAAATAAATGTTGTATTTTTCAAATGATCTAGCTTGTGTTGCATCAATTTTGAAGAAATTTATCTATTTGAGTTCTGTCTGCTAAGCCCAACAGCACACAGTTGTTGACAATTTCAAGGATCTACCACATCAATTGTTAGTAGCCTTAGGACTAAACTCACAGTATCTCTGGTTATTTCTCTCATGTATTTCTATGCAATGGTAATGACATGTAGGTTGTGTACCATAAAGTTCACTTGTTTTCAGTATAAATTCAATGACTTGTATAAATGTATGCATCACTACAATCCAATTGCAGAATATTTTCTTTACCTTCAAATGACCCCCATGTGCTGCTGGTGTGATGGGAGTCATGATGGCACTCCACGTGCCTGTGTCCAGCCAGCAGGCACTCAGCTAGTCTTTGTCTCTACAGACTGCACTTTGTAGTTTGTTTACTTGCATTGCTGTTTTCTTTTCTTTCTTTCTTTTTATGTATATGGGTTTTTTGCCTGCATGTATACAAGTGCACCACATGCATGGAGTGCCCATGGAAACCAGAAGAGGGTGTTGAATTCCCTGGTACTAGAGTTACAGATGGAGATAAACCACCCTGTGGGTGCCAGAAACCAAACTCTGGTCCTCTGCAAGAACAGCCAGTGCTCATAACTGCGGAGACATCGCACCAGACCCCTTGCTTTCTTTTAAAATTGTATTTATTATTATCATTATCTCTTGGGGGGTGGTCATGCATGTGGCATCCAGAAGACAACTTTTTTCTGGGTTCTCTCTTTCTACCTTACATGAGTTCCAGAGATCAAACTCAAGTCATTAGACTTCCTCAGCAAGCACCTTTACCTGCTGAGCCCTCTCACCAGTCTCTCATCGCCATTTTCTAAGGATCAGCTTTTAAGTTTGATAATCTCTAATCCTCTTCCTCTGACTGACTTTGAAAGATTTCTTTCCAGTTCACTGTGACAAGTGACCAGTCACGGTAGCAGACTAAGGATACAGGGTGCTGTTTCCTTTCACGGTCTTTTTAGCTTTGCCTGGCATGGTATTCAGTGTGCTGATTTGTCAACAGGGACTTTCACATTCCTCTGGCGGGAGGCCCAGGGCCCAGTTTAATCCCAGATGTCAGAAATTCAATTTCTGGAAAAACCAACTTCAAAACATTTGGAAGACAAGAGAACTCCCTGTTATCTGACCTACAGAGGAAGCCTCCTGTGAGGATGACTTCCAGGTTTAAATGGGTGGATAATGAGGGAGAAAACACTAGGGGGCTGCTCAGCCTCTACAGAGTAGAAACATTTCTGAAGGAACCATTTTCCACTAAGGAACCAGAAAAACCCCAACCATCCCCAAAGCCAAGTACCACAGGACCTTAAAAGGAGTAGAAGAAATTCTGAAGTTCCCTGTGTCTTACCTTGCATTGCAAACATGTAGAAATTTATGTTATAGAAAGTTGGATGAAAGAAAAATCTATCTGAATTTCTTTGTGTATCTACATCCCTGTCAATCACTGAGAAAGGATAGAGAGCTCATATTGAGTGCTCCAGTTTTGCCAGTCACTCTAAAATATTTTCTCTTTGAAAACTGACAGCAGAAATACAAATGTCTTTTTAACATACTAATTTATTTCCTTGAGATCTATAATCTAGTCGTGGGTTTCTGGTGGCAATGGTAGTTCGATTGTTAACTTTTAAGAAGCTTCCTTGCCCCTTGAATTCAGTACTGTTATTATCCTAATTTTAGAAAAGAGAACAAACAACAACAAAACATACTTAGGCAACTGGGAAAATTCAGGTAACGACCTGAGGCCCACCCAAACTATATTTAGTGACTCCCTAGGGTCACACAGATGGTCAGCAAGAACTAAAGCTGACATTCTTCCTTCTACAAGTCTCCTGCTTCATTTGTACCCCATGCCTAAAATATGAGGCTGGGAGAGACTCTGTAGCTCATGAAGTGAATCATTCCTCAAACATCAAGGAGTCATTCAGATACCATCTCCCCAAATCTTACACATCCATTTAACATGTAAATTGAAAGATATGGCAATATTTGTATTCAAGCTGAATTATAATTTTATATAAATTGCATTATTTTTCAAAAAGCTACTGTAAATCTGTAAATGAAACTCTATTGCTTTCCATAAAACAAGAAAAAATTATTAAACTATTTTGACAATAATCCTATCAATAATGCCCACAAAGTCTGAGGCTTATAATGTGTGTTTATTCTCCTGTCCATGGGTCTATGGCTGATCTAGCTAATCCTAACTGTCTAGCCTGCAGGTTGCAGGTCTTCTCCTTGGACTTCATTCTGGAGACTAGATTAAGAGGCAGAGGTGGCTTGTGATTCTAAAATGGCACACAATTATGTCTATATACATTTCATCGCCAAAGCAAGTAACATAACCAATCCCAACAAGAACAGGATAGTGAAAGATTTTCTTTAAAGGTAGGAGAGGGTAAAAGATCTGATATTCTGTGTTCAATCACTGCTATTTGAGTTAAGATCTGGAAATGTGACTAATGGATATTTTTGTTGCTGAATGGACTCTGGAATAGATTATATATAAGATTGTTTTGTCATCATAAAAATTAAGATGCCTTTCTCAAAATCAGTAAACAAATAAATAAATAGAGGTGAGGATATTGCGTTTACTGGACAATAATTATAACTGTCACAAAAAAGAGATAATCAGGGGGCTAGGGAGTTGGTTCAGAGGGTAAAGGCACTTGCTTCCAAGTGTTCAATCCCCAGAAACCACATAGTTGTAGGAGAAGACCAACTTTGAAATGTTGTTCTTTGATCTCTGTCTATATGTGGCCACCTTCCCAATAAGTAAATAAAAACTAATTAATAAATAAACCAATAAATAAATGTGAAAATAGGAATACTCAACACAATGAACCTAAAGTGGTATTTTTGAAATTATAGGTAGTTACCACTGCGCTTAGAAATAAAACCTAGATCTTGCTCTCTTTATAGCCTTGGGCACGGGCACACTGTTACTCTTAGCCTCCCCTAGATCTCTGGGTTACCCTCTTATCTATGCCTGACTATGAGCTCTGCAAATTGTACTATACCCTTCCCCCTACATTGGTTCCATGTGAAGCCCCTCCCATTGTTGAAGGACCAGGCTGCTGTGCCTTTTAGTAGGGGCCCAGACCTTCGCAGACTGCCTAAGAAAGCCTGATTTTAGTCTCTACCTAGCAGTCTTCCAAATTGTGCTATGCCTGCCAGGTAGAGGTGCCCAGACTTTAAGAGAAAGCCTGAGAACATCTGACTAGCACTGACTTGTAGCTCTGAGGGAACTCCTTAGAAGATGGATTAGAACCATCTGGGCCCTCCAATATAAAGTCAAAAGAGAAAACCTGAAGCCACAACAGACCAGCTTTTCATACTCAATAAGAAAACAACCAAGTCATATCAAGTATACAAACAAAATCAGACTTCAGTTCAACAAAGGCTTGAGTCTCACAACAGAATCGCAAGCAACAAAAAAAATCCACATGCCAAGATCACAGCAAAAAATATTATGAACCCTCCGCCCCCCAAATATGTCCTCACAAACACTACCAGTCCTATAGAAGAGTTCTACAATGAGAATCCCATAGAGATAACCCAGGAGTTTAAAACAACAATCATAAACATGATCAAAGAATTAAATGAATTTAGAGAACACACAAACAAATCAAAGAACTAAGAGAAGATGGGGATAAACTTCTGACTGAATTTACAAAAGAGACAGAAATACTGAAGAAAACTCAAGCTTAAATGAAGAAGGAAGTAAAATAATAAGACAATTTGAAAAAAAAAGGAGAAAGCCTCACCAATAGGATGAATAAAATGGAAAACAGATTATCCAGACTGGATGATAAGTTGAAGAATTGGTTTACTCAAGCAAAGATTATGAAAAATAGAAAAACACAGGAATGGAATATTCAGGAAACGTGGAACACCATGAAAAGACTAAATTTATACACCATAGGCATAGAGGAAGGAGAAGAATCTCAGGATAATGGTATTGACCAGATCTTCAACCAGACTGTAGAAGAAAATTTTCCAAAATTAAGGAAAGGCATGTCCATACAAATACAGGAAGCACACAGAACATCAAATAGGCAGGACCAGAAAAGAAACTCCCCATGACATATAATAGTGGGAACACTAAGTGGACAGAACAAACAGAGAATTCTGAAACCTGCAAAAGAAAAACTAGTCACATACAAAGGAAAATGCACCAGAATTACAGCTGATTTTTAAATGCAAACTATGAAAGTCAGAAGAGCCTGGACCAAAGAATTCCTAGTTCTAGATGACCACAGATGCCAACCCAGAGTACTTTATCCAGAAAAAAAATATCTATTATAGTTGAGGGGGAAAGAAAAATCTTCCACATCACACTGAAAGAATTCATGTTCAGAAAAACTAGCCCTTCAGAGAATACTTGAAGCAATACAAAGAGCTGAAGAAAGAAACATCTACATCCAAGGAGCAAAGTAAAGAAACTAAATGAAGGTATAACAGGAAAAGCCTTGTGGAGACCTCCTAAAAACTAAAAGTGAATCTACCATTTGACCTGGTTATACCTGGTTTGTTGTGGCTCTTTTCACAATAGCTAAGAGACGGAAAGAACCTAAGTGTTCAGCTGATGAGTGGATAATGAAATGTGGTACATTTATGCAATGGAGTTCTTTTCAGTAGTAAAGAGAGATGACATCATGAAATTTGCAGGGAAATGTATGGAAGTAGAAATTGTTATGCTAAGTGAGGTAACACAGACTCAGAAGAACAAATAATATATGTTCTCCCTCATTTGTGGATCCTAGCACCAAATCTTTCTATGTGAGTATGTATCCTGATGTAACGGCAGGAACCAGGAAAATGGAATGGAAGGTAAAGGGAAAAAAGAAACCTTAGCAAGAAGATTAGTAGGAGACAGATGTTACTAAGCAAGAAATAGAAAAAATGAGGTATTTAAATCAGAGAGAGAAGGGAGGGTTATACAAGGAACAATGGGGATAAAGGGAAAGAAGGAGCTCAAGAGAGGTGGGGTCATTAAGGAAGAAATGGATAAAATTTGGACACTTTAAATGGGGAAGTCATTGAGGGAGGGTTAGACAGGGAGAGAGAAGAGAAAGAGAGAGGGGGGGGATATGCCTATCTAGTGTAAAATACCAGAGGGAATTATATTGGTCTAATAGCCTAATGACAAATTCCACAAACAATATCTCTACAGGAGTCCATGTGTATAGCTGAGGGGTTCATAACAAGAAACAGTGCCAGACAGAAGAAACCTTCATTTGAGTTGTTGGGCAGAATGTTCTAAGAGACTCCTCAAATTACAGAGGCTACTGCCACAATCCTTGCTTGCCTCCCTGAACTTGAAGGTGAGCTCTCTTGCTGAACACAGGACATACTTCGGAAACCAGATATGGAGCAATGGAACTGGAACTGACCTGGAAGCCACTTCCCCTGAAGGCTAGCTCTCATACCTCTGGAGAGCCCTGTGCAAGCAGCTAAGGGAGAACATCAGTCAATGGCCCATCACCAGCTTTATGACCTATAATACCTACATTAATGACTGGCACAGCATTTGACACTGGTGCAGTAGTGTCATTTTTATTTTGGGGGCAATCAATGGCTATCTACTTCGTCTTAAAGCCCACTCAACAAGGGGAAATTCG
The DNA here is from genome assembly GCA_035773235.1 of Eospalax fontanierii. Lineage (NCBI taxonomy): Eukaryota > Metazoa > Chordata > Mammalia > Rodentia > Spalacidae > Eospalax > Eospalax fontanierii. The sequence goes on from CM069526.1 coordinate 77,327,503, forward strand.
TGAGGTATTGTAATCATAGCCAAATATACATGACTGAAGAGGTCATAGATCTTAGAGCAATGCCTAGAGCTATCACATCTTTAGGCTTATGTAACTTCTTCCTAAGCCCAAAATATGTCTCCTTATATTTACAGTCAAGTATCCCATTCACCAGTCATCAAAGAAGCTTCTTTTGCACCAGAGACTACTACAGAGTACCACAACTGGTCACACATAGACTTTGTCTGTCTGTGAATTGTCTATGCAATATATCTACAATGCAACCTCTATACCTAAGGCTAACACAACATAGAACAAAAGGTAAAAAAGTCACTAATAAATCTCTCAATTCTCATTAATAAAGCTCCCTCATGCAAGAGATGACCAGTAACACAAAAGGTCACAAATGGCCAAAGTATAGAGATTAGGAATTTGCAGGGTGTAGGTCTCTAGACAGGACTCCTATACCAAGTTTCACTCATCCAGGACTCAGGGACCATTGCAGAAGAGGGTACAGAAATATTGTAAGAGCCAATGAGGAGATGCTTGACCATATGGAATTAGAATCCTACAAACTACTGGGACCCTGCTCATATAAATCTATAGCGATGGTGTTGGCATGCTCGAGACCCATGCAAACTCAAACAGACCAAAACCCAGCATGGAACTTTGGAATGGGACAGTAGACCCCAATCTTTGCTGAAGAAATATTGGCAACTGATTACTGTAATTGGATCCAGGTCCTCCGGAAGAACAGCAAGTGTTCCTAACTGCTGAACCATACCCACAGACCCTGCAAAAGCAATTTTAAGTGGAAATATAGCAAAATGTTACATAGAACATACCATAAAATGATAAATTGTCAGGCTGGAGAAATGGTTTAGCAATTAAAAGCACTGGCTGGCTACTGTTGCAGAGTACCCAAGTTCCATTCCCAGCACCCACACAGTGGTTAACAACTTTCTGTTACTCCATTTCCAGGGAAATCCAGTGTTCTCTTTTGAACTCCTTGGGCATTGTATGATATGGGTGCACTTACATACATGCAGGCAATACACTCATACACACAAAATAAAATAATTATAAAGAATAGAAAAAGATAAAATGTCCATGTTCAAGCCTAATTGACTTCTTGTATTTTCATTTAACTGTAGAAACTTAATATAGAAAAAAAACAGCCTAAACTTCTTTTTCTTTCCTTTCCTTTCCCTTTCTCCTTCCTTCCTTCCTTCCTTCCTTCCTTCCTTCCTTCCTTCCTTCCTTCTTTCCTTCCTTCCAGAGAGACCAGCAAATCTTATAGATATTGCAGCATTCAACCAAAACTGTCCTCAATGTAGAAATTATATGAAGAGTTGAACATTGGGAATAATTTCCTTATGATGCAATCTAATAAATCTTGATATCCTTTTGTTATGTCATATAAAACCATCACACATTAATATCATCTTGTATGCAAATCATCTTGTATGCAAATAGATGTTTAATTTTTCTGACACTTTGGAAAAGTCTTTATCTTGAAGAGGAAGATTCTTAAAGCCAGGGACAAAGTGAGACCTCTTAACCAACAATTGAAATCTATCTCTATCAGGGGTCTCAGCACTCAGGGCCAGTCTGAGGGGACTGTGGGGACCTCTACTGTCGGGGGAGGGGGCGAGTAAACGCAGAGTTAAGACACAAACTCTGGGAGCTGGACAGGAAGCAGGCCAAGCAGGTGGCACAGCAAACTCATTTATTGAATAGGTGCAAAAGCTCTTATGGGCCTGGATAGCCAATGACCTTAAGGGGTAGGGTCCCAGATACAGCCAATAGTAAGTTTTCTCTCCAGGTAGGCAGTTTCTTTCCAGGTGCTGGTCAGAAGCCGGTCTCATGACAAACCAAAGCAGAACGCCACGCCTACAGGAGCCATTCCTCTATTCCTCCTAGCAGGTGGTCTGGATAGGCCCACCTTGTATTATGCCCAACATATCTCAACTTGGAAGACTTCATAAGACATCAAATTCTATTTGTTGACCCAGGAATAATAGTTCTATTCACTTGTCTCTTTAGGATATTTGTTTATAAACTTATAAATCCATGCAAATCAAACTTGTCCTAATTTCAGGTTTAAAGTGTAGTAAAGAAGATATGAATTTTTCCAGTAACTTCTGGAAGTCTTGTTGTTAACTTTTACATGAGTTTTGCTCATCTCCATCTGTGAAACAATATAACTGTGTAGAAATAAACACTTTGTCACCTTTTCAAGATGTTTGAGATGAATAGTTAGATGCTAAGAAGTCATTAACTAAGAGTCATGAATTATGGGCAACTTTTTGATAGTTATAAAATAGCTAATCACCTATTCTGTCTCCTGTGGTCCTTACAGGGGCCTGCGAGATTGGGTTGCTCAAATATTTAATGAGAAAATACCAAGTCTGGGTTTAATTTCTCTTGAAGACTCCCTCTACTCCAATTTATACACAAAAAAACCACTATTTCATCACGAACAAGAGAACATTTAAGGTGTCCTAAGTCCTTGGAAGTCCTCTTCAACAGAGTCCATATGATTGAGGAAAGAGCCTCTGGACAATTAAATGGAAAGTACTTTGCTAACAGGTAGAATGGGTCTGTTTGGGTATCTCGGCTGTTATAGAAGACCCTCCTACCTTGTCGTATTTTTACATCTGATAGATCTTCTCTCTTGCTCCTCCAATCCTGCTTTATTCTTTCCTCCTAGAATTCACCAGCTCCCATTGTCAACCACAGTCCTTGTTCTTTATCCCATCGATTTGGTAATGGACTGGGCCTGGAACTAGGATGCCACCAACCTTATATATAGGAGAGGTGGTTAAAATTGGGTTGTGGAGACACCAATATACTGAAAGTCCTTCTCTTTGTCTCTGCTCATCTTCAAGCCTCTGAGGCTGGCAAGCTGCTTTGTCTTTAAGAGTCACTCTCTTGACAGTATAAACAAAGGAAAACAACAGACTTTCTTGTTCCTACAATGCTCTTTTTCTCCCCTTCATTCTCTTTTTCTTCCTCCCTCCCTCCCTCCTTCCCTTCTCCCTCCCTTCTTTCCTCCCTCCCTCTCCCCTCTCTTCCTTCCTCCCTCCCTCCCCCCTCCCTCCCTTCCTCTCTTCTTCTCTCTGTCTCCCTTTTCTTTCTGTCTTGTCTTTCCTTCTTTCATTCATTTTCTTGTCTTCATTCTTCCTTTCATTTCCTTCTTTAAGATATTTTTATTTTATGTGTATGAATACATTGCCTGCATGTATGTAAGTGCACCTGTGTTGTAAATTGTCTGTGGAGGTTGGAAGAGGGCATCGGATCCTCTGTGTCTGGAGTTGTGGATGGTTGTTCGCCACCATGTCATGTTGGTGCTGGGAACCAAACCCAGGTCCTCTGCAAGAGAAGCCAGTGCTCTTAACCACCGAGTCATTTTTCCAGCCTCCATTGTTTCTTCCTTCTCATTCCTCTCCTTCCTTTTCTTTCTTTCTGCCTCCTCCATTCTCTTCCCTTCCTTTTCTTTCCATCAACTCCCCTCCTTCCTTTTCCCTCCCCTCTTCTTTCCTTGCCTTTCTTTCTCACAGAGAATTGAACCTAGGACCTTGTATATCCTAGGTACGCAGTCTACCACTGAGATAAATTTCTAGCCCCTTCTCCGCATTTATTTTTTATTTTTTGAGGCAGATTCTCTTATAGTTCCTCAGGTTGTCCTCGAACTTGTTACCCTCAAGCCATAGCCTCCTGAGTATCTGGGAGGATAGGCCTGCTCCACCTTGCCCTTCTTTTCCATGAGACTCAGTCTTTAAACTGAAGAGGCAGTCCTAGATTTAGCTTCCTGAGGACAGCCCTGATCCTTGCTAATGAGTTCCATGACCCTGTGTGATACTGTTCTGGCCCCTCTAGTTATTTATGTAAGAAGTGAGCACTTTCTACAAAACTCAGAGAGTAGCTGGTCTCAGATGCTTTTGTCTCAACTATTGCATTTCTCCACTATAGTCCCCAAACTGCTATATATGCAGCTGTGTCCCAGTAAAGTATTGTTAGACATGGAGATTTGAATTTCATAGAATTTTCAGATACCCAGAACTAGTCTTCTTTTGTTTTCATTTTTTTTTCTTGGCTACCATCTTCCACCTTTACTGAAAAAGGCTTCCAGTCTGGATTTGATCATTGGGCTTTGCCCAAGTTTACTGATAAGCTATGCTAACTTCTTGTTTGCTTGTCTTTTTCAAAGTCACTACTAAAAACACCCCCTCGAGGACCTTCCATGTATCTGGGCACATCCTGGACTTAGCAGTGTGCTAGGTTGTGAGGTAGAGGAAAACCTGGGCTCTATCCACTCTGCCTTCATTCATAGTCATCTGTTCTGCCCCCTGTGATTCATACATCTGCCAGCAGAACGGACCATGCAGCTCTTGATAGCATGTCTTGCTTGGATTTAAGTTATATCAAGTTCTTTAATTTGACACCAGGAAGGAAAAAGCACAAAATCAATGTAATAGGAGAACTTTGAAAGGGGTTTACCTCCTCTGAAATCCTCTGCCTCTAACTCTGTGCTAAACAGAAGGACTCTAAACATCATGCTGAACATGGAGATGGTCCACTGCACATCCCACCTATTTTTCCACATCTAACTTCAGCATCTTGCTCATCTGAAAAATCCTCCTTGATTGGTTAAAAAGTCTTTCCAGGCTCAGATGATTCCTTTCCTTTTTCCTTTAAGAAACTTCTCTAGGTTCTTGGGTTTTATATAATCTATTCACTATGTTTGGTTTGTTCTTTGAACTAATTCCTTCTTGTTTTTAGATCTCAGCTTTAATGTCACCTCTTCAAATAGGGACCCCCACCTCCACACTGCATCTCAGAGCTGATTTATCTTTTCCCAACACATTAGGATATCGAGCTCATTGTCTGTTTTCCTTTTTGCTATTCATCCCCATAGCCTAGCACAGCTCGAAACACATAGTATACACTCAATAAATACTGAATAGATAACAGTTGACTTCCAGAAACTCATGGTTACATCTAAATCCAAGCACTTTAGTGACTAATTTTTTAAAAAAATTATTTGCTAAGATTTGAACACTTTTAAATCTGTGAAATGATAATAACTTTATAAAACTGTGAGTCTAAAATGTGAATAAAATAGCACATTTAATGTACTTAGCATATTGTCTGTCACAAAATAACAATGTTTCCATCATCCATCCATCCAATCCATCTGTACATTTGTCCATTAATCCACTAATCCCTCCACATATCTTTCCATCCAACCATTCATCCATTCATCCATCTGTCCACCGACACACCATCCATCCATCCATTCACACATAAATCTATCATCTACTTTAAGAATCATTATCGGTTGTCTTCATTATCAATGAATTCATCATCTCTACCAATGAATGAATGTATATCTGAGATAGGTTTTACATGCATTTCTTTGTCTTTGGTTACATAGTTTATTTTGCTTAAACATCAGTATATGCAAACCAAATCACCAGAAAATGAGAGGCTTTTTAACTTTTTCAGTTTCTCACCATATAACTAACAAGCCTCCACTCTTGGATGGCTCTTTCAATGCTAACACCAAATTCTGAGCTACAGTGTAAACCCATGAATATTTTATACACAAAGTATACTATCAGTCAGCCTGTGGATGCTAGCTAGGGGGAAATAGTCATTTTTAATTAAAAACGTATCTCTGCCACAACTTGTAGTGCTAGTTGGAATCTGCGAAACTGATTTTGAGCTAATGAAAGCAAGAGTCTCTTATTGAAAAGTACAGAAAGGTACAAGGAATTAATTGTTGCATTTATCCACTGAGTGGACTTGGACCATGAATTCCTTAAAAGACGGATTGCTAATTGCTGCTACATGGTGATTAGACTCTACTTTCCATGTTTTCAAAATAAGCTTGGGTTTAGCAGACCTTAAAGAATTATTTGAGTCAGGCTAAAGGGCAGGGAGGATGTTATCAGAATTTGATGAAAACATGCACGAACACAAGCATAAACTCAGAACTTGTTGGAAATTCTTTCAGTTTGTGCTAAGATATTTAAGATAATATACATATTTTACTAGACCATGACTTTTTCCTGTTACACATAATTGGTAAATAAAAGAAAATCAATACCTTCTGAAAATTAGATATGAACTCCTGAAAAGGCAGATAGATTTTTAACATAAATACTGAGTGTATTTGTAAGCAGTTGTTTTCCATGGACATGACCCTTTTATCTTTAGGTTCATTAAGTTTTTCTAAACTTCATAAATTCCAGCCATGGTAGTTTGAGACTAAATATATTTAAGCAACACATTTGTAAAGATTCAACATATTTTCATGGGCGACATTTGCATGGTTCTTCTTTTGCTTGACTTTGGTCTACATACATATTATGTGTGCCTACTGAAGACAAGCAGAGTATTTCTTCTTTTATTTATTTATTTGAGTCATGGTCTCCCTGTGGAGCCCAGGCAGGTCTCAAGCTTAAAATCCTCCTGCCTCAACCTCTCTAGTGCTGGAATTTACAGGTGCTTGTTACCACACCTGGCTCTATATTTTGACATTTCTTTAGGTTTTACTGCCCTCAATACAGCATGTATTGCATATGAATCAATACAAGGATGAGTAAATAAATGACCAGCAAGAAACAGTCAATTCAACAGAACACTGCCCAACATGAGGGCTATTATCCTGGATTAGTTATCTTGTAGGGGTGCTCTCTCAAAACTAACCTAGCAATGGAATTCCTCTTCCTTGAGTATTTATGTTCAGTCATTCTCAGCACTGACACTGGCCAATCAGTAACTATAATATTCTTGGGATGACCAACTCCCTGGCTTCATGTCAGGGTTTATTTTATTAGCATTACCTTTTTGTACTTATATGTGGATCATGACAAGATAAGATAGTTTGTGATGTGTTTGTATTTAAATGCCTTGTCCAATCTGAACATAGTACATGCCTGTAATCCCAGCACTTGTGAGGGAGAGGCAGGAGGATAACTGGATGTTTGAAGTCACTTTTTTCTACCAAAGAGAGCTTCAAGCTACACAGTGAGACCTTATCTAAAAACCAAACAAAAATTCTGCTCAAAAAGAAAAAGAAGAAAAAGAACATCTAAAACTCTACATTTGTAAGCAGGGTGCTTTAAAGCATTTTGGGAACACAAGACAAATGAGAAAGAGAAAGTGTCTTTGTTACCTGCAAGGAAGCTGGGCTAGGGGAAGTCGTCGATGTTTCACTGGAGAAGTTTCTTCTCCAGTTGTTCCCTGAGTCTTATCCATTTTTTCTAGCAATAGACTCTGCAAGGAACTCTAATTTCTGGAGATCTATTGGTTCAACAGTCTGGCAGTCAAATGGAGGGACACACACTGTGCTTTTTCAATAGCTTCATTCCTGCCAGGCAGCCTACAGAAGCCGGGGTGACAGTGTTGTCTTCAGCTACAAAGCAAATTCGAGGACAGCTTGAACTACATGAGAGCATTTCTCAATAAATAAATAAACAAATAAATAATTAAATTCAGTTGAAGAAAAAAGAAATAGAGGAAAAAGGAAAGAGAGAAATAGGGTTCAAGCACTAACATGAGGTTTTATAACCACTTAGGACCCACAGTAGTTTCCATTTTGCAAAAAGAATAATGTATAGATGGATTCCAAAGATATCAGTTCTAATCTTTGCAATCTGTTAAGATGAATTTGTATTGTGAAAATTTTATTATAGATGATATTAGGTTAAAGATATATTTTTTAAAATATAGCTTTTAAACTTATTCTTTGAGAATGTCATATAGGTATCATGATCATAAAATTAAGGACAATAAGATTAAAAGTTTATCCTGGATATTCTGATTGGGTCCTAAATATAACTGCAGGAGTCCTTGTAAGAGGGAGGAACACGTCAATGACATAGAAGGTGAGAAGGCAATATGGCAGTGGGCGTGGGGACTAGGGTGATGAAACCACAAGTGAAAGAAAGAAGGCAGCTATCAGAAGCTGAGGAGGCAAGAACAAAGAGTTTTTCTGTAGAGCCCTGCATGGACTGTGGTCCTGAAAACATGGTAATTTGTGCTCAGGAAAAATTATATCAAATGTGTGATTTCTACTACTGTAATATATAGTCTGTTGTTTCAAGACAACAAATTTGCTATAATTGCTTAAAGAAGTCATAGGATCAGCTGCAACTATAGAAATTTGGTTTCATTTAGACTGGGAGTGAAATTTTATTATGCTCTATACATTCACCATCAGAAGTCATTGCTGCTGCATGAGGCCTTGTGACAAATGCAGAATCTCTTAGCTTCCTCTGCATGAATAGGGTTCGTAATTTAACCAGCTCTCAGGGGTCCTACACATGCTGTAGTTTTAGAATCATGACTTTGACAGATTCCGCAGCCTTTTGGTGAGAGTTTACGCATCACTATGTGAAGGTTTAAAGTCACTATTAAGTAGGGTTATGTGTTGTATTGATATACTGGAGAAGTTCCTAGTTTAATAGTTCCTAGTTTAGTAAGTTTAGTAGTAGTACATCCACTTTGAACAAGCCCATGATGCTTTCCATTTTAAAAAATTTTATTTATTTTTATTTTATGTGTACGAGTATTTTGCCTGCATATATGTAAGTATACCAATGTGTGTGCAATGCCCATGGAGGCCAGAAGAGGGTAGGGGATCCCCTGGAACTGTAATTATGAATGGTTGTTAACTACCACGTAGGTACCAGGAACCAAACCTTAAATCCTTTGTAAGAGGAGCTAGTGCTCTTAACTACTGAACCATCTCTCTAGTCCCTAGAAAGAAATCTCTGCTAGCCAGAGCCATCCTTAAAGAAAGGAGTGCTGGCTGGACACTGCCTGAGTGACAAAGTGACAGGGCTGTTGCTGGAGCACAGGCTTTGAATAGGACTAAACTGATCAGGTGAACTTTAGAGAGCTGTAGCATCTCTTTTAGTAAAAAGCTTGCCATTCCATGATTCTTGAACACTACCAAAAGTCATAATTTTAAATGGAATTTTTTTGGTTTTTGTTCTTTAGCAAACTCAATGGATTGAGTTATAACACTTATAGCTAAAGAACTCATTAAGAAGTTCAGATGGATTCCAACTGCTATGCAGGATTATTTTCTGACCTGTAGAAGAAATCAACAGAAAAAAATTTACCTGTCATTCCTGCCTTAATAACCAACAGCAAAGTGCTGGAGTCAACAACACAAGCTATAAATGTGTACGACAGCTAATTTTTAATTGGCACTTTCTCCTGCACCTGTGATAAGAGTTTCACACATTTATCAACATATTGAAAATGCTTACGGAGTATTTGCAACCTTGTTCCTTTCACCTGTGATCAACACTCCTCAAATTAATGTCCCTCTGAATACTCACAGATATCTTAGGGGAAGAAAATATCATTATATAGTCAGCTACTTGGAAGGGATCTCTGCATTAGCTGTAAATCTGTCCAAAAACAAATACCTCTGCAGTTAGAAGATTGGCAGTGACTATTTCAATTCTCAATAGTATAGGGAGTTTTTGAAGGAAACAGCATGTTACAAGACTCCTGGGAGATGGGGAGAGATGCACTTGAGAGAGGAGATGAAGAGATTAGGGTGAAGGAAAAGGGTGGTTTGTCCTGAACTGAAAAGTGTCCATGAATTTCAAGTCCATCTACAATCTGAGAATGTGGGCATTTTCCTTACCTGTAAATAGTTCTTTCTAAATGTAAGAGGTCATGATGAAGGCAAACCAGTTCATCCAATGACTGTTGTCTTTGTAAGAGACAGGCACAGAGAGAATAGCATATAAAACCAGAGGTGGAAACCAGAGTTGTGCTGCAACAAACTAAAGAATGCCAAGGATTTTCAGCAACCCCCAGAATCTGGGAGGAGACTGGGGAAGATCCCTACATGGAGCTCTCAAAGGAAGCCTGCCCCTGCCTATAACTTCATTTTTGGACATGCAGCCTTCAGACTTGTGAGCAAATAAACTCCTGTTGTTTAAATCATGTGTTTGTAGTGACTTGTGATGAAATGATGGAAGCCAGTACATGCTGCGTTAGGTGTAATTCCATTATTGCAAATGGTAGGAATGATGCCTGTGGCAGGGTATTTACAGTGAGCCAGGCAGCATGCTCAGTCACTGCATACATTGTTCCATTTGTGCTCATCACTGCCACTCCTCTGTTCCCAGGGCTGATGGCCAACCTCCCTCCTCTCAGAGACAAGCGTGTCATCTTTCTACAACTTAATCTCTCTTGATTTCTTGAAGATAAGCCCAGACCATCAAGTGTTCAACTCCTTCTTCAACAACAAATGAACAAGCAAAATCCAATTCTTCATCAGGAAGTTCTTGCAGAAAACCATCAAGTCTTATTGATGGGAAATTATCATTGACATCCTCCTGTTATCCAGAACTCAAAAACTGCCATTGGGTAGTCTTACCACTGACTGCTTGAACATGCTGAAAAGCTGTCATATGTGAAGTTATGTTTTGAATCTTATGGAATCAGAAGCGTTTTATAAACGAGAAAACAGAACACAAAATGATAACTATTTTATACACTATCAGAGACACACTAACAAGAGACTTGGAGCTAGAACTGAGGTTGGTTATTGGCCTGATGTTCATTAAATACAACCTTCCACCCACTTATGTACTCTCTTGTTGATCTACCCACTCATTCCACTTATCATTTACTACCCATTCGTACATTCAGTCACCCATGTGTCTATCCATTATTCCATCCATCCATCCATTCATCCATCCATCCACTCATCCACCTATCCATCTATCTATTGACCCTTCCACTTACCCATTCGCCCATTCATGTATCCATCCATCTAAGAATTCATCTGTCTGCCATTTACTCATTTGATAATTATGAAACACCTACTAAGGATAATTATTTCAGTATAACACTGAAAGAGATTCTGCTACTAGCCCCCCCAGAAGCTCAGTATCACATGATATCTGACTATATCTGAATATAATCATGTGTTAAGAATACATAGAAAGAGTTGAATCTGAGTATGTGGTCTGCTGTCAAATTCAGTTCCAAATGAAACATCTTTTTTTCTTTAGGCTCTAGCACTCACATTTATCCTTACCTCAGTTTTCTCTAATATGATGCCCAGTATCCAGAAAGTGGAGTTATTGAAAAAGAAAGTGCTGATTCTCATTATAAAACATCAGATGTCATCATGAGCCTCATGGTGTTTTTGTTATTGTTCCATTTATTATTGCTATTTTGTTTACTTAGTTCAGTAAGTTATTGAACACATAGGTATGCAGAAGCTTTAAAACACGGTCTGTTTGTTGCCATCTAATGAATAAAGCAATAGATAAGTATTGTTCATGTTGTGCTGGTAACTGCAGGCAAATACTTCTTGTTTCTGAGCCTTAATTGTCTCAATAGTAGAGATCAGAGAATTTGACTAGTCCAGTGTGGTTAGAAGTAGTAAGAACCTTAAGGTTCTTCATCTTGTTTCCTTAGAGTTTGACTTTGTGATCAAAGAGGACACTATTTGCTACCTCTTGTCTCTGTCATCTGGGCTCAGTCTGTGTTTTGGCAATCAGCCAAAAGACCGAGAATTCAAGACATGAGGTATTAAGAAGCCAGGCATCAGCAGAGTGTCTTATTTGAGGTTCTAGTGCATAAAGGCCTTCGTTCATCCTGAACTTCATGGTCTATGAGTTGTGAGGAAATTCTAATCTCAGCATTACTTAAATAGTATCAAAGACTATGATCAGGTTATTAAGTCCTTTGTGCCATAACATTTTCCAATTTTATCATCACGGCAAATGAAGGACATTTAAGATGAACTAGATAGCACATCTTTTGCCTGAATTCCTTTTGTGCCCTGACTTGGTTTGTATTTACATGTTAAAGGTTCTGTTTAGACCTCTGGTGCCCCTGCCTATCTGAGACTCTCTGCATGACAGATGCTATAGAATACTACAGAAGTCACGGAGAGACCTGGGAGATGGGATTTGGAGTGGTGGCTCTTTTATTTCATGCCTATGGGGCCTCAAGAAAGGTATTAACTCATCAGTTTTTAAGCCATAACCCATTTCTATAGTGACCTACTATTAATTTCATCTCTGCAGATGAAAACAATAGGATTCTAAGGAGCTTAGCTATTTCAATGTCATAGAGCTCATTAGGAGTGGAACTCATTCTCTTTAAATCTTGGGCCAGTAAGATGACTTAGTGGGAAGAGGCACTGGTGTACAGGTCTGATGAATTGAGTTTACTCTCTGGATTCCTCAAGGTAGCAGGAGAGAACTTACCCTGAAAGTTGTAACACACACACACACACACACACACACACACATCACATCACATATGTAAATAAATTTAAGTATGTCCTACTCCCCCTGTACATAGTAATGCTTTGGCCCTCATGCCTGCCTTCCTGTATTCTTGGGACAGAGTCTAAGCTTCAAATCCCCTTCTCTTCTTTAGTAGGCAGGCAATTTATGAATAACTTTTCCTGCCATTGCCTCAGTCTCAACTATGTAAGGGAAGAAAATAATGATATCTATCCTACTCTAATTTAAAAAATATTTTATTATTTTTATTTTATTTTATGTGTATGAATACATTACCTGCATGTATGTAAGTGTACCCATGTCTTACAGCACCTGAGGAGGTCAGAAGAGGGCGTCAGGTCCCATGAAACTGCAGTTATGGATGCTTATTAGCTGCCATGTGGGTGCTGGGAACCAAAACCAAGTACCCTGGATGAGAAGACAGTGCTCTTAACTGCTGAGCCATCTCTCCAGATCCCTTACTATGATTTTGTAAAGATTTAATAATATAATCCAAGGACAGAAGTTTGGACCAATGCCTGGCGCTATATTATTATTAGTTTACATTACATAATCTGGCTTCATTCGTGAGACTTTTGATAAAGGCAAATTCATCCAACACTTAATATTTGCAGAACAGATCACTAAGTAACCAAAACTTCTCAATTTTACTTATCATTAATACAATCATTGACCAAGTATTTATTGAATAACTATCATGTGTAGGTACTGGTATAGGTTCAGAGACATAACTAATAAAGTGCACTGAACTCCTATAAATTTGGGTAGGGTTAGAGCTGAACCATCTGTTACACTTTGACATGCAGCAGTGTGCCAGGGCCTGCCTGTTACAGCTTGTGAGGACCAACTCCAGCATGTTTCAAGAGTTTAATGAACTAGTGATTAAATCATCAGCTTCTTAAAATCAACCACAATGGGAATATTTACACTATTAAATGGGCATAAGCCATCCTTACAGCCTAGTGTTGTTTTGTTTTGTTTTTGGTTTTCAGATTCAGTTGATAAAAATTTACCAGGGATCCATTAGGAATAAGAGTTGAAGGGAGACATAATGTCTGCAGATGTGATTATACTTTTAAAAATATTTATTCATTATGTTTAATTTATATGTATATGCGTGCCTATGTGAGTTTATATGTACCATGTATATGATGACATGCTTGGAGACTGGGGGTGTTGTATCCTCGTAAATGGAGTTATAGACAATTGTCAGCCACCTGATGTGGGTACTGAGAGCTAAACCTAAGTCCTCCACAAGAACAAGAAGTGCTATTAACTTCTGAGCATCTCTCCATCCTCCAAGACTGTACTTTTATGATTCCTTTTCTTATACTATCTTAGGCTCTCAAGTGTCACAAGTGTTCTTCACTTAATGTTATCTGTCTAATGTCCTATTAACCAATGCTATTTCAGATGACCATTTCATATACAGCCCCACTGAACATTAAACAATGTGTATGAATAGCTATCACACTGGACATGTTCACTATTCTACTTCTATTGTCTAGTCTATTTAGAGCAACATAAATACAATTAGACAATTTATACCCAAGGGCTGTTTGGCAAGGAACACAGTGCAAGATAGAAATTACCTCCCTTTGTGTGCTTGGTGAAAGTGGTCCAAGAAGCTTCCAAAACAATATAGGCTATTGCCAAAGCTCTTGGCCATCTCCCAAAATGAGAAATAAGACCCTACTGCTGAAGACATACTTTGGATACAGAAATGGAACAGGGATTGACCTGGAAGCCTTCTACCTGAAGTTTAGCTCTCATGGTGGTAGATGATAATATGCAAACTGCTAATGGAGAAAAATCATCAGTGGTCCAGCGTAGCCCTAAAGCCTCATAACTGTAATGACTGGCACAACACAAGCCCTCTGTTGGTACAGTAGTAGCGCTGTCATCTGGGGGATAATGGACAGCGATGTAATTGGACTTAAAGCCCTCTTGATGGTAGTGAATTCATGGGTGGTACTGTACACTCAGTCAAATACATATAGTTGGAAAGGACACAGATCCTAGAGAAAACCCCATCTCTGTCATATCTCTAGACTAAGGAAATCTCTTACCATACGCTAAATATGGATCCTTACATTTACAGACAAGCATACAGTACACAACTCATCAAAAAAGCTTCTTTTTAAGCATCCTTATTCAACAGAGTTCAGTGCACACAGAAGGCCATAAAGGGTCAACTTTTAAAGAGTAAGAGACTGCAGATAGGACACCAGTATTAAGCCTCAACCACCACAGCTCAGGGACCATTGCAGAAGAGGGGTCAGAAGGATAGTAAGATTCAGGGCTAGTTCATGAACACAGGGAAGCAGAAACGTTCACGCCGCTGGAAACTTGCACATGTGAACATGTGGCAGTGGTGGTATCGAGCAAGGGCCCATGTCAACTCAATTAGACAAGGGGCCTAGGGTGGAGTAAGAGAAATTGGTGGTGACCTGGTGCTAGACTGACAACTATTGGAGACGGATTACTATTGGGAAAGGGAAGTATGGCTTTCTGACAATCTCTGGATGGGCTGACTAGACTCCAGTGGATGAATTTCTATTAAGGACATCTGGGTACAAATGCTTGACTGGATAGGACTGAGCATGTATGGCAGAATACGTGAGGTCCAGCTGGGGTGGGGGGCATGAATTGGGGAGGGGTTCTAAATTTGATCTAGAACTGTGGTACGAGATGTATAAAATCTCAATAAAAATGAAAAAAAATGAGTCTCGAGTCTTAGGATGCATATACACATCTTTTATAATGTTCCCCTTCTTTATTTACTGTCATCCCCTTGGTGAGCACCATCTTTTCCAGCATCAAATTGCTGGTCCTTAAAACCATAATCAAATTTCCCCTGTTTCTATCACCATGTGATTATGAAAATCACCTGGAAGGAGAGAAGCCTGGAAATGAAATGGCACAGAAGCTCTGCATTGGCTGTGAACTTCGAAAGGTTTACAGGAGCATTTCATGGATGGGCAGGTACCTTTCAGAGCCATCCAGGATGACACAGTTCTACTCTTCTAGGATTTTATAATACTAAGACCCAGCATGGGAACTAACCTGAATGGATACCCTGCCAACTTACATTTAATATATGCAAGAACACAAGAAAATATCTTTTTAAAAATAGTTTTTATTTAAGCTTGTACATTTCATACAACAGTTCTTAGTCAAATTTAGACCCCCTCCCCATCCATGTTCTCCCCACAAGACCGTATGTATTCTGCCATACATATTAAGTCTTATCCAGTCAAGCATTTGTACCCAGATGTCCTTTGGAGCAAGTTCATTCACTGGAGTCTAGTCAACCTATCTAGAGATCTTAAGAAAGGTCTACTGTCTTTCACAAAGATCTTCTTATTTCTTCATTTAATTTCCTTTCTATCCTGGATTCCTCCCTTTTCTTAGCAGCTATGAAGACGAGCAGCATTTAGTACACCATATGTCTGCATTTTACTTTTGAAGTTTGTTGCAGATGGCTCTTCTCTCAATATTTTGTGCATATATGTACATATGTACGAGAGTATACATGTGCTTACTTGTATGGGGAGAGCAGAGAATGATCTCTGTTCTTGTTCCTCGGGAACCATCCACCTTGTTGTCTCACTGACCTGCAACTCACCAAGTAAGGATAAGTTCTCTGGCCTGCCAGGCTCAGGGACCCACCTGTCTCTGCCTTCAAGGCACTAGGATTTGCTTTAACACCTGGCTTTGCTTTCAACGTGGTCTCCATGAATTGAACTCGGGTCTTTATACTTGCAAACAAAGAGATTACCACCGATTATACTGCTCTCCATCCTATCCCTCAATATTTTAATTCAAATAATGTTAAACAAAGGATAAAAACAGTGTCACAAAATATCCATATGTTGTCTATGAGGTGCGGTGAGGAAGATTATTTCTATGTTATTTATTCTGCTATAGGATTACCTGAAAATAGTTCCTATAAATAAGGCTTCCAAAAAATATTTCAGTCCTTTAACTTTGTTAAAAATCACAAATCATAGAAGAGTAAATAGAAGCCATTACATGCATAAGTATGCCTTAGAAATGTTTGTGCATATGAAATGTCACAAGAGTTTTGAAGTACTTAGTTGAGAGACATTCATTACACTTATTAGCCATATATGAATCTTGATATCTTTGTTTCTGTTGTTGAAACTTCAAGAAAACACTGATCCAGCCATAGATACTCTGTAATAGATAAAGTAGTAATTATCGGTAACTCATTTTGTTCCCGAGTTTGCATGGACCTGGTTCCATCAACTCACATTTTTGATTAAGCAAAGGGTGTACATGATTTGGCTAATAGAGGGTCAGATTCTGTGTGCTGGATCCCCATAGAGGACAGTGGTGGTTTGGGGAGATTCTTGCTAGAATCAAAGAGTGATTCCTAGTGATATACTGAAATTTGGTGAAAAACATTAAGTTAAATGCCTGACAAACTCTTTTCTCATTAAAATTGCTTTTTGGTGTCTTAACAAGAACACTGAAATGCACATGTAACCATGTGATTATCCTGAATGATAGAATATCATAGTGTCCTTAAGGTAGAAGGAGGTCCAAAACTAACAAGAGGACAGACATGCAAATGTGCTTCAGCTGACACTCTCCATCGTGTAGATCCTATCATGGCACACTTTGATGCATCCTTGACCCCCTGGTCTCCAGGTTCTTGATATTCTTTCTGAATCCCAAACTGCTTAGGTGACCAACAATCCAGTATTTCTGATTGTCTTAGATGAGCACAACTGGCTGAAACATCTCTTTCACCTGCTTCAGATGACCCTGTCATATCCCATAAGGGAGACTTTCTGGATTCTTCTAGATGCAACTTAGAAGTGCAAGAGAATGGCCACCACATGGGCCAAGCCCTTGAGAAAGAAATGATCATGACTGGATCAGTACATATCCCTTTCCTCGGAAGATGGGGATGTAAAAACCCTGGCAGGCATGCCTTGTGTTACACAGACACCTGCAGGGCACTGTACCAGCTTCCTGGCTTGTCTGACTACTGCTCCTATGGGCTTTTCCCTATTCCCCATTCTCTTTATGGAATCCCAGGCTAGGATCATTCCTGCTTTCTGTTGTCCCCATTTCATGTTCCTATGAAAAATTATCTTGTATATGTGAAAAACTTTGGGTTTACCATGATATATTAGGCATGAAAAACACTAATAATATAGCTTAATTGTTCCTTGCAAATCCTACTTTACTTCAAATTATACCACCTTCACCAGAGGAGACAGTGGGTGATTTTCTTAATTCCTGAGTTAATAAGTAGAAATTATAATTGAGCCCACCTTGTCTAAGTCTATCCTGTGTGCTCTGTCTACATTATAGGAAAGGTTTCAAATCCATTTCACAAAAGAAATGGTTGTTTTAGTAGGAACCCACTTCTTTTCCTTTCTAAAGGAAAAAAAGTCAGTCATTAGAAGGGATATGAAAATTGTCTTCAATGAAATTCAGTTATTTAGAAGACTGGACTCATTATATCTAAGTCCCATGAGAAAGGTTAAGATAAATAAGCAAAATAACCGGCAACACAAGCAAACCAACACTTAAGAACTCACGTGCACCAGTCAGTGTGGGACTAAGCTCTTTGTAAAAATCCTCAATTGTTTTCATGTCTTCACAAAAAATTTACTAGAAAACTAGAGTGGAAAATAGAGCTGCAGATATTCTGAGCTTGTTGGCAAAAGACTGGGACCAAGGATGGGAACCCAGGTCCATATGCCTTCTGAGGTCCTGAATTTAATTACTTATGCTATCTTGCTACTAGAGGGGTATAGCTATAAGTTGGTGTAGTTAATCTTCAAGCATCTGGAAGATGTCATTGGCTGTCCTATCAGGTGAATCGCCTCTCTCTGGAGCTGGTCTTCTGGGTGAGATGTGGTCAATTGCCCCAAGACACAGACAGAGCAGACATAATGCTATGAGCTCTATTAATTGCTCCATATAAATGGGGGTGGAGGGCAGGAGACAGTTAGGGCAGAATCCAGAGGAAACAAAGCAGAAAAGCACAGCATGTAGAGGTCATTCTGCAGCAGAAGTCAAAGGCTTCTGTGAGAGTTGGTACTGGAGTCCAGCAGAAGGAGCAGAACAATGAAAACAGATATGTTACAATCAGGGTTAAATATTAAATGGAGACAATTACTATGTTTCATCAATAAGAACCTGCTCAGATCAGTGGCATTTATCCCTTTAAAAGACTTAAAGTTAGCAGTGCCCAGAATGTTGCCAATATTCACTGGAGGAGATATTGTAAAGTAAATTTATGCATTAACTATGAGTTGGACTACATAACTTTCAAAACTCCTTCACATGTAGAAAACACAGCTAACTTAGAAGGCCAGTAAGGGCTGCATTACTAGGAGACACTGCTCTGGTACTGATGGAAACCTGAGAAGTTGACAGTACCTGGATTAGTTAGTTGTTCATTACCTGTGAAATGCCTCACCATACATTTCTAGTGAGCTTGGGTAGCAGGAAAAATGTTGGCTTCTGTTTGAGTCACACAAGACTTTAGACGCCATTCAAATATTCTTAATGGATGCATTTAGGATAATTCCTTTAATTATCCCCTCAGCAGTCTCTAACCAGCAAACACAAGGGACTTCCATAAGCTTTTCTGAAGAGCCATTTTTGTATAGATAAAGACAAATGAAAGACAGTGGGACTCATGGGTATCATGCACATTGGGAGTGCAGAAAATCACAATGCATGCATTTCCAGAGCCACTGAGAATTCCTTGTCATGTCTTAAGGCAAGCATCTCCTGGTTTTTACAATTATGCCACATGTACACTTACCTCAAAATTTAATTGAATTGGTTGTTTCACAGATGGTCTTGAAGGATATTTCAGTTTCCAAGCACTGGAGACAAAAGAATGACTGCAAATGGCTCTCAAATTAGAAGACATTAAGGAAGAAGAGGTTTTAGAGGGCTTGACAGACCTTAACCACCTTTGATGGGAAATGGCATCTTTATTGAACACCAGTCAAGAAGATTTAGCTCTTGGTGAGAGGAGGAAAGCAGATTGGAGTCAGATTATAGGTCAGTGCTCTGTAGGGTTGAGGGAAGGAGAGAAATTTGTCCCTCATGACCAAACTTTACAGTTCAGCTACTGAGAACAATGTGGGGACAAAAGGTGGGAGGGCTCTTGGAGGAAAAGTATAATGAGAAGATCTAGGGAGAAAACTACTGTTATTGTTTAGATATGAAATGTGTCCCACGGGCTCACAGTATTGAACCAGTCCACAGCTAGTATTTTTGAAGTCCTAGAAACTTTAAGAGATGAAGAACAAGTGAAGGAAGCAGATCACTAGGGGTCTGCTGAGCTGGTTCATCTTGATTGCTAACCCAATGGGATCCAGAGTCACCATATAAACAATCCTACTGGTATGTCTATGAGGGGTTATCTAGATTATGTTAACTGAGGGGAGGGAGACCTCCCCTAAATGAGGGTGGCTCCATTTCATGGACTGAGGTCTAAGACTAAGTAAATTGGAGATAGAAAGGAGGCTGACTGTGGCCATAGCGTGACCAGCTGCCGCCTGCTTCTGTCACTGTACCTTCCCTGCCATGATAACCTATGTCCCCCGTAATTGTGAGCCAAAGTGAACCTGTCCTTCCTTATATTGGTATGTCAGGTATTTTGTTAAGAAATAAGTGACACATGCCTTTGAAGGTTATTACTTGTCCTCAGTCTGCTCTTCACTCTGTTCCCTGCCCTGGCCTCCATGCATTAAACAACTTCTGCTATACACTGCAAATTCAGTGCTAATACTGGCCAGAAACACAAAACTAATCAATAGCAGGCTGAACCATCTGAAACTGTAATTGAACTAAATTCTTTCCTCATCTTAAATTGCTTTTCTTTAGTATTTTATCACAGTGAGATAAGGCTAACTGATAACAACTGGAGTTACCAGGAAGGCTCAGGAAATTGGTAAGAGGCAAAGATAGATTATTTCTGTACCATCATCCACTGGACACACAATTATTTTCAAATTATTATTTTACCAACCCAACACTCATCTCAACCTCAATTTCAACTCAAATATTAGCTTAATGAAAGACTAAATATATGGGGCTTGAAACTCAGAAAACTTTGAAACTATTTAGAGTTTATGCCATTTAACTATTGTATCTCGTGAAAATGTTACAGATGAATGGTCATTTTAAATAAAGGGTTATATATTGTGCCAAAGGTCATACAACTAGTATGTGTCTGGTTGGAGGTAGAGTGAATCAAAACTTAAATTAAACGCCAATTATAGAGTGGCTGAAAAGGACATGACAGAGGACTCAGTAAAGAGAATTGCCATGATCTAAATCAGGAATGTCTCCCATAGGGTCATGTGTTTTAAAACTTAGTTCCCAGTGGTGATGTGGCTTTTAAAGGGTGTGGAACCTCCCAAGGAAATGGGTAACTAGGGGTAACTTTGAGGATCTAAAGCCTGGCTCTACTTCCTGTCTTTCTCTGCTTCCTGTTCTGTTATAATGTGAAGAGGTGTGGGATCTAGGCTGCACTTTCCTGCCATGCTGGAGACACCTGCTACCATGTCTTCCCTGACATGATGGATTGTATTCCCTCAAAGTGACAAAATAAAACTCTCCTCCCTTAGGTTGCTTCTTTTCTAGTATTTGGTCATAGAAACAAAAAGTAACTAACACTAGAACTGCATGCAGAAAGCTCACCAGTGCCTTGGGCACCATCCTCAGCATGCCCTTTGCGGGAGCATCGAATCTTCACAGTAACACAGTACGAGGGGTTCTAATACTAGCTTCTTTTCATGCTTGAGAAAATCAAGAGACTCCTAACAACTGAATTACTTGCTTAAGATGGCTTCATTCATGAGCTATTGGGCTGTCACTCAAACTCTTAATGCTTTGACCGGAGTCCTAATTATTCATGTACATGGAAATAAAGCCACTACACATTTGAAGAGCCACACAGGCTAGATGGGAGGCAATGTGTGAAGGGCACTCTATTTTTACATCTCAGACTGGCTACATTGATGGTAATCAACAAATATTTTAAATGAATCGATTCCCATGAGTCTAAACACAAACAGAAACACTATGATTAGATATGAAGATGAACAGGAAACTCAACACAGATAGCCTGAGGAGAAACTCTTTCATGGCATCAGCAGGCATAAACTATAACTTCAGAGCCCTGGATGCAGCCTGCAGTTAAGAGTTTGGTAGAGCTGGGTATGGTGGTACATTCCTTTAATCCCAGCACTCAGGAGACAGAGGCAGGTGGATCTCTGTTAGTTCAAGACTAGTCTGATCTACACAGGGAGTTCTAGGCCAGCTGGGGCTACATGGAGACCCTTTCTCAAAAACACCAAAAAAAAAAAGAATTTGTTCCACAGAGAATGATTGTGTCCTTTCCCTAAATTCAGATGTGGAAATTTAAGCTAGAGTGTGATGGTGTTAGGAGGTAAGGCTGGAGGGAGGTGAATAGATTGCAAGAGCAGAGCTTGAGAGTGGAATTATTGTTCTTATGAAAGAGGTCCCCAGAGAGATGCTCATCACTTTTGTTGTGAGTGGGTAGAGTAAGAGACGCTATCTACGAACCAGAAAGCTAGCCCCCACTGGAGCCTGACTACATTGCTCCAATCTGACTTTTAGCCTCTTAAACTGTAAGATATCTATTTCTAGTCATGATATTCCATTATAATAGCCTTGACACATGAAGGCAAGAGCCCTTTAAACAATTCCAGTGCTGGGGACTTTACTGAAGAACAAATAAGTTACAGTTTCTGAAGCTGAAGCTGGTGCAATGTTTTAAAAGTTGATTACGAGGACTGCTGCAGAAGGCCCTTCGGCTTGGGCTGTCCTGAGCACTCCTGAAACATCGTCACTGTTTTTCTCTGTTAGGTATTTGTTAATGGAAGCTGATACTGAAGAGTTCATAATCCAGCCGCATGCCCTTTCCCGTCTAGCATTGCACTGAGGAGTGCAGCTGACATATTGTTGGTCCTGTAATTCTAACACACTCTAGACTTACTCCGTAGGCTTTGTAAATGATATGGGCTGGACTTCATTCTCAGGGTATATGAACAATCAGATGGAGGGTAAAAGATGAAAATTTGCATTTAGAAGTAGATACCAGGTGTGTGAGGTCAGGGACTACCCCCTTGAGAATCAGTTTCTTGGTGCCTGAAGAAACAGTGGCTAAAAAGAATAGAGGAATTTTCTGTCAGTCTAACTTCATTCAAGTTTGTACCAAATGTCGGGATTTCTGGGTCCAAGGACATCCCTGGCTGTCATCCTGATGTTTGATCTCCCTACTGCTGCCACTTTGGACTCCCACTTTTCCCAGGTGCAGCCAGTCAATTACAAAACTGATAGACTCAATTTTACGACCAAGTCAGCCATACAAGGGAATCCCAAACAAGCTGAACAGCAACCCACTTCAATCAGATTATTTCCCTTCCAAAACTCATTTCATAATTCATCACCCCCCTGGACTGGATCGCTGGCAAAGGTGACAGGGAACTGTTGAATTTCAAATATGCTGTATTGTAGGTAATCTAAGTCATACCTGACAGAGACCACTTAGCAAGGCAAGGAGAGAAAGGAAAGTCAACTCTTATCTAAGATATCATCAGAAAATCTCCAGAAAATCATCAAGGCTGGATTTAATGGTGGAACAGCAGGGCACTGTGCCATCTGGTCATTGGAAGTCGGGAGACTTAGGGGAGGGAGCATCAGCTAATATGTCAAGTGCCTCTTGTTACCTTGTTCCAGGTCATATTCCTGAAAAAGTCTTTTAAACTTACAAGGTCCACTGTGTTCTCTGCCCAGCTTATCAAAAAAAAAAAAATTCTCTGTTAAGATGGGAACACAAACCGTTGGGCTGGCTCTTTCATTAGCGGAGTGTTTAGTATAAGTATTTAATTCTCAAGTCGCCAGTACTCAGAACAAAAAATACAGTACTATTAGCCTCTCAGAAGGATTCTGTTTTTTTTTTCTGAAAGTGGGTAAAATACCCATTATATTTCCAATAGTTACCACAAATATATCAGAACTGAATATGCATCTGAGCCAACATTAATTTGAAATTATTTTGTGATTACATGATAAGATGATAGAGTTTATTTCTGAGTTTTCTAAACATTATTTAAAAATGTTTTTAAATTTAAACATTTAAAAAAAATTATTTTTATTTTATGTGTATGTATCTTATGTGTACGGCCTGCATGCAGGTAGATGCCCTCGTGTCTTGAAATGCCTGCAGAGCTCAGGAGGGGGCATGCATTGGAGCCCCTGGAACTGGAGTTATGGATGGTTGCTAGCTGTCATGTGTGTGCTGGGATTTGAATCTGGGTCCTCTGTAAGAACAGCCAGTGTTCTTAATTGCTGAGTCACCTCTCCAGCCCCAACATTATTATTGATTTTTAATTAATTTATTTATTTTTATTTTTTGTGTGCAAGTACTTTGCCTGCACATGTGTAAGTTCACTGTGTGAAGCAATGCCCTCAGAAGTCAGAAGAGGGCATCAGATCCCCTGGAACTGGAGATACAGATTGTTGTTATGTACCATGTGGATGCTGGACCCTCTGTAAGAGCAGTCAGGGCTCTTAACTGCTGACTCAGCTCTTCAGCCCTTAAACATATTTTTCTTAATGAGAAGCTCACTTGTATTTCTAGCCAAGGACTATTATAATGCACAATGTTAGTCTATTCTGACTTCTAACATTTTAAGATTAATTTGCTTGTGTTGGAACATTCTGTAACTAGAACCCTCACTTGTATCTGGCTACTCTCAAGGTCATGAGATTTATTCATAAAAGCACCAGTGATGTGTGAGGGAGATGGCTTAGTCCTTGCCACTGAGCCTGATGACCAGGTCATGGTCCATGTGGTGGAAGAAGAGAACCAACTCCTACAAGTTATCCTATAACCTCCACACATGTGTGTAAACACACACACACTAAACAAAATAAATGTAATACAATTTTTTGAAATATCAATACTGTATTTTATTATTGTTCTATTGCATTTCATTTTATGAGTATATCTTAATTTATTCATCCACTCAGTTTTTGGAAGCAAGTTGAGAGTAATTCCTAGTTTGCGACTCTAAGTGGTAATGCTTGCTTTTATTACTATTGTAAGGACTTTGGTGACCACTGCAAAAGATAGGTTGCATATATACTTAGGAGTAGAATTGCTGTTCAAGGAACATGTTAGTGTTCTGCAGTGAAAGAGCAGAGGGCCTGTTGTCCTGGGATCCAAGTTCTTCCAGAGGCTGACAAGGAGTTGAACACCCCAAAATGAATGAAGTAAAGATAAACAAAAGGGTGATACCAGGAATTTACTGAAGTAAAAAGTAAATAGAAAAGAACTAAAGGTACTCTGTCGAGGACAGAACCTCCTGAACTGGGAGCCTAGCAAATGTTTTCTCCTTTGATCCCCTCCCCAGACTTTATCTTTGGCTTGGATGGCCCTGGCCATGATAGAAAGAACTAAGATAACAATCTTTGTCTGATGGATGGCCTCTCAGGAAGAGTCTTTATTTATTTATTTATTCATCCATTCATTTCTTTATCTATTTTTTCATCTATCTATCTACCAATCTATCTTCTATCTATTGATTTGGGTGGGTGGTCTTGTTTAGATACATTCCAGCAGTTAAGTGGGACTATTACCTCCTTCTGAAATTTTCTCTATTTGCCCCTAGCTAACTCCTAACATTAGGCTGAGCTCTGAAAAATTTCCAACAATATCAATTTGTGCTTCAGCAGTAACAGGTGAGAATTCCTGCTGTTTCATATTCATGAAAACACATACTAGTTTTATTTTTTCTTCTTTAAAACCATGCTGGTATATGTATAGCCATATCCCATTATGATTTTCATTTGTATTTCCTTGATGTCTGATGATGTTAACACCTTACCATACATTCTCTGGAAGGGGAAAAGGAACATAACAATGCATTTGCTATTACTTTTCTGTATGCCTGATACTGTTTTTATCATTTAATGACTGATTATATACTTCAGGAGATAGTACTCACTTTATAATGACTTTATGAATGTTTACTAAAATTTGTGCTAAAAAAGAAATCTAAACTAAAATGGAGAAAGACATCTTGAGAAATGAATAGCACAGTAATCCAGTGGAGCAGTTGTCTGCAGTTACATCGCTTGCCGCGGCACGGGCAATAAACTTCGTTGTTAAAGAATTTCTTAACCCCTCCCCCAAATGCCTGACTCTGCAAGCACGTCTGCAGAAGGAATCCCAGGATGGTCTTAGGGCAGGTAAGCATCTATGCTGGTTTTCACGTAGGCTGTAGCCCAGCAGTGATGTAACAAAGAACGACAGGGAAGACCTATGAAAACTGTAAAGGAACTTAACTCAGGGCTCAAATTGTTTGGGGGAGAGACTCTGCTTGAGTTTTCCAGCATGAATAAACTTTTCTGACTTCACGAGAGTCTCCTGGGTCCCTCCTGTGTGTCACACATCTTGTACCTCAGTTTTCTTTAACACTGTCATTAGGAGATTTCACTTTAATGTCGTTGATTAAATACTTGCTTCTTTTCTTATTGAGTAGGAATTCCTTATGTATTCTGGATTCACTGCCAGCCCCTTTCCCTACCTACTGATGAATCCATCATTTTCCAGTTGCCTTCTGCACTGTGGTTTGCCCTCCTCACTATCTTCAAGGAATCTTCTCACAAATTGTCTAGATATTTTTAGAGAGTATTTTCCCACCTACGGTGGGTAAGTTTTTAAAAGTAATCTGTGTTCTACAATTCTGGCAAGCACATGCAATCAATTTGTTTAATAAAGATGAATAAATTGAAGAGTGGGACTTCTGAGCATCTGAGTGATAGAATTAATACCTTTTATTTCACTGACTACTATGACCATGTCATTCTTCATTAATTTATGTGCTTGACCTCTTGGTTGCTTAGTTACTGCCTATCACAGCTTCTTAGCAACAGTCAACTGTCAGTCAAGGCTGGTGACAGTCTATCAAATACAAAGAGACTTCTAGTTATTATTCAATTACTCCCATCTTGCCAGTTCACAAGGGAGAAGGAAGAGAAGGTTCAAATACAAACAAAGTGACTTAAAGATAGCTGGAGAAGAACAGAAAGGAGGAATGGTTTTATTCAGCTGCAAATTGGGCTTTGAATGAAGTCTTTTGAGGAAGTTGGTTAAGTGTTCTTAGGGCCAGTTTATCTTGCACATTTGTGCAATAAATTAGACAATTTACATAAGTAGAAGACTGGCTTTAGAAGTAACCATAGAAACCTTGCCCTTTCATTGTATTCAGTGTATGCATTTGTTTCCAGTCAGTGAAATCTCCTTAAGCTGCAGATATGTAAAGCTTTTCATGTTGATGGAGCATTTAATAAAAGTTGAAGAAAATGCTGAAGGAACTGTAGAATGAATTCAGAGAAGGCAAAAAGAGATTGCTAATGAAGAAAATAAATCCTTAATGGTTTCTGCGGAAATTGCGCCTGACCAGGAAACGATGGCCCTCATCGTAGACTCAAGATGTACATTTTTATTGTCTAGAACTATGCAAATTCAGAGAGGAATGAAGGTAGAAAATAAGGGGAGCTCCACATGTATGCTGTGACTAGCTTCTTACATACTCTATACATGTATAGTAAAACCACAGAACAGTTACAAAATCACATGATTATTATGTCAATTTTTAAAAGTCAATAAATTGTGTTTCAGTCCCAAGCAATTGTCTTTTTAAGCAATGATGTGACAGATTAATCACCTCTAGAGATCTGCAGGGCTGGGGATGATCTACCCCATGACTTTTGATGGAGAAGAGAAGTGACTCATGGAGTTAAACTGAAGGTAATTCCCTCTCCTCTAGGGACCTCTGAGTAGGTCACAACTAGAGTCTTCTGAGTTCCATTAGTTATCAGGTTAAACCCAAAGTACAAAATGATAAACTTTTCTGCACACATACAAACACACTCACACACACATACACTAATTTCTTCATCCAAATGAACATGGGTACCAACAATGTGATTCATTAGGACTGCTTTTCCTGACTCTGGGTGCTAGGTCTGGAATGAATTTTACTATGGTCCTGGGTAAGGAGAATCCATCTCACTGTATCTCTGAGGAGAAGGAAAACTGAGTCCAATCCCACATAGTTGACATGAATGATCAATGCTTCGATCTGAAGCATATTGAAAACACAAGAGAAAAGAACAAAGCTTTACCATGTTTCCATCAGACCAGCCATTATAAAAAGCAAATGCATTTATAATCCTGAAGAGAAACCATGAGATTATGTCATCTGGAAAGAAAGTACAGAGTTCATTGTTCACTGCCTTCATTCTGTGTTTTGGATTAAGTGACCTGTGACTTGTGACCCAGTGGAAGACTCTGACACAAAAAATTACTTTTAAAGAGATATCATAAAATGCTCACTCACTCCAGGCTGCAATGAATATAGATTTTTCTAGTATAAAATAGTGTCTCAGCAAAAGATACCTTGAATATCAATTTTCAAGAAAGGAGAAAAATTGCATAATAAATGAAATTATCCAGAGTCACCACAATGATTTAGTATCTTTTCATGTCTCCTTATTCCAAGATTCACATATTCCTCTCAAAAGCAAAATCTCTCTTCATGCACTAAATTGCTTAAAACAGAACATCTTTTTGACTGGAATCCATTGCATTTGAAAACACAGTCTGATTTTGCATTCATGAACCAAAATATGGCCTGTGGCAACTCTGTGACATTGCTTATTAGAAATGCATGTTGCTTTTGTGGTTATTGTATAAGAAAATTGGGCTCCCAGCTAGCATTTCTTCCTAATAGATACCTACAGTGAAGTTTCTATTGTGAACACGTCCCTGACAATTTCTCATGTATAATTTTACAGTAAATTTTATTTGTAGGGTAATGGAATTATTTCTCTCAGAGAAAATTTGCTTATTAAACATATTCTTTCCACCTCCTCACACTATAAAAAGGGAGGACAAATACAAATGACTCACTTTAAATGTTATATGCACTATGCATGTGTATATTTTTTAAATGATGCTGGCATTGCATTAGCCATTTTATAAAAGCATGCCAAGGGAATCACAATTTGACTTTCATGCTGAGAAATTACTTGATAAGTAGTGTTATCTAATTCAATTCTACAAACAATGTAGTGTTTTGGAATAATACAAATAAAATGTAAAGTAATACCAACTCAGACAATGCCAGACTCAGGAGTTCTGACTTGCTATAGAATAGAATAACACAATATTACAAGTCACTAATTTTAACAGCATTTCATGATTTTCTTATATCACAGCATTCCACATAGCAGGTGTTTAACAGTCATCCACTGGCAAATAGATGGGTGCGTGCAGTTCAGGAGTTAAAATGAGCTGGATTATGGAAATAACTGACCACTGATGAATGGATGAGGAATGTGTGTTATCAAACTTCAATGGATTATTTCTTAGCCTTGAAAAGGAAGGAAACTCGGACACACCACAATATGAATGAAACAAGGCAGTCACAAAAAGACAACTAACATATTGTCCCAGTTTGCTTTCTGCTGCTGTGATAGCAAAACATTGACCAAAAGCAATGTGAAAGAAAGGGTTTATTTGGCTTGTACTTCTGGGTAATGATCGATCTCTGCAGGAAGTCTGGGAGGGAACTAAAGCAGAGAACATAGGGGAATGCTGCTTACTGACTCACTCACTGGCTCAAGCTCAACTAGCAGTCTTAGAACCAGCCCACCTGCCTCTATGATGCTGCCCATAGCAGACTGGGCCCTCCCACATCAACGATCAATCAAGGCAGTTCCTCACAGGCATGGACACAGGCCACTCTGATCTAGGAAATTTTTCTTTTGAAGTTCTCTCTTCCCAGGTGACTATCTTGTGCCAAGTTGACAATGAAAACTAACCAGGACATATCTGATGTCACTTACATGAGGTACTTAATCAAAGTCATAAAGGGAGAATTTGGAATGGTGGTTGACAGGCACTGGGGTAGGGGGAAATGGGGAGTTAGTGTTTAACAGATATTGAGCCTCAGTTTTACAAGGTGGAGAATTTTGGAGATGGATGCTGGGAATGGTTTAAGAAACACTAAGAATGTATTTAATGCCACTGAACTATGTATTTAGAAATTATTGAGATGGTCAAATTTACATGTATTTTACATAACCATAAATGAGAAACAAAATATTCCTGCCTATATTATGAAGTGGCCATCCTCTGAGAAATACCCTGCTCCACAGAGACTATTTCTTGCAGATTTCTTGCATATTCCACACAAAAACAGTTTTAAAGTGGTCATTTATATGCTATACATAAATAACACCATACAGACAGGACTAAAAAGAGTTAAGAGAGATTTATCAAATTTCTTAAAAAGTGTGGAATCATTTACTTCAGTATCATTTTCTGTATTACCTTACCCATGCCTTTAAATACTATCTACTCCTTCGATATGTTTCATCCTTAGATTTGACTTTTGTTCCACATCTTCAGGTGTTGACCACACGATGCTCAGAATTAAGAGCCAAAATCATACTTTCTGCCCCTCTTCCAGCTCTGCCTCCCCAAACAGGCTTCTCTTCCTGAGTAAAAGACAGCAGAAACAGTCTACCTGGTCTAGAGTAAAATCTGGGGTGTGTGTCACTGGAATTCCTCCTACTCTTCTGGCCTCATCCTACCCCCTAGATCCCAAGTGAGCCCTGCTGCTCATACATCTAACCTATACCCCAGAGTGGTTCATCTTTCTCCTCTTCTACACTTAAAGAAGTATGAACATATCCCAGCTGCTCTCCTGATTCTTCTCTTGCTCACCAACAATTCACTCTCCATATAGAAGACAGCAGACAATAAATAAGTGTCACCATCCCCTTGCAAAGAATGTTTCTATTTAACTAATGCACTTGGAATAATATCCTGGCTATATGCAGACCCAAAACAATGGATCTAAGAGCCCATAGATGGAAACCTGTGAGCCAAATAAACCTTTTCTCCTTATAAGTTCATTTTCCCAGGTATTTCATCACAGCGACTAACACAAATAAAGAGGAAAATTAGTGATCTGAAATATGCAACATATTTAATATTTCCTTTTCCTGTTATATTGGTCTTTTCAGAAAACAGAGCCTATAACATATTTACTGTTGTTTCCTAAGCTCTTAGTACTACTGAATATTGCATTGTAGAAAACATCAAAGCCATTCATGGATTAAATGAATGAATGAATGAACGATGATTTAGAAACCATTAGACTGTTCCTATAATAAATAAATAAAGGATAGGGTTGAGTTTATATGTTATTCAAGAACAAAACCCCAGACAAGCACTCAGGATGTTCCACATCTCTCAGCAGTTCCCGTGACTGCTGTAGACCTGAAGTGTGGACGAGTTCTGAACCATGATTAGTACAGCTCAGATCTCGAGAGAAATGTCTTTGTGTAGGAGATGGCAGTTAGCACAGAAACTTTCAATTGGTCAAATATAAAGAATAACTGACTGTGAGTATTAAGCCATAAATGGGATGTGTATATCACATCCTTCCTCCTCAGTGTTCAGGGCCCATTTTGGAGGTGGAATGATTATAAGAGCTAGAGGTTGGGGATGATAATATCAAAAAATTATCTTCTGGATCCAACAGGGCCTCTGCACTCATGAAATTACATCAACTTGGCTGCCTGCAGAAGACCTACAGAAGATCAAGCCAGTCAACATTATAACACGGAATGGGAAAGTGGTGAGTCCCCAGTTTTAAGTAGCTATGTATAGTTTATGCTTTCTGAGAGAGGGAATGTCAGTTTTCTTTAAAAGTATGGCTTCTGGCAGGTTGACCAAACTCCAAAGGATGGCTCCATACCCAGAAGTGTAAGAACAATGCAAGTTGGAGTCAATGTGTTATTAAACTAAAAAAGTAACAAAGATGACATGATTTTTTGGGGGGGTGGGAAGAGTTAGGGGAGTGTCTGAGAGAATTTAAAGGGAGGAGTTGAGTTGAATATGATGAAAATACACTGTATGAAATTCTTGAAGAGCTAATAAAAAAATAAAGACAATTTTAAAAATATAACTTCATTCTTTTTCTCAAGTCAAACTTAACAGGTGACTTGGAAAAGGATGTGAAAATCTTCCATAAAGTATTGTTTATAGGTTAAAGATGGTGACTCTCATTTCCTACTAAACAGGAAGGATCACTTAGAATCAACGCATTTTATACTTTGGTCACTAAATAACACTCATTAAAGACAATTTTGGCATCACTTTCTGGCTGGGAAAACTACTCCCAGACTCATTAATTCATGCCCCCAAACTCTCATTCATCAGACTAACCTTACTATTCATCCCAGTCTTCCCTGCCAGTTACCACTTTTGGTCATCTGGCTGTTGGTGGAATAACCTAAAATTGTATAAAATTCATTTATGAGCACAGTAGCTCATGGGCATGTTGAGATGTTTAGCTTCTAAGGATGTTCCAGGCTGTTGTGCACAGTTCTTTCATCTCAGGAGCAGAACCTAGGAACAGAGCTGTCAGAGACCCTTCCTCACCATCTCTTCTCCTCAGTAACAGGGCAGCAATGAGCTTCAAATGAGCTTTCTCTCTCCACGTCTCAATAGTACTTTAGCTTGTTAGACTGGATGGCAAGAATCTAGAGACAAAAGAACATTTCCATCTCCTTTTCTTTTATCCCAGCACTATTGATCTGCTATTCAGGAATATAATTATGTTTTCAGCTCAGTGGAAAATGACAGCTTGCGAACAGTTACATGCTATGTCTTTCCAAACATCAAACATACAGTGTGTGACTACCCAGCTCCTGTGAGATATTTCCATTTGTATCTTAATTTAAATTTTGCCAGTGGGAACATGAAGGTGGGCAGACTGTTCTGATGTCAGCATAACATCAAGTTCTCAGTGTGGATGTGGCTTAGGAATAAAGGAAACACTAACATTTACTGTCATATGACAGATCTTTGTCTATAGGATTGAAACAGTAAGATTGAAGCCTATGTGGTATTCTGCTGATGTAGTTTCTGTTCTGTTCTTCTGTCCTCCAGTCTGTCTACTCTGTACATTGTACTAAGGTCTAGTTTCAAGGTCAAATGCCCAAACTCCCTGTCTTAAAGTGGCCTGTACAATTCTGGTGGAGGCAGCTAAACTAATCAATCACTACAGCACAGTGTGGTTAAAAGCAGGGTGAAATAGGAACCCAGAACAGAGCATGCAAATCAGATGCAGGGATTTACAAGCCTCACTACAAGTTGCTTTTTTCATTGATATGACCAAGCACTAGGCAACTCCCACCACCAAATTAAGGGCAGTATTTTGGATCCAGGTCAGAAGATTATGGTCCATCATGACAGCGATGGCTTGATGGTGATGACTTGGCTTTTGGAGGGGTTTGGTCTATGGTGCCCACCAAGAAGCAAAAAAAAGGGAATGCCAATCCTTAGTTAGCTTTCTCTTTTCCTTTTTTTTTAATTCAGTCTGGGACCCCAGTCCAGAGGATGGCACCATTCATATTCAGAGTAGCTCTTCCATTCTCAAACTTCCAAGAAACATCCTCATAGACATACTCAAGGTTCTGCCTCATTAATGCAATCAAGCTGATAACCCAGTGAACAACCATAGCTCCCTAGAAGCTTCTAGACTTTAAGGAAGGAATAATACATTTCGAGGAAGGTGAAGCTCTCTGAACTTGCATGGCGGTAGGAGACGGTGACAGGAAGAGAGAAGGGAAAGTTTACCCGACACAATTGAGTTTAAAATAAAACCTATGTTCACCTGCCTGGCCAGTCCAGTCTGGCCGATGTGTTTACTTAGAAGTAATTGCTACACTTGACCTCTTATTACTGGTCATAAGAAATAACCAACTTGCTCTGCATTCTTTATCTGGGAAATTCTAGGAGTGCTGGTAAAAGAAGCAGGAAACAGATTCACTCAAAACACAGGTTCCCCGAGGACACAGTACTAATTTGCTGGGATTGTCAGTCTTTTAAGTGTCATTTCCATTCCCTAAATCTTTCTCAACCTGAAAGGAAGTCCCATGTACTCTCTCATATTGAATCATTTATTAAACTGCTCATAGATTCTCTCGAGAGCAGCTTTGGAATCTGACCTTTATAAAGTCATCATTCTTCGAGTGGGTGACTCTGTGTCCTCTTAGAAGGGCAATGACTCCTGTGAACCACAGGGAGGATCGGTCACAAATCTTGGTATCCTCCTGTTTCTCTCTACCTCATGGGTTTACAATGACTCTTGGCAACATTTGACAGATTTGAATTATATTGTGCTCTGTATACAAGCATAAATAAAAGGCTGGTAGATGGAGGAATAATTGCAAGCCTCATATAAGCATTTATCTTTGTGTGAAGCCTAGAGACTCTGTGCTATGTCAGAGAGATAATAAAAAAGCAGATAGCCTGAATTATGAGCATCTGAGTTTGTCTACTGAAAATAACTCAGTTATTGAAAGTAACATTGCTCTATGATACTCAGAGGGAAGCAGGCTCTGGGGCAAGCTGGGGATTTAAAGCAGAAAGCACGATTTGCATTAGTAGGATGGCATTTCCTGACATTAAATGTGATGATTGGGCTCAAAGTATGAGATATGAAGTTGTGTTCACATACCACAACATTAACATTTAATGTTAATAGTCATAACATTAAACTCTCAATTTCAGAATCAAACAGAACAAAGTTTATGGCTCTTACATCTTCTCAAAACTGTGTGTCCATCTTACATAAGAACATATAATTATTGCAGAGCTAGGGGTCAATGGTTACCTCTTCAGGCTTAGACTCAGGGTTAAGTATCTAAGTGGTCTTCAAATGTTTTATCTGCCAGAGAACACATTAGCCCTGCGGCGAGAGATTCTGAATGGGACATTAAAGGAGGGAAAGGATCATTTGTTCCTCACACTGCACCTTCTTCTGGCGACTGCTCATTACCACATGATGACTCAGCTTCTCCATTCTGTGTTACTTGTTATCACAGTATGATATAACACACATAAAACACATGACATACATAAACTATTATGGAAACACTTAAGCAATAATTTAAAGTTTTGAACATGAAGGAGGGCAATTATTACTGTGGAAGATGGAGGCAAAAATACCAGAAACTTAAACAAAATGTATTGTAGGTTTTTTTTGTTTTGTTTTGTTTTGCTTTATTTTTATTTTATATGTATGCATGTATTACACTGATGTATGCAAGTGTACTAGTATCATGCCCCTCCCGCAGAGGAAAGAAGAGGGCATTGGATCCCCTGGAATTGGAGTTATGGGTGGTTGTTATCTATCGTGTGGGTTCTAGGACTTGAACCTGGGTCCTGTGCAAGAACAACCAATGCTCTTAACCGCTGAGCCATCTCTCCAGTCCCGAGTTGTAGTTTTTAACCACAGATGTTTTAGCTGTTTTTATTAATGTTGTTGTTGCTGTTTGTGGTACTAAGCATGAAATCCAGGGCCTCCCATGCTGCTGAGAGGATACCACAGGCCTTTGCCTAGGAACCACATCCACAGCCCTGAGCTGTTTCATTTACATTTGAAGTGCTTAATTAAAGCTGTCTTTTAGTTGTGACTTTAGTATCAATGAAAAAGGTCGCTCTTCTTTTTGCAGGAGATGGAGATTAATACAGAGACCCACAACTAGCCAACTTGCAGAGAATAAGAGACTCTGGAGTTCTAGGCCCTAAATAGAGCACCTACATCACACTCTTCCCTTCTAAGGCTCACAGATCATTGTGGACGGGTAGGCAGGAAGATTGTAAGAATCGGTGACGGTGAATGACTATAATTAAATGGTGTTTTCCAGACACAATAGGGCAGATGCACATATGAAGTCACAGTGAATGTGACAGCATGAACAAGACCTGCACAAGATCAAGCAAGACAAAACTGAGCACGGAAGGATGAGGTGAGCAGGAAATCCCAGCCATACCTGATGAGTTATTGGCAACTGATAGCTGCTGTGAGAGGGAGAGTCAATTTTCTTTAAGGTTATAATCCCTGAGAGGTTGAACATAGACCAGGGGATAAACTTACCCCCAAGAGTATTTGGGGACCACAAATTTGACTTGATAAGGTTAAATAAAGGACATGAAGTTGAGGAGTTTTGAAGATGGGGGAGTTGAGAGGAGATGGAAAGGGGCGGTGATCATGATTTAATATCAAAGAATTAATAAAACACTTTAAAAATGTCTTTGAAAGGTATGCACTTAAACTCTACAGAAATATATTAACTTCTAGGTCTAGGACACCTGCGGGAGGCAGATACGACAATGAAACCTGAGTTCCTGGAGAGAGATCTATTGTTGGCACTGATAAATGATATCTGAGAATGTAATCCTTAAATTGCTAATACTGACATTGGTTAGATCTCATTGGCAGTAAACACCACTCAAATACACTTCAAATAAGGATTGCCTAAAGGTAACTGAGTAGTACCTACCCAAAGTAAACTGTAAAAATTTAAAAGAAGGGTTAGGAAGAGAGTTTAATAAGTTAAAGACTTGCTATGCTCCCTCCCTTTTTAAAATCCCAGCATCCACATTAAAGCTGTGTGATGATATTGACCTGTAGCCCTAGCGTGGAGGTGTGTGTGGGTGAGATCTTGCTGGTTAGCCAGTCTAGCATATATAGCAAGCCCCAGGTTTGCTGAGAGACCCCGTCTTAAAAATAAGGTGGGAAGCAATATATGATGACACCCAATGTTGACCTCTGGCCTCTGTTTGTGTGTGCATACTCACACACATAGATGTGCACTATACATGAATACAGTGTACACACAGACACAAAATAATTAAAATCTATATTTAAGATTCCTGATGATGGAAAGACTCATGTATGAAAGACTGTATGTACTGAATCTGCTGTCTCCAGTTATTTAAGACTGTTTCCCTGGCAGAGTGATATTAGATGATCCTGTAGCACTAAACCACAGAGGAAAACAAGAATAAGACAGGAAAAGAGGGGAAGGCCCAGAGATGCTCAGATTACCCACAGCATACCAGTCCGCAAAGACATTCCAGGTTGACCTGATCCCCACAACACTTCTACATAAATCAAATACTAGAATTATTGAGATCTCTCACATTTTCTGGATGTTATAAACCATTAAAAGCATTTGCTCATATATCGTTTGGGACGATATAGTTTGACTCAAAAAGATGACAAATTCCTTTAATTCATGGAAGACCGTTTAGGAAACACCTTTCAAAAATGCCTTGTTCATTTCTCATGAACAATACTCAGAATATTCAACAATACTCTGAAAATGTAGCCAAAATAAGAAAAATGATTAGGTTAGCCAAAGACTGTGGGTATGTTGGGGACTGGCGTAAGTAACTCTAAAGGGAATGAGAAAATATTTGGAGATGAGGGAGATGTTCTTTTTCATTTATTTATTTTTATTTTTATGTGTATTGGTGCTTTGCATGTGTATAAGTGCACGTGTTGTGCAATGTGGGAGGGGGAGGGAGTGAAATCCCCTGGATCTGAAGTTACAGATGGTTGTTAGCTGCCATGTAGGTGCTGAGAACTGAACCCAGATCCTCTGCCAGAGCAGCCAGTGCTCTTAATCACTCAAACATCTTCTAGCCCCAAATACTCTATATTTTAATCCTAGTGATGGTTTTATGACTATACACTTTTGCTAAAACTCATCAAATTACATAATGCAAAAAGGGTGTGTTTTGTTCCAGGAAAATTATGCTGCAATATACTTGACTTGAGTCAGAAGGAAGACCAAATTTAAAGTAGAGAAATGTTAGACCCAGAAGAAAAAAATGGAGTTTTCAGAGTATTGTTGAATACATCAATAGCTTTTCCCCTTTCTTAATGAAGTAGCATTCTACTTCATAGGTGCACCACGATCTTAAGCTATTTATGATTTACCATAAACACTGACTATCATAAATAAAGCAGCTACATGCACTTCTATAGGTTGCCTTCTCAACACATGCTTTCATTTCTGCTGGAAGTACGCAGCAGTGGCATTGTTGGCTGCATGTGCAACGTGTGTTATACTAGATCAGAACGGATCACGCTTCTTTCACCAAAGCCTTCATGTCCATTTTCACCCTTTCCTGTCACTTCTCATCACACGGTGTTATCCTAGTGTCCACTGGATTGGCATCTCACTGATGAGACATGATACTCTGTGCTTCTCATGGGCTCACCTACAATCCACACATCGGTTTTGAACGGTATTCATTCAACTCTGTCCCTGTATTTATGGAGTCCTGTGTTCTTGTTGAGTGCAGAAATCCATTGCAAAATCTAGACTCAAGTCTTTCATCATTTATTTTGCAAGTATCTTCTCCCAGTCTGGTTACTTTTTATTAGTTGTATTTAAAATCAGCAGTTTTACACATTTTTCTTTAGTTTACATACTTTTTAGTCTGATCTAAAAAGCAAGAAAAGTCAAAACAAAACACCACAATTTTCCTCAAGGCAAAGTTAGATATACTTTTCTCCTATTTTGTTCTTTATAGTTTTGTAGTTTGCTTTGAGGTCTAGGATATCAATGGACTTACTTTAAAAAAAAAAGTTTGAGGTCAAGGTGAAGGTCTTCTAACTTTAGAGTTATTCAGGAGGCCAGAATACAAGAATGACAGCCAGCAGTGATATTTCCTTATATGAAGAACTGTTCTAGTTACAGAAAAATGTCCTCTCCTCCCCTCCCCTACTCTTCCCCTCCCCTCCCTTTCCTCTCTCTCCCGCCTCTTCTTGAGGCAAAACTTCATGTCTAAATATGGGTCACGGTGGTTTGGAATATAAGTGCTCCCCAAAGGCTCATATGCTAAATATTGGTTCTTGCGGTGGTGCTGGCAGGGAATGGGGAACCTTGACATATAGGATGTCCTTAGGTCATTGGGATTCATGTCTTGTAGGGCACTGTGGGACCCTAGCCCTTTCCTTGCCTCTCTTTGACCAGGAGATGTGCGATTTGCTCTCACGTGGGCCCTCCCCATGATGTGCTGCCACAGTCTAGAGAAACAGGACCAACTACTCATGCACTAAACCCTACAGCAAGCAAGCAAGAGCAAACCTTTCATCTACACAAGGTGCTGCTCTCAAGTATTTATTACAGTAACAAGAAGCTGAGTGATGCAGGGGTAAAAGTAAGTAACTAATTCCTTTATTTTGGAAAATTTCTTGGTGGATTCCCAAGCATCTGATGTAAATATTATTTGTGGCAGCAATGTTACTGAAGCATCGCCATGATTTTTCCCTCTGAGCATTTCAAACATACTTTGAATATCATAGAACTCAGCCAAGCAAATCAGGATGCACACAGCAACTCAGACTCCCTGGAGTTTCACACGGTTCAGGACGTCTGCTCTCAGCATCAAGAGCCTCCTCAGCTTGTTTCTAAATCAGCAGTCAGTGACTTAAGTCTCTCCCATAAGAAAATCCTTAATCACAAGTAAGTTCTGGATGTGCTGTTCTGACTGTTCTGCCCTCAGAATATCTGGCTCCTTCCTTCATGTAGCATTGACAAGAAAGAAGGAGACAGAAGCTACAAAGCTGTGGACGCCTCTGATTCAGTTTTATTGTTTTCTCTTTATCAGGACAAAATTTTTTTCTCCACACTGATATAGTCCAAGAAGACAACGCACTTTCTTTGCTGTACAGCTTGGCTTTTCACTTTAGACACAGTATTTTAATTGCAACATAGTGTTTATTTTTAAAAATACTGTTTTCATTTTATGTGTATAAGTGTTTAGCTTGCATACCTTAGTGTACCATGTGCATGCAATATCCGCAAAGGCCAGAAGAGGGCATCGGATCCCTTGGAACTGGATTTATGCATGGTTCTTATCCATTATGTGGTTGCTGGGAACTGAACCCAGGTCTCTGCAAGAGCAACCGGTGCTCTTAACCAGTGAATCATTTCTCCAGCCCCCAACAGGGCAACAGAGCGTTTCTTAACATACTCCAGCAACCTTAGCAAGCCTTCACTCTCATACATCTGTTCTGGCGGCAAGATGACACAGGCTTGATTTAGGTGGCCGGAAAGATGGCTCACGGGCTAAGAGCTCTTGCTTTTTCAGAGGACTTAGGTTCACTTCCCAGCACCTACATCAGATGGCTCACAAGCAGCTGTAACCTACACATACATGCACATACGTAGAGACATCCATATGTTCATGTAATTAAAAGTAAAATAAAAATCCAACAAAAAAGACTTGATGGACATGGCTAAGAGAGAACAGGGAGAACAGACTATGGAGCCATTACGGTCCCGGCCCTGGGAGAGAAACAAAAGCAAGATGAGGAATGAGGGCGTGTAAGTGTGGAAGGAACTGGTCATAAGGACTAGGCAACGTTATGTGCAGGTGCTTGAGAAGCTAAATAGATGACCAGTGTTGGAGAGCAGCACAGGAACTAGACTGGGGTGGACAAAATTCTCCACCCAAACAGCTGTGTAACCCGCGAGCTGTGAAATCCAGTCTCGTCTCAGCCCAGTTTACTTTCTAGCAGAAGTGGGTCATGGGTCACTTCCTCTTTTCTCCTGGGCCGCCACTTCCTCCTTCGTTCCTCTTTTCTTCTCTGTCTGCTCTTCCCCAGTCTGTGTGTCCGTCTCCCCCTTTGCTTCCCCTGGCTTTGTGCTCCTTTTCTTCCCTCTGTATTCACGTCCTAGGGAACTGCATTCAGCCTCATCAGTTTATACTCTAATGTGGTAAGGAGAGTAATAACCCGACCCCCAAAATGTCTACTTCCTGTCCCTGGCACCTGCATCGATGGAGCCTTTAGGTTGCAGGTAGAATGAAGCTTGGATTACTCAGGTGGGGCCAGGATTAGCATTCATATTAACACAATATATTATGAAATAGGCCCTTTAAGAATTGGGTTTCAAGCCTTTATAAAACAGGTTCAATAGGTAACCAACCACTTTCTGATGGGATTTGATGCCTTCTCCTCAGGAAAAAATTCATGCCCAATACAATAAATCCAGTCAGAAGCTCAGTGCTGGGAGGTCAGAGGCCCTCGTGGGGAAGCTCTTGCAGTTGTTTTGCTAAATGGAAATGATGCACCCTCCAAATTTTCTTCTAAATAGCTGTATAACTGGATGTGGCGGTCTTTAACTCCTAATAGTTGTGATTACTTGCACAAGATCTCAAAAGACTGGACC
The DNA here is from genome assembly GCA_035773235.1 of Eospalax fontanierii. NCBI lineage: Eukaryota > Metazoa > Chordata > Mammalia > Rodentia > Spalacidae > Eospalax > Eospalax fontanierii. The sequence goes on from CM069526.1 coordinate 77,367,954, forward strand.
TATGAATTCCTTGTCATGTAAGGAGGAGGGGTGCATGTGGCACCATCTCTGAGGATTTATATAAAACAATGGTTGATGGGGGGGCTTTCTTCATTTGTATAGCCACTGGTGAGGCACATTGTTAATACCACCCACCACTCCACTGTCCACTAAGAAACACTAACTCATTGAGTCACACACACACACACACACACACACACACACACACACACACAAATAAGGGGCTCGAGGGAGTTGTTTGCCCTTCCTGCCATGTGAGGTCACAACACGGTTTACTTATGACCAGAGACACTCTGCAGAGGTCCTGATCTTTGACTTTCTGGCCTTCAGATCTGTAAGGAATAAACTTTGTGTTATTCAAAAGCCACTGCTGAAACCTGATCCTTTTTGAATGATTCTCTACCCTGCCTAGACGTCACTTTTAACTTCCTGAGTCATCAAACTCATGGGGAATGAGACACACCACTTCTACTAAAAAACAAACTCTGTAATCTCTCCAAGTCACTGTGCTGTTTTGTGCTGAGATCCAATGTCTGTGATATCTGAGTGTATTAAAATGTGAATATCCCTGGAAAAGAATGAGTCTCACTGAAGGACAAAGTGATAGCAATTGCCATCTAATGATACAGCCAGAGAAGAGGTTTGTTCAGAAGCAGATGGAAATAATCTGATGGTATTCAGGGTATTAATAGTACAAAATAAGAGCAGGTCCTAGAGAGTCAGAGACAAAGCTGTTTAGATTCTGTCACCAAAGGAAGAGACCATGAAGCCTTTCTATGCTGTAGCTTCTGACCTCAGCCAGGTAATCTGAGGACGCTTTGTCAGCTCTAACAAAGCATGAAGTAGCAAGTCATTCTTGATGTTTAGGTTCAAAGAAATATACTGGGAGCACCAGCGTCCCCACAGGTGATGGGGAGTTGCAGAGTTAAGCTTTCTTCTTGACAACAGTAACACCTGGACATGCAGAAGGCAGATCCTGCAACTCTGATTTTCATAGGATGCCAGACTTTGGTTATTAATATTTACTTCTCCAGCAACTAGATTATTGCCAATTAGTCATTCATTATTTTCTTTTTCTGGCTAGACAGCATTGGCAGAAAAGCCATTCTCTCTGTGGATATATTAGCATGTATTTTTCTGCCTTTTGGAGATGCTAGAGACACCTCAGTACCATTTATGAGAAGGTACAAGGTCCTCTCCCCGCCCCCACACTCCTCTACCCACACTCTTTTGGATAGAGTTGAACGCAGCAGAGCTGGCTTGTAAAGTCAGGAGAATGGACGCCAGAGACGGCTGTTTGGAAACTAATAAAGAGAGAGCTCGTTTCCCTGAGTTTGATGTCATATCATCTGTAAATTATAGCACTCTGCTGTTTTTCCATTTAGTTATTATTCTGTCATTTGCCTAACTACAGACCCAGTCCCTCTCAAGCATGCCCTGCTGTAACACTAGAAGCAGCTGCTTCAGGAGCGAGCCAGTTGGAAGAGAAGAGAGAGAAATACAGCAAAAAAAACAAATGGTGTTAAATAGATTCATTTTTGTTTAACATTTTGCATTATTATTTCATTTCCAATTACTAATCTAACTCTTTAAATAAATCCTGCTCCTGTGTTGCTTTAGATTTGAATGTGACTTGAATCTTTACTGTTGTACATTTCAGGGACACACAAAGATCTATTGTAATCAGAATCCAATTTGTTGACTGATGGGAACAGCTTTCAGTCCAGTCCTCACCTCTTCCAGTTTCTAATTCTGGAGAGTTTAGAGAGTTGGTGGATGGAGTCAGTTTATAGAGCGCAAAAGCTTTCTGGTTGTTCGTGTCTGCCATGTCAAGGCATCATGATAGGTCAGTGAGATGTGAAAGGCAGAAAAAAGCAGAAGAAGCGAGTTTGTTAGACACACTGTGGTACAGCTGCAGTGGGCAAGAACACACGAAGGAACTCTGAAGGACTGCTGTGGGGGAGGGGCTCTTTGTGGCAGTCAGGGGATGCTTTAATGCCACAATGCTCTGGTTGTTTAGGTCTTATTTGTGGGACATGTGTGCATTTGTTTCTTTTGGGAACTAGTTATCTATGTAAGATGGCATGAGTTGCTGGGGTCAGACTCCAGATGGTCTACTGTCTGTTTATTAAAATGTGTTTTTCAGAGCAGTTTATCCCTTTGGTAGATAATGGTTCTACTCGGAGGCAGCATTGCTCTGAAGCAAAGCTGCCTTGTTCTGAGACTAGAACAGCTTCTGCATTTCACCCATCCCAGAATAGCACCCACAGTTTTGTCACTTAGAAGCTGTTTAATAATCTTTGAAGAATAAATGTGGTTCTGTTGCTGTGATAAAATAACACGACCAAAAGCAGCTCATGGAAGTTTATTTGGGTTTAAGCTTCCAGGGGGAGGGGCCATAATGGCGGGGAGGCGACGGGGGCTGGAGCAAGGGGCTCAGAGACCACCTTGCCGTCCGCTCAAGAGAAGCAGAGAGGAGAAAGAACTGCTCACACCTAGTGACATATTTCCTCCAGCCTTCCCGAACAGCACCATCAACTAGGAACCAAATGTTCAAATACCTGAGTCAATGGGGGACTTTTCTGATTCAAATCAACACAGTAAGTTGGATAACTGATTGCCACACTCTAGGTTGAATGTGACTGAGTCACACAACCTCATAAATGAGGCCAATTGATGTCTGACTCTTGAGGCCTAAGAGAAATGGCTCTGTATGTTCATATGCACAGCAGATACATGTGATCTTTATCAGCCTCTATCCCTTCTTCTCATAAAACAGCATTGCTTCCTTTGGGAGAAACATCCCCTTTCCACTCTTAGTCCCCTTGGGGTGGTAGTACTCCTCCAAGACACAGGATGAACTGAATTCACAAGCTGAGCCTAGCCATTCAGAACATTTCATCCCTGGTCTGATTGACTGAGCACATGTCTTAAGGCAGGCCAGTAATAGCCATCTCTGTTTCCAAAGGTCTAGGTCACTGATGTAAGCAGAGAGTTGCTAGTGGTTATCTTTTCTATTGTAAGATGCAGATGACAGAGATGTGAGCAGGACCAAAAGATGGAAAGACGGAGAAAGCAAGTAGGGACAAGAGAGTGGGAGCCAGACCAAAGGAAGACATCAGCTGACTGCTGTACTAAAGCCTTATCTGTGCATTTCAATGAATACATCCTCATTTTCAAACAAACCAGCTTGAGCCATCTTTTCAGTTGTCTTGCTTGAAAAGAATCCAGATCCCCAAGCCCAGGATGATACAGAAGAAACTGAAAACATTCTTTACTTTCTTTTACTTCCTCTTACATACATAATTTTAGGAGATCACTTAATCTATTAGACGTAAGGTTTTGTTTTTATAGAGCATACAATAATGGATGCAAAATTGCATTACTTTTGGTTTACATTAAGTTCCCAAACAATGATAATGCCTATTATTGCTGTTGGTATCTATAAATTAATAACAGACATAACTGTAATAGACAGCCACTTCCCACACTACTGGCAACTTGAGAAGAGATTAACTTTTGACACATGCCTTTCACATCATCAATTGATTTCAAAAAGTTTCATGAATGTGATCATTTTAAATCTAAGTGTTTGAGAAAGTAAACATTATCATCTTCTGAAACCACAGGAGACAGTTCACTTAGCATCAATACACTTACACACATATACACATAGAAACAGACACACATACACACATATACACACACAGAAACAGATATACATACACACATACACATAGAAAAAGATATATATATATACACAGATCCACTTATATACACATACACATATATGCACACATATACGCAGAAACAGACACACATATAGACACATGCAAATACAGACATGCACACATATACATAAGCATAACCATACAAATACACACATATACATGCATAAACATATATGCATCCACATGCATGCATCCACACATACATGTGAACACACACATGCATACATGAACATGTATACAAACATATACATGTATACAGATGCATGCTCGTTCTCTCAGCACTCCCTTCTCTTTTCCTAGTTATAGCAAGGGGCTGGTAGAATCCAGATTTATGAAAAGGTAAGTTATAATGAACTTCCAATAAGCCACTTCACAATCATTTTCTGTAGTAATGACATCAGCATTCTTGAAACATGCAGTGATGATTCAAGGCAAACTGCTCTCTTTCACACTCCGATGGAAGGATGATGTGGAAAATATATCTCAAATACAGCCTCAGCTGAGGGATACAGCCTAGGGTTCTGGCTACCAATAAACACACCAATTCAACAGGAAAAGTATGAAATATTATGGAGATTGTTTGAGAGAGAAAACGTGCTCAAGAAAACTCATCCCCTCGCCTGTCATTCGTCAGCTTATTCATCCATCACGTACAGGGTTTAAGTATGACAACACTAGTAAGAGTCATTCAAAAGAGAAGACTTTTAAAAATACCTTTATAATGATAATTTAGTAAGTTGGTTAAATATTCCCACTCTCATAATTGTTCAGAAGATAAATAGATCCATGTTGAATTTATTGGCATGTTACACTGATAGTATAATATCTATTATATTAGCAGTCATTATGAAATCCTGAGTACGTCTTAATGAATGCTAAGTTCTACACAGGGAGACAAGCAGTAAATTTGGTAAATGATCAAGCGGCAGCTACCGCTGCATAGGTAGATTTAGTTGTTCTGCAAAACATCCTATTCTTTATTCTAATTTTAATAGTTTAAATGAACAAAAAAATCCTCAAGTTTGCTGCTCCATCCTTCTTCGGGGCTCAATAGAGATCTCTTCTAGTTGGGCTGTTGTTAGAATTCAAGGATCTGTGTATACTTCTGAAAGCAGGGACTAAAGACCTCAGAAGATCTGTGATCAAAACCTGTACGTGCTACTAAAGGAGAAAAAAGAGACAATCTCTATCTGAAGCAGTATTGAAGGGGGCTATTGATGTGTAAAAGTAGCTTCCAATGTTATGAACAAAATACTTGATTTTCTTTTGAAAGAGTAGGAAATGGTTCTTATGTTGCAACCTTTTTTGCTACGATGAAATTTTGCAATTTTTCATTCTTTCTTTCCTTATAAAACAGACTTTCTGAAAGCATCAGAGTGAAAAAGGGGAACATGCCTTGACTATGTGCTTTTAAGAAGTAAAGTTGGGGCTGAAGAGGTGGCTCAGCAAAGAATACCAACTGCTCTTACAGAAGACTCTGGTTCAAATCTCAGCACCCACATGGAGGCTAACAACTCTTCATAACTCCAGTTCTAGGGAGTTACACCCTCTTCTGTCTTCCATGGACACTGCACTACACGAGACACGAATGCACTTACATACATGCAGGCATAACATTCACACATATAAAATAAAATAAATACATAAAAAATAAAAGAAGAGATAAAGTTGAGGCTAGAGAGGTGTGTAGCAGGTAAGACACTGTTGTCTATAACTAGCTCACAATCATCTACAACTCTAGTTCCAAGGTATCCAAGGCCCTCTTCTGGCTTCCTTGGGCATCAGGTATGCATGTGGTGCACTAACTTACATCCAAGCCAACAATGATACACATCGAATAATAAGTATTGTTTAAAAAGGAAGAGATAAATTATTTATATCCAGATGTCATTGGGGGTGAGACAGAGAAGCTGGTGACCTGCCTGACTTTCCTCTCACTCCAATGAAGTGGTAGAAGGAACATGAGCAACAGACTCGGAGACCCAAATTCAAATCCTGGTGTTGACAGACTCAGGGAAACCCAAATTCAAATCCTGGTGTTGACAGACTCAGGGAAACCCAAATTCAAATCCTGGTGTTGCCCCTTAGGGTCCATCAACTTGGACAAAGATAAGTTACACTCTCTGAACCTCCTGATTTCTCTCACAAATAGAGAAAACTTACATTCACTTCAAAGTAAATCAAGAAAAGGGTTTACAAAGGATTTTGTCTTCTCCACAATGGCCTGATATGAATTACATGTGTCCTCCAAATCACCTTCGGCCTGATCCACAGCCCCAGATTCTCATTTGGTTACTTAGCATGTGTCATTTCATTGTGCCCAAGAAATTGCTTCTGCCTGTAAACATCCATATATATACTTCAATTTTGTCCATCTGTATTTCATTTTTAAACTATGAATAGGTGGTAGAAATTACCCAACAGATGAAACTGAGAAACAGAAGATGGGCTGGTGTCTAGACAGACCTAGACTGAGCAGCTGACCTCCTCATTCTTTACATGAATTTAACCTGAAAAATGGCAAAAATTCCACTGAGTTCAGAGGCTCTTTTTCAGATGACGTGTCATTCTGTCAGGAGAAGAGTGTACACATACATCCTTCCCACATGGGAAGTTATTTATTTTTAAGATTTATTTACTTTTGTTTTATCTGTGTCTGTCTGTGCCTGCTTGTATATGTACACGCAGCGCCTGCGAATTCCAGAAAAGAATCTTGGATCCCTTGGAGCTGGATTTACAGGCAGTTGTAAGCCACCTCATGTAGATATTGAGAACTGAATCATGATCTCCTGAAAAAGCAGTAAGCACTATTAACTGCTGACTCATCTTTCCAGCCTCTGAGAGGTTGGTTATTACAGGGTCTCACTATGTAGCACTGGCTGTCCGGGAACTCACAGAGATCCATCTGTTTCTGCCTCTTGAGCGCTGGGATTAAAGGTATGTGCTACTATATTTGGCTTGAGAAAGTCATTTTTCCTTTTACCTGAAATAATCTCTTAATATAGTAAACATATAGAAGAAAGCACTAGACAAACGAGGTGGTACTGTTTCCAATGTCTTCAAAACTCAAGCTGAAATTAGTCACTAGAAAAATAATGAGGCAGTAATTAACGTTATCTAGCAGGGAGGAGGCTTCTTGGTAAGGACAAATCCCCAGTTCAAAAGTCTAAAATCCAAAAGGGTCCAAAGAAACATTTCCAAAGTCTTTGAATCATTTTGGTTTTTGGATTATTAGATTAGGGATGCTCAAGCTGTACAATAATTAGAATTTCAGTGTGTGCATATATATATATATCACCTATATATATATCAGGTGATAGAAACTTCAAATGTTTCCATGAAATGATTTCATGACTGTGTTCATTTTCCTTGATCACAAGTAAGTTGAGCTTTTGTTTAAAATTTGGGAGTTCTCATGCAATACAATGTGTAAGTGGTTCTTTGTGGACTATCATCATTATGTGTTTGAAGCAGATAGGCAAGCTCTTCATGAGACCAGTTAAAAATCAATGTGCCTTAAGGAACCCATCTAGCTCATGGATTTTTTAAAAGACTATAAAGGAGTTACTCTTTTCAATTACTACTAGGGAAAACATGCATAAACCAAATGAGATTATCCAACTGAAAGAGTAAACACTACACTCCTAAATATGGTCCTGAGATGCCTTCAGCCTCCCACAGCTAATCAAGACAGCAACAACAAATTATTGGTCTATGCTGACTGGTTTGTAAGTGCCATATAGAAAGGTGTGGTAAACTTATTTGTTCTGATATTTGCTTAACAGAATTCAAAGGCATAAAAAATCAACAAGACCTCCCAAGAATTAAAGAGGAGAGGATTAAAATAGCTAGAAAGGTTTTATATGGCTTCTGCATTGTGACATGATGCCTTTTGAAACCCATCTTGGTTTACTAGCTAAGGTCACAAAGGAAAAAGTAGGTAGTAGAGAGTGAACTCTATTTTACTGGAACTTCACTCTAATTAAAACACTAGTATTTTATTTTTCTGACTAACCTTGGAACCTTCTGAGTAACATGTATCAGTTCTCTGTAGCTTAGAAATTTTTGAGTAAACTGTTCACATAAAATGATAAGTTGTTCTAAAAAGCCGAAGGGAGAAACAGCCAAGAGCAACTAGTAATGTCGATAAGCATTATTTCTGAACTTATGCAAGACCCAGAGGTTTATACAGAATATTAAAACTAGAGGGAGCCCTTAGGAAAAGATATTGTAGAGGAGTCTTAAAGTACACCTGCCAATGAAATTTGGAAAGATGAGAATTGTGTGATAGAACTTTACCTTGCATGAGCCCCCTTAAACTCTGAATATAGTTTCAACTTTTAATATATTCACAGAAGCATACATGTATTTGCTGTCAATGAGAATAGCTACTATCCATCTTATTCATGGTTTTCGGTAGGCTCCAGGTATGCAGTTAAGGTATAAGTGGCTGTTAGAGTCACTTTCTCTACTACAGGGAAGACTCAACAGTGAGAATGTGCTCTGGAGTCAGATGACCCCAACTTTGTATTTTAACTTGTCATTTCCTGAAACTGCAGTTTTAAAGAACAAACTTCATCTCTCTGAGTTTGTGCCTCTACTGCTATAAAATATTCTGTTGGTGATTTGTTGCTGAATTAGTAAATGATGCCATTTTGCCTTCAAACAACCACCATCTATTGTTTCCCACAGTTTCAGAGAAAAGGGATAGTGGATCAGCTTAGTTAGATGGTTCTAGCTCCAGATTTCTGCAGACTGGATCAGGAAAGACGGTTTGACTAGAGTCAGAAGATCCTTTCACATAGTTGGTTCCCATGGTCTCAGTTCCTCACCATGCGAACTTTCTCAGGGGGCTGTTACATTCTGACACCACAGTGGGATTTCCCCAGCATCTTTTGTAACCTAACCCTGGGAATCATGCGCCATCACCTCTTTCATTTTGCATGGTCCATGTAGCATCCCTGACACACTATGAGAGAAGACTATAACGGGCATGAATATGAGGATGCAGGGATTATTGGAAGACCTTTTGGAAAGTGCTATGGTAACATTTATCATATTATAGCGCCAAGTAAATACAATATTGCACATAAGGGTGGTGAGATGGTCAACTGTTTATTTTGCAAACATAAGAACCTGAGTTCTGATACCTATAAACCATATAGAAAAGGTCAGGTGTGGTGGAACACACTTGTAATACCAGTAATGATTGAAGGGAGGCTCAGACAGGTAGATTTCTAGAGCTTGCTAGCCACATGGGCTATTTACTAGATAAAGGCCAATGAAAGATCCCATCTCAAACAAAAAGGTGGAAAGCACCTAAGGAATGATACCCAAGGTTGACCTCTGCCTTCTACAAGTATGTGCATGAATATATCTGAATATCTGTGTACGGGTGCATCTCCACATGTGTGCACACACATGCACGTAAGCACACATAAATGTAATGCACACCAATTCTAGTGCCTGATACATGTACTCTGTAAGGGTAGGTGTAAGTACAGTCTTCTTGCTTTTATTGGGAAAGCTTTTACTATGTTATTACCATTGCCAACATTATTATTGCTCCCATCAATTTGTGGGAGCATCAATTTGTGCTTTAGCACTGTAGTAATTATTGCTATTAGCAGATAGTGCTACCTTGAAGGAGATTAATACTCACCTTGAAATGAAATTCAGGTTCACTCAGTTGGGGATTAAACACAGATTATTTGGGGATACTTGAGGAGTCTGCTGATCCCCAGAGATTCTTCCTTCCTTCTGCCCATACATCAAAGCCCTTCCTTAATTGAATCCAAAAAGTAATATGCTTGTTTCTCTTCCTACCACCTGTATTCCAAGTCTTAAAATAAGAAAGTGGAGGTGGGAAACATGCCCAATAATTAATTGCATTCTCCTCTTCCACAATTGCTTCAAAGCAGATGGGGAGCACTGTTTATACCTTGCTTCTTAGATCAGGAAACTGAGACTCCAGAAAATGAGGGAGCTTATTCAAGTTTCCCCACATAATTAGGGAGGAGCCATGACCTAGCCCTTTTTTTTTTGCATACAATAATTGTTGTATTTTCTTCTTTCTCATCTGTTTCCAGAACCCTTCCTACAGTCTGCCTTAATGATATGGTATGTAAGAAGAGGCCACTGTTCCACATCTCACTTCACTAAGGAAGGAACTAGAAAAGAAAATATTAATATCAACCTTACTCTAGAGTTAATGGCAATGACATTTCTTATAAAGGTGAAAAACAACTTACAGAAACCAGTGTGCTCTGATGACCAGATGTAGAAGGACTGCTCTACTTTTCCAAGGAAAGGTTGTACTGGAAGGCTTTGTGTTTTAAAGACTTGAAGGAAGAGCTACACAATCCTTGAAGGGAGCAAAAGAAAGCAGGAGAGGAGAACAGTCACAGATTGTGGAAGGAGCAGACTCCTAAAATCATCTCAACCCAAAGCTTTCGGGTCTCCCTTGCCATCTTGGAAAAACTTTACATGTAAGCTAATAGGACCATGGGAAAAGGACTCTGAAACCAGACTTCACTCTAGCAAGACCTTCTCATATCTCCTCTTACCCATGACACAGGGGTGCCTAGAAGCTGATTCTCTACCCTGTACAGGTAAGAGAACAATGAATGTTTGAAAAATTCCCTTGTATTGAATAACACCATCAGTGACTGAGATCAGCTCCTCTGAAGTAATTTAATAGTGTGCCTTTCTCTTCACTGATGGACTAGAAAGTCTTCACTTGCAGGACCTTTGTTACATATCGCCATCTCTGTTGTCTGGATCCTTAGTACTGCCATGACCTCTTCAGCATGCCCAGGAGTCAGCATCTCCAGCATAGCTTTGACTTCCTGAGATGAGAAACAGGTGACACGAGCACATAGTATTGTTGCAAGACACAATGGTCACTTTGTCTTCTCACTGCTCTGGCCCAAGAACTGGTGCAATTTTTACACAAGCGCCTGGGTGCTCATGACTTTGAGTTGTGTCCTAAGTGGAAAACAGAAGAGCCGGATTCTGCTTGCCTGTTTCCAGAGGCACACCTCATCATCTATTGCAAATCCCACCAGTCCTGCTGCAGTAACTGGTTCACTGTGGTTCACTGTGTGGTCTTGGTTTATCCCTGTAAATACAGTCCCCAAAGCCACACTATAAACCAAAGGTGGAATTTCTCACCCTTGTCTGTAAGTGAGGCAGAACCACTCAAGAGCCTGCTTCCATTTTCTACAAACTATGTCCTCACCAAGCAATTTCCTGCCTTTCAAATGCTGAGGTGTGAAGAACAACACCTGATACACAGACAAAGGTGACTAACATGCAGTTGTGTACAGGCAAGAATGAAGCCACCATCCCAAGCAAACAGTCCCTAGCTTGCTCTGCAGAGGGAGTGAAAAAAAAAAAATCATTGCATCTCTGCTGGAAAATTGTTGGAGCACTTACAAAATGACCTTACTGCTGTCTACCACGCCTGTCTCTGCATCCTGCATATCCTCAGTGAAATGCAATGAAATGCTGCTCTTCGGGGTGCAACATGGGGAAGCAATGGGGGCTCACTTGCTAGTATGATTCTGTGGGAGGTTTTGGACAATCTTGATCTCAAAAGCCTAAAATGACTGTTTTCTTTACATTCTGAACTTTTGGGCCCAAATCTAAATGGTATTCTAGTTAACTTTCATAATACACACACACACACACACACACACACACACACACACACACACACACATCAGTCTTCTAACTCTAGAAACAAAATCCAAATCCTGAAGCATATTTTTATTTTTATTTAAAAATAAAAGTTAATAATAAAATTTAAAAGGTGACATTAACCAAGAGCAGAGACAACGGTTAATATCATTTGAGGGTCTATGGGATGTCTGGTCAATAGCTTCTTCACACTGGGCTTTTACTTTGCAAGTCTATGGTGTCTAGTAGGTGTGATGTCTGCCTGGTACAAGGCAATACTTTTTAATCTCTTTTCATAGGGTATATGTATATATATTTAAATAGCTTCTCCAGTAGCATGTTTCTATATGGATGTTTTTAAAGACTTTTAGAGTACTTATCCCTCCCCACATCCCTCCTGTGTCCCCCCTTCCCATCCCCCCTCCCTTTACCCCTCTCTACTTTATTATTCTCCTTTTCTCTTTTATACCATTACATTCCACCTCCCCTAGCCAAGGAACACTCCATCCCGCTTCCCACCTCTCTCCCATGAATGTTTTTGACCTCTCTGGATACTGAGATTGAAACATGCATTTCTAAGATTTCAAAGCTAGTACCAGCTCTGAGAGAGAACGTGATGTTTGTCTTTCTGGGTCTGGATTACCTCACCCAGGATAATTGTTTCCGGTTCCATTCATTTACTAAGACTTTCTTAATTCTATTTTTCAAGAGCTGAATGATATTCTATTGTGTATATGTACAACACCTTCATTATCATTCTTCAGTTGATGGGCATCTAGACTGTTTCCAGTTCCTGGTTGTCATGAAAAGGGCAGCAATGAACCTGGATGAGCAGGTATTTCTGTACTAGGGTATAGAGTCTTTGGGATATATGCCCAAGAGTGGTATGGTTGGATCAAATGATAGATCAATCAATAGCTTTTTGAGGAATCTCCACACTGACTTCCATAGTGGCTGCACAGTTTGTGCTTCCACCAGCAGCAGCAAAGAATTCTCCTCTCCTTTCTCTACATACTTCCCAGCCTTTTTTGTTATTTGGTTTTTTGGATGTTAGCCATCCTGATTGGAGTAAGATGAAATCTCAGAGTGGTTTTAGTTTACATTTCCCTGATGACTAAAGATATTGAACATTTAAAGAGTATTTCTCATTCATTTGTATTTCATCTTTAGCAAACTCCCAGTTCAGCTCCTTGCCCCATGCTTTAATTGAGTTGTTAGTCTGGTTTCTTTTTCTATTTAGTTTTTTGAGTTCTTTGTATATTCTAGGCGGTAGCCTTTTGTCAAAAGTGTACCTTATAAAGACTTTTTCCCATTCTATAGGTTGCTTCTTCACTTAAATGATAGTATCCTTTGCTGTACAGAAGGATTTTAGCTTCATGTGGTCCCATTTGACAATTATTGTAGTCCTGTTTTAGAAAGTCCCTTCCTGTGTCTTCTATTGGCTTCAACTATACACATGTGCCTACATACACACACACACACACACACACACACACACCCATATTATGTGTATTTTTCAGTAGGCTTTTGAACTAATTTTTAAAAAAGGGACTTAATTGTAATGTGCCCTAATAGTTTAATGTGTCTTACAAGTATTTGTCCCTTAGTAGCTAGTAAATTATATTTCATAGTCTAGAGGAAAGTCTTTGGTAACTTATCCAGAACAATGTTCACAGTTCAATAGTTCTGAATTCAGACTGGATCACTAATACCATAAAGCTTAACATAAAAATGTAAATGGTATAAGCTCCATGTTTCTTATCTGGGAAAGGGGATTAAAAGGGAGAGTGTAGACAGCGTTTGAGTAATGACTATTGAAAAGTCGGGTGTTTGGAGTTCTAAGGGATCACTGAGGCAGACTGTTCTTTTGAGTAAGAGATTCATTTGAAGGCATGTTAATACCATGGGCAGGCAGACAGAAAGAAAGCAGGCTGGCAGGGGCTCTGAGAAGAGCTCAGATCTATGAACCCGAGTGGGGTCTCTTTTTACAGATCTAAGAGGAAGGGGAAGTTTCTTGTAGCTGGGCTGTCTCTAACTCTTGGAAATCAGCAGAAGGTGAGGGCATTCCAGGGAAGGAACGTACACTCTGAGGATGGGGGGGGGGAGGGTACATGTAGTACTGGGCACCCATGGCACTGCTGTGGGATGTACCACAATGGCGCCTATTAACCTTCTGATGTCCTGGAATCCCGCAGCCTGTTTTCTCTAAATTTCCTTGGGGAAGTGGGAATCTGGGTCCCTAGGGAGTCTGCTTCAGAGTTAGAGGTTCACAGACAGGCTTAGGGAAGCAACTTACTATTTCCTTTACAGCAGTGATAAGAAGCTGCTGCAGGTGGATGGAGCCTGACCAGCCCTTAGGCTCAAACTTAGCTACTACATGAGACAATGAATTTGAAATCCTAATACCACACCTAGCACACAGCATACGCTTAATAAATGCTAATCTAAATGTGTGCAGAAATATAAGCCTACACAAATAATAAGTGGCCCAAGGGTACCTAGCTGATTAGCTGGGACAATTTGTACTAAAAAATCAGCTCTCTTAATTCCTACCTGAGGGTTATTTTCTGTTGCTCATTAATATTGGGTATGCATGAAGTCCTTTTAGATGACTGGTTGGCAAGGCACAACCATAGATCTTTAAAAGCAAACTAAAGTTTTATGTTTGAGTAGAGACTTGCTAGATCAAAATTTATACTTTCAAGAACCCTCTTGGGGCTGGATAGATGTCTCAGTAGTTAAAAATACTAACTGCTTTTGCAAAGGACCTGGGTTTGGTTCCCGTACCCACATGGAGGCTAACAGCTATTCAGAACTCTAGTTCCTAGGGGAATTCGATCCTCTCTTCTGACCTCTGTGGTCATTAAATGACATAGGTGCACTTACAAATATGTAGATCATACAATCATACACATAAAAATAAAAATAATCAATAAAATATATGAAGAGAAGTTCCACTTAATGAGATGGCTCAGCAGGTAGAAATAATTGCAGCACAAACCTGAGGACTTGAGTTCTATCTTCAGAGCCCACATAAAAGTGGACAGTGAGGACTGACTCCACAAGTTGTCCTCAGATCTCTACATGTTCAGAGGAGTACATGCACCCACACACATGCCCACGCACTCCACAAAAATAAATATCATAAAAGAATTCTCCCATATTAAAAGGCTTGGTAAGGTGGGATAGTTTGGTGACCAAGAGCCTAGGCACTGGGACTAAGGACAGTTACATCTAAACCCAGCTACTGTCATGTATAATCAGCTTCAAATCTACATTGAAGACCCTGCTATCACAGTAGGTTCTTGCAAGGATCAAAGAGAAAACATTTGAAACTCTTAGCATCATGCCCACAACAGAATAACTGAAAACAAACCAAGAACTAAGAACCAAGCAAGCAAAGTGATTTCCACTGTCTGAATTTAGCCCAATAGGAAGAGACAGAAACGGTGCTGAAAGGCAAACATACAGGCTCCCCAGAGGGCACCTGAGTGCTGTGCTGAGCACCTGAGTGCTGTGCTGAGCACCTGATCCGTGGGGATTCAGACAGGGCTGGTTGTTGTTAATGTTATCCATCTGCTAGGCTGCAGGAAGCCCTAGAGTTGTTTCCCCAGGAGTATTCATTTGAGCTGATTAAATCTTTTCTAACATGCCATTGGCATCTGTTACATTCTTCAGTGCTATTTATATTGGTTTGCTATTATGCTGTTTACCTTAAACAGTTTTGTTCTTTTCAAAAGAAAACATATAAGTCTTCTGTGAAGGTCTGAGGCACATTTGAATGAGCACTGTTTTGCCCTCCCAGCAAGTGTGACGATAAATGAATGTGGGAGTGTGGGAGGGCCATGGAACCAGGACTCTGCTCCCTGCTGTGCGGGCCTTTCTGATACCCTGAGAATCTATCTGATTCTTGGGTTCCTTATTAATAATTTTACTAAAATTTTTAAGATTTATTTATTTATTTATGTTGTGTGTGTTTGTGTGTGCATAAGAGGTGTATGCGGATGCGCATGAAAATGAAAGGACAGAAGAAGGCTTGCCCAGCTTCTTACATAGGTGCTGGGATCCAAACTCCAGTTCTCATGGTTGTCCAGCAAGTGCTCCTAACTATGGATCCATCTCTCCCTCCTCCAGCTTCTTGTTCATTCTTCTTAAAGGGAAGAGTCTAGATGTGATCATTTCTGTGCACTTTTCTCCTCAGAAATGCTCTGACTTGTTTGGTGCAAAAGGCACATTGGCCAGAAGTGCATGAGGGAGCAAACATAGCAGATAAACCATTTACGTTCGTTTTTGGACTTCACCAGCAGCTACTCTGACAAAAGGCATACGGCTCTCATTTCATACACGATGGAAATCAAAATGGGGATAGTAGACACTGACGCCAAACAGACCAGATTAAATATATATGTAAATGAAGCGAGTAGTTAGTGTTTGTCCAGCTGATTATGAACCACGAAAGCAGTTTTCAGTACCTGGTAATGTTTCACACCACCTTTAGTAGAACCCTCTAGAATAGGTAGAAATACTATGTCCATTTTGTATATAAAATATAAGGTAAAAAAGTCTAGCCAAGTATGTTAGTAAGGCCTGTAATCCTAGCACTCAGGAGACTGAAGCAAGAGCCTCATGAGTTCAAGGCCAACTTAGGCTACATAATGAGACTCAGTCTCAAAATATCAAAAGACAACAAAAAAAGGGTGTATGGCTTCCTAATTCACACTTTGTGTTTGAGTCTCATACTAATACTCTCGCTATTCTGTTGCTGAGTAAACTCAGACACAAAGCACATTAACTTGACATATTTACTCAGGTTTCTATGTCCAACTGGAGCAGGTCTCTTTTTAAAAGAGAATTCGTTTTCTCACTTTTCTCTAGGATACCTTTTACACCAGAACTCTTAATCTTCCATTTCCTTGCATTTTATTTAACTGCAAAAATCCCAGTTTCCCATTTTGCTACACAGACACACCATGCCACGGAGATGCAAGCATTCCTAACCTTCCTGTGCCCCACGACACAGGAGCTTCCCAGGAGAGCGAAGGCTGTGTGGTGCTCACCAAATCCACTCTGCTACGACTCAGGAGCGCCCCCTCTGGCTTTGTCTAGCATTTCACTCTGTCACCCTTTACTACGTCGTCAGCGTCTGACTCGCGCTCTCTCCTTTCCCGCATCCTCCTCCTTTCTTCCTCTGCTCCCTTCACCTCATGTCTCCCTCCTCTTCTTTCCCCTTACCTTCCCTACATCTTCCCTCCTTCTTTCCTCCTTCTTCCTTCCTTTTTTCCTCCCTTCTTTCCTTTCTTTGTTTCATCCCTTCCCTCTTCTGTTTCTCCCTCCCTCCCTTTCTTCCTTCCTTCCTTCTTTTTAAAACTCCAGGCATTCGTTACTATACATAAAGTCTTTAACTGAAATTAAGATGGAATACAGGATCTACTGTTTTCTACTAATTTGACCTTTTTGGATTAAAAACTGCAATCAGGGGGACTGGAGAAATGGCTCAGTGCTTAAGACCACTGGCTGTTCTTTCAGAGGACTGCATTCAATTCCTAGCACCCACATGGTGGCTAACACATCTGTAATTCAAGTTCCAGGGGATCTGAGACCCTCTTCTGACCTCCGTGGACATTGCACAACATGGGTGCACTCTTATATACATGCAGGCAATACACTCATACACATCAAAATAAAAATAATAAATAAATAAAGTATTTTAAAGATTGCAATAAAAGGCAGATTCAGTATTTTTTCATCTCTGGCAAATCACTTCTGTCAGCCTAGAGACAAGCTCTGTATCATACATCTTTAAAGCAAACTTCTTCAAATCCATGTCTTCATCTCCTATTCATCACCGCATATCTTTTCATAATCAAACTTAACATAAGCGTTCTCCATTCCTAATGCATCTTCTTCCTCATTTCATTCTTTCCCCAACCAACTCCATGTTGGGCTTCCCTAACCTCGTGCCTCTCACAAGGTCACCAGGACCTCCATATTGCCAACTCTAATGACCTCTCCCTTTATGTCTTGATCCCTTAGCTGCAATGAATCAGGCTAACATCACTCACCTCCACACATCTCCTCTCCTGACTGCTGTCAGCCTGCGCTCTTTTTAGTTTTCCCCCTGGCCTTCTGGCTGCTCTTGCTCACTGTACTTAATACTACCACCGTCAGTGGTAGAGTTCCTCAGGGGCCAGCTCAGAATCTTCTTCTTTCTTTCTACATTTTCCGTGGCTATGAAACATGTGTGTTCTGATCATCTCAGATACTTATGTCCAGACTGTTTAGCATTGCTGGTGGGTTTCTCATCCAGCCCATGGTACTTTATACCCCACGAGGAATCTTTGACAAACCTTTTCTGAGGGAAGAACACTTCTGTAGCATTCAGATTACATGGAGGTGTTACACCTGTCCACCTGAACCTGCCATTTGTAGCCTGGTAGCCTTATCCTGGATGTTTTTTAAGGTACAGATTCTTGAGTTTACAGTTGAATCTGAACTGATAGACTCTCATGGTAAGCCTCAAAACTGTTTAGCTGATGTCCCCAAGTGATTTTCCCTGCAAATCAGTGGCTGTCATGGAGGCATATGCCCAGAGTGTCACATATGAGAGATTGAAATCCACCTTCTACCCTAGTGTCCCTTGAAAATATGTCAGCTTGGTGAGAAGTACCAAGAATAACTGTTTGTATAATTTTGTTAATAGCCATTCCATGATTGCATACCCCTTCAGGAAACATATTGGCAAACTGAAATACTGAACTGGTAATCAGAATATTTTTAATTGTATTGGACTCCTATGACAATGTAACATATTGTGGTAATATCAAATGTGATCTATAACTTCAGGTGCCTTTGCAGTTATTCCGAGAGTAACATTAAGTTTTCTTAGTGCAATCAATGTTTTACATTCATTGCTCTTAGCCACCAGAAATTAATTCTGAATATAAAATATAATCATACATATTTGCATGTGTCTCTATATTGTGGTCATATGCCTTCTTTATTGTGTTTTTAAATATATAAACTGAACCGTATGTTTCCTTTGTCTTTTCTCTTGAAAATTATTGCTCTTGATACATTTAGAGGCTTTGTTCTACTGGACAAAGTAGAGCTATTTTATTTTATTTGACTCATATACTTGCTTCCATATTTTGACTATTATGAGCAATCCAACAGAAATTGTGCCTGTTCTTGGACAC
This sequence comes from Eospalax fontanierii, assembly GCA_035773235.1. Lineage (NCBI taxonomy): Eukaryota > Metazoa > Chordata > Mammalia > Rodentia > Spalacidae > Eospalax > Eospalax fontanierii. The sequence continues at coordinate 77,386,561 of CM069526.1, forward strand.
ATGTCAGAATGTATCTGTGGGATAATGGTCTGCAAATAGCACGTGCCATGGGGTCATTTTGGTCCCTTCACTTGACAATTTCCAGGGATCCTTATAACTGTGTTCTGTACAGCTTTCTTTGGAGATCCTCCTGTTTCAGCAACATTAGAACATGTGAATAAAGGGCCTCATTAGATGCATGCCAGCTTTGTGCTTACAGTGCCTCATCAGCAGTGCAGAGGAGAAAGAAGGCCCTGGAATAAGAAGCGAAGGTCGATGCATGCCAAGTCTCAGAGGATGATAAATGTTTATAGCCTATTTCTCCACTTTGCAATGGCTACGTCCTTTTATGAGCTTATATGGGGGAAAGAATGCATTAATTTTCTTCTTCTCAATTACGTTATCTAAGCTTAAGGTGTTTCTGAGAGTTCTATATTTTCTCAGGTGTGCTTAAAACACACTGAAGTATAGCCTGGTATTTTCCATCATGAATGTTTATTTTTAACAAGCTTTTTGGGCTTTTACTTTGAAGTGATCTCATGGTGTTCAGCAGAATCTGCACATACACATTTCCAACCACATCACTGCTAAGACTGCAAGTGAAAATCCTACTGTAAGAGGGTAACGGGGCAAGTTTTTCTTTGCTACTAAGAAGATGGAAGACTCCCTGACAAGGATTTTATTTTCATTGTAGTGGGCTGTCAGCATAGCCATTTATCATTGCCTGCATTAATAAGGAAAGAACAGAAGACAGACGGCTTGCTGCCAAACAGCTTGGGGATGTCCCCGCTGCACAGATCAATCAGCCAGGCACACTGGCTATTGTCTGCTCATCAATTCATTTTCATTGAGTTTCAAGACAGATAACACCAGGCCTTTTTCTGAGGCATGATCCTAAACTACCTTCTATCCTCGCTTTCCATGCCAACCTTTTAAATCCCATCGGAGGCTCATCACTGTGGCATATTGTGTTTAGATTAAGGGACTTCCCTGGAAATCAGCTTGTGGCAGACCACTGTTCTTTTCCACTGTCTGTGTGCACAGCAGTCTTAAGAATCTTTCAAAAGTAATAGGCAGAAGGGATTAGCATCAGGCACATCAGACATGCAAAGGAAAAAAGCATAATAAATTAAACAAAGCAAAACAAAAAGTGCTTTCAAAACGACAGGGAGACACAGGTCACAGAGGAGAGCCATGACATTCATTTCCATTTGGCTGTTGCAGTGGACATTCATATTCTTTTATGGAGAATTCGTTCCCCTTTCATGCAGAAGAGCTTTCTGAATTTTTGCTGTTTTTAAACAAACAAGTCCTGTGCATCTTCCAGAGCTTTTGGATGGACTTCACAGCCCTCTGCAGCATTGGAGCAATGGACCACAGGATGGTAGAGCACAGCATCTCTTTCTCCAAGCCAGAGAGATTGCTCATAGAGACTCAATCACACAACAGAATCAAGGGGTTATTATTAGGATTTCTACAATTCTTGCATATTTGGGGGACAGAAGGTCAAAATGGTAAGAGTATAAAAATACAGCCCCCAATGACCACTACACAGAGCTCGAGTCTGCAGCTACCAGCCCTGGGACTGGAGTACCAGGCAGAGGGAAGTCAGCTCTTGGAGCCTCTTGAGGGTGCCTGGCAGAAACCCCACTAGAAGCAAGATTGTCTGTGGATTAAGTGAGCTAATAAAATTCTCAAAACTTTTTTCTGAAAGCACCATGAATTGTGTTTATGTTAAAATATAAATGATGCTCACTCAGGCAAAAGTCCATTGTTGAACTGAGAGCCCTGAACACCAAATATCAAGTGTCAGATACCAAATACTGAAGTTTCAAAATATTCAGTAGTTTCATATATATTCCATAGCTGTGTCTCTTTGTCTTGATCTCTGTCTTTGTCTGGATTTCCATCTCTTTCTCTGACTCCATCTTTATCTCTCCTGAACCAATATTTTTCTGATTTGCACAGTTAGGTATATGTGTCCTCTCAAAGTCATAAATTGTCATCATCATCATCCAAGACACTTAGCAAAGTTTCACATACTTGAAAATGGAAGGAGATTAAAATATATCAAAAATAAAAGAAAAAATATTCTTTATGACCAATTCAATATATGTTATTTATAAGGCACATATGGCACTTATATCCAAACTTGTGGGTCCATTTTTGTATATGTATAGGGAGTTTATTACCCCATTGCCTTATAAGCGTCATAAGATCTACATAAATATGCTTTCCTGCATCCTCCCCCTCAACTTTAGAAAATCTTCTGAATTTTTATGCATTTCATACAATATATCTTGCCCAAATAGTTTTTAAGCTAGAAAATATCAAAATACCATCTTATTAAATCTCTGTTTTAATCATATCCTATGCTTTGACAAGTCAAGAATAGGCTTGCACTTAGGGCAACTGTTGGTGAGACAATATGGATTAGAACATTTGATAAAGTAATCATTAAAGCTAAGGGGAAGAAGTTAAATAAAAGCACCAGAATCATCACAGAGAGGGGAGAATTAGCCCTCAAAGGCAGGACTGGAGACGCAGTGTCTGGATTTGGTATTTTGGAGGACGAGAACATCAAGACTTAAGAGTACTTCTGAAGCCTTAAAAAGGGCACTGACTAATCTTGTAGAGGACCAGGGTCAGTTACCTTCACCCACATGGCAGCTAACAACCACCTGCAACTCCAGGTCCAGAGGATCTGATGCCCTCTTCTGACCTCCATGAGTGCATTAACATACATGTAGGCAATAAACTATGCATAAAATAAAAATAATAAATGAAATATTTTAAAAGCTCCATGCAATTTATGTTGGACAAGGTGATTGTATTCTAAGATGAAGAGTAAATTATAAGTAAAACCTTACTCATATGAGCTAATCTTAATTAAGAAATACCTGGAAATCCCAGAAAAATGTCAACGGGCAAAACAAATTTAAAGGAATCCCAGACTACTAAAACTCTATGAGGTATAAGAAAGAACTGCCCCCACCACCAATGAAAATCTTTTTTTACAGGAAATTAACATCATCTTAGGCCACAAGTTATTTCTACAAATTTCAGAAACTATGACTGTCACACAATTAAAGACAAGAAGACACACCAGGAATTAAGACAGCACAAAAAGGAAATATTGGGGAGTGACACAAAAAGGAAAATGTAAAGCCATAGAGTTTTCAAATACCAGAAGTAGACAATATAACCAAGTTTATAATTTCAAGGAGCTAAGGGATATGCCCGAAATAATACAAAATAAATCCAAAAGAAACTGTAGAATGGAAAACTATTGAAGTTTAGGAACTCGGTGGCTAGGCTGGAAAATTATTGAAATTTAGGGACTCAGTAGACAGACCGAATAGTAAACTCTACCCCATTCAAGAGGGAATTGGTAAAATAAAAGATGTCAGAAGAAAACATTGTACGAATTTTAGTAATTTAGAAAAAAATGACCCAAGAGGCAGAAAACAAGGTGAGAGACAGAAGAAATAGCCCAAATGCCTGACTTCATTGGAATCCTACTAAAATAGGAGAGGTTGAAATGGGAGAAGAAACATTTGGTAAGATATATCTAGTAATCCTAAATTTATCAACTACATCAGTTTACAAAAGAAAGAATGCTTAAGAAAGAAAACAAAAAAGAAATATTGTGAAAAGAAACTTAACAGTACACAGAAATCCCAGAAAATTATTTTTAAAAAGGCAACAGTTTTGTTGATATCTGACTTGTCAACAGCGACACAAAAGGACAACAGTATGTGAGGTAAGAGTAGGGGTAGGGGAGTAGAGGGGGTCAGGGGTAGATTAATCAAACCTACGGAGGTTTGAACAACTTTATAGATACCCATTTGGCAGAAAGTGATTTAAAAACATAATTAAAAAGGGGGTTTGAAGCTCTAGAGATGGCTCTGTGCCTAAAGGCACTAGCTGCTGTTGCAGAGAACCTGGATTCAATTACCAGCATCCACATAGTGGCCATCAGCTGTCTGTAACTCCAGTTCTATGGTATCTTACCCTACTGGCCTCTGCAGGCACAGCAAGCTTGTGGTACACTTGCATATTTGCAGGCAAAACACTCATACACATAAAATAATAAATAAAAAAATTTAAAAAGAGAATTCCAACCAAGTTTCCCTGCATAGGTGGACAATGGTGCTCCCAGAAGACATGAGTTAGTAAACAAAAATCACATGGTGTAATTGATCAAGGAGGCTCAAAAGGTCTCCAAAATAGCATGGGCTATTGCTATTGCCCTTGGTTACCCACCACAACTAAATGGTAAGACCTTATTCATAAAGACCACATACTTTGATTGCAGAACATAGAAATCAATCTCAAACCTACCAAGATACTTCCTTTTGGCTTGCTAGTTTCATAGTGCCAGACAGTGCTACGCAGGTTGCTGGGGGAGAAAAGACATCAGTGGTCTTACCCAGGGCTAGACACTGAATGCTACAGTACTGACCTGCTAGGCAAGATGTGCCCAATGGTGCTATGGTAGCATGACCATTATGGGGTAATTGACAACTTTCTGATGGGGTTTGAGGCTTGCTCCACAGGAAGGAATTCATACCTAGCATTGCAAACCTAGTCAAAAGCCCATGGCTGATGGAGGAATCTACTATTGTTAACTTACTAAATGGTCACGTTGTCAAACTACCTTTTGAATATTTATATTCATATCCATAGACCTAAACTGTTCTCAGCCTTGGTCAGAGAAGCTTCATTTTGTAATGGTCGGGGGCTAACCTAGAGACACATATCTGGTCAAAACTGATACAAGACAGAGAATAAGTGGTGATGAGTGCTCAGCCCTAAATGGGACATTGCTATTGACCTTCCTCCAAGACAGGGAACGTCAGAGTGAGTACAGGCAGAAAGAATGTAGGAGCTGATGAAGAGGAGTGCTCTGAAATGCTTCTTCTGAACATAATGCAGCGATTGCACTCATGAACTCAGAGCAGCTGTGGTTACGTAACCCCACAAGACCTGCACAAAACCAAGCCAATTAATATTCCATTATGAATGGGGGGAGAGCTCGCAGGATCCTAGCCCTAAACAAGGAACTGTTGGCAGTTGGTGGCTTGCTGAGGAGAGGGATAGCCATTTCTCTTTAGAGTTGTGGCCACTAGTAGGTTGTTTATGTTCCAGTTGACCAAACACCCATGGACATATAAGCAACAGTAATCAGATGCAATGGGGTATTTTATTTTATTTTTATATTTTATTTATTGTTTTTATTTTATGTGTATGAGCATAGCATTGTCTGCATGGATGTAAGTGCATACAATGCCTACAGAGTTCAAAAAAAGCATTGGATTCCCCTGGAACTGCAGTTATGGATGGTTGTTAGTCTCCCTATGAGTGTGGGGAACCAAACCTGGGTCCTCTGCAAGAGCAGTTAGTGCTCTTAACTGCTGAGCCATCTTTCCAGTTCCTGAAATGAGATTTTTAAAAAAAGGAATAGAAAGAGGACATGCAATTGGAAGGGGAATGTGTTGGGAAAATCCAGGGGATTTGGCAAGGGGAAATGAAGAGCAGAGAGGATATAACACATTCTATTACTGCATATAATTCTCAAAGAATAAATAAAAATACAATATTCAATGAAAAAGAAAATAAAGAACAAAAGGAGTTAATATACAAATGATAACTGCACAGTCCTGGGGAAAATAATAATTTGAATGAAAGACATTTTAGATGAATAAAATGGAGATAATTTGTTATCAGTAGATCTTCAACAAATTTATTACATAAGAGTCCTTTTCTGACAGAATCATATTGCATGAAGATAAGAGATATAGAATGAAGCCTAAGAAAACTGTTGCTGGAGCTGACAAGATGGTTCAGCAGGGAAAAACACTTGCTTCACAACCTGATGACCCAAGTTTGAATCCTGGAACCCATGTAAAAAAAACAGATGCTGTGCTGTTTATTTGTAATCCCAGCATTCCTGTGGTGAGACAAGAGGCAGAGACAGGAGAACTGGTGAGAAGCTCACAGGCCAGCTATCCAGGAGTATTCTGCATGGCAGATTCAGCAAGGTGGAAGAAGAAAACTGACTTTATTCAGAGAATTTTCCTCTGACTTCCAAACACGCACCATAGCATGTGTGTGCCTGCACACACACAGTAATATTAATATTAGTAATAAACAAGGAAACCCATTTAAAGCATGGGTGGATCCAACTGAATATTGCCTACTTAAATAATTTCTTATGTGACTTAAAATAGATGATAAATAAAATATATGACCGCAAAGAATACATTAATTGAGAAAGAATAAATGAGGTAAAAGTGTTTTCAAAATACATGTATTATTAAGGAGGAGGTAAAAGAGAGAACACTACTGACAGAGACAAAACACAGTCTTTCCCCATTTTCGTCATCAGTGCAAGGAGAGAGACACGGCACTCACAGACCGGAATGCTCAATTTTGTAAATATGCTAACTATTCTCCAATTGATCTCTAGCATTTTCTGTAATCCTAATAAAGATGACAAATTTTTTTTTGTGGAACTTAACAAGTTTATTTAAAATTCAGTGCAGAAATGGAAAAAGACATTAACCGATACAATCTTTTTTTTAATCAATATCTATTTTTATTGAATTTTTGTGCATTTCATACAGTACATCTTAATCCTGGTTAGACCTGCTCCCACACCCGCATACCCTACCAGATTTCCTGCATCCTGTCACATATGTTCAGGTCTATTGAGTCAAGTTTGTGTACCCAGATGTCCTTTTGTGTAAGTTAATCCACTGGAGTACTATGCAAACTCAATCAGAGAAAAACCAAGCACAGAACTGGGAAATGGGCATCAGGCCCAAACTTAGCTGGGGAACTAGGGGCAGCTGATAACTGCGGGATTAGGGGAAGCTGATCTTCTTTAACCAATACAACCTTAAGAAAACCAAGGCTGTTGTTAAAACAATAATAATTTCAACAAGGATACTAGTAAAGGATAGGCATTCAGACTAACAGGGCAGAAGAGAAGCTCAGAAACATTTCTACACACACAAACATGCTTGGCTTATGATAAAAGCAATAATTCTGACTAGATTTCAGTCTGTAGTGCTATACCTGGAACTATGTGAAAAAGAAAACAAAATTTAAAACATTAGCTAGATTTCTGATATATACAAAAAATAATAATGGTTTCAGAAGAAAATTTAAGTAACTATCTTCATGACTGCACAAAAGAGACCAGTTTAACCAAGAGTACGTAAAACATTAAACACAAAGGAAAATATTGATAAATTTTACTATATTAAATGATAAAATTCCATTCTTCAAAATAAACCATGGAAACTGTTTTTAAAAGTCACAGAGTTGTGGAGGATATGTTTAAAAGATACAACAACAACAAAAACGACACACACAGCGTACACAAAAGATTGTCAATCATAAGATATACAAAATACATACAGGATACTTCAACAGGCAGTTGACACAGGAGTATCTGTATGACTCTGAATATGGAATGATACTGAGATTCTGGAGTAATACAGAGACTCCATAATGAGCTACAACCAAATGTCACCAGAAGGTTAAAACATAAATTAAAGAATACCATTTGGTTGCAGAGATGACTCAGCCATCAAGAACACATATTGATCCTGCAGAAGACCTTTGCCCCATGTCAGTCAGCTTACAACCACCTGTAACACCAATTCCAGGGAATTCAATGCCCTCTTTTGGCTTCTGTAGGTATTATACACACACACACACACACACACACACACACACACACACACAAATAAATAAATAAAATAGAAAACACATCATAAAATGAATACCAAATGAAATGTATTAAGAGCATACCTCATACAATTCAGGTATAAACCATACATTGGTATTAACGCTGTGGGAACAGTTAGGTGGTAAAGACAAGGCTGAACTGTGCATACCCTCAGTGTTTCAGCCTCAGTTATTGTGCTTCTAATTGTATACTCAGCAGAAATCCATGTATAAGTGTAACAGTAACAGAAACTAGAATATGCAGAGGAACCTATTTTTATAGTAGCCCTTAACTGTGAAACAATTCAAATAACCTGTCAGAATACAGATAAATAATGGTGATATAGTTCTAGAATAAGCACATAATAAAGAAAATGAACAACATATTTAAGACAACAGTAAGAGGGATAAAATCTCAAAACACAATCAAAAGTAGCCAGGTAACATATTATATATCAAGTGATCCCATCTATAGAGTTCACAAATAAGTAATATGAATATATAGTGTTTAATAGATGAGAACATCTGAGAAAATTATCAAAAAGCATAGACATTAATTAATGTTGAGAACAAAAATGATAAGCAAAATGATTTGAAGTGAGGGTTCTTGATATGTGATAAATACTTCAGTGTGTCTTTCAGCAGCTTGTTAAACTTTGCATTTGAATTCATTCGATGGATGCAGCTTACACACCACCATTATAATGCTTCAAAATCAATGGATCTACACAGCCTCTAGCTGTAGTTCATACCCTGAGGTATCTCGATACAGATCCCTGCTTAAGATGCTTAGATTTAACTCCAGCTCTTTCTTAAGAGGAGTGTTATAATTTCATTTCTGTTGCTGTCAGAAATTCCCTGATGAAAAGTAAGTTAGGGAAGGAGAGAGTTTACTTCAGCTTACAATTCCAGATCACAGCTCATCACTGAGAGAAGTCAAGGAAGGAATGTACAGTTAGGCCTACTGATTGCTCACCTCCAACCACAAACCCATTCCATGACCACAGCGGGAACCATGGAGAATATGGCTTGCTTGCTGGAAGGCTGGATTATCGTCAGCTAGCTTTCTTACATAGTTCAGGACTACCTTCCTAAGGAATGGTGCTACCCCCAACGGGCCCTCCTATATCAATTAATAGTCAAAGCAATCTCTCACAGACACGCTCACAGGTCAATGTGATCTAGGAAATTTCTCAATTTAGATTCTCTTCCTAGATAATTCTAGATTGTGTCAAGTTAACAGTTAATGATAACCAGGACAAGAAGAGTGACCCCAAATCCCATAAAGTCATTCTTTTTCGTGCCCTATTTTGTCATTGATGTGGAAAACCACACACACACACACACACACACATACACACACACACACATACACACACACTACTTGAGCTGAAGTTGAGGAAAGAAAATGAGTGTCAAAGTTTTTTAATTGAATCTTTGTGTATTTCATACAGAACATCTCGATCAATTTTAAAAACATCTCCATACCACCTTCTCCACTGGCACCTCCCCTCTCATGGTCCCCCAACTGAAATCCATACATTCTGTCATATGGGTTAAGGCCTATTTTGTCAATTTAGTGTCCCCAGATGTTCCTCAGTGCAAGGTTGCCCACTGAGGTCCAGTCAGCCGACCTAGAGTCTTTCATTTTAGGAAGGTCTGCTCTTACTCATCCAGCAGTAATCAGTTGCCAATATTTCTTTATCTAAGATTGGGGTCTGCTGTCCATTTCCCAGTTCTATGCTGAGTTTTTGTTTTATTGGTTTGCATTGGTCTGGTGTATGCTACCATCATTGCTGTGATTTATACAAGCAGGGCTCCAGGAGCTTGTAGGATTCTATTTTCATATGGTCACGCACCTCCTCCTTGGCTCTTGCAATCTTTCCGCCTACTCTTCTGCAATGGCCCCTGACCTCTGAGTGGGTGAAGTTTAATATAGGAGTCTGCTCAAGGACCAGAATTCTGCAGACCCTTAATCCATATGCTTTAGCCATTTTTGGCCTTTTGTGTTCCTGGCCCTTTGTTGCATGATAGAGCTTCATTAATAAGATTTGAGAGATTCATTAGTGACCTCTTTACTCTTATTCCACGTTCTGTGAGTCTTAGGTTGTAGAGTCTTAGGTTGCATTGTAGATGTACCTCTTAGGCGTGGGCAATTCACAGACAATGTCAGTGTGTGACCAGTTGCTACAACTCTGTAGTAGCCTCCATCTGATACAAATGAAGCTTCTTTGATGAGTGGTAACTGGAATATTTGTCTGTAAATATGAGGATACATATTTTGCACATAATAAGAAATTACATTAGTCTAGGGATGTGATAGTCAGGGTTTTCTCTAAGATCTATGACCTCTTCAGCCATGTGTATTTGGCTATGATTACAGTACCACACATGCACATGAGTTTTCTCCCATTGAGTAGGTTTTCATTCCAATTAGATAGTTGTTGATTGCCCCCAAGATAAAGGTGCCATTACTTTATCAATGCCATCAGTTATGTGATGTGCTAGTTATTGATGTGTTCAGTAGGTCTCTCTTCAGAGGAAGTGGCTTCCAGGTCAATTCCAACTTCATTGCTCTAAATCCTCTGTTGGAAGTATGTTCTGTATTTAGCAATAGGGTCTTATCTTCAAGCTCTGGGAGGTAATCTAGGGCTGTAGCATAAGCCTGTGTAATTTTTGGAGTCTCTTGGGCTACCATGGCCAACAACTAAAAAAAAGTTATTCCTATCTGTCATTGTTTCTTGTTATGTAACCTTCAGCTATATACATGGACTTCTTCAGAGATATTGTATGTGAAATTTGTCATGAGGTCATTGGACTAATATGATTCCTTCTGCTTTTGTACACTAACTAGGCATTATCTCTATCCTCTCTCTCTCCCTATCTAACAGTTCCTGCATTTCTTCCCCATTTAAAGTGTCCCAATTTTCTCCATTTATCCCTTGATAATATCAGTCTATTATGGCACCACCTCTCTTGAGCTCCTTCTTTCCCTTTATCCCCATCTTTTATAGCTCTCCCTCCCCCTCTTATTTAAATACCCAAATTCTATCTATTTCTCCCTTAACCACACAGTCTCCTACTATTCTTCTCTCTCAGGATCCTTCTTTACTTCTACCTCTCATTTCCTTTCCAACATCAGGTTGCATACTAACATATAAGAACTTGTTGATAGGATTCACAAATGAGGGAAATCATATGCCATTTGCTTTTCTGAGTCTGTGTTAACTCAATTAGTTTAGCAGTTTCTAGTCTCATCTGTTTACCTGCATGTGTCATGATTTTGTCTTTCTTTACTGCTGAGTAGAACTCCATTGTGTAAATGGCCACATTTTCACTATACACTCATCAGTTGAGGGACACTTAGGTTGCTTTCATCCTAAGCTACTGGGAAGAGCAGTAGATATACTGGATATACAAAAGTCTCTGCAATAGGATGAGTCCTTTGGGTATATGCCAATGAGTGGTGTAACCCCGTCAAAGGGTAGGTTCATTTTTAGTTTTTGAAGAGTTCTCCACTCTGCGCTCCACAGGGGTTGTACAAATTTACAATCCCACTGGCAGTGAGTGAGCATTCCTCTTTTGCCATATCTTCTCCAGCATTTGGTATCATTTATTCTCTTGATCTTAGTTATTCTGTCATTCTGTCTTGGGTAAGATAAAATCTTAAATTGATTTTAATTTGCACATTTCTCTAATTAGTAATGGCGTTGAACACTTTTTAAGATGTTTCTTAGCCATCTCTATTTCTTCTTTTGAGAATTCTCTGCTGAGATCCATACCCATCTTTTTAACTGAGTCACTTGTTTTCTTGATTCTTTGTTTTTTGAGTTCTTTATATATTCTGGATGTTGACCCTCTGTCAGATGTGTCACTGGTGAAGATTTTCTCCCATTCTGTGGGTTTTCTCTTCACTTCCTTGGTTGTTTCTTTTACTGAACAGGAGCCTTTTAGTTTAATGAGGTCCCACTTGTTGATTATTGACCTTAATTCCTGAGTAACTGATGTCAGATTCAGAAAGTCCTTTCCTACATCTATATCTTGGAGTTTACTACCAATGCTTTCTTCTAAAAGTTTCAGAGTTTCAGTTTCACATTGAGGTCTTTGATCCATTTGGAGTTGACTTTTGTGCAAGGTGGAAAATAAGGATCCAATTTCATTCTTCTACAGGTGGAGATCCAGCTTTGCCAGCACCATTTGCTGAAGATGCTTTCCTCCAGCGAGTGTTCTTGGCCCCTTTGTCAAATATTAGGTGGCTAAAATTGTGTATACTCATGTTTGTGCCTTCAATTACATATCATTTGTCTGTGGGTCTAGTGTCAGTACCATGTTGTTTTTACAAGAACAACTCTGTAATATGGTTTGAAATCTGTTATATTAATCGCCCACCTGCCCTGCATTGCTCATTGTACTCAGGATTGCTTTGGGTATCAAGGGTCTTTTGTGCTTCCACATGAATTTTAGGATTTTTTCCTATTTCTTTGAAGAATGTCAAGGGATTTTGAAATGGATTTCATTGAATTTACATATTGCATTTGGTAGGATGGTAATTTTTACAATATTAATTCTTCCAGTCCATGAGCTTGGGAGGTCCTTATGTCTTCTCGTGTTCTTATCATTCTCTTTCTTTAAAGATCTAAAATTTTCATTGTAGAGATCATTAATATCTTTGATCAGGTTTATTCTGATATAGTTTTGCTTTTGAGTCTATTCTGAATGGGAGGTTTCCATGTACTCTTATTCCAATTGTTTGTTATGGTATATAGAAAGGTTATTCATTTTTGTAGATTAATTTTGTAACCTGCTACTTTACTGAATATGTTAATCATTTCTAGGAGTTGTCTGTTGGAATTTTTGGCATCTCCTAGGTACAATATCATGTCACCTGATATTGTACCTGATATTCTGGTACTCCTATAACAAGCCAGGTATCCCTTGCATGAACACTGGCCAGCTCCAAGTGTTCAGGTGAATGTGGAGTGTGGAGCTAGGAGGATAACTGAGGCTTGCTAGATTTCTGGCTAGCTGAGAAGATCTGAGACCCAGGTTCAGTGAGAGACCCTGACTCAAAGCAATAGGCAGAGAGTCACAGAGGAGGACACTTTGTGCCCTTTCTTCATCCCTGTGTGCCTATTTGCACACACATGTGCACATGTACACACACATGTACACACACATGTACACATATACTCTTACAGACAGAAATACACAAATAAGTAAATATTTTAAACACCAGAGATATGCTGTAGTTTAAGTGTGAAGTTCCTGTGAATTTTGCTGATGAAACATAATTGTGAGCCATTTCAAACTTTGGGGGCAACCAATCATTTGTACTTTTCTACTGTTAGATGTCTTTTGGTGAAACATTTTTAAGTCAGACCAGATAAATGATCAGAAGGAACCATCTTACCTGGTTTAGATTAACCGAGAAGCACAGGAAGGCTTTCCTTCATGAATAGCAATGTTTTGGTTCTCCTGCTGTGTTGATTGTTTTTGATTTTCATATAGGAAATAGTGATGCCCTGATGGTGGGATTGCTTCCAGTCAGCTGGTCTGGCCATCCATACAATACCCAAGCTACAAAGCAGTAGTTACCAGTAATGAGAAAGGAGATGGCTCATGCTCCCCTGTGATTAGCTTCAGGTCAGTGGCTCAACTGCTGCCGTCTCATGCTCCCACTTATGGAGTTCAGTCATGATGAGCTCCTTATACTAAGATGGCAATTTTTGCTTTTCAAGCCCAGTGAAGATGACAGTTTGATTAGTTAGTAAATAGACCAACAAATTCAGGGACAAATTACCCAAACTTTCAGGTAGAAAAACGGACACCTGCTACATCTTAAAAAGCCTAGAGAGTTCTCTAAAGTTACTTTCTGTTTCACTTGTGGCCACCAGATAAATGTGAATTGGCCCCACAGTGAACTCTGCAAAAACTAAACTGCCAAGCAGCCCTACGCCACACTTTTAGCTGACCTAGATGTGAACTTTGCTCACTGTAATGCTAAATCCTCTGTGTAGTGGTACTCGTCTGCTGTTGGTTGAGGATGTGATATATGCAGAGCCCTGTTGTTAAACTGAGCAGGATCAGTGTGTCTGCCTCTATATGCAATGAGGAGCCGGCCCTGCATGAAAATGTGTTTCTCCAACTTTCTTACTTTGGCAGACAATGGTTTTGAAATTATCCCCAGTACTGTCCTTACTCGATGCAACTAACAACACTCTGTTTGCTCTCTTGATCTCCTGGTTTTCTTACTGGCTTTGTGTTCACAGATAGGACAGCCCATTGCTTTCAGTTATAAAATATCTTTTGTTCGGCATGCAGCCTACAGAAATGTTAGGTAAAACTTACCTAACCCTCTCTAACCAGCCAGAAAAAGTATTTGATGAGGTTCCAGCTAATAAAGTTGTTCCATAAATAAGTCTGATTTAAGCCTGTCTGTGCTCTGAAATAGGAGAGTATTAAGTAGGTCTAGGACTCAGACTTATTACGGCTTCAGAACTGATCAGAAGATAAGTAGACATTTTAAGGAGAAGTTTCATGAGATACTGACAGTCTGGTGATCACCTTTCAATACAAACTGGAACAAAAATCGAACACTGGGAATGATAGTGGGGATTAGGAGGAGTCAGCAACAAGGAGAAGACGAGAGGGATGCACCTTCCTAGAAGGTATATGTGTGAAGAGGCCACTTAATCCTTTTGCTAGTGCTGTTCATGACACCAAAGAAAGCAAAGCGCAGCAGGCATAGGCTAGAGAGGCAAGCACAAGTGACGTGTTGAGCATTAATTGAACTTCATCAAGCAGAACGATGTTAACCTAGACAGCTTGTCACGGTAGGGGGGCCTGGAGTTTAGAAGGTCCTACTTCCAAAGGTCATCAGGAAAGCTACTTAACTCAGAAGTTCCCATTGGGGTTGTCTAAGAATAGATTTATGCAGTTCCACAAAATAATCCAGAATTTTGGGTGGCATCTGTGACAGAATTTGGCAACTGAGAAAGAATTATTTATAGTTCAGAATGCCTTTGCATCTTCTGTTATCATTTTTTTCCCTCTGTGCCTCCTGAATTCCTTTTTCCAAAATCTCTGTTAAAACAGTTTTTAAATATCCAGAGCCCAAAAGAGAGAAAGGAACGATCAGCTCATGCTGCTGTTCCACAATTCTTTAAGCAAAACAGTGGGGATTGAGGCTAGCAGAGAGGAGAGAATTTAACTGTCAGGGAGGCTGGAGTTTTGATTTAAACTAGACCAGGCTTTTTAATATCCATGCATAAGAAAAGTGATGGGGCACAAAAGTGGAGGAAAAAGATTCAGTTATTGAATGCAAAAATAGAAAAGTTCAAGATAATTCCTGATTATATCCTAATAAATTCAAATCATCTTACAAATGAATTATGGACAGTTGTTCTACAATATTATAATCCTTTGGTGGTTCATCAGTTACATTTTCAGAGAAACATATTAAATATTTCTTAGTCTCTAAAATCAGAGTACCAGACCTTCTTGAATCTGACAAGTAAAGGGCTTCATAGATTTTATGAAGGAAAAATAGCAGCTCCCAAGTGACAAGAACACTTTAACAGGAAGGTTAAATCTTGTCCCTTTTGTTTTCAGAAAATGCACATCAAGGCTGAGGATAAGGCTATGTTGATAAAGAACTTGTGCCACAAAAGTGAGGACCCAAGTTCAGATCCTTAGGACCCATTTATAAACCCAGGCATGGTGGCATGCACTGTAACCCCAGTGCAGAGACAGCAGGGATGGGAGGATGCCTGACAAGCTTCCTGGTTTCCAGACTAGCTGAGATGGCAAGCTCCAAGTTCAGTGAGAAATCCTGTCTCCATAAATAAGGGACAGAGCAATAGAAAATGACACTTGACATGTATCTCTAGTCTCTACACATGCACACGTATGTGCACACACACACACACACACACACACACACACATTTAAAATGGGGCCTGGAGAGGTGACTCGGTGGTTAAGAGCATGTACTACTATTACAGAGGACCTGGATTCAGTTTGAAACACCCACATTAGGAGATTCATAATCTGTAGTTCCAGTTCCAGGGGTATTCAATGCACTCTTCTGGTTTCTGCAGGTACCAGGCACACACACAGCATACATACATACGTACATACATACATTCGAGCACTCATACATCTACATTAAATCCTTTTTAAAATGTAAAAGGAAAATTAAAACCCAGAGAATTCATGTAAATTAAACACATCTGACTTTAGACAAAGTAAAAAAAAAAACAATAGAATTTCCATTACTTATAATAATGTATACTAGTTCTAAACTGGTCTATAAGTTGGCACATCTAGGCTATAAATGGAATGGTTTGACTGTCACAGAATTACATACAGCAATTTGAATGAATTTCATCATGTAATCTAACCTGAAAGAAATCAGGCCTGAGAATGTGTGTTGTGTGAATTAGTAAATATACAGTTTATAAACAGAGGAACTAGATTGGAGCATATCAAGGGTAGGAACACAGGGCAGGGTGCAGTGGCTGTGAGGGACTGTGAAAAGCTATGATGGGGCATGAAACACTCTGTTATTTGATCTGTGGTCATGGATTTGTGAAAGACCAAGTTGCACATTTACAGCTGGCCTACTTTTATGTACAAATGTTGTGATTCAGTAAACAGCAAAAGTTTTATGCTTCCCCCAATAAATCAATTATTAAAAGCTCCAATAAGTTTTAATACTATGGCAGGCAGGAGTGACTATAAGTGAACAAGAAGGGGCCGAATTCTGTGCCTATACTCACTTTGTGAATTACAATTGAGATATACACTCAACTGTAGTTTCTTACATAATTTTATCTATTTCAATACATGTTATAATGTATAATCTATTGCAAAACATGTTAAAATAATGGTGTGCTTTATTCTGAAACTAAAATTACATCCCTCTAAACAAAAAACTACCTAGGGGAACTTTTAAAAACTTAATAATTTAATAAATTTCCCCCTGCCATCCTTTCACAAGATTAAACAAATCAGCAATAATCAAGTATTTATTGACCAGACCTCCAACTTTATTGATCAACAAAATGCTTCCTTGAATATCTTGCTGTGTCCGTTTGGCTGTTAAACGTCATTTCATTCAGGTTGGTGACAGCTGTATCCCACTTTGCACGTATTTAAATACCTGGAGTCCTTATGTGGGTACGGTAACACGGCTCCTAGCTTCCTTGCAAGCCTGGAAAGTGTACCAAGGTGGAGATTCAAACTTAGCATCCAGGAAAACTTCTACCTATGCAGGCTTGTTGTGAGAGATATTACTTCATAGTCCTTAAAAACCAGGCAAGCACATGGAACAACAGATGGTTCCTCGACATGACAATCAGGAGTAGGTTTAATTTTCTTGGATTTAAGATTGCAGACTTTAATCTACTAAATACATAGACACAAAGAAGGCAGGGAGAGTCATTTGACCAGATAACTACATATAAGATTAAACCTGGCAATGAAATATATCTATTATTAGGTAGCCACCATTTTAATTATGCTATTGTTTTAATGAGAAAGGTAGGGGGATTGTACCATTCAGAATAAAAGAGAGACTTTCATAAATACACAGAGAAAGAGATAAGCACTGTAAGGATCTTATTACCTTTTCTATCTGCAAAGCTAACTCTGTTTAATGTGTTATACCGGAAGTCAGAAACCACCAAACACTCATGAAGTGTTGAGTGTGGGCCCTATTTCATCTGCAATTACACTGTGGTGCACTGGAAAATAAAAACATTACTTTTAATTATTGAGCGGTTAATGCAGAGGAAGAACAACAGAAAGAATAAGAAAAGGAAAATTACCTTGATTTCTGCCTTAAATTAGTTGTATATGGCAAGAGGTTCATATCAACCACGTATAGTGAATGTACTGGAATAATACCAGAGACAGAGAGATGAACAAACAGAAGCAACTAGTTCCCCCAACATCTCCATCTTGCATTTTCCTTTTTTTATATAAAATGTAACACTAGTGTATATCCTATCCTACAGAACAGTTCCTTCAAGGTTGCTCCTAAGGTTTATGGTTAAGAAAATTAGCCAGCCTTCCGAGTCTGTTATAAGGAAGAATTTTATTGTGATGGCACAAAAAAAGGAGAAATATGTCCCTTTCACATGTTTCTCAAGCTCTGAGTGCCAGAGGAAACCACAGTTCACACAGTTACCACATCTATTACCAGAGAAGTCAGCGAGACGTGAAAGAAGGAGGAACCCCATTTGCCTGGGCAAAGAGCCCAGGGAGGAAGTAATTGCCAGTTGAGACGCAGCTGCAGATAGACGCTGATCAAATCCAAAGATCAAATGCTTATTTCATTTTGATAAAAAAATCATTAAATCACGAATCAACTTAGTCCCGGCTGCTGCACACTCAGGAAATGACTATGCATACTGCGTCTTAATACACTGAGATGGTGAAAGTGGTTTTCATCATGAAACCTCCGGACAGACACAATTCATCAAAATGCAAGTGGTCATGATTCACATTTTATTTAGCCACCAGGATAGTATTTTGTGTTTGAACTCCTTATAGAAGATCTCAAAACAAACCCAAGGTTTGGAAAAGATAGATTCTGAAATGAGAGGTTTCATACCAATTTTGGGAATATAATATTCATTTTTTTCCATTCACATTGTATATTTCAGGCCTTATGCATATTGTCCTGGCTACATAACACTTAAAAGATATTGTCAGTTCTCTGGTACTTATAATCTTGGAAACTGAGGAGGAGCTACTTTTTTCCCTTTTCAATATATATTGGAATATATATATATATATATATAATATTTGTGTATTTCCTATAATACATCTTAATCATACTTAGACCCTCTTCTCTATCTGAACCCTCCCATAGTCTATCAACAAGATTGCATGCATTCTGTCATTAATGTTAAGCCCTATTGAACCAAGTTTGTATACTCTGATGGCTCTTGATGTGAGTTCATTCACTGGAGCCTGTTCAGTCTATCTAGCATCACTACCTTAAAGAGGTTGAACTCTCCCCCATGGAGCAGTAATCAGCTGCCAATAGTTCCTCAGCTAAGTTTGGGGCCTCCTTCCCTTTTCCTCAGTTCAATGCTAAGTTTTTGTGTGGTTTAAGCCTTCATGGGTTTTATGAATGCTGTTACTATTGCTGTAAGTCATATCAGCAAGTTCTCAGAAGCCCGGAAGACTCTGATTCTTTATGGTCATGTACCACGCCCAGATTTTACACTCTTTTGGCCCTCTCATCATCAATGGTCCCTAAGCCCTGAGTGGATGAAGTTTAATATAGAAGTCTTACCTAGGGACACATACTCTGTAGTGTTTTGTTCTCCACACTTTGGCCAGTTGTGGCCTTCAGGGTTAATCACCATCTAATGAAGGAGGAAGCTTCACTGGCGAGAACTGAGAGAAGCATTCATGTTCTCTCTACTCCTTGTTCCACTATGTTGTGTGCCTTATTTAGGTGTAGTGGTTCCCTAGACAAACACAATTTCTTACTGTATGTTGAATATGAATCCCCCTATTTAAAGACAAGTGTTCCTCTTACTACTCATCAAAGAAGCTTCTTTCAGTAACAGATGGAGATTATTACAGAGCTCCACAACTGGTCACAGAGAACAAGCCTGTGAGACACCTAGCCCTAAGTGATACATCTACAATGGAACCACGTTTTAAACTTGAGAATATTTTCTTTACTATGGAAAATATTGATAAAATGAGGGCTCTAGAGATGAATCAGTTAGTAACGTGCTTGCTATGCAAGTATCAGGGCCTGTGTTAAGATCTCCAGCACCCGTATAAAGGGCAGGTGTGGTGGCATGTATCTGTAATCCCAGTGCTGGGAAGGTGAAGACAGGATGATCCATAGAAGTCATTGGCCAATACCAAGCTGAATGAATGCTTTCCAAGTTGAATGAGAGACCCTGTCTCAAAAAACAAGAGGGAAGCAACTGAAGATTTCTAATGCACCTTCACACACATGTACACACTGACATGAACACGTATTCTACACTACATGCCAAAATATTCATGAAATGTCATTAAAACCAAGAGGCAGGTGATAGACATCCTGAGTTCTAGACAATAGCTGAAAAACAATTCCTTAATTTCAAATCTGACAAATGGGAAAGAGATGGAAAGTTTGGAGTTGCACCACCTAAAGAAAGAAGAGGGATACTTTTTATAGACCACATGCGTTCATTAAACTGGCTCTGATTTAGGTCTTGCTATCAGCTTTAATTTCAACATGTAGATGATTTCCAAAGCTATATGTAGTCTCTGAGTCTTCTAGTAATATCATAGTTTGAATCTCTTTTTTAGGATCTTGAAGACACCTCTAACAAAACAAACCCAATTTTTCAGAACCTTTCATGTTTGTCTTTCTTCTTCCTGCCACAGGATCTTTGCTTAAGCTGATTTGCTGATTCTATCTTCACTCATCTAATACTTTCTTATCCTCTAGGCCTCAGGTCAAATCTAATGTCCTCAGAGAAGCCCTCCCCAACTGTATGAAAAGGTTGTATTTCTTTATTCTACCCTGCCCTATCACTATGAAACACTTTCTTCATTGTACTTGTTGAGTTGTAAGTTTATATTTACTTGTGCCAACATTTGAATTTATATTAGAATCACCTATGAAATGGGCATAGGATGGCGCACAATTGTTTGTTAAATGAAAAGACAATGAGTGAGTGACTTTATGAATGAGTTGTAGTGTCTTTTAGCTTGTAATACACACACAGCTGAAGCTGATGCCTGCATCCGGTTGCTATGGCAGCCACAAGAATGCACCTTTTGACATAGGTAGAGGATGGTATTGCTGAGTATCAGCCCTATGTGGAAGATGTAAAAATGAAGCAATTGTGCCTTTGTCAACTTTGTAACTCTGAAAACATCAGCTCATCATTCTAGCCAATATCTCACACATTTCTATCATGTGATATTGAATTAGACAACATCTGTTTGTTTCCTAGACAGGCTAAACAGTAATGTTCATTTAATGAGATACTAAGATTACCTTATCTCTTGCCTCAAACCCAATAAGAATATGGTAACTGGTCAGGACATGGTGGCACATGTGCCTTTAATTCCAGCACTCTGGAGGCAGAGACAGGTGAATCTCTGTGAGTTTAAGGCCAGCATGGTCTACATATTGAGATCCAGAGTAGCTTGCACTACAGACAGACCCTGTCTCAAAAAAAGACAAAATAAAAAAAGTATGTGGTAACCCTGAGCCATCACTTTTAGCAACAAGATCATCACCCTTTTCTCTCCCAGGGTTCTTCCAGTTTTAAATGGTGGAGTTAGGCCCAAAAATGCACTTTGTCTATTTGTCTGGATTCCAGAGGATACTGTGTCTCTTTTTGATGGAGGACATGACTACCAAACACCAGCTGTGTTAAAATCTTCCCATTTTTTGGCGAGAAGCTTTGTTATTTCATTGTCATTGGCTGACCACAGTCTAAGCAAGTACAGCTTTCTTTTCAAATCTAACTTTGCTAGCTGAGATGACAAAGATTTATGACAAAATCCAGCAGATAATGATCATCTGCACAGAGTAGACAGTCTTGTTAGGTTTCACCTTGGTAGAGAAGGATTTTTCTGTGATTAAACCCTGACTTGTGAGAAGTCCCACATTGCTTTAGGAAGACTTGGTCACTGCAGACTATTTCCAAACACACCTCTATGACTGTACAAAGACATTGGTCCCCAGACTTAGTTACTAAAGTGGGCTTCTAATTTTTTCATCTGTTTCAGTAATGTCAGAAGAGATACTGGATCAGAGACAAAAATGTCATAATGACCATTATTTCAAATGCAAGGATCTCAGTGGAATATTTTAACCTTTGGTTGTTTTTCCAGCCCTCTGCTGTTGTGGCATCCTTCTCAGGAGGTGAATGCTTCATTTCTAACCCATCCTTCCACGCCCCCATAACAAAACACAGGGCATGGAGCTGTCAATCAGAAAGAAAAGATTTTCCCCTTCCATCTGCATGTGGACTACAACTTCACAGCAGGGCTCCTGAAAGTCTGAAGAGAATGAACTGCTACATTAAGTGACTTCTAACTGAGGAAGATGGTGATTGTGAACATATAGAAGGAAGATAGTTGGATTTCAAAAGTCAGAAGACAGTCATTTGTTTAAGGTTACTACTTTTACTAGGAATAATCCATAGAATGCTGATCAAATTCCTAAATTCTTAAAATTATTACCTGTTAGTGGTAAAATATAGAAAGTAATTTTTCTTTTTTTTTCAGCTTTCTCTGTTTTTAACTTACTAATTGAGGACAGAAAAATATTAGGTCAGTAGGAAGACTTGGGGAGGAGCCCAACAACTAGATAATATTAGGATTCAGGCTATCAGACTAATTTTCCACTCTTTTGAGGGGTAGGCCAGCATAAAGTTTGAATATCTTCTCTCTGAATTAATGATCCAAATCTTCGTTAAGAATAATATTCAGATTTGCTCTCTAATCAATAATGTTTTTTTCTTTTTCAAACATTTTAGGGCTTTACACTGTATTTTCATCAAAACAAATCAGGGCTGTGGATTTAACTCAAGTAGTACTTGCCTCTCAAGCATGCCTTTATATCTTCAGAACCTGAGTAAAAAACAAAACAAAAATAGAGGCAAACAGATATGTGGTATTTGCTTGTAATTCTAGGGTTGTAGAGGAGAAGGAGACAGTGTATCCCTTATTCCTTAGATGACTAGTTCTAGGCCAGTGAGAGATACTGTTTCAAAAAACATGGTGGAGAGTCAGGCATGATGGTGCATGCCTTTAATTCCAAAACTCAGGCAGCAGAGGCAGGTGGATCTCTGTGGGATCAAGATAGCCTATCCCATATGGTGAGTTATAAGCCAGCTAGAACTATAAGGAGACATTGTCTCAAAAAACCAAAAAGGAAAAAACAAACAAACAAACAACCCCAAACCAAGGTGGAGAGCACTGGAGGAACAGTACCCATATTTGTCCTCTGGACTCAATACATTCACATTCACATACATATACATGTGCACCCCAACACACATATGCACCTGCAATCATGAGTGCACACACCATACACACACATACACACAAACACAATTAAATTCTGAAAAGAAATATTCAATTTACATGAGTTTTAACAGGAGACATGTTGCTTTGATTGAAACATACTTTACTTCTAATCATTTTCTTTATATTCAAGTGGGTATTATACAGAGATAAAAAGTATGTAATGTTCGTTTCACAGCTTTTATTTATTATAATGCTTTTTATTCATTCGCTAGATCCAAAAATATAGATCAGTAAAGGCTTAATTATGACTCTTTCATTTGGAATAAAGTACTATAAGGTAACCCTTAGGAAAATGAAAAGAATTCCCAGTTAACTTTTGGTTCAATGTAAAAATTGAAAGGCAATAAAAGACTATTTAGAAAATAATGAAAACAAAAAGGATAAAAGCTACAAGGGCAAAGACTACACAGAGGGGAAAATCACAGAGAAATACAGGATCATATCAAATAGCAGAAAGAAATGGACCAGATTTTTAAGCATTAAAAACTTAGAAAAACTTCCCATAATCTAAATCCAGTGAAAGGAAAAGTAGTGCAGTTATGAATCAATATATTACTGATGTCACCTAGGCTCTGTTTCTTTGTTAATAAAGTACTACAAGAAAGCCTGACCTGGATTCAGAAGGCGAGTTTTGAGAACACCACCAAGAAAACTGTTCTCTCTGAAAGACTGCAACTGAGGAACAGTTGGGCTATATGGTATTGACCCAGAAGTGGTGGCCCAAATAGGTGATAGTTTTAGTTTTCCTTTGGGGTTCCCAGATTTGTGCCTATCATAGAGAGCTGAGGTTTGACTTACTGGACCACCAAGTTACCCTGAGAATGACAGGCATTTTAGCAGCGGGTTCTGTGAGAAGTTCCCAGTCACATGGAAGACTACCTAGGGGACAGATATATTTTAGACAACATTAGTGAAAGTTGAACTCCAGCCTCAAGCAATGGTGTTTCCGGGGTCAGAAATGACTCCAACAGTGACACAAAGGACTTCTGATAAGGGAATGGAGAGCAATAGCGTGGTATATGCTGATCTCCAGCCAATTTTAAGCCAATTGGTGTGGCCTTGGAGAATCTCTGATCCTGAAATCTATAGAAAAGGATTCCCAGAAAATTGCCAGTTTAATGAAAGTATAAAGAGTGTTCTGGGTATTCTAGTATGAACTGAGACCCTTCAACCGTGGGGCTTTGTCTATGAATTTGGATTCCTCCCTGGTCATCCTCCTCAAAGCACTTCTCATCCCACTTTTAGTGGTGGCAGTGTAAGCACTGTCAGGGCCTGGAAGAGGAACCACGGGTACCTGGTATGATGAGGAAAAGAGCCACCAGAAAGAATAGCATCAGGAAGTAATCTGAGGCAGACATCTTCTGAAGAGCAAGAATAGTATAATTAGTCCTATCGGATGGCTGACTCCCTTGCATCTTAGACTGTGCAAGGCATGAAAGAGACTTATCTGAGTTTTTAGGAGCGGTTTTTGTTGTCTTCTGAAGAATAGTCTCAGACCTCCAAAGCTTTATAGGTGTAGTAGGTCTGAGCAATGAGCTGGGATTCTGTAACTCTCAAGATTGTTCCAGCAAGTTCCAGGGTTGGACACTAGTGTGGTGGATTCATAGTATAATCCTACTACTCAAACTGCCATAAGAGTGATCAGGATCGGGGCTGGACAGATGGCCCAGCAGTTAAGAGTACTGACTGCTCTTGCAGAGGACCTGGGTTCAATTCCCAGTACCCACATGTCAGTTAACAACCATCTGTAACTCCAACACTTTCTTCTGATCTCCACAGGCATTGCATGACATGGGTGCACTTACACACATGTAGGCAATACACTCATACACATAAAATAAAATTTTAAAATGTTTAAAAATAATGATCAGGATGATGGGATATGAACCTTCTCATATTGTTTAGGAAAGACTCTTGGTGAGTCTAATATGTACTAAACTTCCTGTAAAGAAGAGGGGATCCCATCTACTCCTCTCAGAGGAATCCTAGCCACAGTTCAGACAGGTGGCTAATCTCAAGGTCTAGTATCAAGTCATTGTTAAAGAAGGGTATACTACATAAAGTAGGACATTTGACCCATGGGGAGTGAGTTTCCTGAATTACCTTTTTAAGGTATCTCTTTAGGAGTTCATTGACCTTTTATACTTTTCCTGAGGACTGAGGCTGTCAGGCACAATGTAGAGAATACTATATTTTTAGAGCTTTTGATAAATCTTGAGTGACTTCAATCCTAGTAACTGGGTCATTATCATTCAGAGGCTCTTGGATAATCCAAAGTGAGGAAATATTTCTGAGAGTAGTATTCTGACTACTTCAGGTTTTCCTGTTGTACATAGGAATGCCTCTACTCAGCCAGTGAAGATGTTCACTAGGACCAGAAAGTGTTTAGAGATGGGGCCTCCAGAAATGTGGGTAAAATCCAGTTGTTGGTCCTGTATTGGATATATCCCCTGTCTGGATTCCAGGGGCTCTAAGCACCTATTCAAAAGGCTAGGTTTTTGACATATTTCACACCCCTGACTTATCTATTGATTGTTTCAATAAGGCTTTGTCCTTTGTACATCCTTTTGAACATTTTATACATATATATTTTCTTGCCCTAAACAGTATAATTGATGCAAACTTTTAATTACCTTTCATCATGCATTCTTAGGGAGCAAAGTTTGGCTTTCAAGGGCATGCTACCATCTCTGAGAATCTTATTCATAATTTCTTTTTGTGGCTAAAGATAATTCTTATTGAGAATATTCAGGTCTTCTAGGTAATAGTAGGTTTTTCTCCCAGAAAATGGGGCATCCTATGTGCTCCATGTCCATTCATTTGGCCTCCGAACCTGCCATGTATTATATCTAGCTATTGGGCACATCTCCCATATGATGACCAGGACAATGAGTTACTGCTATTTGGGAGTGCTGTAGGACAGGATCCAGGAGTGTGAGGATTTCCCTGAGCACAGAGGATGAAAATGGAATATTTGAAATCAGCGTAGATATTTACCTATGTGTCTTTTGATAATTCCAATCTCCAGTAAGAGCTATAAATTCTGCTAATTAGGTACTGGAATTCTTAGAATACACCCTGAATCAAGTACCTCAGAATCTGAGACCACAACATATCCTGCCTAACATATTCCATCATTTATGAAGAAGCACTCCTTACTATACAATATTAAGTGTGTCTTTCAAAGGCTGGTCAACTTTAACTGAATAGGCTGCATAGTTTTCCATGAGGAATGAAGGTGTTACCTCACTCCTTTGGGGATGTAAGTAGCTAGACTGAGATTCTGCAGGTTTTTAAGAGTAATCTTAAATCCTTGATAAGGGCCTGGTAAGTCTGTTAGCCATAGCTTCCCTTTTGAATTACAGATCTCACCAATGTCATGGGGGTATGTAGACTGTCAAGGGACACCCTACAATAAATTACAGCTGCAACTGCCCACAGACAACCAGGCCATCCCTTGGCCACTTGGTCTAATCCTTTGCATGAAAAGCCTACTGGCTGAGAGGATGGCCCTGTGAGCTAAGTATCATTTTCAGGGCTGTGCCTTGTTTTTCAGTAACACTTAGTAGAATCTCTAATGTGGGGGCCTGGTTTAGGACCCTTTGGGTTTTTGAAATCCCCCTTGTGATTCTGGGTTCCATTCAATCTGATTAATTGTTCCTGTATGTGCACCTCCTTAAGTGCTTGATAAAGAGGTTTATCAATTTCTAACTACCCAGGGATCCAGATTCTATACTAACAAGTGACTCCCCAAAAGGCTCTTAGTTATTTGAGGATCTTGAGGAGATAAAAAGCCTATGATTAGCTGGATCAGTTTGGGTCCCAAAACTCTGGTTCCTTTAGATAAGACCAGACCTAATAGGAGACCTTAGTCTAACACAATCAAGCTTTCTTTCATAAGACCAAATAGCCTCTGTCATCTAAAATATTAAGGAGGGATTCTGTCCCTCAGAAGATAATTTCCTGAGTTGAACCACATAAGATGAAATTATCCACATATTGGATTACAATGCTTCCTGCATATGTCTAATCCATTAGAACTTGGGCCAAGGCTGGACCAAATTATTGAAGACTGTCTCGAAAGCCCCGAGGATTGACAATATGACTTGGTCTGCTTTTTGAGCAAAGTCCTCAAATGCAAATAGAGGTTGGCTAACTGGGTGAAGTGAAATGTAGAAAAAGGCATCCTTGAAATCTAGTGCTAATAAGTAGTGTAAGAAGGAATCTGAGTCATAATGACATAGGGTTAGAGACCACTGGGAGGAGAGGGAGCACTGCTTCATCGCTCAGTCAGTGGTCCTGTACTAATTTCCATTTGTTGGGCCCTTTTTCACTCCTAAGATGGTGATGTTATAGGGGCTAGAGCATTCAATTAATAATCTTTGTCATTTTAGATTACTGATAATGGGGTGTAATCCTTCTCTAGTCTCAGGTTTAAGGGGCTATTGTTTTAAATGAAAGATGTAGAAGGGGTCTTTAAGATGGTTAGCCAAAGTGTGGTTATTCTAGGTCTTCTGATGGTGGCCACATTAGTCCATAATTACAGGGAGCTATTGGATTCTATTTAAGGCAGGCATCATTTTTGTCCTATAGGGAGCAACAGCTGTACTTTGAGTCCTGCCAGTAAATTTGTGCCCAATAAAGAGACAGGAGAGTCAGACAATATAAAATAGGAGTAACAGAAAAGGAGATCTCATGAGCAAGAAAGTGGTTGGGTAATTAACATTCTAGGAGCTTGCCCAATATGCCCAGAATTGTAGTCAAATTTGAGGAACAGTGCCTGAGAAAGAAGGGCAGAGTGAGATTCAGGCTCCAAGGTTTATGATGTCAATTTATTGATCTTCCAGAGTCAGAACTGGTCATGGCTCCACTAGATGGACAGGCATAACAGAAACCAATATGAAAAGGCCAGGGACCCATCATGATTTGGGGGAGAATGACCTGGGCCCTGATTGGTTCCCAGGGCATTGACTCCTCTGACGATTCCCCTTACAGTTGGGGCAGGGTCTCAGCTGGGGCGTATGTTTCTGTGGGCATTCCTTTCAGAAGTGGCCCTTTCATCCACAGAGGAAGCACCCTTTTGGACCTGACTGATTTCCTGGAGGGAGGGGCACTGTCAGGTTTGCCTTCATGGCAGCTGTCCATTCCCCATGACTCCATGTTGTTTATCTTTTTTCCTTTCCTCTCTTGCTACCAATTACAATGGACTAACTTAGCAGCTTGGAGTAAATCACCCAAGACTTGCTGCTTTCAATCACCAGCTCTTAAAGTTTCTTATAGATGTCTGGGGCGAACTAAGTGATAAATCTGTCCCTCGGGAGGATCTCCCTTTCCTGGGACCCTGCTTCTATATTGGTCAGTTTTCTCACATCCTCCAGGAGTCTATTCAGGAATGTGATGAGAGATACTTTATCTCCTTGATAAATGTGGGACAGTTGAGAGTAGTTTAAGAGTTTGACCTTAGCTTTTTTAAGACCTCCTATGATACAGTACAAGAACTGTCTCTGAGCCATTCATTCCTCTCATTCCCAGGGTTCCATTCTGGATTTGAGCAACTGCTTCGACCCCGGTCAGCATTCTATCCCTAAATAATTTCCAACATTAACAGCCTAGTCTAAAATTATTTTCCTTTCTGGAGGAGTGAAAGCTGGTTCTAACAACATTACATCCATCCAATTCAGTTCATATAACTGATTTAGGTGGTAGAAGATTTGACCTGGGAAATTATATTAAAAATCCTGATCAATATATTCAAATCTTCCACCAAAGAAAAGGAAAAATGGATGCGATGCTGGCCTGCCTGAGCAACTCAGAGGGAAACATTCCTGTGGGTCTGGGGTCCTTAGGGTATTTAATAGCATGTTTGGTTTTTGAGGAGGCCTCCAAATGACCTTGCTTGTTCTTCATTTTGTCCAGGGAAATATTCCCCTGGATTAGCGCATACTACTGCCAAAGTCTGGGAGCCTAGTCTACTTTTTTGTATTTGCTAATTCTGGGTGATCCTGGAGATAAAAGAGTTGAACACAGAGAATCTCGGCCCATTCTTCCTCCACTTTGCAAAACAGACTTAATTGGAGGACAGTGTTATAATTTTAGGCACCCTCTGGTGGTCATTTTGCTCCATCCCCTAAGCAGTAGACAAGACATGGGAGAAAAGAAAGACTGTCTTATTGGAGGTTTGCAGATCTAGCTTCTCCAGTATGTCAGGCGTCATGACAGTAGAGTGGAGAGTTGTCTTTGAAGCTGCGTTTTCCACCTGAAAACAGAATGGAGGAGCTTATGGAGAATCAGCCAGCCCTCATCAGCTCTTTCTTGGCCCTTCTTCTGGATAGTCAGCTCCATCTCTGAGGGGGGCTATCAGCATGGTCTGAATGTATGCCCCTTGGAGTCCATTTCTGGTGTGGGAATGAGCTATGCTTAGATTGATCATGAACCTGGATCCTGACAATTTTGTCTATATCCTAACTACCTCTGATGCATCTTCTTGCCTTACCTTCTCTAGGAAGGAAGGAATGAGGGCCAGAATTATTAAGAGCACTAGAGTGGGGACCCTCTTTTCTCCTGAATTTAAGTATCTCAAGAGGGTTTAACTATGGGGCTTTATAAATATTAGTCTAATATTTACCTTCAGGCAGCAGGGAACATGTCCCCTGATCTCAGACAGGCTGAGAAGGTGGTGGGGCTTGTAGGTAGTACAGTCTTGTTTCTCCAGAAATGTTTGGTGTTCCTGGGCGGCTCAGGAGGGGGAAAAGGGGGAGTATTGTGACCTGGATAACGGAAGAACGGTGAAAAGTCCCTGGTTGGGGGGTTGTGGGCTGGAGCAAGGATTGTAAGAAAAAAATTCTTCCCATTGGAGGATTTGTTAAGAACTGGGAATCTTCCTCATCTGAGTCACAACACGGGCAGGGGAGGGTGGACAGAGGCACCCCAGACATATTCAAACTCTGAGCTGCTAGTGGCCTCCAGATGGCTCCAAAGAAGAAGGCTCCCTTCTTTTAGGAGTAATATGTCCTTCCTCTCATTCCCTGTTCCTCATCTGATCATTTCAGCTGAGAGAAACACACAGACAGAAAGTGCAAGAGAGAGGGGTAGGAGATGGACTGGCAGAGCTCCTCTTTCCATTTTTGGATTGGACAGGGCGGAATGCCTGTTGCTGGTTTTCACTCATATGAAAGGTGGAATCTTATTGGGTAAAGCAAGGATAGGATGTCTGAAGTTCTACCATGGATAAATTCCACCATTGGTGGGAAAAATTCCCACAAAGGGGCCTACTCTGCTTAAGAATCATGAACTAAGCCATTTTGGAGGAAAGTGGTTGGAACTAAGATGAGTATAGACCAGGGCCTCCTTCCTTGACTATCTGCCTAATTTAGAATTAACCATCTCTTAATTACAAAGAAGAAACAAAAGAGCAAGACAACTAAAAATAGTCTAAAAAATACATGGACTGGGACTGGAGAGAGGACCCAGGCTCTGCTCCCAGCACCCACATGGCAGATACATGTGTAATTCCAGTTCCAGAGGATCCAACACTCTCTTCTGGTCTTCTCAGGCATTGCACAATATGGGTGCACTTAAATGCATGCAGGCAAAATGCTCACACATACATAAAAATAAATAATTTTTAAAAATCCAAGAACTATTTAAAATACAGAAAGCAAGCAGGAAAGGAATAGTGATGAGCAAAAACACGGAGTATATTAATAACTTAAAAGAGGAAAAAGTGGACTGAGAAGTGGGTAAAGGCACCTGCTGCCAAGTCTGACAATCTGAGTTTGATACCTGGGACTGACATGGCTGAAGGACAGAGCTGACTCCTGAAAGTTGTCCTGTGGCCTCCACATGCAAACTATGGCGCATGCATGCCTGTTCCACCCCTCTACCCATAAATAGATTAAATGTAATAAAACATTGAAAAATTAGGTAAAAGAGAAAGCACTAGCAATCACAAATGAAGAAGAGAACAAGTCTATGAAAGTGTTGATAAAGATGAGTACATGACATTTTAGAAACCTTGATGTAATAAAAAATCTACCCTGATAAATTACACTTTTTTAAGCACAATATGCAAAATGCCCCTAAGAAAAGTATATAACTTTAATAGACCCACAAGAAATACAATACAGAAAATTATCAAGGACGCAAAATCTCAAAATATTTATGAAGAAGATTTACCATGCCCTTTGGTGTCAAGTTGAAAAGGGATGAACTTGTGATGGTTAATATTAGTTGTCAACTTGACATAACCTGGTTAGAGGGAACCTCAATTTATGAATTGCTTCCACTGAATTGGCCTGTGACCATATCTTTGGGAATTTTCTTGATTGTTGAGTGATGTGGGAGGGCCCAGCCCACTGTGAGCAGTTTAATCTCTAGGTAGGTTATCCTGTATTCTATAAGAAAGCAGGCTGAGCATGGGCCAGGAGAGCAAGTCAGTGAACATGGTTCTTCTGTGGTCTAGGCTCCAAGTTCCTGCCCTGAGTTCCTGCCTCAGCTTGCCTTGATGATGAACTGTGCTGAAAGCACAATAAATTCCTTCCTCTACAAGTTGGTTTTGGTCAATGGTTTTATCACAATAATAGAAAGAACACAGAACAAAAATTAGTACCAGAGAGTGGGCTATTGCTATGATAGACTCAGTTGTTTGGGGGAGGATTGTTGAAGTGTTTGGAGCTTTGGGTTGGAAAAATCATTGAGTGCTTAGAGTTTAGTGAGCTGTTGCTGTGGAATTTGGAACAGTTAGTCTGAAAGAGGTATAGATGATAGAGGTCTGGCTTGTGAAGCTTCAAAGGGAAGTAAAGATTGTCAGGACTATTTATATTATATTTTTAATTGAGAATCTGTGGTTTCTGGTCATCTGGGGCTGAAGAACCATCTGTGTTTAAGAAGAGACCAGCACCACTGACATGAAACCTTTGTTTAACTGGGATAATTGATGCTGGTTAGCTGAGACTGAAAAATCAGCAATAATAAGAAACCTGCATCCTTGTACCAAAATGATCTGGTAAGTATTTCCCCACAGTCAGCACACAGAAGCTGTGGTCCAGAAGGGGCCCAAGCCTCCATCTCAAGCTTGGAAGCAGGACCTGGTAATGAATAAAAGTCTCCTGTGTGATTCTGGTGTTGAAGGTGTGAAGAGTCATGGAGAGAATTTGAGGCTTTACATCCTCATAGGTCAGGAGAGCCCATTGGTGAAGGTGAAGCCTCAGTTTCCATAGAGATCCTAGCCTAATGGAGATTCCAGGACCATGGAATGACCACCAAGGGTAGCAGCAGGTGTGGAGTGGAACTCAACTGAGCCTACGAGATAAGCTGTGTGTGCCATAGACTACACTGTCAGAGAAGTGAAGCTGCCCAAGCTCTTTGGACCACAGATGTTGAGGGAATCCCAGGTGTCCAGTCTTGAGCTACTTTGCTGGACTTTGGTTTTGCTGAAGTCTGCTGTAATCTTCCCTTTTGAAATAAGGCAATACTTAACTTGTTTTGGATTTTACAGGATCCCACAGTTAAAGACTTTTAAAAGAGACTTTGACCTTTTATAGTGTTTGGATTTTTCAAGTACTGTGGAACTTTTAAAGTTGTACTGTTTTACGTCTTGATATTAATATTAACATCATACCTTGGGACAAGAAATGGAAAGATTGTGGTTAAATAACAATGTTTTGTGAGTCAAGTTGACAAGGTGTCAATTGTGCTAAATAGCTTCAGTTGTCAACTTGACACACCTGGTTAGAGGAAACCTCAATTGAGGAACTGCTTCCATTGGATTGTCCAGTAGCCATATCTGTGGGGAATTTTCCTGATTGTTGAGTGATGTGGGAGAGCCCAGCCCACTGGGAAATTGGCCCTGTATTGTGTATGAAATCAGGCTGAACATAGGCCAGGAGTGCAGGCCAGTAAGCAGTCTTTCTCCATGGTCTGTGCTCCACGTTCCTGCTCTGAGTTCCTGCCTTGGCTTCCTTTGATGATGAACTGTGCTATAAGCCAAATAAATCCTTTCCTACCAAAGGTGTTTGAGTCAACATTTTGATTATAGTAATAGAAATAAACCAGAACAAGCACTAAATGTAAGAATGATGATTTTTAATCAAGTGGGGTACAATGCTTGGAATGTAAAACTTTAGCTAGCCAGGGAACTTTATGAATATTATTTATGATATTGTTGGGTCAAAAGAGGAAAAATATGGCCATCTTAGTAAACATCAGAGCATCAAACTGGTTGGAGAGAATATGTGTGTGTGTGTGTGTGTGTGTGTGTGTTTGTGTGTAACAGAAAATTCAGAGTCCTTCCAATTAAATTTTTATGTGTTTTTATCTTTGGTAAATGATATTAAAGATCATCTGGAAAGCAACTCAGACTATCTTGAAAAGGGCTAGGAAATTAAATAAATAGTTCTTAATACCATAAACAAATACAATAAGATTGAGAATTAAAGTAGTTATTTGTTATGAGCAAAAAAGCAAATAGATAATACATAATCAAATCTGTCAGCTTATTACATAATAGAATTTCAAGTCAGTTGTGAAAATGGTGGCATGATTATTTATCTACCAAATAGAAAATGGACAGACTATGTTTCTCCCTGACTTGTTTCAAAATAAAGCCCATAGCACCAAACACTTATTAGAGAAAAGGTCACAAACCATAAATAAAATGTCAACATGAATTTGAACTACACTGAGAGCTAATAGGTAATTGAAATAATTTTTAAATAAAAATCTAAAAATATTTAATTTTATTCATAAATTTAAACATCTAGTTCTTCCTGATATTTTTTAGTTTATCTCCAAATAATGCTGTCAGTCTAAGTGCATTGGAAATGTTTGCTTAGAAACTCAAGCTAATGATTTGTGATATAAATTTTATATATCCAAGTAGATTTTTTGACTCCCAAAAGTCTTTATGTATAACATCTTCACATTATGAACGTAATTCATCTTGTAAGTGTGGGAAATCAATCTTATACTATTGTCAAGGTACAAGATTATGTCACTAAAATTTCCATGTGCAATAGAACCCCAAATCAAAGGATCATTCAGATGAACATTTTACTGGAACCCCAAGACTAGTTTATAACTCCATTAGGTCAGATGCATGAAGTAAAAGCTTAAATCAAA
This sequence comes from Eospalax fontanierii, assembly GCA_035773235.1. Taxonomy (NCBI): domain Eukaryota; kingdom Metazoa; phylum Chordata; class Mammalia; order Rodentia; family Spalacidae; genus Eospalax; species Eospalax fontanierii. The sequence goes on from CM069526.1 coordinate 77,420,470, forward strand.
TCATTGTTTTCATAAGCTACATGGACTTCAATATCTCTCCATTAGACTTTCCCAGGATGCATGCAGTGACTCAGTCATAACACCTGGGGGGAGATATTGACCAAAGAGATATTTTTATAAAATATTATTTTGGTTGATTGAAGATGATTATGGATGAGAGATGAAGACTATCCGGGGCTGCTGAAGCCCCAGGCAATTTTTCTTAGGATAAAATCTTCAGGTCACCAGAGAACTAAAACTCAAGACCTTTCAGTGGGCTCATCTTCAGTCAAATCAGTAAGATTTAAATCAACCAATACTAAATTCTAAAAGTATTATGAGGCTACCTTCTCTTAAAAGCCCAGTCAGACCTGCTACTTAACTTCAGTTTGCTTGGTCATTAGGGCTCTTGATCTATTTGAATGGAATATTGTTGGGTTGTCCATAGCCCTCCTGGATTCCTGAGGTTTCTGTCCTCTACCAGTTCTAGGTCTCATCCTACATTTACATTTACTTTCATACTTTACTTGAAGTTAGCAAACTCGTTAGTTTAAATACTGCTTTTCATAGTCTATTTCAATAGGTATTTTCTCTAACTTAAATAATTTATTTTAATCTTGAGACTCAAGTTGACCTATGTATAGTATCTTTTCTAACCATGGGCTTAGTGGACACCTAAAAATCATCATATCCAAAACTGACTCCTTGTATCTACACCCCAGAATGACTGATGCCTATACCTTCACCATCTCAGTTGACTGGAACTTTCAGAGTAAAATGAGTGGAGCCATCTCCCAGTTCTCTTCCTCACAACCTACCCATTACTTATCAAGAAAACACATTGGAGTTAGAGAGTTGGCTCAGTAGTTATGATCAATTATTCTCATACAGAGGACCCAAGTTCCTTTCCAGAACCCATCAGGCATCTTAACTACCTATCATTCCAGTTTTAGAGGATCCAATGCCCTCTTCGGCCTTCCATGGGTTCCTACATGCATGACACACATAAACTCACACTGGCACAAGTACATGCATGTAAATAAAAATGCAAAAACCCTTATGAAACATACTATGGCTCTATAGCTCTATGTTTGAAATGCAGCTGTGGTGTGCCTTTTCTCTGACTCTCCTTATTACACATTTAGAATAGAGTAAGAAATTATCTTGGTCTAAGAAAGTGATACAAATAGATTCTTCTCTAGCTTCTATGACCTCTCCAACCATGTGTACTTGGCTATGTTTATAATAATATGCATGGATACTCTCCTATTGAGCAGTCCTTAGGTCTAATTTGACAGATGTTAATTATCCCCAAGATAAAAGTACCATTACTGCACCAATAGAGACAGTTTGCTGGGGCAGTCGTTGTAGGTCATTGGCTTTACAGGGGATAGGACCACTGATTGTTTTACTTACTTGGCAACTTGCACAGTATCTTCTGATACTATCAGAGCTGGTGTTCAGGGAGGAGGCTTCCAGGTCAGTTCCAGCTCAATTTCTCCCAGTCCTGTGTCAAAGTATGATGTGTTTTCTGGGAGGCAGTGTTGGGCTCTGTGGCAATAGCTTCTATTATTTTGGGAGTCTCTTGAACTACCCTAACCAACAACTTGAAGAGTAGTTTCCCTTGCCCAGCACCATAATTTTTATTAAATAGCCTTCAGCTATACATATGTACTAACATATATATTATACATATATAAATAAATAATAGATATTTCTTTAGCTTTTCACGACATATAAGTGTTATTTATCTCTCCTCCTTTTATATAGCCCTCCTTCCTCCCTCCCCAGCTAAATCACCCATCATTTTCCTGTTGATAACTCCTCTGTCCTATTAACCCCCTCACTCAGGTTCTCCATCCCCTCCCCCATGGTTCCTTTCTATATTTCTAGTTTCTGTGCTTACTACAGGATATATACTCACATCTAAGAACCACAAATTAGAGAAAACATGCATTATTTGATTAGGAAATAATAGTAAGAAATGCTCACTCGGAAATGGGAAAGGAGAGCTCTTATTCACTGCTAGTGGGATTGCAAACTGGTACCTTTGCTATGGAGACAGGTGTGGAGAATCTTAAAAAACTAAGTTTTATACAAATTTTTGCCACATGATAGAGCTATACCTTTCCCTAAAATATACTCTAAAGGACTTGATATCCTACTACAGAGTAACTTTCTTAGCCATGTTTATCACTGATATTTTCAAAATAGCTAGAGAATAGAAATAACCTAAATGTCACTCAATCAATGAACGAATAATGAAAATGTGGTACATTTACACAGTGCTAAAGAAGAATGAACTCATGAAATTTGCAGGTATGTGGATGGACCTAGAAACTGTGATCTGATTCCTTTAACTTGTAAAATAATTGAATCCCAATGGCTAACAATAAAGTAGCTTGAAAGGGTGAGTGACAGACAGCAACCCAAATGCAGTGCTCCACCCCTAGTCCTGGGATGGCAGGTGTGTGCTCCCCACTTGCTGTATACAGTACTAGGAACGAGACCATGGCCTTGTGCATGCCACATACTCTACATACCGAGCTGCATTTGTAGTCCTCACTCTTTTTTTAATACACAAAGACCTCTTACAAGTTAACAAGAAAATACATAACAAGATAGGAAAATAGGAGATCCCAACCTTCACTTCCAACCACAAAGAGTAGGAATATATAGAAACCACAAGCAGACTGGTGGCTACCAGAGGCAGCAAGGGATAGAGAGATGCCAGTATAAAAGCCTGGAAAGTTGTGGTTGTGGTGCATGAGTAAGTCTAGGGCTCTAATGCAGAGAAGTAGGACTATAGCTAATAACATGATTTAATACTGAAAATTGGCTAGGAGAACAAGTTTTAGGTGCTCTTAACACACGCAAAATCATGGTAATGTGACATAATAGCTATCTTCATTCCTGTGACTACAGTAATCACATTTTACATGAATATCAAAACATCATGCTGTACATGTTAAATATACACAGTGACCTTTAAAATGTTAGGACAAGGCAAACAACTAAACAACTATGGGGATGAAGACAACAGATAGTATGGGTCAATGGCATGATGTATAATAGGCCATCCTTGCCTGCACCTCTGATTATGGTTTAGTAGATTCTAGAAAAAAGACATCTCAAAGAAAGAATACAAATGGTTAATGAGTCAATAATAGTCCAGTCACTCTCACGTGCAATGAAGTAAATGAAAAGTAACCCAGTGATGTATGTTTTCTATTCAGTGAAAAGAGGAAATATATTTTAAAACTATCAAGTGTCTCATATATGCAAATTTCATCCATAAATTCTTTAAATGTTTAATGAAAATGGCAAAAGTGGGGAAAGATTGTTAAGAAAACCAGCCAGAAAATGATTACTGCAAATAGAGACAGAGAGGAGGAGTCAAGGTAGTGGCAGAGAGCAAAGTCTGGGGCGGGGACTGTGCCATACAGCAGGGAGAAACCTATCAAACAAAGCTGGCAGTGGGGTTAGCAAGCAGAGAGATCTGAAAATTGTAAGCTAGGTTAGAATAAAGCACATAGAATATAGTACAGAAAGAGGCAAAGCACGTGTGTGCATGCACACACACACAGACAGAAAGATTAAAAAACATAGAAGATATTTTCCCTTGTTAATTTGACTCAGCAAATATTTCTATTTAGGATCAAAACTGCTGGTGATAGGGGCTTGAGAGAGGGCTCATTGGTGAAGAGCCCTGGCTGTTCTTGCAGAGGAACCAGGCTTGGTTCCCAGCACCCACACAGTGGCTAACAACCACCTATTATTCCAGTTCCAAGGGATTTCTTATGACCTCCATGGGCATTGCACACATGTGATGCACTTACACACATGCAGTCAAAACATTCATATACACAAAATTAAAATAAATCGATAAATTGAAAAACTACTAATTTGAAATGCTTAAATAAGTTTTGTAAAAGGAGCCTAAAACCCCCCAAATACCAATTAATTATCAAAACTAAATCCAAGCAAAGATAAAAATCCAAGAGTTGTGCAGTCATGTTAATCTGGTGTCTTGTCACAAATCTGAGTCACAGGACTTAGATTTTGACAGTTTTACAGGATTTAGGACACAGTGGCAAAAGCTCAGGGCAATACATTTGATTTCCTAAAGGAAAATTGAATCAGCCAAACTTATCAGTGTTCACTCCAAGAAAAATTACCTTAAGCATGAAGATAGATCAAAAAGTACTATGTGGGAATCATTTCCCAAGACATTTAAAGCTTCACAGAATTTAAGCTAATTAAAATGCAGTACCAATTCTTATCACCTACATGGATCGCTATACTTCAAGCTGAATCTAGGTAAACATAGTCACTGATAGTAAGTTCTTATCAGCATCTGGAAGGGGAAAACAGGGCCTCAAAAGGGAAGCATCATAATTTAAGGCATGAAGGGTGCTCACACATAATCTTATATGAAGCATGGGTTCAAATAAGCCTTCCAGCAAAAAGTGAGCAAGAAAACCAGAATTTCAGAAATTTTTGCATGCTATTTTTTAATATAAGACTAGAAATTTTTCGAAAAGATTGATATATCCCAAGAAACATCCAATGTCGATGCCAACTGCTAAGACTTTACTGGATGACAATGTAACAATAGTCAACACAGTTTTAAATTTATATCCATTTGACTAGAATAATCTACTGTTAGGCATTTTTTTCATGTCCATGGTGAAAAACTGCAGAACAGCATTTAGAACAATGTTTATTTTTCAATTTCCTACTGATTAAAAATTAGTGCCTAATAAATATTTAAATATATTAAATATGTGGTAGTTCCAATCTCTGTAGCCATGACAAAGCAGTGGATAGATTTATATGTCCTTATGGCAGTATTCTAAGACATGAAAGCAAAGTGAAAGATTAATGACATTTTTGAGTATGATATTCACTGATGTATGCTATTATATACACACAAACACCGATGTGTTCTGCATATGCATCTATATTTATATTTGCATACAAATTTTCTATTAAAAGTATCATGATTAATCTTGAATGTCAATTTCATTGCACTGAGAGACATTTAGGTTGTCTATGAGAGTATTTGTTTATGAGAGACAAAAGGCATGTAAGCCAGCAGCGAAAGGTAGAGGACCCATCATGAATGTAAGAAGCACATCCTCTAGGCTGCAAGCCTGAATGCAACAGAAACGAGAGGAAGAAGCCAGTCAGGATGTCCTAGCTCCATTCTTCATGACCTGCTATGTCCATCACCCCTGAGCACCAGATGCCAGTTACTTCAGCCTTTTGATGTGAATTCACCCCAGTTACTCTCCATGGAGTCCTTCATCCTGAAACTGGGGCTACATCTTTGGTCCCTCTTGTTCTGAGGCTTTCAGCTTCTTGTACTGGGCAGCACTGGGTTCTAAGCCTCTTCAGTATACAGACAGCCACTGTAGAGCTATTTAGTCTCTAGTCCCATAAGCCAATCTCAATAAGTCCCTATGTGTGTGCTCATGCTTGTGTGTCCTACTGCATCTGTGCCTCAGGATCCAGACTAATTTAAGGACCCACAAAAGTGCTCACAGTACTATTTCGCATGAAGCATAAATGATCATGAGGGCCTCAAAAGCAAATTTCTATTTTTTCCACATTTATCAGCATTTAAGGAAATTTAATCAACATAATTTGGAAGAAAGATGTAGAATTAATCCTTTCTAAAATATACAATACATTTATTTATGTTGAGCATTTTCTAGGCATTGAGTATATACTAAAGAACAAAATGATCATAATGATTGTCTCAGTACAATTTCCATTGTAATTCAAGAAACTCATTGAAATCATGTTTAAGAATCATTAAGGTCAAACAAAGAGATGTTTTAAAGTACATAAAATTTTGTCTCCTCAATGTAAATATTCATTTTTATAATGCATTTCTTAATCTATTGATTCATATGACAGGGCTATTTTCATGCAAAGGCAAACATCAAGCATTTTCTGTCTATATATTTTATAATATACTAAGTTTTGTGGGGCCTAAACAGGTACCATTTTACTGTGCAAATAACAAAACACATAACTAGAAATACACAGTACCCTACTTATCATGTGTCTCTGTCTCAATCTTGGCAAGGCTAATCAAGAGCTGAATAGATAATAACTGTCCATTACTGTCCATTCTTTAATCACTTCCTTTGGGGCTCATTTTCAGCTGGCTTCAATTTCAATATCTAAATTGGACTGGTTATTTTGCTTGCTATAATTATTTATAAAATGTTCTGAAAACAAACTGAATAGAAATATAAAATATACATATACAATACTTGTGAAAGCTAGATTTTCTAATGATAATTATTACAAGGATTCACTGAAGAATCGTGATGTTTAAAATGATAGCTTCATCACTGACTCTGCATTTGAAGGGCTCTGTCCAAGGTCACTTAGTTGTACCTAGGTAGACGCAGGTTTCCTAAACCTCAGTCCCTGTATTTGTGCTACCATGCATCAATACTCAAGAATCAGATACTGTTACTATTTAGCACTGAGTTCATGTCTTTTTCTTTATAATCTTATGGGTATTTCTCTCATATTATACCAATTCTGTTGGTCTGCAGTTCGCTCTTCCAATTATTTGTTTATTATTTTTGAGATAGAGTCTCACTCTGTGGCTCAGGCTGGCTTGGAACTCATGGAAATCCTTCTGAAATAGGCAAGCACAGGGAATGGGTTAGCAGCCTGGGACTCCACTTGACCTGGTCTATGCACACACTCCTCTTCTGACAATGCACTTGGTAGCACGAACCCCTCAACTACATGTTCTGTGTACACACGACTTTGGACAGTACACCTACCAACTGTCAATGACTCCAATCTGCATTTAGCTACATGCAGTCTGCACTCCAGATAGTGGAAGAAGTTTCTCTTCCCCTTAACAACCATCAAACCCACATAGATTCACCCACACTCCAATTATGTGTGGGTAGGAGGAAGAGGAGTACCCAGCTGAGGCTGGTTTTGGATGCATCAGGAAAATTATATCCTCTAAGCAAACATTTAGGGAGAATGTCCTATATGCCATCTTATGCCTATGCATAACTGGGCATGTATATGATTAACATCAGATTACGGGAAGGGATATGGGCAGGAAATGACTATATAACTTGAAAACTGTCATTAAAAATAGAGAACCACCCAAACTACATACTTAGTAACCAACTGCTCTTTCCTTTAGTCCCCACAAAGAAGGCCCCAGGCAATGACCCAGGACCCTTGAGTACTCACGCTCGACAGCACGCTGTCAGTCTTGACAGCATATTTCTCTCTCATCTACACTACCATTACCATTTCACTGTTTAACAAAGCTTTCTTTCTACTTAGTAATCTGTCTTGATTTATCATAATTCTTTGAAGACGAGGCCAAGGAGCTGAAATACCCAGCCCAGACCCTGACTCCCATTAGAATTCCTCCTTCAGTCTTCCGAGTACTGGAACAACAGACATGAGCCACTTACTGGCTTTTCTAATATTTTAATTAGTGTATATAAAACATAATTACTCTCTCATTTTCGCTTTTTATTTTTGCAGATGATTCAAGCAGAATTTACAGGTGCAGACCACAAGGCGTAGGTGGGAAGAACTGCAAATATATATTTTTTCCTAAATACTTTCACACACACATGGGCAGATCCTGGTGTTATTTGGCAACTAAAGCAACTAAGTAACTAAATAAACTAAATAGTTCCCAAATCTGTAAAATCTTGGACAAATATCTTTATTAAAAGGAATATTGCCAGTTGTAGAGATGAAAAAAATTCTCCAAAGCTGAAATATTATTTTCCCTATTCTTTGATGTCATATGTAAATATGTAGGATGTTAATAATAAGAAAGATTTTCAACGAGATTTTTGACATCATACTGTTTTGAATGTAAATATAGAAAAACTGTTTTAGAAGAAGTATTTTACTAATAGTGATGTAAGTAATGCTATTATATCAATGATTTTTAATTATTTTTGGAGCCAGAAAAGTACAAAGTGAAAGGGAGTACTTACTATATGAACTGATTAAAGTTATTTGATAATGTAGATAGTGAAGTATTAGGTCTAAGAATGTGATTATTAAAATTTTTATTCCCCTACCAATGCATATTATTTATTTTCTGTATCAAATTCTGTATATTTCTGTACGTATATGATGAGCCTAAGTATCTTGGATATAGAAGGGAATAAAGTAAAATATAGAAAAACTAACAGAGCCCCATCTGAGTCATTAAACTAAATGAGCAGTGCTATTAAGGAAACCTAAGTTGCTTTCTGAACACTTAAATAACTTCCCAGATAGATTCACACTTATCTGTAGAGTTGGAGAGTTAAATATAACCAATCACTTACTGAGAGAATTTTGCAGGGAAGGCAATAGATACTGTGAACACTCATAGCAGCCTATCTTGCTTCCTGATATCATTTCAGTCTGAAATGTCTCTCACAGGACCATGTTTGAATGCTGGTCCTTGGTTTGTAGTGCTGTTCTGAAGGCTAACATAGACTTTCAGGGGGTGGGACAAGTTGGAAGAAGTATGTTTAAGGAGGCCTTTGACCTCTCACATATCTAACTTTTGATTCTCACTCCACACATGAGAGCAGATGCCATCTCAACCACTGTGCCTTCCAGTCACTGACAGAGACATTCTCATCCCCAGACTTTAATCACCACAATGGAATTGAAAATTCCTGAAACCATGAGCCAAGGTTATCTTTGCTGTCATGCAGTTTGTTGATAATGAAACAAAAGTAACTAATATACTTCCTTGCTTATCACTCAAGAAAATCACCACCTATCAGAGAATTAAGATGTAGAAAGGAATCACTCCCTTTCCTTTCAAACTTTCCAGACCTTAAAGTCAGAAAGGAAGGAGCTGAATGAGTCCAGGTGCAAAACGCAAATCTTGCCACCTGCACTCGGTCTTTCTCTTTGACAGCGCATTCTTTCTGCTGTCTGTCTGTACCATCTCATATGACTGACAGAGAATCAATGAAAGCAATGAGGATTGGGGCTGAGAGTTACCAGGTTTCACTGAGAGAACTACCAGGTGAGGTGGCACACAATCTGCCTGATTGTAAATGACCAACATATAGAGCAGCGGAAAATATGGAGTTTTCTGCATGAAAATGCTAGAATGACTTCCATATCTGAAAGAATGTTTCAATGCCGAATTGCTTTCAGAAAGAGACAGGCACTGTGGTACTTTTATGTAATGAGTGTTTAAAATCCCGCTTCTGTCCTCTCATTGACCCAAGAAAGCAACAGACATGAGAAGGGAATGAAGGAGAATTTTAAAGCTTGAGATATTTTGAGCTAATAGAGGTATGTGAGCAAAAACCAAAGTAGGAGTTGCAGCAAGCCTAGGGTTGCCTTTTTCATTGATCATGATCATTTGTGTTTCACTTCTGGAGACAGAATTTGGTAGGATTTCTTTGCACCCTGGTCACCTTCATTAGGGCTGTAAGGAGAAGGGGAAGAAATTCACATCAAAGCACATACTTCCAATGCCAAGTGTGTTTGCTGAAATGTAGGTTGCTGGGCCTATGATAAAATTACCTATGGTAATGTTATGTTACTATGGATGCACAACAAATCTGTCTCAATTCTTATTAGTTAAAATATCCATCTTTAATTTTTGTTACTGTTTTATGAGTCAAGAACTCAGGAAGGTCTGAGACCAGACACTATAGTTTCACTCATGGTTGGCATCAGACACTGACTGACATTATCCTCACCAGAAGGATCAAGCGGACCAGGCGTCCAAGATGACACATCCCCACAGGCAGCAGGTGGTGGGACTGTTGCCTGAGAGGTCAGCAGGGCAGTTGACGGCAGCACCTCTGTGGACCTCCTCTAGCCTGGGGATAGCAGGGACTGAATGTTCTTTCATGACATTCAGTTTCTCCTGGTGTGAGTTCTAAACAGAACCAGCAGGAACAGCATTGTCCTTTCTGGCTTATCCACAGAAGTCACATAGCATCTCTTCGACCAGCATGTGTTGGTGAAAGTAGGAATAAACTAGCCAAAAGAAGTGATACAGAGCCTACCACTCAATAGAAAGATCACAGAAAAAAACTGTGGAGAGTAGTTCAGCAGTTGAGCGCACTTGCTGTTCTTGCAGAGAACCTAGGTTTGGTTCCCAGCACCCATGGGGCAGCTCAGAACCATCTGTAACTCCAGCTCCAGATCTGTCACCCTCTTATGGCCTCTGTGGGCACCAGGCACATACATGGTGCCTATGCTTACATACAACCACTTGTACATACACATAAAGTAAATAAATCTTTAAAAAAATTAACACTTCAGAAAAATCAATGTCCCTTCTGGTTACAAATTCACATAACTCCCACTTGCAAAAGCAAGCAACCAAATAAACAACAAAAAAAAAAAACAACCTCTTCCCTCTAAACTCCAAAAGTGTCCTTTTCTTGTGACATCTACTTGAGGTGCTGGACCTTGCCATCTAAATTAGCTGTAGTATAGATGATGGTTCTTAGATTTGATTCCTGGAGTATAAGCTGTCTTGATCTGAAGATTCAGCAAATAAGGAAATAATTGTCCCCTTCATGATGAAGATGCAAATGTGGACACACACAGGCACTCCTGTTTTGGAAAGCTCACTCAGCATAGAAATCTATACCCCGTAATGAAAATGAATATCCACATACACATTTATACAGAGAAAGAAAGAGAGCTCAGAGAGACAGGGAGAGACAGCGAAAGACAGTGGGTGGGACACTTAGAGGTTTAGACATACAAGACTTGCTAGGGTTTGTTGCTACAAAGGAAATGCTAAAGGAAAAATGCTATTTTTCCAAAAGAAGGAAATATTCTCAAATAAAGCCATAAAAATAATGCAGGAGGGAATGAAGAGCACCAGAAAGATGGATATGTGGACAGCTCTAAGTGAACCTTCCCTGCATAATAAAGCAGTTGACACATATCCAAGGCTTGTGTTGGTGAGATGGCAAACTAGCAGCTGCGGTGGTGGTTTGGTAAGGAGAACAATGAAGAAAGCGTAATTAAAAATGCTCTTTTCCAAAGAGATAAAGAGGCAAGAACTTCAGAAATTCACAAACATAGCCATAGAACAACTGGAAAGTATGGAGAAAAAGATGCAACATGCAGCAGAACAGTAAGCCAGGATGAATACAGTTCCAGGCAGGGGAGGGGAAGCAGTAGCGTTCTCCTAAGGTTACTGGCAGTCCTATGCTCAGGTTAAACCCACAGCACTTGCAAACCTGAAGTACTAGAAGCCTATATCTACTGCAGGCTGTGGTGATAGTGATTCCTTGGACAGATGGGTCAGCAGGGATGAAGGATCTCATCTGTCACTCTTTAAAACACAGAGGGCATCGGAACCTGTTATTCAAATATGAGCTATGCTGGGGGCCTGGGAACAGAAAAGAACAACATATTAAGGGGTCTGAATTTAGTCTGTCATAGCTCTAAGGTGAGAGACAGACTTGGGAGGCAGTTGTGGAAAAATGGAAGGTCTAATGCTGATAAACCATATGCTCGGGTAACAAGAGGCTCAGAACAGGCACTGAAAAGCACAATGAAATGAAGTTTTACTCTACGTAGCCAGGAACAGACCTCAACTGAATCAACTGAAGTAACTCTGGACTCTGCAAGCTCTAAGTTTGAGGTGAGCAGGTGAATCGACCTGACCAGTCCCTTATCTGTCATTCATTGCTATGGAGTCTGAGATCTCTGAAACTGAAGCACAATGCTTGATATCTATGGCTGCACCCCTCAAATAGGGTGAATAATCTTTAGGGGGCCTGGAAAATATGAAGTAAATCCTATACCTGTACAAATCTGCTGTGCGCTGTTTTCCCCACTTGTAGCATAATTTGGGGTCAGCCCCAGCTAGAACATTAGCCACCCTAGGAAGTGCTAGCTGGGGATTCTCCCGAGGGTGAGAATCTGCCCACCCTGTAGACTGCAAAGCTAAATGCGGTTTCTTATACATAAAGAAGGAAAGCTACTAAAGTAAGGACAGCTTAGGCTGACATCAGACACTCGGCTAACACAGGTGCAGTACCAGCACAAACCACAGGAAAGACAAGAGTCTACACCACATAGACTGGATGGGGTGGTGCATGCCTGTTATTCTGGCATGTGGAGGTGAGGACAGGAGGATCCAAAGGCTAAGGTCACTCTTATTTAAATAGTGAGTTTGAGGCCAGCTGAGGCTATGTGAGATTTTGTCTCAAAATTGAAAAAGAGAGAGAGAAAGAGCAACAAAAACTGCAACTTAAGTTATATAAGACATGGCAAATGAACCTTCTCTAAGGGAAAAAAGGAAATAATAAAGATAAGCATGGACATAGCTTACAACACAATAAACAAGAGAATCAGTGTTAAAAGGGTGGCCCTTTAAAAGTTGTTTTGCTTATAAAGTAATGCAGATAAAGTAGGCAACTAAGAATGTGTATCCATAAAAAGTAAGAATTCTAGTAAAGAAGCATAAACACCGCATAATCTACTCACCCCCAGTGCTGGGAACTGAACTGAGGGCCTGCAGCACGCCAGGCAGGCTCTCCCATCCCCAGCCTTCAGATAATCTAATTTTAAAACCCACAAGTTTTAAAGAAAGTTACTTCACAAGAAAATATATTCAAATAGCCCATAAGCATGTCATAAAGTGATCAATTTCATTAGTTACTGAGAAAGGTAAATAAAACCACAATGACTTGTCAGTATAAAAGTAACAGAACGACATTTAAAACTAAAATAAGTGTCTAAAGTCACCCCTAACTATATTAAATATTCATGTGAACGTGGAATGACAGTGTATTTTAAGTGGGCACAAATTGATATGAATCACTTTGGAAAACAGTGGGATGTATTTACTGAGAGCTGAACCATATACAAAACCTACAACCAACACTTTCCCTCCTAAGTGCATTCTTAGCAGAAATGTGTGAACGTGTGTACCAAAACACATGCCCTCCAATATTTATTGCAGCATTATTTATAATAGCCCCCAAACTGAAAGAGCTTAAATGTTCATCAACAGTAAAACAGACTTTTTAAGCTTTGTACAATGGGATTCTTTACAGCCATAAAAATGAATGAACTATTGCCAAAGAAAACAGTATGAAGGACTCCGTGAGCATTATGTTGCATGAAGGGCACAGAAAAGGACTCATGACCTGCCTTCCAGGTTTTGTGAAATTACACAAAAGAATCTACTTTGCAGTCACATTGCAAGGTGGCCACTCACAGTTGGTGCATTTTTCTGTCTATATTATACATGGATAGAAGAGCTTACTATTAAAACAAAAAGCATGGCTGGGAAGATGGCTCGGTCACCAACGTGCTTGTGTAAAGATAAGGCTGTGACTTAGACTACTCAGAACCCACAAAAGAGCCAGGCAGCATGTACCTGTTAATTCCAGCAAGGGGTATAGAACAGAAAGGGAACAGGTGCTTACCCAGAAGTCCATGGCCAGCCAGTCTAACCAAATTGGCAGCTCCAGGGTCAGTGAGAGAATGTGTCTCAAAAAATGAGGCAGAGAGCATGGTGGTCTGAATGAGAAATATTCCCCATAGACTCAAGTATGTGAACACTTGGTCCCCAGGTAGTTGCACTATTTATGGAGGTTTAGGAGATGTGGCCTTGCTGGAGGAAGTATGTCACTAGGGGCCAACTTTGAGAGTTCACAGCTTGGACCAACTTCTAGTTTCTTTCTCTCTCTCTCTGTCTCTGTCTCTGTCTCTGTCTCTCTTTCTCTCTCTGTCTCTCTGTCTCTCTCTCTCTCTCCTTCCTGTGTAACTGAAGAAGTAAGCTCGCAGCTTTCTGTTCTAGCTACCTTAGTAGCCACGACTTGTCTGAAATAATGGACTCTCAGTGGACTCTCCCTCTAGAATCAGATAAACTCTTTCTTCCATAAGGTTCTTTGGTCCTTATTTTTTCACAGAAACAGAGAAGTAACAAATACAGAGAGCGATCAAGGAATAACACCTGACATTAATTTGGCCTCTACTCATAGAAGTACACATGTGCACGCATGCACACAAACACACACATATGATCGACAACAATAACAATTACAAAAATACAGGTACAGGATTTTGCTTTTTGTTTTTTTTACAGAACAGTGACAGTTCATGCTGAAGCCATTCAGTCAATCAATTGCAAAACTACAGTTGTTCTGTATGTGACTTTTAAAATTAGGAATTCCTTGCTCCTTTCCTGACACCTGTGATTACATCAATATATACACTCACATCTAAGAATTTGAAGCTAAGATCCACAAATGAGAGGCAATATGTGTTGTTTTTTTTCCCTCTGAATATGGTGACCTCACTTAGTATAACTATTTCTATTGTCATTCATTTACCTGCAAATTTCATTTTTCTTTGCTGTTGACTAATCCAAAACTCCACAGTATAAATGTACCACATTTTCATTAACCAGTCATTGGTTGAGAAACAATGTGAAAAGTCAAAGGAAAATGTAGTACTTAATAAGCCTACTGAAAAATATATATGTAATATAACCGTGAATGCATGTGAATAGCAAAAGCTTATACAGTTCCAGGCAAGGGAAATCTCCTTTAGGGTTGTTGGTCAGAGAATTCCAAGAGACTCCCAGAATAATACAGGTTATTGCCACAGGCCTTGATTACCTCCTAGAACTTAAAGGCAAGACGCTATTGCTGAAGATACAACTTACTTCAAACGCAGGACTTGGAGCCATGGAGCTGGAGCTGACCTTGAAGCTTCTTTCCTAAGGACTAGCTCTCTTGCTAGCAGAAGATACTGTGCAAGCTGCCAAAGGAGAAAATCAATCAGTGATCTTGCCAACTGTAATACCTATGAATTACAAGACTGGCCCAGCAAACCACCCCTGTTGTGAAGTAGTTGCACTTTTTTAAATGTAAAATTTATTTTTATTTATTTTTTATTTTTTAAAAAACTGAATCATTGTGTGTTTTGTACAGAACATATCAATCTGTCTTAGTCATCTTTATATCCCTTTCCTGGCATCCCCCCATGACTCCTCAACTGGACTTCATACATTCTTTCAACTGTGTTAAGGTCTATTAGGTCAAGTTAGTGTTCCAAGTGACCTCAGTGCAAGTTCATCCACTGATGTCTAGTAAGCCTACCCAGAGTCCCTTGCTTTAGGAAGACTAGCTCATTCTTACCCAACAGTAATCAGCTGTCAATGTTTCTTATCAAAGGTTGGGGTCTGTGACCCATTTCCCCAGTGCCATTCTGGGTTTTTGTCTGCTTGAGTTTGCATTGGTCTTGAGAATGCCTAAACCATTATCATATTATGGTATTCATATGTACATCATATGTATTATTGTATTCATATGAGCAGTCCCAGGAGCTTGTAGGATTCTGTTTCCATATGGTATGCACCTCTTCACTGGTTCTTCATTAATGAGAGTTGAGAGATTCATTAGTGACTTCTTTACTCTTTGTTCTATATTTTGTGAGCCTTGGATGTAGAGCAGCATTGTAAATGTGCCACTTAGGCTTGGGCAATTCACAGACAACATCTGTGTGTGACCAGCTGTGGGACTCTGTAGTAGTCTCTGGGACAAAAGAAGCTTCTTTGAGAAGTGCTGAGTGCAATATTGTGATATAAAATACATATTTTGCATTTAGTAAGCAGTTACATTAGCCTAGAGATATGACAGCCTTGGGAATTTCTCTAAGATCGATGACCTCTTCAACCATGTGTTTTTGGCTATGATTACAGTACCATACATGAGTTTCTTCCTAACAGCTGTCTAATTGGATTTAAGATAGCCAAATACACATGGTTGGAGAGGTCATAAATCCTAGAAAACAACATAATTTGTCACTTCCCTAGACCAGTATAATTTATTACTCTATTCTGAATAGCTATCCTTATATTTACAGACAAGTCTGCCTCTCATTAAAGAATCTTCTTTGTGCAAAAAACAGAAACTATTACAAAGTTTCACAACTGGTAAAAACACAGTGAATAAGTGTCTGTGAGGTGCTCAGCCCGAAGTGACACATCTACAATGCAACCTCTACACCAAAGGCTCCAAGAACATCATGGAAAAGGGGGTGGAAAGAATGTAAGTACCAGAGGGACAAGACTCCTGTTTCTAGTTAGTATGTTCTAGACATGACAGGGCAGCTGCACCAATGAAATCTCCACAGTATGGTTGTCTAACAAGAGTTCCATAAGGACAAAACCAGTTGGCAGGCCAGTGTGGATAAGGGAAGTTTCATGGGGGCCTACTTCCAGATTAAAGCTACGGGAAGTCAATGGACGCCGAGGGAGGGAGTATAGTTTTCTCCGGGGACTATCTCTCTGAAAGACATTCTCATCTCAAGTAGGAAGCTCTACACTCAGGTATACATGAGCACCACTAAATAGACTCAATGCTTTGTACATGTATGTATATTTATAAATGCATGTATGTATATGTAACAGTAATGAAGAAGAGGATAGAAACTGAGAGGGTATGCAGAGGATATGGGAGGAGTGAGGAGAGAATGGAAAGAATGAAAATAACGCAAAGATATTAGTCATGCACGAAATTCTCAAAGATATGTTTCTAAAAAAAATTTGAGAAACACTGCTGATTGAAATGTATCAGAATACTGAGAAAACATATTTACTACATAGTGATTTAAGCATTAAATTGTTTTATTTCTTTGTAAGCTATGTGAAAAGAGGTGTTTTAAGGAGTACTTGCCACTTTTATGTCTGTAACTTTGACATAGAAATCTCTTTCCCCTGGCCTGTGGAACTGCTAAGTGCCTTTTCTTGGATTAGCTTCTAAGTATCTTGTGTGTGCTTTGTGTTTGTGTGGGTCTGCGCATGTGCAGGCAGCTGCCTGTGGAGGCCAGAAATGGGGATCGGATCCCCTGGAGCTGGAGTTAAATGTTATAGGCCTAATGTGGGTTCTGGGAAGGGAACTGGATCTTCTGCTGGAGCAATACATGCTCTTTGCCACCAAACCATCTCTCCAGCCTCCTACTGTGGAATATTTTTGAGAATTCCTTTCACGTGAAATTTCGTTTTCCTTTGAGATTTTTGCCAGCCTTATTTTCTTTGGGAAATTTGTGACTTTTTGCATCATCTTAATTTTCTTCATTAGGAGGCTGTGACAATTTGCCTTTACTTAGAGCCAGAATGCCCACAATTAGTTATTTCTTTTCTATCTGTATTTATATTTATTTGAATTTTACCTCTGGAAAGTTTGCTTTTACTTTGAGTATTATGACTGATGCATTTTCATCTCTGTTTACTAATCCCCACTTTAGTCACTTAGGTCTTACGTGTGTGTGTGTGTGTGTGTGTGTGTGTGTGTGTGTGTGTGTGTGTGTCTAAACCTGAAAACATAGTGGTAACAGTCACCCACTTTCCTGTCTGTAAGAACTGGATGGCAGATACTCAGGGACAACTTTTGATGATGATAAATGACCTATAGACTTTGAAAGGTTTGTCAGAGACATGGTTTGTCTCTGATTATGCTGTGCATATGTTTTTCATGTTGTAGACTGAACAGTTGACAGCAAACTTTGCACTGTATACAGTCAACCACAGTTTTCATGCTGTGGTAACTGAACGTCGAGCAATGCTGCAAAATGATTCATGTTGTTTAACTAAACCATGGTAACTAAGATTCAGGCACCAGAGCCTTACAAAGCAAATTAAAAATGTTCTCTTCTCAGGAGCTAGGGACATGGCTCAGTAAAGCATATGAATTCAGGCTCCCCACACCCATATAAAAGCCAGGTGTGCAAAGGTGTAATCCCAACACTGGGAGGTATAGACAGAGGATCCCAGTGGCTTACTGATCATTCTAGCTCATCAATGAGGCAATGAGAGACCTTATCCTAAAAGTGAGGTGAGAAGTGATCAACCAAAATGCTCAACATTGACTTCTGTCCTACACATATACATATCTACATCACACACACACACACACACACACATACATGATTTTCTCTTTGAATTTCCTTGTGAGATAAAACCTACTGGGCTTTCTTTATTCTAACTACTTTACATGCATGGCTGTCTCAGCTATTACATGGAATCTCCATGCCTGTATGATATCTAGAACATATCAAGATCCGGTTAGGTTTACTGAATGAACAATTCAAGGCATAGGTCTCTGCTATTATAACCTCACAAAGACAAGATATTTGAGAATTGACTTCCAATGGGTCTAGAAGATGTAATTCCAGCCAGTTTCATATATTCTCAGGTAACAGTGGAAATGCAGAAGGCTAATGTTTACTATAATAAAACTGCCAACTGTAGTTTGGAAATTTGCTAGGGGACTGGGTATCAAAAATACAAAGACATCCATGATTTTCATGGGGAAATCACTGTTATCCTATGCTACAGAACGCCTCTATACTTAGGTAAACTATCTCATGCCATCTTAAGAAAATAAGATGAGCATGGTGCCATACACCTAAAACTCCAGGAGGATGAGTCAGGAGGATTCCAAGTTCAGGCCTGTTTGGGTTACACACACATGGAGAACGATATCTGGCAGAACACGATATTGCTGTTTGCTGGCGCCTTGACGGCAGCTGCCCTGCACTTAACAGCTCTCTCTGGCACTGCTTCATGTGGACTGATGGGAAGAACACTGGAAAAGCAAATTCTCTTAACACATACTACATAGTCTTTGCTTATTCTATTCAGCCCTGCTCAAATGCCCTTCCTGACAGTACCCTTCAAACCTTCATTGAATCAATGTTAGCTTTAAATCTCCAATATCTGATCCTGCAGTTTGAGTCGAGAATCTCCATAGGCTTGTTGCAATAGGATAGACCATTACAGTATGCAATTATCTATTATTTCTGTGAAGACCTGATTAATGTCTGTCTCCTAAGAAATGCTCAGCTCTGTAAGTTCACACAAAATGCAACAAAGATATAGTGACTTCATAAAGATCATGGCTTGTGACTAGGTCTGGCTTCAGTCATAGGAATTTGAGAAAATAAATAGTTCTTTGTTTCTCAATTTTCTTTTTCTGATCATTGTCAGTTAGCAAGAGAAAAGTGTGTCTGAAGAGGTTTGTTGTTACATCATCCCTGGCCTTTATCCAATGACCTTATTTCTTCCCCTCTGCTCAGGAGAACATATTGTATAAGGTCAGCAAGATGGATCTGGAGCCCCAGTTTAATGTCTTCCCTTGCCAAAAAAAAATCACTTCTGCTGTGGGGCACACACCTGCTCACTCCTTCTCTGCCAGCTCTGTGTGGTGAGGCAAATGGCAATTTCTCTTCTTTCCAGGGTGAGTGGGTGGGAAGTAAGCCTCCAGCTTCTTATGCCTGAATCTATTCTCCATCAAGAAACCAGCATTTAATGGGAGCTTATTGTAAGCACAGCGAAGATGCAGTGCAACAGCCATTGGACTTGCTCCAGTTATGAACCCGTAAGTACACGCTGCATCTCCCTTATCCAAGCAGCTGACAAATCCCGAATCCTGTAGATTCCCAACTGCTCTTTGGTCAACATTCTTCTTTTTATCCCCATTGTTCGAAGATGCCATCTTCTTCTTGTGGCTCTGTCTTTTAAATGGTGTCCAGTGGCTACTGGGGTCTCTCCAGCTTTTCTCACTTGAGCATAAGTGTCACATCCAAGTGATACATCTGAACTCCGTGCTGCCTCTCAATTCCTCACACTTGTCCCATAATTACTTCCAATTGTTGTAGGTGGCGAGAGTCTAAATTACACCTGTTCTTTGTACAGGAATCCACACCACGACCCTGGCTCTTACCTCATATCAATTTAACCCTTTCTCTCTGTACTCCAGCTACTGAGGCCTTTGGACTTCCTGCAGAAGCAATAAACCTACCCAACTCAGAGCTTGTCACAGCTTGAACTCTGTCACAAATGTTTTTCTCATCCCCAATCTTTAATTACTTAATTCCTCCACTTTCAATTATCTTCTTAATTATCACTAATAAATAGAGTGAATTTGAATCTAGGTCTTTTGACAGATGATTGTGTGCCACCACAATGTATTTTCTCCCAGAAAAGAAGCAGTGCATGATGGGGAAATAGTTAGATCGCACGCTAACTCAAAACCTGGGCAATATTTCTAGTCCAGACTCTTTCCCAGGATCTGCTTTTATTTTTCTCCTGCAAATAGAATCTCTAGCTTAGCTATATCTTTCCTCTGCCTTCAGCATCATCTTTTCCACTCAAAATTGTCTCAGCTCTGATTATGGCAGAAATGAGGTTTAACGGAATGAAGATGAGATTGGATATATATAGCAAAATGGATCTGGGTACCTGGTGTGGCAAGGACCAATGATGTAAACATAGTCACCCGGAGTACCTTGCTCTCAGTGTGTTGACTTCTGCCTTCCAGAAAAGAGACAGGGTTATACAAGAGAGAAATGTCCTTGAAGTTTAAAACAGCAAGTGGAAAAACCACAAGGCAGACCACAAGGCATATCTGACATCTCCAGAAGGATGGAAGAGAGAAGGGTATGCTTCTGGGTTCTAAGAATGTTTAGTCTAGCATGATGCAGGGGAGTGGAGTCACGTTACTGTTGGAGAAGTCCCATCTTCAGAGAAATGCATCCCATTGGCATCATCTTCATTCCCTTGCTCAGTCTTTGACTGGGTACAGCCTGGTTGTAGCATGTCTTGGCACACACTTCAGGGTGGATTAGCTAAAGGTACCCTTCCCACAGGGTACCACAGTCAGCCTCCATTTCCTTATTGCAAATAAGGGCTGTATACCAAGGGAGGAATTCCTGATACGACTTCTAGCTCTCAAGCTGTGAGATTTTCCTCCTGTATCCTCTTGTTCATCCAACATCTTCTAATTTTAAAGTGTAGTTTTCACAGAGGACAATAAATGTTGGCATGGAAATGAGGAAAGAGGAATTTTCTTCACTACTGGGAATGTAAACTGGTATAGTCACTATAGAATGATTGTGGAGGAGGTTTGAAACCCCCAAAATACAATTCACAGGGGTAATCTACACCCCTGCCATATATATCCAAAGGACTCTACACAGAGATACTTTCACATTCATGTTTATTGCTGCAATATTCACAACTGCCTAGAAACAGAACAAGCCCAGACATCCATCAACAGATTAATGGAC
Organism: Eospalax fontanierii; assembly: GCA_035773235.1. NCBI lineage: Eukaryota > Metazoa > Chordata > Mammalia > Rodentia > Spalacidae > Eospalax > Eospalax fontanierii. Next base: position 77,441,548 of record CM069526.1, read on the forward strand.
AAATAACATCTGATAGACACACAATGGAACTTTGTATTTTATTCAGCCATAAAGAAAAATGAAATCATGCCATTTTTAGGAGGATGGAACAGACTCAGAAAAATAAATACGTCATGTTTTCTCTCATATGCAGTATATAAACACACACAAACATACACACACAGACACACACACACACTCTGAAGGGACAATTGAAGGGAAGGAAGAAAGGGAGGAGCATCAATGAAATACATGATCAGGAAAGCAGAAGTGGGATGGTCTGAGGGTAGGAAGGGGCCTGCACAAAGTTGCAGGAGTGCGGGGAGAACATTTACAGACAGAAATGGTCATGGCTAGTTTTAGCTGCCAACTTGACACAAAACTAGAGTCACGAGGGAAGAGGGAATCAGAATCACCACTGAGGAACTTCCTCCATCAGACTGATCGATGTCGGAGGGCCCAACCCACCACGAATGGTAACACTCCCGAGCAGATGGACTTGGGATGGATAAGGAAGGTAGCTGAACATCATCCTAGGAGCAAGCCAGTTAGCAGAGTTCCTCTGTGAGCTCTGCTTCAGTTCCTGCTTCCGGGGTCCTTCCTTACTGATGGACAGTAACCTATAAGTCAAAAGAAATCTTCCTTCCCCATGTAGCTTCACGTCATGGTGTTTATCACAGCAACAGAAAGCAAACTAGAACAGGGATAAACAAACAAATACATTGACACACACATGTGAACTATCATAGAGAAAAAATGCTAGCTGTAAAAATGAATTTAAAGCATGTTTTTTTGATATTTACTAAAGAAATGAGAGAATAATGTGAAAGACTATACCAATATGCCTGAAAATTGTTCCTGTTTCTATACTTCTTTGATTAAACTTTTAGGAGAATGTTAAGGACATTGTTTCATGCATCTTGGCCTCTCTGGGACCCAGCAAAATAAATGCTATGTAACAGATGCTAACTCAGTCTTCCTGGATGTACTAGTCTGAGACTGAATGGGACTAGCAGTGATTTTTAGACACATTCATTAATTTAAACTTCTAGTTTTTCCTTCTGGGAAGGAGTGCCATGGAGATATGATTTTTCTTTTGGTTTGGCATCTGGGTCTCCTAAATCCCTCCTGCAAGGAGAATATTCATCTCCTCCCATCTGTTTCACTCATAAAAGTTTAAATAATATCATTTTCTATTTATAATATTGCCTACAATCTCAACATTGCGCCTGCTTTCCTCCTGAGCAACAGTCTTTGATCATCTCTTCACATCTGGTTCATGTCCTCAAGGAACTCTTAGTCTGTCAGGAAGGTAAGATCACCAGATTAAGAGTCATCCTGTTCCCAAGAGTTATGTGGGGCTACTAGGCATTGGAGATTTTGTGTTTCAGCTGAGTGCAGGCAGCCACCATTCTGTGGCCACTGGGCACAGTCCTAGAGGGACTGCAGGTCCAACATTGCAAGTCATTTCTTTGTGGAGACGAGGTAAAAGAATAAATCAAAATTTTGTTAAAATATTTCCATTTCATAATGATGGCACTAACTTAAACATTTAAGAATTCGATGTAGGCACAATTGGCATCACCACTGAGCAGATCTAACCCAAGGACAGAATATGACCTATGTAGAAAGCACCATTCATGTACCACCAAGGCATGAATATACAAACTTCAAGTATTAGAAGGGGAGGAAGCAGTGATTTGATCAGAGAAGATCTAAGAAGAAGAGGTCAGTTGGTCCTTGAGACCCGAGTATCATTTAGATAAGAAGAAGAGAAGGGACATGTCAAGCAAGAAGAAAGAGGAGTGAGATGCAGTTCTAATGAGCAGGACTGAGGTCAGATCAACAGATTTAAGAAGAATAACTTCAGTCCCCTGAGAAGAGCCAGCAGCAGGTCCCTGGGAACCCTGTAGACCAGAAAAACTTCGTCAGATTGGGCAGTGATGCTGCTCAGAGGCAGAGTAAGGGCTGCTAGGGAGCAAGACCACCCGTCATTTAGGGAGGGATTATCCACACCAGAGCTCACTGGAGGAAGTGCAGACTATGTTAGTTAGTCCCATGTCTGAGAGAAAAATGTACTCTTTAGAGAAGGAAAACCATGAAAAGGAGATTTTATTTTTCATGATGGGAATAATGCATGTTAGCTATAAAGAGTACAGTTTGACGGTTTGGTTGTTTGGTGTGCATCCCACTGTCAGTTTAATCAAAATTCATCTCTCCCACTGCTCTGCAAATCAGGAAGGCAGCCAGAGCCTTCTTCAAATTTGATGGTGTGAAACTTCTTCCATCTGCTAATTTCTGTGACCTCTGAAGATTACTGGACTATATCATGAACCTTCATGCAACCATGAGGAGCACAAGAAACATCTCCACAACCATAAATCCTGCTGCATGTGGACCTATATCACCTCAATCAGGAGAGAAAAGGCCAGTGAAAACAGGACTAAGGAAAGGCACTAGGACAAACCTATGAGAGGAAGAGGAGAAGTGGAAGTCTTAAGTCCTGGACAGCTGTACATAATATTATAAAAAGTAAAACATGCTAGTGTACTTGGTGTACAGAGCTTCTAGCACCAATAATAACAAAGAAGAGAAGCACAGACCACATAGATTCTTGAGTTGGAAGTGTTTTTTTAATGAACATGGTTCTCTATCATAAGGATACTCATTTAAAGTCATAAGCTGACTATAATTCCATTCACCAAAACTCCTAGCATTGCCTTATACCAGGAAAGGAGACAGTATTAGTCTGTAATTACTATAATTAGTTACCTTAGGCAGGCTACTGATGAAGAAAAAGTGTATTTGGTTCACACATTTTGGAGCATTAAAGGATGGTGTGGCCAGGGGCTCAGCTCTGAGAGGATTCCCAGGCAGGCCTGAGAAACAGCAGTGAACACAGGCCACACAGGAAACTAGAGAGCTGGGGCCAACCTTGTGCCTTTAATAACAGCACTGAAAAACTATGGAGGAGTCCTACAATAGTAAGCTAAGCCCCTTCTTCAGGGAGTGACCTTAGTGACTCAAGTACTTACCGATAGGTTCCTCTCTTAAAGATTGCACCACAGCCTAATATCACCACCTTGAGAATCACAAACATGAACCTTTAGATATGAAAGGCATACCCAAACCTTTGCAGGGACCTAACTGGATGGATGGATGGATAGATAGATAGATGATATAGATGATATAGATATAGATATAGATAGATAGATATAGATAGATAGATTTTTGAGACAGGGTCTCACTTCTTAGTACAGGCTAGCGTGGAACCCACTCCCCTTTATTTCCAACTGTCCAAGTATATGGGGATTACAGGTATGGGCTGCTTATTTGTGGCTCTGATGATTTATAGAGATTCTGAAGTTGTCTTATGGTTCACAGAACTAGCTCAGCTTGATTCTAGTGTTGAAGATGAGGTACAAGGAAGGCACGTTCCATAGGTTTAGTTAATTGTATAAAAACCAAGTGTTGACTCTGGGATGTTGAGAACAGGCAGACTAAGGAATTATCTATGATGGCTAGTCATAAACGGCCCCTGCCATCTTTTATTTAGACAGATATCAAAACTCTTTCATTCATTTCTGTTGGCAGAGCTTGGACTGCAGAAGGTGCTACTATGAAAAGCATTGTAAGGAAAGATTCTCAAATCCTGCCAAAGCTATAGGATGTTGCTTATGAGCTTTCATCTACTAAGACAATAGACACTGTTTGGTAGACAGGAACGTCTAAAAAATAAAACTGTGTTTTGAAGGTTTTTTTCAAAACCTCTTAGATATCTGTACCTGATGTGCTGAGTATGATGGTACGCTGTGACTTGACTGACTAAGGCAGGAAGACTTCAAGTTCAAAGAGCCTGGGCTATATAGTAAGGTCAAGCAAACTTAGCAAGACTCTATCTTAAAAAAACAAACAGAAAACATAAAAACTAAAAATCGAGGAATATAGAGAGAAGAGAAGAAAGGACAGGAAAGGAGAAAATGGGAGGGAAGGGAAAGATTGCCATTTCTTCCTGTTTCAAAACTCTTTTCTTCAGTTCTATGTTCCTCTCTTCCTAATGCCTGTTGCTTGGACCTCTGCTCAAAGCATTTTAGAAATATTGCTTTGTATCTGAGTTTGTCATTTTCCCAACATTGCCTTTCCTGTTAGTACTCCTTCAGACAAACGATGCATATCTTAAAATTGCATTATATGCCGATCCATTAGTACAAGAGTTGCATCCCTGATTAATATGTTTTGTGAAGGATTTAATTAAGTCATCTTTTATAAAGTGTACAGATCCATAACTGAAGAACTCTCTTCCCTACTTACCAATAAAATATGAAATTCTATAACCACCCACCAAACTTTAGAAGGGATTCGGGCCTTCTTGGTTTATTGGGTTTTGTTTATTAACTTTGCTCACTGGGCTCACTCAAACTACAGGCCTTGTTATTTGACCTCAGTTGAAGAGCAGAGTTTGGTGAGAAGATGTGCTAAGGGAAAAGGACTTCCTGCAAAGGATGGTTTGATTTCATATTCTCTCTTTGTACTGGAGCTTCATAATTGGTGCTCGCACTAATGGTATTTCTTGTGTTCTCAAAGCCAAACAAACAACTTAAAATAGAAACACACAATGGAAAGCCATCTAGATCCTCCCTGTAGGGAGCGATGCTCAAATGGATATAAAGCAGGAGAAGCAACTGAATTGTTCCACGAGAAGAGCCTGTGTCTGTGTAAAGGAAATCAGAGAATAAAAGTGACTCTTCTTAAGGAGTCTACTATTATTAAACATATTTATTTATTATTTTTATGACTATGTGTGCATGCCTGGGTGAGTTTATGTGTATCACAAGCCCATGGAAGTCAGATGAGGGTTGAAATCCCCTGCACCTGGAGTTTCATTGCCTTGTAGGTTCTGGGAACCAAACCCAGGTCCTTGGCAAGAGCAACAAGTGTTCTTAACTGCTGAGCTACCTCTACATTCCCTCCCATTTTTTGAATGTGTGGACAAAATTGAACATAATTTCTTCCCAAATTTTAAATGCTGATAATCAAGAGTTTGTAGCCCGTATTCCAAGTTCCTCATATTCAAAAACAAATGTGTGTGTGACCCACTAAGTTTAATTATGGTTGCTTACATGAGTACGAGTGGGAGATTATATGTTAGAACACGGACAACTCATCAGTGGTTGCATTACTGTGAAAAATAACAGCCCCTCCCCCAACAATCATGAACTACCATTGGATCCTCAGTGAGGTGGGGCATCATGAGCCCTGCTCCGCCATGCAAGATGAAAAGGCGATGTGCCCAGTCTCCTGCGGTCTTGTGACAGCAATGAAAGCTACAGTGAGTTCAGAACTGCAGTGGCTGTGTCATGATGTTGCTGGGTCTTAGGAATATTTCTGGTTTTTAATTTAAAAATTTTTATGTGTATCAGTGTTTTGTTTGCATGAATGAAGGTGCACCTCAGTCAAGATCAACACTCATCTTTTTCTACACCATCAGTCCTTACTCCTTGATCATTTCCTTCAACACAATGACCAGCTATAAATGTCATCTTCAAAATGCACTCTTTTCTAACAATACATGGTCCTACCTCTCTAATGATTCCACGGTCCCCAAGCTGCCACCTCCTCTTGCTCATTCCCTCTTCAACCCACTCTGGGCAGCCTTTATGTATCACAATCCCCAGTGTTTCCTACAGAGCTGGGTTCAGTGATCATGTTCAGCCCCAACACTCCTCAGCCTCTCAGCACTTGACCTTGGTACAGATGTTTCCTTCCTCCTTGAGAACCTTCCTTAGCTGAGATCCCACACCATTCTGCTTTCCTTCAGCACACCAGCTGCCTCTTCTTTTTCATTTCTGATGCATCGTCCCCTTTTCCTATTCCAAGTAGGAGAATGTCCCAAGAGACTTGCTTAGATGTTCCCTATATGTGTGCTGAGAATCCTAAATTTCATCTCCAGCCTCTACCTTTCCCCGAATCTGGACACTCACATCCAGTTCTTACTCCGCATCTTTATTACCTGCTAAGAAGCATGGCCATGTTAGTATGCTCTGAATTTACTATCGATTACTACGATCCCCCAAATATGCTTCTTCTTAAAGCTTTGCATTTCCTAAACGAGTCCCACATTTGGCAGTTGTTCATCTCAAAACCTAGGTGTTCTTCTTGGTTTTCTGTTTATCATAGTTTTCTTCAGACTTGAATGTCAAGCCCACTGGCAAAACCTCAGTGAATATCAGTATTCCCATCATCACTCTAGATTAAGTCATCATTAACTCCTACCTAGCTCTATGGCAAGTGCCTTCTAATTATATTTATTCGTTTTATATGCATGAATATTTACCTGCAAATATGTAAGTGTACCACATGTATACAGTGCCAACAGAGGTCAGAAAAGGGGGTCAGGAATGGTTATAAATTGCCAATCAGAATCTGGGAACTAAGCCCAGGCCCTTTGCAAGAACAGCCAGTGCTCTTAACCTATGAGCCATCTCTTCAGTCCCAATATTATTGCTTTTGAAAGAGAAATATTGAGTCTAAAAGATGGCTCAGCAGGTACAGATATTGCTGCCAAGCCTGGACACCTTAGTTGCATCCCTGGGAGCTACAGGGTGGAAGGAGAGAATTGATTCCTGAAAGTTGTCTTCTAACCTCTTTGTGCCTACCTTCTCAGTAATAAAGAAATGTAATGAAAAAGTAAAAAGAAATCTTAAGGAAGAGGTTATTAGCACAGTCATATATGTACAAATTTCATCCTTTTTTTAAAAAAAATAGATGATAGATAGATAGATAGATGATAGATAGATAGATAGATAGATGATAGATAGATAGATAGATAGATAGATGATAGATAGATAGATAGCTCTAGTCGTGGTGGTGCATTCCTTTAATCCTTGCACTTGGGAGGCAGAGGCAGGAGGATCTTTGTGAGATTTAGGCCAGCCTGGTCTACATAGTCAGTTCCAGACCTTATAGGATTGCAGGGAAACTCTGTCTCAAAAAAAAATACCAGAAAATGTAGATGATAGACAGAGAGATAGTCAGATAGTTTCTACAGTCCAGAAAATTGCTGTGTGCTTATTTTAATGTAGAATTACTTTTTATTATTTTTGTTATTACTCTTATTGATCTCAAGGGCATCATTCATCCTTCTGAGAGCAGAAGTTTATATCTCAATAGAAAATTTATTCCCTTTTATTTGGGTGAAGCTTGCTCACCCCTCCCTGCCATGTGACAAGAAAGAGAGGCTCTTTAAAGGTGAATCTGACCAGGGAATTAGACCACACCATCTCACGTCAGCAGGGCCAAGTGACTTACAGAGAGCTAGTTGTAAGCTGCTCTAAGATGTGCTCTGTGGGCTATGAGAGTGATAATGTTTCTTCCCTGGAATCCTCAGTCATGAACACACTACCAGGAGCCATGTCAACCACAGTTGGAAATAACTTGTCAGACAATGAATTGAACACATAACCATGAGCAGAATTGAGAGATGGAGAGAGAATTGGAGTTACAAGATGCCACATGGGCATCTGTAAGTGTAAGTGAGCTCGTAATCTAATTAAACCTTGACTTGTAGCCATCTGAGACACTTTTAAGGTCATTGAAGCCATGGTCTTTCCTACAAATGAGTCTGACTTCATATTCTGTGACCTACAGCACAAGGCAGTCTAATCAATAATCCATGTTTTTACACATTTTAAGAAAACTGTATAATAGTCAAATTCTGACAAGTACAGTGGAACCCATCTTTAATTTGGGGTCATGCTTTTCTGTATTTGAAATCCTTCTCTGGCCATTACTGCTGATAGTCCAGAGAATTCCCGTTCCCTTCATGAGATGCTCTCCTTCATCCTTTGGTGAGACCTTTTATAATGGAATCCCCTAAACACAAAAGAATTTCTCAAAGTAGAATCCAATAACTACCAGGGCATTTGTGTTATCCAAAGAAAGTTTTACTTCTATGTTTGTGTAAAGAGTCAAAATAATTGCATGTGACAGTGAATGTGGAAGAGAGGGCTGAAAGATTGTAAGAGCCAGGGAGGAGGTGCACGACCATATAGAAACAGAGTCCTACATACCCCTGGGACCCTGCTCATACAAAGCTAGAGCAATAGTGTCAGCACGCACAAGACCCATGCAAACTCAAGACAAAAACTGGGCGTAGAACTGGGGAGATCACTGGCAGACCCTAATCTTAGATGAAGAAATATTAGCAGCTTCTGGGTGAGGAAGAGCTCATCTTAAATCAAGAGAGTCTAGATAGGCTGACTATACCTTAGTAGATGAACTTGCCCTGAGGAACGTCTGAGGACACTAACTTGACACAATGGTCTTTAACACAAGTGACATAAGGTATGAGTTCCAGTGGAGGAGGGCTATGGAAAGCTGCCAGTGTGTGTGGGGGTATAAAGATGATTAAGATTGATTGAGATGTTCTTTATGAAATACACAGAAATTCAATAAAAATTTATAAAAAATAATTTGCTAAAATTCAAAAGACAAAATAATATATTCTTTTAAAAAGGCCACTTCTGAATCCCTTGGCTCTGAAGAGTGCTGCCATAAACTTGTACTTCATTCTCTTTATCAAATACTGTCTGGTGTTGTTATGTTCTATTCTCCGGGATTCTATCTCTTGGCTCCATCTACACTGAATTTCTCAGCCAATATGGACTGAGCTTTTCATTTCTTCAGAATGCATCTGGTACTTCCCTAAGGCTATGCACCTAGTAGGGTTCTCATTCAGGGCACACTTACTGAGCAGTGATTTAATGAAAGACAAAATGGACTGTGAAACATGGCTGGGCATCTGGAGTCATTTTTCTAGGGCAGTTCTAATAAGGTTCCACCAAGTGGGAGGCTTAAACAGACACGTTTGCTGCCTCATAATGCTGAAGCTAGAAACTTGAGATCAAGGAATCTGCAGGTTGGCTCCTGAAGCTGTGTGGGAAGGACATACTCTGGGCTCATTTCCTTCATAAGAAGCCATGAACATGACATTCTTCTTGTAGGTGAGTGCTGGCCTCTGTGTTCAAGTTTCCCTTTCTATCAGGTCATCAGTCCTACTCGGTTAGGCCTACCCTCATGACCTTGACTCATCTTGATTATCTCTATAAAGACCCTGTCTTCTAGTAATCTCACATTCTATGGTTCTGGGGGCTAAAACTCTAACATTTATTTTTTTGAGAGACAACATTCAACCCCTGGAGAGTTAAATTTCTACTTCTATTGAAATTCTCGCCCACAAATCATGATTTTCTAAACTCCCAACAGCTTCCAAGTGGGAGCATTTGTGCCTTGCCTCCAGTAGTGACTATCACAAAACTATTATTAAATCTCAAAGGTGAGCAGCAAGTCTCACTCCAGTGACCAGGCTGTAACTCAGCTTTTCCACTAAGACTTTCTTATTTTGCAGTCCACTACTTTGAGCTATCACCAGATGAATTCATTTGGGTTGGCCTTATTCTTATGTCCACTGACTTCTTAATGTCAATAAAAGGGCAAGCCCAGTGAGGCACTCACTTTATCTGAAAGATACAAAGTATTATGGATTTTCAAATCTCTTGGAGGTAGGCCAGTCTGGCAGAGTGAAAAGATATGGAGAAATAAATCTGTACAAGAAAATTTAACAGGATCAAATATATTCATGTATCTTTATATACTTAGCATATATAGGTATATATGAACATATATGCATTATATGACTAAATTAAAAATATTATCCGAAATAAGACCTTCCTTAATAAACAGAGCAACAAGGATTCTAATTGGTTATCCATTTATTTTTACTTAACTAATGTACCTAAAATTGTTAGAATCAAAAGACTGTTTTCTTTGTTTCTTTCTTACAAACAAAAGCTTCATTTACATTTAAATATTCTGGTATTATTTTTTACTTAGCAAACAGTGTTTGTTTAGATGATGTTCTCAGCTGTGCTGTGATCTGTAGTCTGGAAGTCAGAACATCTAGATCTTTTTAACATTACCCCAGGCTAGGTGTGGAATGCAGACAAGGCTTGAACCCCTCAAAACCTTACTGTATTCATCCTTTAAAAAGAACCAAACACATCATAGGCCTGAATACAAATGACAGAATTAGGAATTTCAGTGAGGGAACTATGGCTGCCAGTGGGGACGGGGGTTGATTAATGATTAAGATTGACTGAGGTGTTCTGTATGAAATACACAAAAACTCAATAATTAAAAAAATAAAATATATGTAATAAAACTTTAGAAAGGAAAAAGAAGAAAACATTAGTCTGATCTAGTAGTGTACTTGTGAAATCCTAGCACTCAGGAGACTGATACAGGAGGATTGGGAGTTTAAGACCAGCCTAGTCTATTATGAGACTCTGTTTCACAAACTAAGGACTGAAAGTGACCTGTGTTTGATCCTCATAATTGGAAAAAAATCCAATAAAAGAATAAATAGGCAAACAACAAATAAAAAGCTCAGTAAACTTCTGTAGTGCACAGAACTGGTAGGGAAAGCATACTGACTCCAATCTCAGGGAATGACAAGCTAGCAGAGTGTGCAGTAGACACTTAACCAACCACTACATGCACAATAATATTGAAAGTACATGGGAAGTAATCAGTGCTTCAAAATATTTGTTAAATGGTTGAAAGTATGAATATATTTTGAGGAAAATTATGTTTTCAGTTCTCTCAATGAAATGTTAAATTTTAAAGCCAAATCTTTGACCTGAAGCTCAGTGGTAGAATGTTTTTCTAGAATGCATGAGGACATCTGTCCCCCTCCCCAATAGTATTTATATCGAATAAAGCATTAATAGCATAAATATAGAACACCTAAAACTCAACAACAATAATAAGCTCAAAATCTGACTGCAGGAATAAATTATGGTGTTTTATGACTTTACAAAATGACAATAATCTAAAATACTTTATGATATATTTTATAAAGTACTAGGAGTTTGGATGTTCTTGACACAAATAATTGATAAATGGTTAAATGCATTGAAATTCTGTTTATTGATTCTCTCATTAGCATTGAATACAGAAACCAAGTTACTACACAGTACCCTATTAATATGCACATTATCATGTGTCAAAATAGACAAAAGATTTAGGTAGAAATCTCTCCAAAAAAGATACAGAAATGGACAATGAGAATATGAAGAGATGCTCAACATCTCTAGTTGTCAGGGGAACACAAATTAAAGCCATATAGGGGATTTCTATCATCATCAGTTTTAATCAATAAGATGGGAATCCTAGCCAGAGCAGTCAGGCAAGAGAAAGAATTAGAAAGGATTCAGACAGGAATCTCAGAAGTGCACCTGGCACTGCTTCTAGATGACTTGATCTTATGTAGTAAAAATCTCCAGGTCTCTACCAAAAAAAATCTATTAGATCTGATAAAGACATTCATAACCAACCAATCAACCAGCCTATGGTTTAGCCAAAGAAGTAAGAGGTGTTTATTCTAAAAACTAAAAATCATGAATTAGGATAAAGATTATAACAAAGCGGAAAGATATATGATACTGGTGTAATAAAAGAATCAATATGCTAAATGTGTCTTTACTGTCCAAAGTGATCTGCCAAATTAATAACTACAAAACCACCAATAACATTCTTTACAGGCCTATAGTAAGCCTGGGAATGACTCAGTGGATAAGAGTGCTTGCTGTATAAGCATGAAACCTAAGTTCAAATCCCCTGTACTTATATAAAAAAGCCAGTCATGGCCACATTTGCCTGTAACCCCAGTGCTGTGGAAGGGCGGAAGGGAAAAGAGGTCACCAGGCTTGCTATCTATCAGCCTACCTGCAGGTTCAGTGAGCGACTGTGTCTCAAGGGAATAAGGCAGAACATGATAGAACAGAACACTCAGCATCCTTCTCTGGACTCCAAATGTGCATGGATATATATATCCACACAGTTTGCATATACCACACACACACACACACACACACACACACACTGAAATAAAATAAAAACTAAAAATATTCAGATTCATAGAGAACCACAAAAAGCCTAACTATTCAAAGTCATTCTGACAAAAAAAGCAGAAAACATTACACCACCTAACTTCAAAATACAGCACAAGGGCATATACTAATAAAAAAATAGGAAGGCAAAAAAACAAACACAAAGACAGATGGAACAGAACAGTAAGTTCATATATGAACCCCTCCAGCTCAACCAACTGATTTTGACAAAGATGTTAGAACATGTATTGGAGAAAGTACTGTCTTCTCAATCAAAGGTCCTGGGAAAATTGGGCAGCCACCTAGAGATAAAAAGCACCAGTTCAGTGAACTAGATAACAGCTATCTAGTTACCAGTTACAAAAATTAAAAAGGATTAAATATTTTAAAATAAGACATAAAGATTTAGGAAATATGACAACAGTATGAGGAATCACAGGAAAGCACCTCACGGCATTGGCACAAACACTGATTATTTTTGGACAAGGTCCTAAAATTCTATCAAATCAAAGCAAATGTAGACAGGCAGATTATATTAAGTTTAAAGAGGTAGCCATCAGCAGAGACAACCCACAGGATGGGAGAAAATGACAGCAAATTATATCTGACAAGGAGTTGATATCCAGAATGTATAATGAACTCCAAAAATACAATAGAAATTAATCTGATTAAAATAGGCAATAGCTCTGGATATGTATTTCTCAAGACATTCTAAGAGGCAACATGTAGATGAAAAAAAAATACCTGACATCACTAGACATCAGGGGAATTCAGGGAAGTGATGAACTCACCTCGGTAAGCATTGCTAACGATAGGAGGCCTGGAGGTGGTGAAGTGGAAAGAAGACCCTTGTATACTGTTCGCAGGAATGCAGACTGTCACAGCCATCATATAAAACGGCATGGAAGATCCTCGCAATATGAACAGATCCTATGACACAGTAATCCCACCCTGGGCATATATGTGAAGGAAATGACACCAACCAATGAAGAGATATGTGCTCTCCTGTATCCACTGTAGTACTGTCCACTGTAGCATAAAATGAAAATGATCTAAGATTTTTATTAACTGATAGAAGGGTAATGAAAATGCGGCTCATATGTACAACGGGATGGCGTTTACTAATTAAAAAATAAGATTAAAATGAAAAACATAAAAAAAATCATGTCAGTTGCAACAACTTGTCTGCAACTGGAGAACATTTTGTTAAATAATATAAGCCAGGCACATAAAGTCAAAACTGTATGACCTCATTCAGATGTGGAATTAAAAAGCTAATGACCCCACAGAAGCTGAGCATAGAAGTTGAATTACTAGAATCTGAGAGGGCTAGGGAAAGAGAAGGAACACTGATCAGGGTGGAGGTTTGATGAGAATGCCTCCTACAGGTTCATGCACTGGAGTACTTACACCTCAGATGGCAGTGCTGTTCAGAGGGGTCATGGGATCTTTCCGAGATGGAGAGAAGTGTTGGAAGAAGTGTTTGGGAATAAGCTTTGAGTATTCATAGCTTCACCGCACTTCCAGTTTCTCTCTCTGTTTCATGTTTGTGACTGAAGATGTGATTTCTCAGCTTCTGGCTCAAGTTGCCAAGAAGCCCCCACCATTATGGACTCCACTTCTAGAATCATAAGCCCAAAATAAACCCTTTCCTTCCCCCAAGTTGCTGTGGGTCATGTTTTTTGATCACAGTAATAAAAACTAACTAATATAAGTGGTCACTGAGTTATAGTTATGTTGGCTGGCACTGGCTGGTCCCTCGGGGGAGCGGGCAAGGAGGCGCAGAGTCAATGACGCAGACCCCGGGAGAAAGTGGAACCAACAATCTCATTTAATTTTGAAGGGAACAGGATTTATACTTTTGCTAGGCTTAGGAGAGGTCTTTATCTAGTCATCTGTCTGCTTCATTCTGGTAGGTCCTGAACACCTGACGATCTGAAGTTCATCACTCCCATTGGTCCTGGATGGCTGCTAGGGCCTGAGAGCTGCCCCAGGTTAGGTCCCAGGAAGTGTTCACTGCGCCCACATGCTCAATATTGGTTCTAGCCGGTTTAGGCCAGCAGGCCGGGAGCCTGCCTGACCTGGCCTGAATCATCCTACACAGTTAGAGAGAAGAAAGATGCTCTGATGTGCTTCTATCCTCTAGGGTGACTACATAAATCTAAAGTTGTCAGGGGCTAGGAAGAGGAAGGAATGGGGGTGGTTATTGGTCAATGGGTACAGAGTTTCAGTTTTTAAAGCTGAAAAGAGTTCAGGAAATGTCTGGTAGTGTTGGATGCACAATACATGTGCATTTAATGTCACGGAAATGCATACTTATCTATACTCAATAGTGTGTGTGCTTTTAATAAGATAAAAGCAAATGAAAACATGCTACGACTATTCTTACACTTCTCACAAATTTGTAACTATTTAAGAATAAATGGTTCAAAGTAATAACAAAGTACAACTTCAGAAAAACCCAGTTATTCTGGTGGAATGTTTCTTAGAAGAGCATCAGTGGCCAAGTTCAGGAACCCTTAAATGTTCAAGGATTCATAATTTTGAAAAAATGTGGAAGCTTTAATAGGACAGATGCAATTGGTCATGGATGAGGGGAAATGAGAGAAGCAGAACACAAGCTTCACTGTGCACACACAGAAGTGCATGTGCTTACAAACTGAATCAATTCTAGGCAACAAAATCTTCCAAGAAATGTCTTTGGCTTAAAACTTCTAAAGTTGCTAAAAGAAATTATAGTCAGCCCACAAACTACTTTTCAGTGGTTAAAAAATGAGTAACAATATAATCAGTAAGTTCAACTCTGATAAGACCCAACTTAGAAATGAGGAAAGAGGGAAATAACCCTCTTTTAAGGATGTTGACACTGGTTGGTTGACCATGCTCAGTGAAAGGGCCTCACAGCCATGCACACATGGGCAGCAGCAATTGAACTGAGTGAGTTATTTTAAAAAGGGCAGGGCGGGAGCTAGCTCAGCTGAGAGTGCTTGCTGTTCTGTAGCTTGATTCCCAGCACCCACATTTATCAGCTCACAACTACCTGTAACTCCAATTCCAGGGAATCAGTCACTAACTTCTGGCCTCTGTGGACACCAGCATGCATATGATGTGCACATACAGAGACCCGCAGATACAAGCATACACACATAAATAAAATTAATATTTTTCAAAGAAAAAGAACATGAATTTGGGCTGGGGATATACTGGGTGAACCTATGGGGAGGTAGAAGGAAGAAATGGGGCATGGATATAATGCTATTTCATTGAATGCATGTATGAAGTTCTCACAGAATAATTAAAATAAAAAAGGAAGCAAGGTTACAGCAGTATCTAATTTTTGCTCAGTGCATTTATGCAGATTCATTGCTCAAGTAATCACACAGGACATACTTGAGGCAAAATACATGCATTTAAAAATGTTTACATTTGTTAGTTATATATAATTAAATATTTTGTGTGTGGCATGTATATAGGTTCATGAGCATATGTATGCGCATCCGCGCTTGAAGGTCAGAGATGATGTCAAGTGTCTTCCAATCATGCTCCACCTTATCTTTCAAGATAGGGTCTCTCAAAAAACTCAGAACTCACCAACCGGCTCAAAGGACTAGAGATCCAGAATCCTTCCCCACCACCCCCAGAACTGAGGTAGCAGTTGTACCTGATGATGTTAGGTTTGCACGGGTGCCAGGGATCCAAACTCAGGTCTTCGTATCTAAGCAACAGGTATTTTACAGACTGAACTATTTATTTTGTTTTATTTTATTTTAATTTTATTTTGTGTGTATGCATGTATTACCTGCATTTGTGTAAGTGCATCCATGTTGTGCAATGTTCATGAAAGACAGAAGAGGGTGTCAGATCTTCTGAAGCTAAATTACGGACAGTTGTTAGCTGCCATGTGGGTGCTAGCATTTGAACCCAAGACTTCTGCAAGAACAGCCATTGCTCTTAACCGCTGAGTCACCTCTCTAGTCCCTCAGACTGAACTATCTTATCAGCATTTAAATTAAATAGCTTTTTAATCCAGAAAAAAATGGACAAAACACTGCATAACTCTAGATTATAGCTGGTCTCAAGCTTACAGATACTAGTATTTATTTTATGGTGAACCATTAGTATTTTTTTGGAGAGGGCATTAGGTGCAAAAATTTATGAGAATAAGAGCCTACAAAAAATATGGCAAGCTAGTTTCTGTGCCTCTAGACATGGATATTTGCGCTAACTGGAAAAAAATGTTGCCTAGTATTGATCACATATCTACCACTACTGTGTAATATAAATTACACAGTAAAAAGAACTCTTGTGATGTCACAGAGCATATACCTAGAGTACATGAAGTACATCTGGGCAGAAGTTTTATCTCAGGAAAAGAGAAGCTTGATGTCAGATATGAAGAATGAATTATCTAGATGATGCCCAGGAGAGTCATAAAGCTTTTCACATACATGTGTACAGCAGCCTATTCCTACCAGCCAACAAGTGGGAAGAATCTAAGTATCCATCACTGAGGAATGAACAAAATGTGGCATACCCACATAATGAGATATGATGCTTCCACATGAACCCAACATGAACAAATCTATAAAGCATTGTGCTAAGTGAAATAAATCATGCACAAAAGACTACATTTTAGGCAGAGGAGGGAGAGAAAACACTAATGATGTACGGAAAAGCTATATGAAAACCTGCTATAGAATAAACTTTCTAAAAACCTAATAAAAATAGTTTGAATAAAGGAGGAATAATGCTCCTCTCAGAAGCCATAGGCTATTAAAGAAAAATCCCAGAGCCAGGTGTGAGATACCTCATTCTGATCTGTTTTCAGGGGAGACCTAGAGGCTCTCCAAACAATATAGGCTGTTTCCATTGTGCTTTGTTGCCCAACAGAACTTGACGGTAAGACCCTATTGCTAAAGATGAAACACATTTTGGTCATCGGACAAGTACAAATAAAGCTAGAACTGATCTGGAAACTTCATCTCTGCAGTCTCACTTTCTTACTGCTAGAAATTGCTACGGAGACTGCTGATAAAGAAAAATTACAGAGTCTTACCCAGCTTTCAGTCTTTCAAGATACAATAATGATCAGCCTGGCAAGATGTGCCTATCACTGCCATCATAGTTCTGAATGGTCTGGGGGTAATCACTGATCAGGTTTAAGGCCCACTCCACAGGAGGAAACTCATACTAATATTGTAAAATTGGCCAAGAACCCATAGCTGGGGACATCATATGCCTGAGAGAGAACTTACTGCTATTCCTCTGCTAAATGGACACAGTTTCAAATGGTCTTTTAAATGCTTATCTTTATACCTACGGCGAACATCTCTGCATTCATTAGAAAAGCTTCCTTTTACAGTGGACAGCTGTTAATACAAAGTTAATACACCTGGTTAAAGTGTAAATAGGTGACTGTCAAGAGCTTGGCTCTAAGTAGGACAGTTATATTACCCTCTACTTTCCATAGCTCAAAAACAGAAAATTAAGAAGCAGGGATTAAGGAGGACTAGTGTGAAACTGTGCTTTTTCTAGTCATGACCTGGCCAGTGAACTCATGAATTCACTGAAGTTGTGGCTACCCATGTAAGACACAAAAGACTGGGCTCATCAACATTTCATCATAGAAAGGGGAGGAGCTCATGAGGCGCTACTGCTTCGTTAGGTACTATGCACAATAGTGGTGACTGGGAGAAGTGTCGATTTCATCAGTGCTGTGGTCACTGATCAGTTGCTCATGCTTCAATAAACAGCCTCCCACTTGTACTCACGCAAGGAACCGCAATTAAGCACAGTGAGATAGACACACACACACACACAGAGACACACACACAAACCATGAAAGTTACAGGGGACATGTTGGGAAAAAGAAGAACGGTTTCAGCAGGAGGAGGGGGGTGAGACAGGGAAACAGGAGGCAATAAGGACTAAAGGTCCTTTATAAATGTACACAACTGCCAGAGAGTAAACATAAATACATCCAACGATAAAAGGCTGCATAATCTACAACAATTTCTATGAAAAGTCTGAAATAGGCAAATATGTGGAGATGGGAATAGATTATAATTTGCCAGTGGAAACAGGGTTTATATTTTGATGTGATAAATTTTATAAATTAGTTATGGGTGGTTACTATAAGTCTTTGTAAATACACTAAATCTAGTAAATTATAAACTTTTAAAACAGTGAATTTTATAGTATGAGAGTTATGGTGAAATGGAAAGCACAAATCTACACAGGAAAAGTGATGCAGGAATAACCTGAAAATCAGAACTGAAGGAAACTGGAAGACGGGATAGAGAAGCAAAGGATTGTCGGGGGTCAGAGCATGCAGTGCCTCAGTGGATGTCCAGGATGTTCTCCGTAATCCCCTCTGTCCAGTCTCCACGATGAGATTGATCCTCTCATCTTTTAAATATTTTTCTATTTTTTACCTAATACTTCCCAATGTTTCAAACACTTTCAATTTATCCAATTTATAATTTTACAATTTCAAAATTCTCTTGAATAAAAGAAGCTAAAAGCCTCCGGCAATAATATTTTTACCTGTAATTCTGCAAAATGTCCTCCATTTCTAGACAAAGTTTGTCTTTTTTCCCTTATGACAATTGATTTAAATTATTTTTTATTTTAATTCATTTTATTTTTAATGAAAATATACACTTACATATAGGTATGGGGAACAGTCTGACATTTCGATACATAAACAACAAATACTAATTAGAACAGCATAATCAGAATTCTGGCACTCATTTTTTTATTCCTTGGCAATTTCATACATGTATATGATGCATTTTTATCATATTCACTCCATTATCCTCTCTTATCACCCCTCCCACTCCTGCTGAACCTTTACTTCTTCTCAGGAAGGCTACCTCCAGTGTTCTTGTCTGTTTTTGTATGTGGCACACCGAGGTTAATTAGGGTTGGTTGCATGAGCATTGGTGAGGGGTTGTTCACTGGAGCACGGACAACTTACCAGAAACTAACCACTGAAGAAAATGATACCCCCTTATCCCAGACACCAGTAACTGTTAGTAGTCAGTTTCCTCAGGGTCGAGTGGGGCTGCATGAGCCCCTCTAATTCATGATGTATTTTGGCATCTTTTGATATATTTTCCTAAAATGTTTTTGATAAATTTTCTTTTAAAACATATTTATTATTATTTTTATTTTATGTATATGAGTGTATTGTCCACATGTGTCCAAATGTACCCACGTAGGTCAATTGCTACAGAGGTCAGAAGAGGGCATTGGATCCCCTGGGACTGGAGTTAAAGGTGGTTGTTAGCCATCATGTGGGTGCTAGGAATCGAACCCACATCCTCTGTAAAAGCAGTCAGTGCTTTTAACCACTAAGCCATCTCTCCAGCCCCTATACATTTTCTATAGCAACTTGCTTTTTCTCACAAAGCACTCTCCTCTTTCTCAGAAACTTATTGTGCTAGTTTTTGCCTCTATATCTTTCCTTTCCCACATTCTACACACAACATGCCTTCTGTCTGACTTGTTCTGAGTTCAAGCAGAGAGGCAGCAAATGCAGTGACTCCCTTACTTAGTGCAATACCTAGAAGGCCATTTGAATGTGAGATGAGGTTCCTAGACTGTGTTGACACACAGAGTGAAAAAAATTTCTAGAAAATAAAAGGAAAGTCCTGTTTTTTCCTAGAACAGAGCTAACTTTAGCTGAAAAACAAAGTAGTAGAGATTTTGGCTTCAGTAGTTTTAGTTTGAAGAGTCTGCATGAAGAAAAAAACAGGAAAAGTTAACAGGATGGCATTGGGATGGGGGTAAATCTTGAGATAAGTAATCAAGGCAAAAATTAGGGTATATATGACTTTGTGGAGGGTTGTGAAGAATAGACTTTGCTGAACAATTATATTATGCATCAAGTTTCATGGATTTTTCCCCCTTGACCCTTTTTCCTACATTGATAATAGTCATGTTTAATAGCTATCCCCCAAATTTACTGGAAAAATCAAAGTTTTGAGTTGTGTTACTGTTATTTTTAAAAATATTTTTATTAAATGCAGTATGCATATGAGTTTATTGGGGAGAGAAATATGTAGAGATCAGAGAAAATCTCACAGGATTCAATTTTCTGCTTCCTCATTGTGGGTCCAAGGAATTGAGCACAGGTCTTCTGGGCTTGGCGGCAGTCACCTTTACCCAAGAGCCGTCTCCCCACCCTGTTAGGTGACTCGGGATTTTATTCTTTCTTGGTATCCTAAAATTAATACTGGTTTCTTTCAGGAAACCAGTTTCATTCTAAAGACCGGTGGCATTTAAAGAGTAGTATACTCTCTCCTTATGAATTCTTATTCTGGACCTGACCTGTTTCAGGTTCCAGCAATTCCGAAGTAGGTAGGGAAAATGTCTGACTTAGTGGACCTCCATTTCATGTCACTTTTAAATATATACTCAATATCTTTTTTTTCATCAAGCACTCTGCCAAACACCAGAAGAGAAGAAACTCAAAGGACCAAGAGGAAACTGTAGTTAATGGTGTTGTGCATAGCTTTGTTGCAGACGGAGCAAACGGGAGCGCACAAATGCATTGACTCAGAACTAGGTCTCCTACGGCCTCTAAGACAGTAGGTTGTTACAATGCTGGGCCTCCTAGAAAAAATACATAGAAAAGAATTCCCATACTCTATTGAACAAGGATAACCACTTCCTTGTGTGTCACGACTGCAGTCAGCCCTGCTGTCTGAGTTCACACTTCAGAGACACAGAAATGAGAAGGCAAACCTAAGTGATGTCATTGTAAACTGTGGCTCTAAAGGGCTCTGAAATATTCACATTTGCAAATGGGTTCAGTTTCCCCAAATGAAATGTGGGTAGCAATTAAGCTTTGTATTTTTTCATGAGAGAATAATAGTGTTTAAAAAAATAGGTTTATTTGAAGTAGTTTCACTCACAAAATATACCTATATTCTTTTCATTCAGCTTCCTTGATAATATATTACAGTTAGGATAGATGTCAAGAAAGAGGAAATCTACACTGGTGCAGTACCACAAAGAAATACAGAAGAATATCTTCCCACGTCATCAGCTGTTGTATGTACATTCTCCCTCTCAAGGTACAGCTCTATGAAACTTTATCCTTTATGCACATTATAGTAACCATCACCCAAATAAAGGTACATAACTGCTTTATCACCACAGAGAATCTCAGATAATGACCCTTAGCAGACACATGCCACCTCCAACCATAATCTCTAGTGAACGTTAGTTTGACCACTATCACTATGATATTTCCCTTGTGAGACAAGAGCAGATGAATTGAATGGTGGGGAGGTGGTTCCCTCCATGCACACTGTTTCTTACAACACAAGCTCTGCTTCCATTAGGCTGCTTCCCTCTCAAACTTTACATTTCCAAATCTCTGAAGAAAGCCCCATCAGAGAGCTAAACCATCCCATTGATTTCACATTGTTATGACTTCCCTGTCCCAGCCTGCTCCTGGACCCAGTGCAGTAAGAAGGCTAAGATGGATGCACACTTCATGCAGGCCCTAGAGCTCGGGCTGCTCATGGTACCATAGAGGCAAAGATGAAGAAGGAGGGTGGTTTGAACGGTTCTGCTTCAAGTACTCCTTTGGTTACAACAGAACAGAGATTTATTTCAGGATCTAGAGATCTGGAAATGCTCCTAGAAGTTAAGACTGACAGTATTTCAGAGACACTTGCACATAAAGCTGGGTTCACATCCTATCGCTATGACAACGGGTGGCTGGTGACATCTTGAATGGTAATTAGACCAACAATAGCAAACCCTAAAATATGAGGGCGGTATATGGTGCTGATTCTCCAAACCATGCAGTGTCATTCTCTGGCATCCTGCATGGGGGCATTCACAACTTTCTGAACTTACCAAATCTAGTCTGAAACTAGATGAGGAAGAAAGAATTTCACAAAATGTTGTGCCATCATACTGTATGGAGAAACTGTCTGAAAGGAAATTAATGCCAAACAAGGCTGCCAAAGGCATGCAGAAGAAAAACATTCCTTCTCTTATTAAAATATTATAGAAGGTTTGCTAGGAATAAAACTGGTTAAACACATGGTTGATTGTGCTTGTTCATTTACTTTCATATATATAATATATATATATAATCTAAAGATATTTATATCTTTAAAATAAGAAATTACACTTTGAAGAACCAAGATGTAGAGGGTTATCTATACATGAGTTTGCAGTATTATTTTCAGTCAGCAAATAAATTCCACTTTTCCACTTTGACTTCAGGTCTATCTAGCAAACATGTAAAAAAATACCTTCTTATACATGCCAGCTTCAGGCAAGTTATGGTGCTATTATTTAGAAGAGGAAAAGAGAGATCCTTTACCACTATGAACTAAGTATAAATAGAAACAATAGACTTCCATCACAGGATGCCTTGTCTAGGAACCTGTGATCCAAACAACCACATGTAGCCTTTATCTCCTGTCCTACCATGTCCCAAAGAAATACCACTCACCCTGGACCACCTGCCCTCTGAAGGGTCTATGAACATTTGCTGCTTCTTTTATATCTGCCTTTTCCTCTCTCATGTTCTTCTCTATCATGGTTATATCATATCTTCCATATAATTCCTGAACTGCCTGATAGAGTTTGAATCTTGAATGTTTCCCCAAAGACCCATGTGCTAAAGATTTGTACGATACATTAGGAAGATGTAGATAAAATTCCTTTTGGAGGGGTGTATACAACATCTGCCTCCTCTTCCTTTGGTCCAAGGATAAGCCAAGGTATGATTTCACCAAAGTGAAGTCTGGGAAACCAGGCAGTTTATTGGGCTTACTTACGGAGCAGTGAGTGAGGGCTTACAGGAGTGTGAGTGCTCCCCACTTCCAAGGCTGCACTGGAAAGTCTTCATACAAGCATGGATAGTGGCTTGCCCACTGCTGCATAAAATGGCAAGAAACCCTCCCCTGGGCTTCCTCAGTCTACATACCCTTAGCCCATCCCCCTAGACCACATGCAACTAGGCTCCACTGATGGACTGAGAGGTGTAATGGATACTCCTTGCCCATCCTTCCTTGCTCTGCTTAACATTCAAGGAGCTTAGCTAAGGTAATCCTAGGCAAGTGGGCATAACTAAGTTTGGCAAGATGGCATCTGTCCATCATCTGTCTATCAGAGGACATCCTTTCGGGACAGAAAGAAACAGAATATTGAAGAATTAGGACCTAGTAGGAGGCCTTTAGGTCACTGGTTATGTGCCTTTGAAGGGGACAGTGAGATCTAGGCCTCCTACTCTTCCTCTCACTTTGCTTCCCAGCCATAAAGTAAATATGTTTATCCTAGGGAATTCTTCTGCCACGATATTCTTCAGTGGCACAATCCAAAAACTGTACCATCAGGGGCGGAAACCTATACAATTATGAACCAAAACACCTTTTTATCTTTATAAATTTGGCATATTCAGGCAAAGCTAACTTACCATCTCATATTTACCTAAATATTAAAGTGTTAATCCAAGTCCCAGTTCCTCTGTAAAACCTTTCTTAAACTTTACGTTCCTTCCAGGCTTCTCTGAAGTCCCGTTAGAAGGGCACTGCTATTTACAAAAGTGTTTTGGTTTCTAGTAGCTAATTTTATCCCAGATATGAGATGAGATAGAAATAAGAAGGAAGATAAAAGGGAAATCAGGAAAGTCATGATGTCTTTAATTCAGGTGAGAATGAGTGAGCTGCCTTGCTCTAACTCTAAAGTCCATGATCTTTAACACTGCCTTTGTCTGTCTCTCATTTATAGCTTCTTATCCTACCAGACACTTCTACTTAATGTCTGCTACATCATTACCAAATAGAGACAGTCCTCTACATTACTTTAACACCCAGGGTGTCTTGTATATAGTAACAACTCAATGACTGTTGGTTGGTAGAATTTACTTTTGCTTTTATTCCCTTGTACCTACTCTGGATTTTCTCAGCTGACTGAGCCTCTACACAGGTTAAAGAGGCTGCCTTCTCAAACACTTCTCAGAATAAAGAAGCTATAGTGTCAAGAAAGATCTAACAAGAAGGAAATGCCCAGCCTTTCTCTCTGCGTTTCAGAGGCAATGCGACCAGAGGCAGAGCCAGGCCTGGATGCTGGCTTACCATGTGGCAACTGACATTTTGAAGACAAGAAACCTGTAGAGTCAAAATGAAGCAACACACATCCTCAGAGTTTAGAGCCTGGAGCCAGCAAAACGAAGTGTCTCAGCATCATCTGGATGACTAGATATCCCTATATATCTAAGTGCCAACTTTCAAATTACTCATGTCCCCTAATTATAGTAGATACCTAAATACCAAAATTGTGAAACAGACTGAAAAGTGTGAAGTTGGGAATGCTATTATAACCACTAACCATTCTTACGAGTGATACCAACACTGTTTGTGTGGACACTGCCCGGGACACTCTTGCCCTTTTTCTTGCTCACCGCTCAGCTGTCTAGGCACACAGGCCTTGGTCTCAGCTGCAGCTGAGTTACTCTTAGCCGTTGTCTTACCACCTCCCTTCCTATGTCTTTCATAGGCCCAGCTCCTCTGTCTTTAGTTCTCAGCTGACCTCTCTCTTCCTTGTAGAAGACTGTCTCATCCCCGAGGCAGAGCTAGCTGCCCACATCGAGCAATTCCTTTGCATTTTATAATTTGTGCCAAGTTCTCCTCTGTACCACATCAGCTTCCTTGTTACTTCTTTCTTTGATCTTTTCGTATGATGCTGTGGTTCTTTTTACTCCAGTGCCAACCTCTGTGTTTACCATATCTCCAAACAGATGCTTGCGAAATGGTGTGAAAAGTAACTATTAATCCTGTCAGTTACTGACTTCCTATTTTGTCTTTTTCTATTCTTCCTTTCCTCTTCTCTGTTCCCTGTGCTACCCATTCAAAGGCATGCAATTATGCTTATAATTCCTTTAATAAGCTTTTATTTAAGGCTAAGAAATTTTGCATATTGTTTCTGTAGGTAACATAGCAATAGGCAATTTGCCATTTCAAAAGATTTGTGTGTGAAGGCATTTTAAAATAATTATATACATTATAAAATGTATGTAATAATTTTCAAATTTCTCTTTTATCAGCCATTCTGGATTTTACAAAATTTGACTCACACTGTAATAAAGGTACAAAAAACTGTTTGAAATTCTTTTTTGTATGGATTCGCAGAAATGGCGTAACTGAGTGAATTAAAGGGAATAAATATTTTAAACAGTAGAAAAAACTAACATTGGCACATGGAGTCAATAGAGTGTAGCAGGGATGTCTACTCTTTCTTCTCTTTGTATTTCTTCATATATTAAAGTGTTTTCCCTCAGTACTCATGGGCAGTAAAAGTGACCCTGAAAGGCAATGTCACCTAAGAACAATACAAAGCTTGGCCCTCTGATGACCAAACCTATTAAAATATGTTCTGTGGCCTCCCAGCCTTTGGTTAGTACAATTGTCTACTCTTTGTCTTTTCTTCGAGCACTTTATGCATAAATATGAATCATGATATCTCGGCAGTGCTCCTCAGCTTTGAATGATATGACAGCATATGTATGTTAGGGGTTCAGAACTAAGGCTGCAGAGAAGTCATGCATTGCAACATATGCTAGTGCATCTAGAAATACCTCAGATTCATTATGCATTTTATTTTCAATTAACTTTTGGGCATTGCATGCTCAGAATTTTTAATGATTGTCAAATTGTTCAGTATCTCCATATTCAGTTTTATGACCCCACATGGGGTCATGACCCACAGTTTAAGAAGCTAGGCCTTAAATCATCTCTACATTATTTTTAAGATCAAAAACAATGGACATGCTGTAGAAACAGATGTTTTATTATATTATTTAAGGTACAACAAGGAAGACGTCTACATGCTCAGTAGATATGTAATATTTATCATCTATGTTTGTGATGCTAGGGATCAAACCCAGAAGAAGGACATGCTAGACTGACCTATACTCCTAGCCTGCATTTTTTTTTTTTTTTTTTTGCTAAATGTTTTTATCTATGGTTGATTGAATCCACAGACACCTGCAGGTATGGAGAGCCTACTTATCTAAATCCAAGTGTTATCAGTCATCAGCTTTGCCCTTTGACTTTCCTTTCTAAATGAAAAAACACTTTCTTCTCCCCTTCTTTCTTAAGTGAGATTGACTTGGTTGTTATTTGCAGCTAAATTAGATCTCACTACCAAACTCTACTGCACACAGAATCTTAATGAATGGAAATCTACACTGATAAGAAACATTTACCCTATTTGCCATTTGAAGTTCAACACTTCCCATCTTTGGCATTGGGGCGGTATGTTAATACCCAAGAAAGTTTAATTTTTATGATTTCACAAGCCCTCAGGAATCATTTTTTATCCAGTGTTTGCCTTTTGGCCCTGGAATATCCCTCCAGCCAGCTTGCTACTATTTGATTGTAAGAAAATGAAAGTTAGCGATTTTGAATTACATTTTAATTATTTCTTTAATAATAAACCAAATTAAAATTTTAAAGCTAAAGACAATTTCTGCTCTTGAACTTAGATCTGTCGCTCTTAATGAAATCTGCTGCTGTCCTTATTTTAATAAATTTTCTACTTCTCACTATGCAGCCTATCTTTTTTTGAAAAGGATTATTAATGTTTAATTTTGCTTTATTATGGTGTTCCTTTTATGAGAGTCACAGGGAAGTTTCTCTTCTGCATAGGTATTTTCTGGTAATACATGTTCTCATTTCACCTCTGACAAACTTTGGTTTAAGCTTTACAGTTCCAGTCCACTGAATATTTTTTCTCCCTTGAGACATTCTAAATGCAGTTAAAAAATTCTCATTGAAGCCTATCTCTAGAAGAATCACATTAATTTGTGAGTTACTTGTTCTTATAAAATAGTTTGTCCAATTACATTGTGTTCATTGAAGCTGGCCTAAGTCAACCTTCATAAGTTTAACTTAGCTTTTTCTTTTCTTTTGTTTGACAGGAACTCCTGTCACCCCAGCCTACCTAGAACTTACTATGTAGACCAGGCTGGCCTGATCTCAAAAAGATCTACCCGCCTCTGCCTCTAGAGTGCTGGAATTAAAGGTATGTGCCACCATGCCTGGTGTGACTTTTTCTTTCTTTAATTTGGCACAGGGAGAGGGTTTGCATGGTGCATGTGGAGAACAACTAAGGAGTTGGTTCTCCCCATGGGTTCTGAGGAATTAACTCATGTTGTCAGACTTGGTAGTAGGTTCCTTAACTTCTGAACCATGTCATCTGTTCTAACCTGACTTTTTCTATAGGAGACACATCTATCTATGCTCTTTAGTAATTTCTAGCAGTTATTTTCTACTGTGAATAAATTATCTTTTGAACAGAATTCAGAGGAAAGACATCATTACTATTTACTACACATACAATATTGTATATCCTTCAAAAAATAACATTCAAATATGTAAAAATGATACAAAATTATTATTTTGATGAGCAAATATAGAACACAAATGTTAATATATAAAATAAACAAAAATCAACAAATAGTTCAGACTTTTTCAACTAGAAAATAAAATAATTAAAATATGGGCATGAATCACGTTTAGCACAAGAAAATACTTTCATTTTCAGAGGGAAAAAGAGACACACACTTGTATGTAATGAAGTTGCCACTATATCAAATGGCAACAAAAATCTCAGCAAAGACAATCCACAGTGACTTATTCTCTGAGATGTTTTTATATAATTTTACATGTCAGTATAATGGTAAACTAGTGAATATTCTTTCTTAATATTCTCATTTTCCATTATGAGTACCAAATCAGCATTGGAAATCCCTAGGCATTGAAGGAATACTCTGGAAATCCTCTCAGTCAAGACCTACAGCAGGAAGAGAGAGATCCAGCAGAAGAAAGGAGCCCATGTAAGGAATGAGTAGTCAGCATTCACAAGTGCAAAGTCCACAACTGCTTCACCTCCTCACGGGTGTGACTGTCAGATATTTACCAGGCTTTTGTTTTTTCATTTAGACCTGGGCATTCTATGAGTGTTTGTTGTAGTTCTGTTTTTATTATCTTAAGCAAATAGACTGTCTATTAATAGTTTTCATTCCTCATATATTTTTGATCTTTGCCAATAGAAGATAAAAGTCAAAGAACTTACTTGATATTATTTTTATTGTATCATTAGTAAATCATTCAGTTTTTTTTCTAATTTTGTGTTTCATTTATTTTCTGACAACAGTCTTACACCTATCTAACTATATCCCTTGTTCAGAACACCACGTCACTTAGGTTTGAGTAACAAATTGATTTTGTCTGCTCAAATGGTATTTAAAATTATCCATGATGCCTTATAGGAAAACAAAATAATTAATTTTAATTTTTGTTTCATTATCTTCTTCTATTAGGACTCCAGTAGCTGGGCATAGACACACGGGGAGGCATGGCTAATCCTAGAAGATGGGATATAGACACAGGAAGATCAGAAGTCAAGGCTATCCTCAGTGAAATCATGACTTTGAGGCCAGCCTGGGCTGTATGTCTCAAAAATTTTCTTATATGTAGTTGAGAGACAAAAACTCAGTGTCTAATAAGTATCATATGGAATTGGTTATTGCCTTGCATTTCCCAACCTATGTGAGGATGAGGGATGAAAGCTTGGAATCGGACTCACTAGGCACACTGTCCTCATCTCTGCTCCCCTCAGCACAGTCACTTTGCTTCCCTAGCCTGAAAACACACTTCTTCATGTAAGTGTGAACCTGCTACCAAGCAAAGAAGACCAACTGTTCTACGTTCACTTCAGACAGGCCAGAGGAAGGATTCGTATTACCTGGGTTAGGCCACATGCTATCTCTGAGCCAATCAGCATGTTCACTGTAATGAGTGTCAAGGCTGGTGATCAGCCTTGGTCTTAACTAGGAAAGGAGAATATTCCTCATAGTAGAGGAGGTGTGTGAGGAAGATGCCAGGAAGAACATTTTATAGAAACCTTTTTTACTTTCAACAGCAAAATGGGTTTTTAGCTGCTTTTTACCTCATTCTCCTGTACAGGTGGGAAAATCCTACAGGTGAAGGTTTAGACAAACGAAACACAGAATGAATGAACCACTCTGTAGGTCATAAGGACATCTGTGGAAATGCTATTTGACAAACAATATGTATCAAAGCATTCTATATTTGCACTCAAAAGCTGGTTTCTTGATAAACATTCAAATTATTCCACAATAACATTCTTTATAGAGTTAAATGTTGGTAATTGGCATGTCTCCCAGGCTTACCCTAGGAACCAACTTACCAAAATGGTTTCCTAAGTAAATGTGATTTTCCCCCATTGCAGTTTTGTGTTGGCAGACTTTGATTCTGAAGAGCCCATTTAAATAACCATGGTTAATATTTTATGATGGAAAAACAATTTCCTTCAACATATTTTGCCAAGATGGAATTTTGCAGGATCATTTCAAAATCATCAAGACCAGCTTCCTGTCTTTTACAGGAAGCTGGGTCTGTCTTCTTGGTCAGTTATTGTCTCCAGTTGCTTCAAGAAGGCTGCAAATGTGAGTAGGTCTTTGATCAAGATGGTGTGTCTGACAGGCTGTCTACATCAAAAACACATTTCTGTGGGTGGAAGACCAAACATCTGATAATGCAGACATGCCTGTCTCACAAAAGACGGTATTCTCAAGTTGGCCCTACCTTATTTTCAGCCTTCATGGCTGTTTCTGGCTTCCATCACTGTCCAGTTTAAGAACAGAGAGAATGAACTATGCAAGGCTGATACTCTTGGGCACAGGGAGTTGTTGAGTATTTTTGCCTCATCTTTCCTTTTCCTCAGTGTACTTGGGAACCAAAATGTCTACTGTGTTACCTTACAAAGTTTGCTCAAATGATGTGGTGCAGTCTGAAAGAAAGGTTGAGAAAAGGTAGCTCTTGCTTTGCATAAAGAGAATAAAAGTTCTAAAAGTAAAAGTGCATTGACGTGCTGTGGTTTCTCATAGACAATTTCCCAATTGAAAAAAGTCAGTTACCGTAATGAATCAACCAGGGAGCAGTTATACTGGTTTATTTAATAATTTCATTTCCATTATACAGAACCCACTCCTCAGCTTCTGAAAGGAGCAGTTGCTCAGCATGTTTAAGTAGTAATTGGAGGGAGCATCTGCTTCCACTCAATATGGAGAACAAGAGAAAATGAAAAATAAAGAAGAAAAATATATGAATATAAAGAACAAAACATATAAGGTAATTATTAAGACACAGAACATCAGGCAATAAGAGATACTGATCTCACAAAGACAGGGAGCAAACAGGAAAGTCCTTCATTATACTTGCTAGCTGAATGCCTATTTGTGAACTGCTTGTTACAATAACAAAATACCTGCGACAAACAATTCAGAAAGGGGGGGACATTTTTCTGGATCAGAGGTTTTAGTTCACTTCCATTGTTTTGGAGGCCTGTCCTTGGGCAGCATATCAAGGTAGGGACCACATAATAGAATCAAGTTATTTGAGTCATGGAAGCCGGAAGCAAAGAGAAAGACAGGAAGGGGCCACAGTCTTTATATCCTCTTCAAGAGCATGCACTAATGACCTATATTCTTCCCACTAGACCTCATCTCTAAAAGATGTCAGCATCACCCAGTAATGGTATGGCTAGGGCCAAGCCTTAACCATACAGGGCTTCAGGGCAATGTTTCATATCCCAAATATAGCACTACCCATGGAAGTTCATAGGTCACAGTATAGTAAAGAAAAGCAGGTAGAGCCTGGTGGACACACAAGGTTGAACTATGCGAGGCTATGCATAAGAGGAACTATGCAAAGAGTAGGTGTGAATCTGGTAAGACCAAGAGAACTGCTGTGCTTAAGAAAAATATTGAAGAGAGAGGTGTGTACAGAGAGAGCTCTGTGGACCTGAGAACTCACCAGAGAGCTAGCCCACAGCACTAGAGGAAAGAATACCCATGGCTTATAGGATGCCAGGAAAAGAGCAGTTTCTCCTCTTCATTCCAGTTACTTCCATATTAGAGAAATGAGTCGTCACAGAAAAAAGAAATGGTAGCAGAGGAACATTTTGTTTAATTTAGTATTTCGAGCAGACTATTATTACCCCAAAGTAGCCAGCCTGCTTTCCAGTGCCATAAAAATGTGAACAGGCTAGTATTTGCACGAAGGAGAGTGGAGATTATTTTCTGAGCCAAGTAATTAATAATATTCTCATTTTAGTGGTAATCTTAACAGAGAAGGGGGCTCAGCCAAAAATCAGGTAGACTCTAAAGTTTGGCTCTCAGCCTAATCACTTTCTCTTTGCTCAATATTGTATGTTTCTTTTAAAAATATTTTTATTGAGTCTGCACTTTGTACAATGCATCTTAATCAAATTTAGGAACCCGCCACCAAATTCCATGCATTCCGTCATACGTGGTAAGTCCTGTGTGTTAAATCATTTGTACCCTCCGTCCTTTTGTGCAAGCTCGTCCACTGGAGACTAGTCAGCTTATCTAGAGTCACTCCCTTAAAGACGTTCTACTCTCTCTCACCTCACAGCAATCAACTTCCAACAGTTCCTTAGCTAGGGTTGGGGCCTGCTGCTCATTTCCCTCGTTCTATGTCAAGATTTTCTCTCATGGAGTCGACATCAGTCTTGTGC
Source organism: Eospalax fontanierii (assembly GCA_035773235.1). NCBI lineage: Eukaryota > Metazoa > Chordata > Mammalia > Rodentia > Spalacidae > Eospalax > Eospalax fontanierii. The sequence continues at coordinate 77,473,074 of CM069526.1, forward strand.
ATGCTGTTACCACTGTTGTAAGCTCAAATGAGTAAGTTTCCAGAGTCCTGAAAGCCACTGTTTCCTTAAGTTCATGCACCAACCCTGCCTCTTAGCATCTTTCTGACCCCTCTTCCACAATGGTCCCTTAGCCACAGGTGGGTGATATTTAATATTACTATATTATCCAGGAACATATACTCTCCCCAGTCTATTATTCTCTAACACTTAGGCAGTTGTGGTCTTCTGTATACATCATACTCTGCTGTATGAGGAAACTTCGCTGGTGAGAGTTTAAGGATGTATTTTTTTGGCGATATTTACATTGCTACCCATGAGTTCCCTCCCATTGAGAGGGTTTTAGGTCTAATTAGATAACTGTTGATTACCGCCTCGATGAAAGTTCTACTACTGCACTGATAGAGATAATTTCCTGTGCCAGTAATGGTGGTTGTTTGGCTTTACAGCTGGGTTAGACCATTGGTTGACTCTCTTCCTTAGCAACTTGCATAATATTCTTTAGAATTATGAAAATTAGTCATCAGGGAAAAAGGTTCCAGGTCAATTCCTGCCCCATTGCTCCAAGTTCTGTATCCACAGTATGCCCTGCCTTCATAAGTAGGATCTTACTTTTGAGTTCTAGGAGATATCCAGGGCTCTGGCAAAGCCTGCGTTATTTTGGAAGTCTCTTGAACTACTCTGACAAACCACTTTAAAGGAGTCTCTCCCATCTGGCACTGTATTTCCTGCCATACAGTCCCCAGGTATACACATGCACTCATGTTCAGATGCTGTATTGGGAGGGATGGTTTACCACATTTCCTTGCTTCTGGTTCTTTACACCACCTAAGCTTTATTTATCTCTTCTCTTCTCTTCTCTTCTCTTCTCTTCTCTTCTCTTCTCTTCTCTTCTCTTCTCTTCTCTTCTCTGCTCTGCTCTGCTCTGCTCTGCTCTGCTCTTCTCTCTCTCTCTCTCCCTGTATAACCTCCTTCCTCCCTCCCTTCCCAGTTTAAGCACTCCCATTTTCCCTTTGATAATACCTGTCTCTTATTATTCCCTTGGTTTCCTGTTATCCCCTCCCCCTCTCTCAGGCTCTTTTTTCCCCTTTATCTCCATGCTTCTTTTCCATTATCCTGGCTCCTGCTGTTATATCGGGATGCATACTCACATATAAAGGATTGGGGCTAAGATCCACAAATGAAGGAGAACATACATTGCTTGCTTTTCTGAGTCTGTGTTACTTCACTTAGTATAATAGTTTCTGTTTCCATCCATTTACCTGAAAATTTCATAATTTTGTCTTTCCTTACTCCTTAGAAGAACTCCATTATGCAAATATATCACATTTCATTAACCATTCGTCTCTTGAGGGACATTTAGGTTGTTTCCATTTCTTAGCTATTGTGAAAAGAACAGCAATAAACATGGATGTACAGAATGTCTACAGTAAGATATTGTTTCTAATGCCATGCATTAAGGAACAGAATAATATTAAACGTAGCCTTTCTTCTTATCTGAGCAATCAGCCAGTTGAAGAGTTAAAGAATGTAGTTATCTGTTTTAGAGAATTCTATGGCAATGCTTCATTCAAGGATTTAGAACTCCATAGGAGAAGCCTATTACTGCTGTTTTGTTAAACTGTCACATCAAATACCCTTATAAATACTTAAGATTTATTCCCATTGACCTAAGTTGCTCTTACCCTTGGTCAAAGAAGGTTTATTTTGAAGTAGGAATTAATCAGTACAGAGTCTCATTTAGTATGGCCCACTTCACCCACTGAGCCATCTTGCTGGCTACCTGATTTTTATTTTTGATAAATATAAATTATAACATAGCTAGTCGTATATGTACATTAATTTTTTGATACTACAGCTTCTTAAAATCTTATATTTGAACTTAAAATATTCTATTGAGTTCTATGTATTTCATATTATAGTTCTTAATCAAATTTATACTCCTTCTCCCATCCAAGCTCTGCCATGCCTCACCCCCATTAGATTTCATTACTCTGTCATATGTGTCAAGTCCTATCTGGTCAAGCGCTTGTACACAGATGTCCTTTGGTGCAAGCTCATCCACTGGAGTCTAGTCAGCCTAACTAAAGATCTTAAAGAAGATCTACTCTCTCTCACCCAGAGGTAATCAGTTGCCAATAGTTCCTAGGCTAGGGTTCGGGCTTGCTGTCCATTTCCCTAGTTTTATTCTGTGTCTTTGTCTGATTGAGTTGGAATAGACTCAGGGACCATTGCATAAAAGGAGGTGGAAAGATTGTAAGAGTCAGAATTGGTGCATGAATATAAGGAAAGAGGTTTTCAGGCCACTGGGAAATTGATACAGGAACTTGAAGTGATGTATACTTTTAAAAATAGGATTATCATGAAGGAAAGCTTTCTAATATCAAATTTCTTACTCTGAATAGAAACTATAAAGAAAGAAAGTAGGGTAAATAACCATTTGTAAACACACACACACACACACACACACACACACACACACATACACATACATTGCCATCTGATGTAAGGAGAACCTTCTCCAGTGAGAGTTGAGAGGTCCACTTATCTATAAATATAACAATAAGCATTGTGAATCCTTTTAATGTCGTGTCTACTTAGCATGTCTACTTAGAATGATGGTAGTAGGTTCTCCCTTATGGCTTGTGAATTGTTTAGCCATAGGCTCTTGGCTCTGATAACAGTATCAGCTATAGATTCCATCTTGTGAAGCAGGACTTTAATCCAAAAGAGAGTGATTGGTTATTCCCATAATGTTTGTGAATGCTGAGAATAAGTGGCTGAGTACTTAGACCTAGATGAGGCATCTTTGTTAACCTGCCCATCAAGGCTCAGAGGGCATCATGGAGGAGAAGGCAGAAGAATCTAAGATCTTGTGGATGAGGAAGAGTGCTGTGAAATGCTGTCTTCTGGACACAGCATGACTATTACAATCATGAACTTACAGACACTGTAGTTACCTGCCCAAGATCAAGCCAGTCAAAATTCCAGCACAGATGGGGGAGGAGCTGTTGGCAGTGAATAGTTGCTGGAGGAGGTAGAATCATTATTCTCTGAGGGTGTGATCTTTGGTAGTTTCGTATGCTTCAAGAGATGATCCAACACTCATGTACACACAGGCAACAATAGTTGCACTTAGTGGGCTACTCTTTTAAAGACGAAAACATGAAGCTCAGATGCAGATCTTGGTGGAGCCAAATGAGGGAGAAAAATAGATATGAGTGTACTTCACTGCATATATATATATATATACATATATATATATATGTATATATATATGAAATTCTCAAATAACAAATTATTTAAATAAAAATAACCAAAAAAGAACTACATTGCAGAGACCACACTTCTGCAGAATCTGGCAGTGTATCCCAGGGCCTGTTTCCCCTTTCTCTGTCCAAATCTATGACACATTTTTTCCTATTCCTTAAAGAAGGAGCGAGGGCCCACAAGAATGCTCCATTCTGATCAATGGAGCATTTGCCTTTTCCACATGAAAACTCAGAATGATTCTTCTTTCTTATTATCTTCTGTGTTGACTTGGGGATATATGTTTAAGATGCCTGTGTTAGTTAGATGAAGAGCTGGAAATACCAAATAGCCATACAGAACAGCCCCCTGATTCACCTGCTACTTATAGTACACTGACCAGTAACATGGGCAGATGCATCGTTTATACTCTATAATAAAGAAATTTGAGAGTCACTTTTAAAACAGAGTAGTTCTTATATACCTCTCTATGTTAGACCAAATAAATAAAATTTAGTGGGCTATATTTTATATATTAGTAGTAATATTAGCAGTAAGGATAAAATTCATAAAGAACTTCAATGATTTTATTATAAATTGTACCAAGTATTTTATTCTTAAAACTTGCTTTAAGGCTTGGGGCAATAATTCATATTCTATTCCTTAATTGAGGAAGGGAGAAAGGCACTGCAGACAAATAAGATGTGTGTCTTTGCATTATCTTTTGGAAACTCTTGAAAAATTTATAAAACCCACAGGTCTCTTATCTTTTATTTTTCAAAAGATAATTTCTCACCCGGAACGGGTACGATTTGGCGCTCACACTGCGGGAAGTTCACAGAGACCATTTTTTATAGAATGCTGAGCACTTAGCAGCCTGAGAATATAGACACTTTTTCAAAGTCAGGAAGCAATGACCTTGTGAACAACTTCAAGAGTCAAATGAGGAAAATAAATGGCGAGACTCTTGTGTTTACATTAGGTGTTTTCAATAAATTACCCACATAAAAGAAACTGATTTCATATATTGCCTCATTCCAAAGTTAGTATAACAGGTGGCAGATTAGTCTCTCCCTCTCCCTGTATTCTCTTTTCCTTCCTGGAAATCAACTATTTTCAGGAAACTAATCGTATATCATAGCAGACCTTCTATGGAAGAGGCCTAATAGCTGCAGTGAAAGTGGGACAGAACTAGGTCAGAAGGTGTCAAGTCTGTGCTTCTTAGCTCAGATATGGAGTATCCTCAAAGGCATGTATGTGAGAGGCTTGCTGCACTCGCACTATTGGAAGACAGTAAAACATTTAAGAGTCCAATGGGAAGAGGCGGTAAGGGTTAGACCTGTGGCACATTCTCACCTGTTGTGCTTCCTAGCTCCCATGTTGTGAGTAGCAATCCCACCATGTGTTTTCACCCTAATACTTCGTGCTGGCCCAAGCCCAAAGCAGTCAGGCCATGTGACCTAGAACAGAAACTGTGAGCCAGAATAGACTTTTCCTCCCTTTATGTTGATACTATGAAGTATTTTGTTACAGTCCTGAAAAGGAGATTAGTACAGCTGCTACATTTATGTTGGAATGAAAAGGAATCTAAAAGTAGCAAAGTCCATTGAGAGGGCAGGGCCTGCTATGTTAGCAGTGAGCACATGAGGAAGGACTGTCGAGATATTAAAGGAAAACACTTTCTCAAAAATGGGAAGTGTTCTGGGGTGTTTTAATTATTTTGTTCAGGTTATATAATATTAAGAAAATATTAACTGTTCATCAGTTCTTATTTATGTTTAAAGTGTCTTGAGAGAGCCAGTATTTTTAAGAGAGAAGCAATCAGACTCCTCAACCACTATGAAGCATTCCATTTTAAATATATTTATCTGCCAAACATTTCTCTTAGTGCTGTAGATAGAATGACAAACACACAAGAACCTATGCCCTGGTGAATATTTCTATGTACCTATGGAAGAGAGAGGCAGTAAAAGTACTGAAAATGTATAATCTACAGTATTGGAAACTAGCATACACATATTCATACATATGACATGCACTAGAGAATTATAAACAAAGCAACAAAAGGACTACTTCTTGGAAAGGAGACAGTTTAGTAGCTTAGATACACTATCCAGGCTAGTCCTGAAAGAAATACTGCAGGTGAGACCCGGGAGAAGTGATTTATCTACATACCTAGTGAGATCATTGTTGGCAAGTAGTTCAGCGAGTGCAAAGGCCCTGAGGCTGTAAGCAGGGGCATATTCTAGCATATCTGTGTGAGTAAAACCTTATCATGGCAGATGCTGCCTGCTGAGGTCAGACCTCTTCTTTCTCCCCTTGATCCCCGATACTGATACTAAGGCTGCCCAACTGAGTGCTGAAGTAGTGACTGACAATAAGAACAATACAACGGAGGTTCCTAAAGTGGACATGCTCTGAAGCACACTGGGTATGTGGAATAGACCCTTTTAAATACAAAAGCCAAAGTTCTGTGACAGTAAGAAACAGACAGGAAACCCCTGGTAGAATAGGCAAAGAGGCCAAACATATCCTTTCAAATATCTCCCCTGTGATCCAGTTCATTCAAGGATATGCCTCAAAGAGAAAACTAAACCATTTCATAGCATCACAAACATAAACAGGAGTTGGGTCGAACTTAATGAGCATTTAACCCAGTTCTTTATCTTTGGTATTTTACATGCACAGAAAGGGAAGAAAGTATAGCCAAAGAAGGTAATTTTGAGAAAGTGTATGACATGTCCAAGATGACAGTCAGAAAGGAGCAAAATCAAGTTGTCTAAGGTCAACTAGAATTGAATATTATTTGTTCTCCAAGAATTTAAATGGCATCTTCTCCATTAAGAATGATTATTTTGTGTGTGTTATTTGCCTTATTTGGGGGAGGGGGTTGTTGTTTGTTTGTTTGCTTGTTTTTCTTTCTGGAGTTGAAAATGGAACCCAGGGCCTTGTGCTTTCCAGACAAGAGTTCTATCACTGAGCTTGGGGGTTAGTATCCAGAATATACAAAGAGCCAAAAAAACTAAACACCAAGAAAAAAAAAAACAGCTAAGTTTAAAAATGGGAACAGATCCAAACAGTTCTCAAGAGATGAAATACACAGGACTGGAGAAATAGCTCAGCAGTTAAGAACATAGGTTCTGGGTTCAGTTCCCAACAATCACATGGCCACTAACAACTGTCTATGACACCAGTTCCTAGGGTTCAGACACTTTCTTCTGGCCTCCTTAGGTATAGCATACATGGGTGCACTTACTACGTACATGCAGGCAAAACGCTCACACACATAAAAATAAATATTCCAACCCATATCCTGTTCTTCTTCTAGCCTTGGGAACAGACCCACTGCTGCCCTCAGAACCCCAGATTCTGAGACTAATCTCTTAGTCCAGACTCACCCACTGTGTCTGGAATCCTGTACTCAGACTCGCTCACTTTTTCACTGTAGTTTGTTAGAGCCTTAACAGGCTGTCTCTACCTGCAACTTGCCTTTGCATTCCTGTGATCTCCCATCTAAAAGTGTTAATCATTTCTAGGAGTTTCCTTGTGGAACTTTTGGCATCTCTTAGATATAATATCATGTCATTTGCAAAAAGGTTCAGATAGAGCCCCAGGGCTATCACAACCCTAGATTAACATAACTTCTTACTAAAGAAAACTTTGTATCCTTATATTTACAATCAAGTATTCCAGTCACCATTCATCAAAGAAACTTCTTTTGTATCAGATGGGAACTAATATAGAGTACCATATCTGGTCACACACAGACATTGTCTGTGAATTGCCCATGCCTAAAAGGTACATCTATAATGCAACCTTTTCACTCAAGGTTCACGCAGTATAGAACAAGAGATAAAGAAGTTACTAATGAATCTGTCAATGCTCATTAATGAAGCTCCCACATGCAAGAAAGGGTCAGTAACACAAAAGATCACAAATGGCTAATCATGGAGATTAGGAATCTGAAATATGGTTCCCTGGACAGGACTCATATTGTCTCACTCACTCAGAGCTCAAGGACCATTGCAGAAGATGGAGCATAAAGACTGTAGCAACCAGTGAGGAGAGATGTGACTATATGAAGAGAGGCACGACCATATGAAAATAGACTCCATCAAGTCCGGAGACCCCTACTTCCTAAAGCGAGGGACTCTGGGTAGGCTGACTAGACTTCAGTAGATAAACTTGCCCTGAGGTCACTTGGGAACACTAACTAGACACAGTAGACCTTCACACAGATGAAAGAATGTATAGATTCCAGTTATGGGTCTATGGAGGTGTGCCAGTGGGGAAAGGGTATAAAGATGATTACAATTGATTGAGATGTTCTGTTTGAAACACATAACGACTTTCAAATAAAAATATTTGAAATAAATAAATACAAATAGTTGAGAAATATTTAAAAATATTGAACATCTTTAGTCACCATTGAAATGCAAAATAAAACCACTTTGACATTTCCTCTTACCCAGTTTCAACAGCTAAGATCCAAAATCAAACTTTGACGGATATTGGAGGGCTTATGGGGAAAGAGGGACACTTACTCACTGCTGGTGAGAGTGCAAACTGGTACAGCCACTAAAGAAGTGAGTGTGGAGCTTCCTCAAAATGCTAGGAAAAGATCAGTCACCCGAGCCAGCTATACCACTCTTGGGAATATGTTCAAAGAACTCTAAATCCTATTACAGGGATAATTATTCATGTTCATTGCTGCTCTAGTAGAAATAGCTAGGAAATGGGAACAGCCTAGATGTCCATCAACTGACAAGGGGACAATGAAAATCTGGTACATCTACACAATGGAGCATTATTCAACTATTGAAGAAAAAATGAAACTGAAATTCATAGTTCAGTGGATAGAGCTGGAAACCACCATTCTGAGTGAGGTAACCCAGTCCCAGAAATTCAAATATCATATTTTCTCTCATTTGTGGTAGTTAGCCTGGAGCTTCAAGCTATGTGTACTTCATCTGGAAAATCCATGGAGGTCAGGAATCTAGTCACAGGGCATGGGAAAGGGGAGCTTGCAAGAGAAGGGAGCTAGAACACAGTGGTAAAAGGGGGGAAAGGAGAATAATGGAGCTGGAAGGGGTAAGTGCTGCTGGGGAGGGCAGGATAGAGAAGGGGATAGGGACAGCGGATACTAAAGACCTTAAAAAACCATATGGAAAACTGCTACTGCAGAAGTTTCCTAAAATACACATATACAGGTATGCGTGTATGGATGTGCCTGTGTACGCACATGCAGGGAGGCATATACCTATATATAATATATATATATATAGGCATTTCATATATATATATGTATATATGTATATGAAATAGAGTTACATACTACAGTGGGGTGAGAATGACTCTACTTGATATCACAAACTAACAAATGAAAAGACCGGTGTCAGGAATGGGTGCTCTCTTTTTGAGTTGTTAGCCAGTGAGTTCCCATAGACCACAAATATTACAAGCTATTGTCACTATTCTTGGTTACCCTCCAAAATTTGATGGCAAGTCCCTGTTGCTGAAGAATCCAAACACTTGACTCATAGAACATGGAGAAATCAAGCTGGTACTGACAAGGAAGCATCATCCCTCCTGGCTAGCTTCCATAGTGCTGGAAGGTTTTATGCATGCTAGGAAGGGAGAGAAAAAAAATCATCAGTCTTTCTCAAACCTTGCAAGCTATAATAACAACCTACCTGGAAAAGTGCACCCACTGGGGCAATTGTGGTATGAACGTCATGGGAGTAAACAACTACTTTCTATTGGGTTTAAGGTCTACTCTATAAGACAAACCTGGCACAGTTATTGGAGCCAAGAACCTGTGCCTAGACTGGCCTTACAGGAGAACCTACTACTATTATTCTGTAAAATGAACATAATATTAAGTCAATTCCTAAAGACTTATTGTTATATCAATAGATTACTGCCTCTCTCAAGACTCATCAGAAAGCAAAAATTTCTTTCTGCAGTAGATGGTGATTAACACATAGACTCATAGGTGCAGAGAATAGGAGACCTAGATGGGATGTCTATATTACCTACCTCCTCCCAAAACTCAGACATCATTGCAGAAGAGCAGGCAAGAAAATTGTAAGAGCCGGAGAGAGGGGATGACTACAAGTAAACAGTGTTATACACAACAGGGTGGTTAGCTGCACATATAAATTTGGAGCAGTTGAGACAGCAAGGACAAAATCTGCAAAAGCTCAAGCAGTCAGTGCTCTTAACCACTGAGTCATCTCTCCAGTCCCAAAAATTATTAAAAAAATATTAACAGTAGTTAACTTTGGTGCTTTTGCAGAGGACTTGGGTTCAGTACCTAGCACACACATGGTGGTTAACAACTGTGTGTAACTCGAGTTCTAGGGGATGCGATGCCCTCTTCTGGCCTCCACAGACACTAGGCACACATGTAGTGAGTGCACTTACAGATAAATAGGCAAAATACTCATAAACATAAAATAAATTTAAAACAAGAATTTGAAGGGTATGGTCCATGGTAGGTCAACCACATTGTAGTGGATGGCTAGACACCCAAGAGCATATGAGCAGCACAAATTGGACTTGTTATTTTTTTAAATGAGGACACATATTTGAGTGGGTGAGGAGGTGGGGGTGGATTGGAAAGGAGTTGGGAAGGCAGTATAAAAATAATCAAAATACATTGTATTGAAATCTCAGAGAATTAATAAAAAGACAAAAGAGAATGATTGTCTTTCAGATTCTATTCTGGAATAATACATTTAAAACCACCTAACAAGAAACAATGCAATACAGGAGAGATTTTTGAGTTAGGAGTAGGTTTAAATCTTAGTTTTAAAGGAATGATCCCACTAACTGGACAGACCTGCAACATTATTCTCCTACTGGATTTGTTGAGAGAAATAATTATAAAATATTAGGCATATACAGCAAAAACTCAGCATCATAAGCTGTTATTACAGGAAAAAAAAAATCTAGGTAGGCACCTAGCCATGGATGAATATCAGAGTATGAATGATTGCCAACAAAAACTATATTATTCATCCAAGTTTGTAGGAAGCACATTAAATTTCCACAAATCCTTTCAAAGTATTTTGTGAAAATTGTTCATTTGACCTCAGAATACCTGGGAGAAAAAGTATGCCAGGATTGTAAGAGCATCACAGAACTTTTCCTAGGATGCAGTCATGCAATATTGTTTTTAAAATCCATCATAAGTGAACTCTAAGTGAAAGCACATACACATCTCACTCATGCCTTGTTAGATGGAGTACAGGAGCGAGCATCAGAGAAGATCAGTAGAGCTCCACAAACAGCACCCGTGTTTCCAGGACAACCATGTGTGAAATGATGGTGGGGACTGCAATCACCAGACTAGTGAAGCAAAGTTTTAATATGAGAACCCATTATAGTCTTATGAGCTGTGAGCTCTTTCCATCTAAATGCAGGACCAACGATATCACATTTCTGGGACACCGGTGTGTGAAATGACAGTTCTTGTTAAAAGAGCTGAAGTGTGGAAGCAAACACTTTAAGGTAAAATGCTTATTGCAGACTTAGGAGCTGTGAGCCTCACTTCCTTCACACAAGGGCAGAAGTGGCAGCCCTATTCTTGTTCCTTGTTCAGCTGAGAGCGCAGTGACTGCAGGCACTTGTGTGGATCCAATGGGGATGACGAGATTGTCGCATAGGTGCAGAGTCCTATCGACTTGATGAATATTCCAAGGTTAAGTGAGTATCTATTTGAGTGATGCTCAGTGAAGTAGTAAGCTACCATATATTTCTCAAGGATTTCACAAAGGCTTTGTTTTATAAACAATGTCTTCTATATGGAAGTAAATGGGGCCTAAAATTTCAACATGCAATTCCTCTGGGAGCATCTTGCCACTTAGATTATAAATATACAGGCCAAGAAGAGTCAACAATTTTAGGCTATTTGTAACACAATGTGAATTAACCTATCAACCTGTGTCCTTGAAATAATGGAAAGACAAGATCCTACCAATTCATTGCCTTTACAAAGACTTTGTTATGGCTGTAAAGACTCTGTCACAAGTATTTTGAGATACACCTTAAAAATCAGTAACTGCAAAGGAATAAGAAAAGAGAGAACCAAGTGCCCCCAAAAGGGATTTCTCTCCTAGAATCCAGTCTTCACTTGTACTTGGAGGATGTCATACTTAAGGGTCTTTTTCATTTCAAAGACAATTAAAATTGAGAACAGCATAGTTTCTGAAGGTTTCCACAGAAAAGATATAATCCCTCAGAAGATATAGCATACCAGATCAAACTACCTTTCTTCTCTTTAAACAGCTGACTGTAAAGACAACTTATAGAGAATAGAAGGGGAGATCAAAGTTATGCCCAACCTTGACTCAAGCTTTAATGATTTTCCCCTTCTAAAGAGCTGAGAATATTCCATTTTCTTAACAGAGGGGCATTAGAAATTAGAAATCAGCTGTGCTCAGTCCTAATAAATGAAAGCTTGATTTTTTGCCAATGTTTTATTCTATGGACATAAGTGAATATTATGTCAGAAGAATATAATATGTAAAAGTAGAATTTTCTCTCTATGATTGATCTACAAATGAGCTTGATTAATGGACAATAAATTATTTTATTTCTAACTATGCAGTTCTAAATATTTGGGGATCTTATGGTGTCCAGAAAACTGCAGAAGTATGTGGAACATTTTATGAAATAATCTCTGCCTTTAAGAAGCTGACCATCTCATTAAATAGATAGGAACTAAGTATATAAATGAAATAATAAGTGTGAATGAGTATCAAACTTGTGTACTAACATGAGCTACCAAAATAATTCCCAAGTCATCATCAGAGACTGCAAAGAGAAATACATTGGAAATGGATTGCAGACAGAGGCTGGCAGACTTGGGGTCTCAGGAAGATATTTCAAGACATGAAGGGATTTAGGAAAACAGAGTGGAAAACTGAAGGTATCTCAATCCCAAATTAACAATTAAAACTCTGAAGTTTCACCTAAATCTGTGATGCACAAAAGTGACAAGATTCTCCTATCAAAGAAGCACAATGCCATGTGATATAAAGAACATGGAGAACTGATATTCTTTGCCAACTAGAATGATAGGAACTGAAAGAGTAGGAAGACACAGTAGGGGTGATAGCCTAAGGATCTTTGTGGGGCAGAAGACAGCATAGATGAAAGAACTAGGCTAAGTATGAGAAAATGAGGGTCGGAGGTTGATAGAAATTGTATGTGTTTGGCCTAAAGACATGTGGGTGAGTGGAAGTTTGGAATGATGGGTAGATGAACGGACGTTAAGCCAGCCAGGCAGACAGACATAAAGAATCTCTGGGCTCACTGCTAAATTACAATGCTATTCCTGACTCCTGTTGACTACGCTTGGTCTCCCTTAACCGAGATTGAGACACAGTATGAGCAGTCTATTTTCCGAAACCTTGACTTGGAATTCACAGTGTCTCCGTGTCCCTCTTCTCCTCTGGTGACATTTCATTCTTCACCAGCTTCCCCTGATATTACCAGAACATTTCGGGGTCCAGAATGGCCTTGAGCTTTTCTATATCTTCCCCTTACTCTCTTTGCCTGTTACTCAACCACTCTTCCTATTCTTTTGTGAGGTACTAGCTATTAATTATGATTCAGTTGTAAGTGGTAAAAATCCAGCTTCAATGAGCACAATCATGACTTGGCTTAGGACATCTGAAATCCAGGCGCAGACATGGCCCTGAAGATAAAAGTGGCCATCTGTTCTTCCTTTTATTTTTATAGTTCTTGCTTCTTGTTTGCTGTGGCTTCCTCTGCCCTTTTATGACCATCCTTTCTCGCATATGGTGGGTATATCAATGGGAGAAAAGGAGATCCAAGTTTACATCATCCCTGCCTGTTAAGCCTGGAGCAAAGAATACACTTTTACTTTTAACATTTTCAAATCAAAAGCTCCAGACCAGAAAAACCCTGGCTTGAATAATGCAAATTAAAACTACATTGACAAATATGATGTGAAACACAGCGTAGGACATAGAGGAGAGCCTAATACTAGTTTCCTACTAAATAGTTATCATATTAAACAGATTCATAATAACTTGCAGTTATACCTATAGATTAATGCACCTCTCATCAGTGAATTCTTTTAAGTAGTAGATCAACACAGAAACCCACAACTGGTCAATATGCAGAGAAAAAAATGCTGCAGAGTACTTAGCGCTGAACAGGACTTCTTTCCCCTCCCCGCAAGGCTCAGGGATTTCTGCAGAAGAGGGAGTTGAAATATTGTTAAGAGTCAGAGGTGCTGGATGACCACAAGGAAAGAGTTTTCCAGTTATATACTATAAACTCACAGCAATGATGACAGCATGCACAAGTCCTACATAAGCTCGAACCAGACAAAATTCTGACACAGACATGGAAAAGTATGTAAGAAATCCTAAGGAACTTTTGGCAACTGATAGCTGATAGGAGGGGGCAAATGATCTTCTTCAAGGATGGAACTCTTGGTACACTCCAGTTGGTGGACTCACACTGGAAGGACATTTTGGAACACAAATTAGATCCTATATGCATTATTATATATTGAATAGAGTACATTAAATTGTGGTGGGGGATTAAGGGGATGTGTAGATGTTGGACAAAATCTAAATATCATCATATTATACTGTATCAAATTCACAAAAATTCAATGAAAATAAAAGACATAAGATGTGGCTAATGCAGTCATTATGGAAACAACTAGGAGCTGGAGAGATGGTTCAGCAGTTAGAGTGCATACTATTCTTGTAGAGGACTCCAGTATGGTTCCCAGCACCCACATCTATCAGTTTACAACCAACTGTAACTCCAGCTCCAGGGGATATAATGCCCTCTTCTGGCTTCTATGAGCATCTGCACATAAAAGCATGTATGTTTATATATGACATGAAAGTAGAGATGAAACTTACTAGAAGAGCAAAGGGGATTAATAGGAGGAGGGAGCAAATGAGAAAGGGGAGGGTGATGGGATATGGAAGGAAATATGCTCAACGTATATTACATAGTCACATCAATATGTCCTTATGCAACCCAGTGTCATGTACAATGAAAAATACATAGCAACAAAGTTAAAAATAACAATTATCCAGACAAGAAGATCAGTCTGAGGACAGATATTGATCATATTTTTCAAAAATGTCTTAACATCTGGCTTGACAAAAGAAAACTGAAAGCTCAAAGAGAGAGAGAGAGCGATCTGGTCTAAATTACATCATGTCCTTCAGCACCCATTACCATGATAGGCCAGGCATGGGCCCAATAGCCTTCTTTTGGCCACATCTACCACCTGAAGTGTGGGAAAGGCTCCAGGAGAAATTGTCAGATGAGAGTATAATAGGATACTGAACAACCACACCACTAGCAGAGACATCAGTTCCATCTTCCTTCCTCAGGATGCAATGCAAAAGGAACATAGATCAGCAGACTGTATAATTCAGATTCCTATTTGAACTCTATTTGAGCTCTATTTCTTGGTCATGTAAATTGGAGCCAGTAAAATGCCTAGGAGCCCATGTTTTTCATCTGCATAATGGATATGGTAGTGTGCTTTTCTCTCTCCATAATGAATTTGTTATAAAAATTGAGTGAAACAATAATTGCATATGAATGTGTTAAACTCGGAGATGGGCATACATGAAACGCTCAACACGCAGTTGCTTCTAGTATGATGATGGTGATAATCATTAGCACTGCCGTTCCCATTACTACTGCTGTCTATTTGTTTCTTTCACCACAAGCCAAAGGGCCTTCTCTCTTTTATCTTCATCTGTGGACAAACTAGCAGCCACAATTTTTTGTTATAGCTTTTGAGTTGGTGAGAGTTAAAATATTTATTTGCAAGGTAGTCATCCATCTTTCTTTCCCTTTTCATTTTAAATGGAATTTCTCTCCTGTCTACACCTGTTACACTTTTCCTCTTTCGTTAGTCTTGTTCCTTGATTTTTGAGGAAGAAAAATAGAGACAGAGAGGAGCATGTAAAAGGAAGAGTGAATTGAAAACAGAGTGGGGAAAGTCATAGGAACAAAAAAGATGAACAAAAACAGACTGAATTTGAGAAGAGTACAACTAAAGTTTCTGGAATGGAAAAACTATTCTGTATGAGTTAAGAGAAGAAATGAAAGAGGATGAAAAAGATATGAAATGGAAGGCTTGATCCAGAATTTATGACTTATAGCTATGTACACCAAATTAATGCATAGTCATATTTATAATTATCTATATTCCCCACACTTAATTCATTCCTCCATGAAAATAAGAACTAAGTATATATTTGCTCTAAGATTTATACACTGATTATAAGCACAATACACAGAACTAAAAAGACAAGCAGAAATGGGGCTTATTAAAATTCCACCTTTACCTGTATTATTTGTGCTTTTTAATTATCTGTGAAAGCCAGTATTGGGAACAAATCAAGAATTGAGTGCCATGAACCTGTATCACCATCCTCCTCTAAGTAAACATTTGAACTCAGTGCACAGTATTCAGGATGAAACGATAAATTCATGTTTTCCTTATAGGACAAAGGACTTTGCTATTTCTGCTTACAGGATCTATTGCCACGTATCACTTGCTATGTGCAAACAGTTCATCTATACAGTGATTCAAAGCTCCTAAATTTCTGTAACTAGAAATGATAATAAAAAGTTCACCAAGATATGTGTGACATGCACTACTCATGATGGGGTCTTCTAACTCCATAGAGATCAAAAGAGATATACTGAACCCTAGCTAGGACATGAAAACAAATACACATTCCTGGTGACAGAATCCAAATGACTTTTTGTAGGTAACTGGGGATGATTTTCTGTCTTAAATCTAACAGAAAGGAAATAATTATGGAGGACACCTGCTGATTCTCTAAAAATGGCTTCATAATCCTACTCCCCCAAATTCTTCTCTTCTAATACTCTCCCCTTTAAGAAACAAAAACACACTTGGATAGGTTAGGAGTGTTCCTTATGTCATACCTTAAGATGTAAATAGTCAAGTGGGCAGGAGAGATGGCTCAGCAATTAAGAGCACTGGCTGCTCTTGCAGAGGACCTAAGTTTGATTTCCAGCACCCACATGCCAGCTAACAATTGTCCATAACTCTCCAGGGGATTGGATGCCCTCTCTGACTTCCACAGGCAGTGTATGACATGAATGCATTTCCACATGCAGATAATACACTCATATACATACAATAAATAAATAATAGATGAGAATGCAAGGATGTAAATAGCAAAAAGAACAGCTAATCTTTCACCATTTTTATTCTAGAGGCTTTGGACAGCATCATTTAATTAATACCAATATACATACATTTATCCTTCTGGCAAAGGTGGCAGAAACTACACCTGGAAACCAAGAGGTAATTGGCAGGCAATGTGGATCAATATTCAGAGACAGGCTATTCCAAGATTTCCTGTACTGCAAGCAAACTCAGGTCTGGGAGGTGACAAGAACAAGTTCACTGATGGAGTAGGAAGATGAGACTGGCACTCTTCTGAAGTCAGTTTTCCATCAACACTGAGGACTATATAAGCTTGGTCTTCCCAGAATTATGAGTAACTTTCTTCTTCCTAGTGCACACTTCTCTGCCAAATGAAATGTCAAGGCAATTTGAAATAACGTGCAGGGTTTGGATTATTAAGAAAAGGAAAAAATCATAGCTTTATAGAATCAAAATGTAGAAGGAACCTTACAATATGTATTATAGAAATCTTGCATTTCTACAGGTGAAGAATTTAACTTAAATGAAAGTCACAGAGGATCCTTATCATTACCACTTTTGTTTTTTTATTGAATTTTCTATTCAATTTTTGTGTATTTCATATAAAACACCTCAACCAGTCTTAATCACTTTTATACCCCCTTCCTCACTGACACTCTCCCACAGCTGCCCCCACCCCCTGGAATTCATACACTCTGTCATTTGTGTTAAGGCCTATTGTGTCAGACATGCGCAGGTTCATCCACTGAGGTCTACTCGGTTTATCCAGAGACCCTTGATTTAAGATTAGCTCTTCCTCACTCAACAGGAATCAGTTGCCAATGTTTTTTTGGCAAAGATTGGTGTCTACTGCCCGTTTCTCAAGTTCCATGCTGGATTTTTGTCAGCTTGAGTTTGCATGGGTCTTGAGCATGCTGATGCCATTTTTGTAGGTTCATATGAGCAGAGTCCCAGGAGCTTGTATGATTCTGTTTTTACTTTTTTATTATCATTTTAACCTTCAAATTAGAATTTTACAATTCCTTTATGTTGTCAATATTAAATGCTTTCTTGAAGGTGATTCTCTTTAGCCCTATTACACAGAGTGGATTCCTCTCTTAGTTCTAAGGTCTCATTTAACATTCCCTTCTTTATATCAGAGACATCTACTACTAAATACAACTGAGTTGAAGCTATCAATGAGCATACTTCTAGAAAGATATCCAAGTAAACTAAAGTCTTACTGTTTATGATTCCACTGAGTTGGTCAAAGGCATTTAAAATCCTGAGGTTCTTGAGGGCAATGGTCTCCTAGGACCTCACAGCCTGAACACAGATGACAACAGCCTGGAGTGTGGAAGGCAGTGACCATACACTTTCCATCTTCTTGGTCAATGAGGCAGTGATGCTAAAGATTTAGGGCTTTAACGGGAACAGAGCATCTCTGACCTACTTTCTCCCCAATGTTTTATGTAAATTCCAAAGGCATAAATTCCCAGCCCTTAGTAATGAGGCATTAAAGAGCTGTAAGTCCTTGGAGTTGCCAAAACTAGAGGTCAAAGACAGCACTGGCCCTCCTCCATTATTCAAGCCACTCAACTGAGTTTATTAATCTGTTTTCCAGGTGATAATTTTCTAAGGTAAAGGAGGAATTTAAAAAGCAAATGAAAATTAGTGTTATTAAATTTTAGTTGCCTTTATCTTTTGAGCTAGGGAAAACAGGTGCTCCTTTCTCTGCTCCAGATGGGACAGAGGATTGGACCTAATGTACACTGAAGAGATATTCCTGACACGTGAGCTTTGTACTCAGAGATGATATTATGTGCTTGGTGGAATGGCTCTACTCCCTGGATGCTCGCTGGAATTCAGGTGATGTACCACCTTGGAGATACACTGTGGGTGGATGCAAAGACTTTTAGTCTTACAGGAAGAAACAGCTGAGCCTGTGCTCAGTGAGCAGACTCAGTGAAGGAGTCACAGTATATGCTGGGGCTATGTTTGTGGTGGAGTAGCATCTCTTATCAGAGACATCATCTTCAAGAAACACATAATGCTGGGTACAACCAGACACACTAACATTTTTCTTACAAGTTTTGAGGTCGGCCTTAGTTCAAAGATAGGATGTAACTCAAATTTTCAGAGGGTATAATGATGTTAGGATATCCTATTGATCAAAGTGTGGCACCAAATATAACAACCTACCCCATCTCTAACCACAATGTCCCATTCCAATGGATTAACCATTTATGGTCTTCCCCATAGCAGCTCTTCCTACATCTATGTCTCCATTTCTAGTCAGGATCAACACTTGAGACACTCTTTTTTATTCTGATTTACTTTTATCTTATGAGTATGAGTGTATTGCCTGCATGTTTGTAAGTGCACCGTGTTGTGGAGCGCCCATGGAGGAAAGACAAGGGTGCTGATCCCCTGGAATCGGAGTTACAGATGGTTATTAGCTGCCAGATAGGTCCTGGGATTCAAACTTGGGTTTTCTTCATAAACAGCCAGTGCTCTTAATCTCTGAGCCATCTCTCCAGCCCTTTGACCCATTCTTTTTTTCTATGGCATCAGTCCTTACTCCTTGATAATTCCCATCAACATAGTAACATGCTATAAATACCATCTAAAAAATGCACTCTCTTCTAACAATACATGGTCTCCCTGCCTCTCTAAAGTTTTATATTCACAGTCCCCATGCTGCCACCTCCTCTTGCTCATTCCCTCTGCAACCCACTCTGGGCAGTCTTTATGTATCACAATCCCATGTTTCCTACAGAGCTGGGTTCAGTGATCATGTCCAGTCCCAACACTCCTCAGCCTCTCAGCACTTGACCTTGGTGCAGATGTTTCCTTCCTCCTTGAGAACCTTCCTTAGCTGAGATCCCACACCATTCTGCTTTCCTTCAGCACACCAGCTGCCCCTTCTTTTTCATTCCTGACGCATTGTCCCCGTCGCCTATTCCAAGTAGGAGAATGTCTCCAGAGACTTGCTTAGATGCTCCCTATATGTGTGCTGAGAATCCTAAATTTCATCTCCAGCCTCTACCTTTCCCCAAATCTGGACACTCACATTCAATTCTTACTCTGCATCTTTATTACCTGCTAAGAAGCATGTCAATGTTAGTATGCTCTGAATTTACTATTGATTACTATGATCCCCCCAATATGCTTCTTCTTAAAGCTTTCCATTTCCTAAACGAGTCCCACATTTGGCAGTCATTCATTTCAAAACCTAGTTGTTCTTCTTGGTTTGCTGTTTATCATAGTTTTCATCAGACTTGAATGTCAAGCCCACTGGCAAAACCTCAGTGAATATCAGTATTCCCATCATCACTGTACACTGAGTAGTCATCAATTCCCTTTTAAATATGTATGAGTATTTGCTCAATATATGTAAGCTTACCACATTGTACAGAGCCCACAGAGGCCAGAACTAATGATATGGAAGCTTCCAATGTCAGTGCTCTTAACTACTGAGCTATTTCTCTACCTGTAAGTGTATTTATTCTTAATTTTACATCTGCATCCCACTTTCACATAGCATGCAGAATATTATTTTTAGAATGCAAAACATATTCCAATACCTTTCGATTCAAACTTCAATTCAAACTGAGAAGCTAAGCATAGTGGTATCTGTCTATAATTCTCACACTTAAGAAGTGACAACAAGGATTTTAGTTCAAGACTACACTGAATAGTATAGTAAGATCTTGTCTCAAAGTAAGGAAATTAATAAAAATGTCATTTTCAATGACTCCCCATCAAAACTTCTTAGAATAAATCCAAAATGGTAAGATATATATTATGGGCTGTGTGACTTGCTAACCTCCCATAATCAGTTCTCTTAGCACACTTTACTGATCTTATTATTCTTTAAACATACCATGTAGGTTTCTGTCCCAACATCTTTATACTTACTGGAAACTCAGCAAAGGATATTCCTTCTCCAGACAAGTGTATGACATCACTCACTACTGCCTGTGATTACCTAAGCAATTTATTGTCCTTCAGAAATTCTATACCTAACACTGATATCAGCATCACATCTTCCCATCTAATGTTTCATACTTAGATACATGTCCTATGATGCTCATATAATTATTTATATTATCAGGTGGTTATTTGTGTATCTAATATTTATTTCCTTCATAGTAATCCATACTCCATGGAAGCAGCGACACTGTCTGTTTTGCTTACCATTTTATTTTATTATCTAAAAGTATTTCTAAACTAAAAATCAATTGATTAAACAAACTACTAGCAGTACATATCACAGACAAAAGAACTCTTCAGAATATACAATACACTTCAATAGAAAGATAAGCAACAGAAAACATAAAAATGAACATATGATTTTTTAATAAAATATGTGATTGTATATTACAGTCTTAAAACACATTTTTCCAATATAACATTTATGTTTATATTTCATTTGTAAAAATTTCCCACATATACATCTAATCAAGCTGACATAATTAACCACGTACTTCTTAGCTTGCCATTCTACATTTTCTTATGAGATTAAAAATTGCTGTCTAGATTTAGTACTTTGTTCTTCATGAACTCATTTTTATGAATGGTATAAGACAGAAAATAATGGTTTTCTATTATTTCAGTTAGCATTTCATCACTGACAAAATACCTAAGAGATACAGTTTAAAAGGAGGAAAGGCTTAGCTCAGTTTCAGCAGTCTCATTTCATGGTCATTTCCTCAATTGCTATTGGTGGGCAGCACATCATGGCAATTGGCCAGCAGACAAGACATGCCCTTAAAATGTCCACTCCAATCAGGGTCTGCTTTCCAATTTTCAACACCTTCCCGTAGTCCATTCAATTACAAATCCATCAATGATCTGATGTGGTATTTTGATTAGAGCCCTGATGACCCAATCAGTTTCCAAAACTGCACTGGGGATCAAGTTTTCAACACATGAACTCCCAAGAATATTTTGTAACCAAATCACAAAAGAGAAATCATTAGTTAATGTTTTAGAACTCAAAGCTTTAAGTAACTGACTATAACAGTGATAGACTTCTTATTCCTTCACCAGTTCCTATAGAGTTTTTCAGCAGACTTCTTCAATTTTTAATTTAATTTAATGGAGCAAGTATTCCTTTACTAGTCTGAAATAATTTCTATAGAGCATTCCTCATAATAACTTACATGTATAAAATGAGGCTCTAGGCTGACAAAGAAAACAAAATATTAATACATTAATATTACAATACAATTAATTAATATTAAAACTGGTTCAAACCTCAGGCTAGTCCACTCTAATAGATTTTAGTTCTTGTGCCTGATTCATATTCTTTTCATCATACTAACTATATTTTAGGTTTAGTAACTTAACTTTCTATTAATTTTTCAACAATTTCATAGAAATGTTCACATTTTAGATATATAACATCATACAGTGGTCAGCCATAAATGGGATATAAACACCTCCTCCCTACAAGGCCCAGAGACCATCACAGTTGAGATGGTATAATGAAATAGTGTCTTCTATACATGACAGGACCACTTCACTCTGAAACTCACGGCAACTGTGGTTTCTTGTAAGAGATTTACACAAGATGAAGCCTGTCAACATTCCAGCATGGAGGCTGGGGGAATGCCAGGAGTCCTCACCCCTAGCTGAGAAGTTATTGAGAGTTGGTGGCTGCTAGGGAAAAATTATCAGTTTCATTTAAGTGTATGGACCCTGGTAGATTGATCATGCTCTAGTCCACGATCTCAACCAAGGAGTTTATGAGCAGCACAAACTGGACTTGGTGAGTTATAAAACATAAAGATGAGGAATGAAGCCTGAAGGGGTGGATGGGAAGGGGCTTGTTCTGGGATGATTGTGATTAAAATTCATTGTATGTATGTGTGAAATTCTGAAAGAGTTAATACAAATTAATTAACACAGAAATAGTTTTGATTATCTTTGCTCAAATTGATATAATTCTAAATAAATAGAAATGCAATGATACTTTTACATATTAGGGCTGTCATTTTCTTCAGATCTTATTTTTTTTTAATACCTACATTTCTGTATTGTATTCTCTGAATGATCATGATAACAACAGTCAGAACAGATATATTCCATTTAGGTTGAGCACTTACCAAGTGCCTTACTGTGTGCTAAGTGTCACACAGATCAGCCAATTAGATCTTCACAATCTTATAAGGCAAAACATTTCTAGCCAATAAAGCTGAAGTCTTGGGCTATGAAATATTTTGCCAAGTTAAAAAGTTACCTAAAAACTAATTAGTAAATCTGTGTAGACACTATGAATTTTCTTTACTAAACAAGTCAGTTTTTATACTTGTGACATGCCTCCCAGAGAATGCAGAGATCCAAGACTTTAAATGTCTTTTCATGTATAGCTCAAGGAACAGATAGTTGTATAAATAAAACCCCACTTTCTTAAACTGCATAAAAATGCATTTGTGAGAAAGTCAAACCCCTTTCTCTTAACTATTGACAGCTTTCTAATATTATTTCTCTTGCTTCTCTTTTTTCTGCTTCAGCAGGATGCACTAATAAGGAAGCTTAGATGCAGATAGGTAATAAACTATGGGTGAAAAGCTAATAAGAAAGATGGGCACACCTTTAACAGCAGCAGAGGGAAAAATCACCCAAGTCCTACCCTTTTGATGGACCTGACCCCACACTCAACAATAAGGCCCCCAAACAATGTCTTTTCACTGCTCTCTGATGTCATTTAAGAACTGCTTGAGGCTGCTACTCCTCCACTCTAGACTACTCCTGTGAACAAGAATGCACTCCTTAGCTATCTTTCCTCTGTGGAAGGTGGACAGGAATCTGCTGCCATCCATGCTGGGCCACTCTGGTGAATTAGTTAGAACTCACCCACTCCTTTGTACTCACTACATTCATAGTTCTAGTTGTGGTTGCCTACTTGGCACAGAAATCCACACTGGAATCCTCCCATCACTCCAATAAAAAATTCAAAAGTGGAAACCTGAAGTGCAGACTATCTATTCATCCTTGATCAGAAATTAACTAAACCATGACAACAATACAAATAAAAACAAACTTCTACTCAACAAAGGCATTCTAGAATTTCATACCAGACACACAGCCCAAAAGGAAGCCTACATACCCAGGTTGCAATTCAAGAACACAGATACAAAAAATTATTAAGTTCCCATCAAATCCCACCAGTCCTATAGGAGTGTTCTACAATGAAAATGACCCAGAGGAACCCCAGGACACTGACCTTTCAAAACAATCATAAACCTGATCGAATAATTCAAGAATTTTAAAGAACAGATAAACAGCTAAAGAGAATAGAAATAAACTCATGACTAAAGTTCAAAAAATACAAAAATATGGCAGAATGAAAGGACAAAGACAATTCAGGATGATCACTGAATTCACAAATGAGGTAGAAATATTGAAGTAAGTGGAACTGGGATGAAGAGTGAGTTGAAAAAACTCAGTAAGTCAATTAGAAACAAGAGAAGGGATTCTTATAAAAAAATCTAATAGCTAGTTCTTGAAAAGATAAACAAGGTAGACAGACCTTTAGTCCAGCTGACCAAAAAAGAAAGAGAGGAGCAAACCCAAATCAACAAAACCAGAGATGAAAATGAAAACATTACAAGAGATACCAAAGTAAACCAGAATATGGTAAGAGATTTCTTTATAAACTTACACTCAAATTACGAAAATCCCAAAGAAATGGATAAATTTCTAGATTCAATCAAGCCACCAAAGTTAAACTAAGAAGAGATCAACAACTTAAACAGACCAATAACAAATAAGGAGATTGAAACGGTAACAGAAATTCTGTCAATTTAGAAAAATGCAAGTCCAGATGGATTCACAGCAGAATTTTACCAGGTCTTCAAAGAGGAACTACAACCCATACTACTTAAATTATTCAAAAAATAGAAAAAGAAGAACTATCAAACCTTTTACTATGAAATCTGTAATACTCTAAAGCCTAAACCAGATATAGATACAACATAAAATAAACCTACAGGTCAATATCCCTAATAAACAAAAGTGCAAAAAGTTTTCAATAAAATATTTTCAAACTGAATGCAAACACATAAAAAGATCATCCACCGTGATCAAGTTATTTTACTTCAGAGTTATGTGGTTCAATATATATAAATTTAAAAATGTAATAATTCATATAGAGAGTTGGGGCATAGTAAGAAACATGGTTTATCAAGGGGGAAAGAGGAAAATGGAGGGTACTTTAACTGGTAGAGAGAAAGGATGACTATGCATTGGAAGGGAGAGAGAGGAAAGAGACAAACAATGGTAAGTGATACGAAAAGCCAAAATAAAATGTACTATTTAATAAGCCTACTGCAAAATACACATAAAATAAAATGTGGCTACATAAGTATGGTTCATGCATGAATACATAGATATATAGCAAAATTACAGTGCCAGGCAAAAGAAACCTCCTTTTGAGATGTTAGTCAAGGTACTTCAACTGTGGGTTCCTGCAAAATCCAAACAGGTTAAGTACTGTTTTATTTCAAAATGGAAGATTTGGTCACACTTACTCAAAAACCTTAGTCCAGCAAGTAGCTTAAGGCTGGACACCTGGAACTCACTCACAATCTTCTGAGCTCCAGTGAGCTTGGGAAGCTTTACTTCTCTGGCTCTGATGTTCACAGCACACTTAGCTTGTCTCTTAGGCTCAGACATGCTCCACTCCATAGCTGCTATTAACCTTGGTGGTCATTCCATGTTTCTGACATTTCCACTAGGCTGGGGTCCTACTAAAACTGAGGCTGCCCTTTGGCACAATAGGCTCTTCTGGTCTCTCAACATATAAGCCTCAGCTCCTCTATATGACCCCTTCATGCCTTCAAAGCCAGTACCATGTAGAGGACTCCTATACATTAAGTAATCATGTTTCCAAATTGAGATAGAGCCCTTGGGTGTGCTCTGGAGCACAGCTTCTGTGTACTGACCCTTAGAAAATACTTTCTGGAAGATTTTACCTCGATGATGCCAGCTCTTGTTATTCACAGCTGATTTTCAGTCCCAGCTAATGAGCATCAATTGTCCCGGTAAAGCAAAAAAAGGCTTTGCTTCCAAAAATTCTTAATTTGACACAAACAGCCCTGAAGAGTTTTTGATTCCCTTAAAAAGTCACAAGCCATCCCTACAACATCTACATTTCTCTTCTGCTTAACTGTTATGACCTCCACAGCAATAGGTCACTAAGTTCTGATAACTCAATGGCTTTTCTAGCCCAAAGTTGCAAACACTTCCACAGTCTTCCCAGATACATATGTTCAGGTCCATCATAACAATATCCTACTCTCTGGTATCAATTTTTATATTAGTTAGCT
The DNA here is from genome assembly GCA_035773235.1 of Eospalax fontanierii. Classification (NCBI taxonomy): domain Eukaryota; kingdom Metazoa; phylum Chordata; class Mammalia; order Rodentia; family Spalacidae; genus Eospalax; species Eospalax fontanierii. The sequence continues at coordinate 77,498,862 of CM069526.1, forward strand.
TCTCTATTGCTGTGATGAAAACATTGACCAAAAGCAACTTGGGAAGAAAGTTTATTTTGCTTACAGTCATAGTCCCCAGCCCCTAAGTGATACATCTACAATGCAGTCTCTACAACTAAGACCTAGGGAACATTTTGAAAATGATATAGAAAGAATGTAAGAGACAGAGGGACAAGATATCTGTTGCAAGTTAATATATTCTACACACAATAGGGAAGCTACACTAATGATTCTAAAGAGTATAGCAGTCTAACGAGATCTACATTGAGGACAAAATTAGTCAACATGGCTTTGTGAATGCGGGAAATTTCATGGAATCCCACTTTAGGATGAAAAAACAGCAGGCAATCAATGGATGCTGAGTAAGAGTCCTCCCTGAGATGTTATCTAATTTCAAGTGAGCAGTGCTAAACAGGTACATATGGGCAACGCTAAATGGACCTAGGGCATCACACACACACACACACACACACACACACGGATCACTGTGGGAGAGAGGGTGAAAGATTGTAAGAGCCAGGTGCATGACCATATGGAAACAGAGTCATATTAGCTCCTTGAACCTTACTCATATGAACCTACAGCTATGGTGTCACCATGCACAAGACCCATAAAAACTCAAACAGACAAAAACCCAGCACAGTACTGTGGAAATTGACAGCAGGTCCCAACTTTAGTTGAAGAATTGATGGCAGCTGATTACTGATAGGTAAGGAAGACCTGATCTGCTTAAAAGGAGGGACTCTGCATAGGCTGATTAGACTCCAGGGGATGAACTTGCACTGCAGGACATCTGGGAACACTAGGTTGACAAAATGGGCCTTGACACAGATGACAGAATGTATAAATTCCAGCGGGAGGGGGGTGTGGAGTGTGCCAATAGGGGAAAAGTGTATAGAAATGATTGGGATGTTCTCTGTCAAATACACAAAAATTCAATAAAAACGAAAAATTGAAAAATACACAATTACAGCTTCTGAAATTGAAACGTAAATAGAAATATGAAATCAAAGCAGGGATAAAATATTTATAGACTAATTGAAGATATTATCAATGGAGTATTCCCTTATGAATAAAGCTAATCTGTAGCTAGTTTTTAAAGAACTCTAATTATATGTAGAGCTTAATTATTTCCTTTCATCAGATAAAGCCAAAGTTCATAATAGATGTTTCCCTTATAATTAAAAGCAACTAATGGTTGCTAAACTTTTCTATATATTTCTCTTTATAATATGGCCATCTCCAGTGTCACTAACATACTGACATAAAATGCTATATAAAGCATAGGATGGTACTGGGAAAATAAATTTACAAAGTCTGCTTATATAAGAGTTTGACACAATCGTACATTCTGTGATCTTCCAAATATTTATATTAAATTCATGCATTATTTTAAAGGGTTGAGATATGTATAATACAGTATTTCAGAGTACATATCTCCAGTTACTCAAATTTTATGCTCTTACTTTAACTAACTCTTCCATATTTCTTCATAAACTTATTTCCAGATTTCAATTTTTTTTCTACTGTGAAGAAGTTTTTCATTTCAATTTCTTACTGGTTATTGCCAATATAAAGCAAAAGTGCTTCTTTATCTGTGGCATTTATATTGAAGATAACTACTTCTCTGAATTCTCTTGCTATTTTTAATAGAATTTCCTTAGTAGGAAACTATACGATTATATAATCCACTAGCAATAACATATTTCATCCTATAACTAAGTATATCATTTATGCCATACTTGTCTTAGCAAATTAACTAGAACTTGCAACAATTACTCTAGTAATAGTGATGATAACATAACTGAACCTGTCACGGTCTTTAAAGTGTACTTTTAATATTTTTAATGATCTTTGTGTGTGAACATGTGCATCCCTGAACTCAGGTTCTCTGTAAGAGCAGTATGAATTCTTAACTCCTGAGCTATCTCTCCAGCCTCCCTGTCATATTCCTGATTTTAGTAACAATGCCTTTTAGTAAGACACTCCATTTTTGTTTCCAACCAGTAATCTGGATACTGTTTAGCCTCTTTCTCCTACTTTTCTTTTTCTTCTTTTATTTTGAAATGAAGACAAGATGTTGGATTTTTAATTAGAATATTTTAAATGTTATTTTAAATTCTATGTGGTCAACTGGGTTTAAGTTTCACTTTCAACAACAATATTGATAAAACTGTTCACATCATAAAGCAGGAGTTATTAATACTACTACTGCAGCAGCATTTTTCTTTTCTGATACAGTTACTATAGTGTCTCTTTTTATCCCAGTTTAATGCAAATTGTGTATTCTTAAGACTTTTCTTATCATAAGACTTTTTTGGATGTTCTAGCATCAAAGACTAGTTCTTGTACACTTTGGAATGTAATTTTAATAATTAGTAGACATCTATGGTTCTACAGCATTTTTTGTATTATGAATATGTTGGAGCTTATTTATGATTCCATGCTTTAATTTTTATTCTGTATTCATTTAAAGTAGGTGCAGACATAATAAGTTGGATAACCATCTACTTTTCATGGTGGTCATATGGGTCTGTGACAAGATAAATTTATCAAAATAAAAGGAATGGAAAAAAAAACAGGTGCAACTCAGCAACACTTAAATAAGACTTCTCAAAGTGTTGAGCCTTCTAGGGGAATGAAAATGCAACTATTACATCTGTCTTCTGATTCATTTTCAAGTATTTTTTCAAGTATGATTAATGGTTTTATAAATACTTTTCTCACTTCATCCACACCAACAAAAGATTTCAAATTAATTCACTAGCTCTGACTTCTTCCCTAATGGATTGTTAAAGTCCATGGCAGCAAATCAATCCACTGCAGACCCAGGTGTGTGGAACATGATATACCCTATATCAAGAGATGAATAGAATTCAACACGATAAATGATGCTGTGAAAGAGATTGCTTCAGCTTGCCTTAAATAAGAAATACAGCACGGTCATTTCAAGATATTTAAATTTTAATACCAAAGGTAATTTTCAAATATATTTAATTTTTCCTTGGCAAACAAAAAACTCTGGGATATTTTAAAGAATGACATATATCATAGACTCTAAACAGGTTTGTTCTATCCTAAATGAGGGGGTCAGAAAGAAAGAAAAAGGTGGCGGCTGAGGAGAAGAATTCTGAAATGAAGACTTCTAGATATGATATGCTGTACAAATCAACTCACAGCAGCTGTGGTTCCCTACACAAGACCTGCACAAGATCAAACCAGTTAAAACCCCAACATGATTAGAGGCAGGGGCCCCCAAGGTCCCAGCCTTGGCATAAAAACTATTGACAGTAGACAATTGCTGTGGGAGGGATAGTCACTTTCTTTTGGGAATATGGCTGCTGGTAGACTGCCCATGTCCCAGTGGATGGCCCCACACCCATGTGCATATGAGCAGTCCCCATTGGACTAAGGGAGTTATTAATAACAACAAAAAAGAGGAGGACATGAAATTGTAAGGAATATGGGTAGAGAATTTGATGGAGAGTTAGAGGGAGGGAATGGTGGATTGATTTGATGAAAATATATTGCATAAATGTAATAATTTTCAAAGAATAAATAAAAATAATATTAAATAAATAGGCATACTATTTATTAAACTCTGTTTCTACAGATGTCTGAGTAGGTTTAGAGATGAGAAATTTTGAATGAATGTATCAATCTGTATTCCATAAGAACTTTTGTGAAAATGATATTTGCTGAACAAGTACATGTCAAAGCATTCCCTATTCAAGAGATGATTTCTTGGGAAATATTCAAGTTCTTACACTATAACATTTGCTATGGAGTTAAATATCTATAATTGGCCTGTCTCTCAGGCTCACTCTAGGAAATAATTTACTGAAACAGTTTCCTAAGTAAATGCAAATAAAGATTATATGCAACCAGAGAATATGTTTCCTAGCATCATGGAACCTAGACACATAAAAGAAGGCAACTTTTCATGTGGTAGGCAAAGAAGTTTTTAAAGTAGCAAAAGAAAACAGGGTTTTGAAGACATAAGACAGAAAATTACTCAGATCAAAAATTGAAAAGCTGTAAGGGGAGACAAAACAGATCATTAGAGTAAAGTAGAGAGGCTTGGAATAATCCCAGATATTCATGGAAATATGGAATGTGACAGAGGCCAGAGACAGAGTGAGTTTTCAAGAAATGAGAACCCAGAAATCCAGTAATTATGCAAAGGATATTTGCTGCTCAGGTGGGAAATGACACAGAAAGGGTCCCATTCCACACCATTTCCAGATAGATTACAATTAGAAACGTCAAGTGCAAATGATTTACAAGAGAATATAAAAGAAAGCTTTTATATTACCAAATACCTTAAAAATTATTGACACATAATAATTGTACATGTTTATGCAATGCAATGTCATCTTCCAATACATGTGTGTACAACCTGCAATAGGCAAGTTGATGTGTTGGATTCCCCATCATTTGAACATTTCTCTGTTGTGAGAACATTTAAAATTCTTCCTTCCATCTGTGTGACATAACATTGTATTATAGTTCACTGTGGTCTCCTGCTACAAGAGAGAACACCGGGTCTTATTCATGCTAATTGTAACCTTGTACCTGAGGGCAAGCTTCTTGCCACCTCCCCACAACACAGATGAACCCAGATGACACTGTGTCAAAGATGCCAGGGAAAGAAAGGCAATCACCACATACTCTCACTCATATATACAATCCAAATAAGCTACCTCATAGAAATTGTGGCAGATCAGGGGTTACTGGACCTGGATAGAACAGACCACTTTCAGAAATAAGCAACAAAATGTGAAAACCACAAAGGAGTATTTTCTATATTAAAATTAAAATTTATCTGTGGAAGAAGATGTGAAATATATGAGCTTCTCACCTGACATAAGTACTTCTAATACAATGAATCAACTAAGACTTAGCAAAACTTTAAAACTAACATGTCAGCCAAAACTTACTTAACGTATCAAAGTGTTATACCATTTAACTCCCCCAAAAACTTGTAGGTGCTGTTATTTTTCCTTTTGGTTTGGTTTTGTTTTGTTTTGTTTTTGCTTGTTTTCTGGATTTGTGGAAGCTGCTGAGATGACAATCCCCCCAAAACAATAAAATGAACAGGTAGATAAAGGGTTAGGTTTCGAATCCATGTGGAGTAACACTTTACCAGAAGTATCAGAGAATAGGATTCAAATAAGAACAAAGTCAAACAGGAGAACCAAGACAGCGAGAACACAAGTTAATAAATCCCAGGATATAGCTCTAGACACATACGAATGGGCCTCTCCAAAGATTCTCTTATTAGGGGCATTTCTCCTAAACCGACTGTTTCAATCTCTCATGTAATTTTCTGCCTCCTTATTACAGGATTTTTATTTCTACTTTGAATTTATCTCATCCCATGGGTGAAATATTTAGAATTATGTCTCTGACCTCTGCATTCCCTGACGGCATATTTTGAATCCATTATTAGGATCTTCTGAGGAAAACTTTTCCTAGTCTCATCTTGACCTTGGCAAAATCCCTCTCCTTCACAAAAGGAAGATCCACATCTCCGAACTTCCTTGAGCAAGTAAAAGCTGTCTTTTCCATCCATTTTCTCTTTAAATATATTCACTTTAGCTTCTCTAGAGCTTTGAAAACTTTTTAATTTTACTTTGCCCAGAATAAGAATAGCACTGGTGTTCTAATGCTGAACAAGGCTGCACCTTTGGAATGCCAAGGTAATTGATTGATTCAGTCAATTGTGTAAAATCTTCTCCCTTTCTTTTTTATCCAAGGAAGAAAATGTCCAACTAGTCCTATTCTTAGAAAATTAGTAGATGCGCTATTTCAATTGAACTTGCTGATCAATCCAGTCAGATAAGTGGTTTTACTGCTTTTCTTGGTTGAATTAATTAGGTATTTAATTGAACTGAACAGATTCATAGGTTTCTTGGGTATTGTATGGACAAAGTATGTGATAAAAATCAAAACTTCAAAGTGTCACTATATAGACAAGATGATTTAATTAATTTTGATCACATCAGCAACCAAACTTTGTCTAAATTAATCATATATTTAAAGAAAATGTCCCCAAATATGATGGACACTTCAGGAAACTACTAAAGAAGGCTAATTTGAAATGGGGAAAGGGAAGGGATGGTCGGGGACTTGTCAAAGCTTTGGTGGAAACTGCATTACACTGATAAAAATAAATTTATATGTAGATACTTTGTACAAATATCACTGTACAAATGGACACAGGGTTCCAACAATGAAAAGGATGAAGTTTCTATCTTCTGTTAATATCAGAGTTACAAAAGTCATGTCTGCTAAAGACAGAACATACTGTCCTTGCTCAAAAGAGATTTAAAACACAAATAATATGCATTTACATAGGTAGAAAATAGTAGAAGCAGTTTTTGTATGTATGCATATATTTCAGAAAGAGACTAAATTACATTGCTAAAAAATTCTTTTGTGACTTTTTAAACTGCATTTTTGTGTATTTCATACAGAACATTTTAATCAGCTTTAATCATCTTTTTACGCTCTTCCCTCCTGGCACCCTCCCACAGCTCCCCCTCACACACTGAAATTCATAATTCTGTCATTTGTGTTAAGGCCTATGGTGTCATGTTAGTGTCCTCAGATGTTCCTCAGTGAAGTTCATCCACTGGGGGTCTAGTCAGTCTAACTAGTGCACTTGCCTTTAAGAAAATCAGCTCTTCCTCGCCCAGGAGTAATTAGTTGCCAATAATTCTTTGGCTAAGATTGGGGCCTATTGCCCATTTCCATAATTGTGTGCTGGGGTTTTGTCTGCTTCAGTTGCATGGGTCTTGTGCATGCGGACACCCTTGCTGTAGGTTCATTTGAAAAGGTCCCAGGAGCTTTTAGTACAGTATTTCCATATGGTCATGCACCTCCTCATTGGCTCTTACAGTACTTCTGCCCCCTCTTCTACAATGGTCCTTAAGCCCTGGGTGTGTGAAGTTTAATATAGGAGTCCTGTCCAAGGACCAACACTCATCAGACTCTTACTCTCTACACTTTGGCCATTTGTGACCTTTTATGTTCCTGACTCTCTATTTCACGGAACTTCATTGATGAGAACTGAAAGATTCATTAGTGTGTTCTATATTCTGTGGGCCTTAGGTGTAGAGGTTGCTTTGTAGATGTGTTTCTTAGGATAGGGCAATTCACAGATAATGTCTGTGTGTTACCAGTTGTACTCTGTAATAGTCTCTGGCTGTTGCAAGAGAAGCTCCTTTGATGAGTAGTGACTTGCATAGTAAGAAATTACATTTGTCTAGGGATGTGACAACCTTAAGGTTTCTCTAAGATCTATAATCTCTCTAGCCATGTGTATTTGGCTATGTTTACAGTACCACACATGAGTTTCTCTCATTGAGTGGGCTTTAAGTTTAACTAGGTAGTTGTTGACTACCTCCAAGATAAAAGTGCCATTATGTACTAATATCATATGCTGTGCCACTCATTGAGGTCATTAATGTGGTTATTAGGCTTTGAAGTTGGTGTTAGGTCACTGATTGATGTTCTCTTAGTTTGTATAGTGGTTCCCAAAGCTTTGAGAGCTAGCCTTCAAGGGAAGTACCTTCCTGGTCAGTTTCAGATCCATTGCTTCCAATCCTGTAAAAACAATTCTTTCTATGTTTATTCTGATATCCTCAGTCTTGGGTTTAGTCTAAATCAAGCTCCTTTTGGGTTGCATGGTAGTTGTTAGTGACAAGTTCATGTGCTCTCATGTTGTTATCTAGAGTATATGAGTGAATGTTTACACAAAGAAGGGAGAATTCAAAGATGCTAAGGAGAGACAGAAGGTAAACAGGTAGAAGAAAAGAATAAAAAACTTTCTCCCTATTAGAGCATAAACCATTCTCTTTCTTTTGGTAGGGACATTTAAATATAGATGTTCTGAAAGACTTGTCCAGCCTTAGCCTACAAGTCACATGTACCCCTAGATAGCTATGAATGCAGCCCAACACAAAATCATAAACTCACTTAAAACTTGAGTTTTAAGCATGCTAGAAAGATGGCCCGCAGACAAAAATATTCACTGCTCTTCCAGAATTCCTGGGTTCAAGTTCCCAGTACCCACACCAGATGACTAACAGCTACCTATAGCTTCAATTCCAGAACATCCAGTGCCATTTTATGATGTCTCTGGGCACCTGCATGAATACACACACACACACACACACACACACACACACACAGAGAGACAGAGAGACAGAGAGACGGGGGAGGAGGAGGAGGACGAGGAGGACGAGGAGGAGGAGGAAGAAAAGGATTTTTGCCAACTTTTTGAAACGCAATTTAAAGGCTCTCGAGCCTGGACTATGTAGCCCCTGATATCTCAATGTCAAAAGGCTGGTCATGCCCACTAGACCAAGAACAGGTTGGAGGAGGAAATTGAGAGCCTTTACTTGGAAGAATCAAGATTCATCCAGATGCACAGTATATGTATCTCTAGAAGTGAGGATAAAATAAGATTCTCTTAGAACACAAGAACAATAGCTATGGATATGTGAAAAGCAATGGAAAATATCACCACATTAATTTTGAGATTTATTTCTTCATGGTGGCTTGGAAGAAAGCAAGAAAATAATAATTATAATTTATAATATAGTGTATGGACAGCCTCACTAGTCAGTCAGAGTTGGTTTGAGGGTTGAAATACATTTTCAACACCTGAATTTATCTCTGAAAATCCTCAATGTCTTTAATCTTTAAAAAAATTTCTCATTTTGTGGGTAGGAAAGATGGCCCAGAGGTTCAGAGCACTGGCTGTTCTTGCAGAGGACCCAGATTCAATTCCCAGCACCCATATGGCAGCTAACATCTGTCTAAAACTCCAGTTTCAGAGGATCTGATGCCTTCTTCTGACCTCTGTGAGCACTGCATGACCTAAATGCATCTTATTTTATAGACATAAAATAAAGATAATAAAAATTCTTATTTTGTAAATGCTAATATGAAGAAACTTCTAAATTCCTATGTAATTTCATTTAATTTTGATTGTCTTGTTGCACACCATCACAGTGTCTGGTATCCTCTTCAGATTTATTGACTATTTTTCTCTGATTTATGACCATTTTTCACAAAGCAGCAAGTATTTCATTCACGACAGAAAAATTACCATAAATCCAGTGAGGAGAAAATAATATAGGCATATTGAGATATGGGTGTCAGGCGGTGAGTTAGAATTTCCCATTAGCTACATGACTTGTTCCCACATATCAGCTTTTCTGTGTGCTCAACTTCAATATGTGCCTCAGCAATATCTGAAATCAAAGCATGTCATGAACTATCAGGGCCATCTGAAAACAGTCAAAACTCTTTGTATGAAATCTGTAAATGCCAAGGGACTTCAAGATAAATGCAAGCCATTTATAAATTTCACAAAAGATGTAAAAAACAATTATTATATGAATTTGAAGGCAGAACAAACCTTTCACAGCAGAGTCAGTAAAAGTACTCATAAGGATCATTAAATATTCATGGAAGATTTAGAAGCTTCTTTTTTACCTTCTTGGGTGATGATTTTATATAGAAGATCAAAATCCCACCATTCTATAATGTCTGCATTAAATTAGGAAAAGGAAGCAGTTCTTGATCTTAAGAATCACTTTTAGACCACATTCAACTGTCTTTGTCTTGACAGATACATTTAACTGTGCTCCAAAGGATTTTGAAAGTGCATAGAACAAATATGGAACTGTTTTCAAAAGAAGAAAATTAGAACACATAGATCACTTTACACAACAGTTCAATATTTTACAATGCATTGAGTGTATGCCAGACTCATATGTACAGCAACACATTTTGAGGACTGGCATAGGAAAAAGTGACCTAAGAACGAGTTAATCTTTCCATGGTGCTGATCTCTAGAAACTGAAATTGCCAAAACCCCACAGCCTGAATCCATTGTTCTTTTCATAACTAATTTGACTCACTTCATACAACTAAGAAGTTGTTCAACTAAGAAGTTAACCTTTTAGCTATACATATTTAAGTTAGACAGGAAACTGCTTACTATTTAAGTACTGCCTACTTTAAAAAATTACATTTGATCTTTCCTGTCATGGGGTTGCACAACTTTGCACCAATAAATTAATCTATAATCCAGGATCTTTGTCTGGACACATATAAAGATACAAAGATATCTCAGAATTTATATTAGTTGTAATGGAGGCTGTAATAAAAATATGTTGAACTGGTTACCCAAACTTTTAGAAATGAAAGTTGCTAAAGTTCAATTGGTTCTAAGTACTTGGGCTACGCCTTCGCCTTCCTTCATACTGTGTAGAACTTGTGATTTGCTTTTATCTCATTAACAATAAAAAATATTGAGAATTTTTAGATAAACACATCCTCTACATAATAAAATGTTAAGTAAAATGATGATTAAACATCCATGTTTTGTAGTAATGAACCTAATGAGGTAATGCCATGTTTAATGTATACTTTAGGACATGTGTTCATGTATAGAATTATCATTTTGATGGGGACAAACATCACTCGAGGGGGAACAAGATGGACAGGATCAATAGAGTAAGGTGAGCTTTCTCTCTCTTTCTCTCTCTCTCCTGGGTTCACCAAAATTTCCAACCCTGTAAGACACTCTATCACTTTTCTAGAAATCTTCAATTGGCTAAAGTTCGTTAGGTTGATTTAGAATTTCTTACTAACTTTCCAGTATCTGTGCTGGGATTTTTCTGATTTGAGCTTTCATAGGAATTTGCATGCTGTAACCATTGCTATGACTTCATATAAGCAAATGACCAGCTGTCTGGAAGATTCTGTTTTCTTGTGGAGAGCCTTGGGAGACAGAGGTTTGAAATTGGTGTCCTATTCAGGGATAAACACTCTGCAGCCTCTTGTTCTCTGCACATTGGCTAATTGTGGGTTTCTGTGTTAATCACCATCTGCTGCATAAGGAATCTCTGGTGAGAGTTTAGAGATGCCTTCCTCATCTGATGTGTAGAGGCTGTATTGAAGATGTGTCATTTAGTGTTAAGCATCACACAGACATTTATTCTCTGTGTTTGACAAGCTGAAGAATTCTGTAATAGTCTGCATTTGCTTCTTCAAAAAAAGCTTCTTCAATGAAGATGAAAGTTACATTTGTCTGTAAATATAAGGATAGATATTTAGAATATAGTAAGAAAACAGGTTGGGCCAGAGAGGTAGCAAAAGTATGTTTTTGTCTTGGATCTATGTCCTTTTCAGCCATGTATATTTGGCTATGTTTACAGTACCACACACAAGTTCCCTCCTGTTGCTCAAATGTTCCCGTGCTTAGGTAGGTAGGGTTTGGTTCCACCCTCTGGTCCCAAGTTGAATAGAACAGAGAAAATACCCTCTAATTATTTAGAGTTTTGGAGGCAGGGTTTACTTACAAAGGCCTAATTGCATAGAGGGGTGGGGAAGATGTCTTGGCATTTTGAGAAGTCGGTAACTCTGGCTTTCCGTTTTGCACCCCTGGAAAGATGGCACCTGCCTCCAACAAGTCCACACTGAGCTCCATTCCCAAGTTTATCCATTCATGCTGTATGCTGCTGCCACCAGGGTCTGGAACATGGCCTTCCAAGTTGCTGCCTCTCCATGTGCAAGTGGCCATGGCCCTTTCCTTCTTCTGGGTTCTTCTGTGTGGCTTTTTCCGGGATGGCTCTCATTACCTGCCTTTTCCTGTGGGTCCCTCTTCCCATCCCACAGCTCGAGCTTGTTCCTTTTTTCATTTTTTTTTTCTCTTTCTCCTCCAACCCCTTATTGGTCAGAGGGCAGGTCTTGCCGTTGAATGAGCCAATAGCAAAATACAGAGAGAAATTCCAGCTAAATTCACTCTACACCTTCCATTGAAGGGGCCTTAATTCCAATTACTCTCAAGATAAAAGTGCCACTACTGCACCAATAGCAATAGTTTGTTTGCATGGACAGTCATTCTTGTTTATTAAACTTTACAGCCGGGTAGAACCGTTAACTGTTTTTCTCCCTTGATAGCTTATATAGTATCCTATGATACCATGAGATCTAGTCTTCAGGGATGAGGTTTCCAGGTCAGTTCCAGCTCCATTGCTCCAAGTCATGTGTCCAAAAATGTGACCTTTTCTCAGGAACAGGGTCTTACTCTTAAGTTCTTGGATCCAATTAAGGGCTGTGGCAATAGTCTGTGTTATTTCCGGAGTCTCTTGTACTATCCTTACCAACAGCTCGAATGGAGGTTTCTCCTGCCTGGCATGAGTTTTTTTGTTATAAGTTATTCAGTTATAAAATGCAGTTGAATATTTATTGCAGTTTCCAGTATCACTTTGAACATGTCCCTCTGGATTTTCATACTACATAAGCATTATTTTTCTCTTTTTTTCCCCTGAATAACCCTTCCTATTCCCTCTCGAGCTAAAGTTCCCCATTTCCCCCTTAACAACAGCTGGCTCCTATTATTGCATTCTCTTGAACTTCTTCCCTTTTACTCCCATGGTTCTTTTCCATGTTTCTGGCTCCTGTGGTTACATCAGGATACACACTCTCATCTAGGAATTTGGAACTAAGATCCACAAATGAGAGAATATACTTGTTTTTCTAAGTCTGTGTTACTTCACTTAGCATAACAGTTTCTAGTTCTTTTCATTTACGGACAAATTTCATGATTTGATTTTCCTTTACCTCTGTGTAGAACCACAGTGTGCAAACATATAATATTTTCATTGTCTATTCATCAGTTGAGGGAGATTTAGCTTGGTTCAGTTTCATAGCTATTGTGAAGAGAGCAGAACAAACACAGCTGAGCAAGTATCTCTGCAGTAGGTTGGGTCCAATGTGTCTATGCCAAAGAGTGGTATGACTGGATCATATGTTAGATTTATTTTTAGTTTTTAAGAGTTCTCCATATTGATTTCTATAATGGTTGCACGAGTTTGTAATTCCATCAATAGTGAATGAGGGTTCCCTTTTCCCCACATCCACACCACTATTTGATGTCATTTCTTCTCTTAATATTAGCCATTCTGAATGGAGTGATACTCTAAAATATTTTTTATTTTCATTTCTCAAATTACTAAGGATGTTGAACACATTTTAAGGTGTTTCTTAGCCATTATTAATTCTTCTTTTGAGAGCTTCTGTTCAGATACAAGGATACATTTTAAATTGGGTCATTTGTTCTCTAGCTTCTTCTTTTTTTTAGTTCTTTGAATATTCTCACTATTAATCCTCTATTGATGGATTCCCATTAAAAGCAGGAATCAGACAAGGCAAAGCTGTCCACTATCCTCATTTCTTTTCAATAGAGTTCTTGAAACTCTAGTTAAAGCAATAATACAAGGAAAGAAATTAAGGTACACTAATTGGAAAAATAGAGGTCAAATTATCCATATTTACAGGTGATATGATATTATACACAAGGGATGCCAACATCCCACCAGAAAATTTCTAGAAATGATCAATACTTTCAGCAAAGTGACAGGTTACAACATCAACTTATAAAATTAAGTAGCCTTTCTATATACAAAAAACAGACAAAAAGAGAAAGAGTTCAAAGAAACACTTCCATATACAATAGCCTAAAAACTTAAAATATCTAAAGATAAACATAACCTAAGACATTAAAGATCTATTCAATGAAAATTTTAAATCTTTAAAGAGAGAGATTGAGGAAGACACAAGAAGTTGGAAAAGCCTCCTGTGCTCATGGATTGGTAGAATCAATATACTGAAAACGACCATCCTACCAAAAGCAATTCAATTCACTGCCAACTGATATCCATGTGACATTCCTCACAGAAATAGAAAAATGCATTCTGAAGTTCATGTGGAAACAGAAAAGACCCCGGATAGACAAAGAAATCCTGTACACAAAGAACAATACCATGGGGATTAATATACAAGACCTCAGTATATCTTACAGTGCTATAGTCATAACAAGAGCATGCTATTGGAACAAAAGCAGACTTGCAGATCAATGGAATAGAATAGAAGACCCAAACACGAGTGCATGTAATAATAGATACCTGATATTTGACAAAGGTAACAGAAACACTCAGTGTAGTAACAGCATCTTCAACAAATGTTTCGAGCAAAGTTAGATCTCCATGTGAAGAATGAAATTAGACCCATACTTATCACCCGGCACAAAAATCAACTCCAAATGGACCAAAGACCTCAATCTGAAGCCTGAAGCATTGACATTCTTAAAAGCACACATAGGCAGTATCTTAAATGATACAGGTACAGGAAAGGACTTTCTAAATGAAACATCAATTGCTCAGGAATTAAGGCCAATAATTGACAAATGGGATATCATTAAACTAAAAAGTTTCTGTAGAGCCAAATAAAGAATCAGTGGACTCAAGAAGCATACATGATGGGAGAAAATCTTCACCAGTTAAAAGTCTTGATTTTAGAGGCTACCTGAAGATTATAGAAGAAAGGGAAGAGTGTCTAGATGAAGCTAAAGTAAATCTCTTACACTGAGATTTTTATTACATTTATCTATCTGTTTGTTTATTTAGGGGGTATGCATGTGCCCAAAAGCCCATATAGAGGTCAGAAGAAATTCTGTGACTCAGTTCTATCCTTCCACTATGTGAGTCTCAGGGTCCCAACTCAGATCATCAGACCTCTTGGCAAGCATCTTGCCAAGTTGAGCCCTCTCACTGGTCCTGAAATTTTTTAAAGTCTACACTATCCCTTGACCTTTGGGAAAATGACTTTTCTCACATAATCAGTTAAGAATGATACCCAGTGTCTGCCCTGGACAAGATGAACATGATCCTTGTACTCACCAGTCCAAAGTCTACAAATCTGTGGGTAACAAATGCATCCTTATAGGATTGTTGTAAAGGTTATGGGTGAATTACATTTAACCCTGTTCTCTTAATGTGAGCATTTGTTAAAATTTGGCTGCTTCTTCTACATTGAAATAAAAGAGGTTATTCAGGTTTAGTAAAGCAAGGTCCTGCTTCTGTGCTGGTATTATTAGCAGTTGAACTATGAAACAAAGACAACTATTGATCCTTTCACTTGTCCTTTGAGGCACAAGTTCAAGTACAAAAGAGGGTGCAGACTGTTGAAGTGAAGGAAGTACAAGACAGAATTTCTCCTGAGTGCTTTTCCTGTACACAGATTATAAGTCTTTGTTGTCTCTCTTGTCCCCAGGATAAGAGAAATCCTTTTAAAAGAAAATGAAAAGTCACAACGTTGGCCTGAGCAAGCTTTTATTCTCTTGGAAAAACATTTATAGCTATGGCACTATAGTGTGTTCTTAAGTGAGAAATGGATAGCCTTAAGGTCTGCCTTTCCACAGAATGGCATGAGGAAGGACTCCTGACATGACTTTGAAGTTCAAGATTCTATGAGTAGTCCAGTCATTGTAGTTAGAGGAAATAGCCTCTAGCGGTGAATTATTTATTTATGCAAACAGCACCATTTCAATTCTCTGAGAGACAAGCCTTGCCAATCACAAGAGCGCTACCATAGCATTATTGGTCAAGGCACTACTCCACATCCACAGACTTGCTTGTGTCCATCCCATGCCCATGAAACTGGGCTTCTGAGTGAAACATGCAAGGCCAGTCTTACTTGCACTGGAAACCAAGTGTATTAGTTACTTTTCTGTTGCTGTAGTAAACTATAATGACTAAAACTCCTTAAGAGAGTAAAGGGTTTATTTTAACTTATAGTTCCAGTGCAAGTAAACATTGTTTTTCATTTATAAATGAATATATACACAACTCTCCTGTTTCTGGCTGGGAAGGCACAGCAGCAGGAGTACAGGGTCTGCCTGGTAGTCTGGAAGCAAAGAGATCTTTTTTATTCGTACATAAGAAGCAGGGAGAGAGATTACAAAGTAGGGCCAGGCCATGACAAGCTCAATGCCTTCTCCCAGTGACAAACTTCCTCCAGTAAGGCTCCACCCCCTAAAAGTTCCATAATCTTCCCAAACAGCTCCTCCAGTGGGGACCACATGTTCAAGTACGTGAGGTTATGAGGGATACTTCTCATTCAAATCACTACACAAAATGAGTGATATCTGTGCCCAAATTAGAATGACTTCAGATAGAACCTAGTACTATGATTCTTTAGGCTGTAAGTAATAAGGACACAATTCAAACTGAATTGTACCTTGCGAAGTTTGCTGATACATGCACACAAATAAGGGAAAGATGAATCTGATTATAGAGATGGCTGGCTCCACAGACATCTTCAGGAATCAATATCTCTCTCCTTCTCTCTCTTTCTCTCTCTCATGTGTTTGTGTTTCTATCTCTGCCTCACTCTCTCTGTTTCTCCAAGAAACAGAGACACATAGTGATACACTCAAACCTCACACACAAACTTCAAGAAGCTTTCAGAAATATGTACAGCTCTCTGCTCAATATACTAATCAAAATAGTAAAGTCCTCTCATATCTCACTTATGAACCATCATTTCTAAACTATATTTATCCAAAAGCACAAATATCATGAACAGTTCAAATGGAGTTTATATATTTACTAATGGATTCATTCTTACACTCTAAATATCTAAATACCTTCTCCAATGCTTAATTAACCAACATTAATTGACTTAATAATTCCTCTAACCCAAGTGCATGAATACCTTATAGTCTCATCAAACTGTTGCCAGTTTTGTATGTTCACCAGTGAGATCATGAAATATTAATAAAAGTAACATTTTAATGTTTATAATATTTAATATTTCAGGACTATTTTTTACATTTTTCAGTACTCTGCACTTTCTAAATTTGCTGTAGGTACTTCACTGAAATCTATTTGTCTATCAATTTTACATAAACAGGAGAGTTGTGTGTATATTCATTTATAAATGAAAAACATTGTTTTCCACCACTTAGCTCTGTAGAAGGGAAACAGACCTTGACCGAACATAATGAGACATCTGTGTTCTCTATAACTGAACTTCACCATCACTGTCTGAAGAGCCATCAGTCTTCATTTACTCTGTTAAGTGACAATATGTGAGGCTAAAGTAAATCCAAGTCAAAGCTCCCAGGTCACTTTACTGAGGTTATAGACCACACCATAACATTATTTGAAACAACTGTAATTTGGAGTCCTCTTGTACAGTAACAGGAACTATGAGTTGGATTTAGCATTTCGCATATCCTTGATACTTAAAAGGTCAATCCTCAGGAAATATGAACTGAACAGTCATTTCATCACGTGAGGTGGTAGGAACTATCACTGAAAACACAAACTCAAAAAAAAAATCTATACAATGAGTCTAGTTGCAGAGCAAAATATGAAATGCCTTCTCTCTCAAAGATTCTTAAATTAAAGATTTCAGTTAAAGGAAAGCAGATCAAATACACAAACAACAGTGTGTAACTACATAACAAATACATTTGTAAACATTTTTTTCTTCATACTAATGATGAAGAAAAAAGCAACATGAATATGCATTTTTTAAAGTTACAATTCTGCTAAATTTAAATGGAAGGTGAATTTTGGAAAATGATAAGCACAAAGAGAATAATAGAAACTAACACTAAAAATGTTCTGCTGCTAAGAATTTTCAAATGATGTCACCTCCATTCAAAGCATTTTCAGAACCCAGAGACACAGGAGCATCTGTGTCCAAGGAACACGACCTTCCTGCCCTTGAACTTAGCTAGTCCTATTTTTATCTTCCATATTATCAGAGGTTCTGCTTCAAGAGATACGAGGTCACTATCCTAGGCCATGAATCATAAAGCCAATTTTTCCTTAAAGAAGTATCACAACTCCAGTAGTAACTAGCTCTAAAATGTTGATTTGTGTTTCCTAACACACATAAGGGAAGAAAAGTAATCTGTGGTAGTAGGATGACTGCAGACTCAGTTACTGGGAATAAAAACTGGTAATGATACAAAGTACACCAATCAAAACAGTGTGATATTGGCATTTATACACAAGAGGAATAAAATGAAAGTCTAGATATATTCCAAGCACTATTCCCAACAAAAGTGCCAAGTCCATTCAACAAGTAAAGACTAGCCTCTTCAACATATGGTACTAAGCCAAATTTATTTCAACGTGTAGAAAAATAAGGTGAGCCTCAATATCACATCAAAATCCAAAATGTGCTACCAACACAGATATCAGGGCTAAAATCCCTAGAAAAGACTACAGAATTAAGTATGTAGACTTCTAAACATGATATAGCTAAACATAATATTCTACACATTAACTCACAACAACTACACTTACCTGCACAAGAACAAAACAGTCAAAACAACCTGAATGTCCTTCAACCTACGCATGAACAGGTAAAATGAGAATTTATTCAGCTTTAAAAAGGAAAGAACCTCTGCAATATGCAAGAGTACAGATAAGCCCTGAAGTCATTATGCCAAGTAAAATAAGGCAGCTACAGAAAGAAAATTATTGCATGTTTCTCTTATATAAGGTAACTAAAACTGTCAGATTCACAGAATTAAAGGGTAAAATTGGGCTTGCCAAGGGACACGAGGATCAGGAAAGCTGAATTACTAATCAGTGGGCATAATTTCAGCAAAAATAAGAAAGTTCTAGAGATGTGATATTAAACTTTGTATCTATAGTCAAAAATTTATATTATGCTATTAAAATTTTAACAATAAAGGATTAGTGAGATGTCAGTGGGTAAAGGAGCTTGCCCCCAACCTGGATGACCTGAGATAGATTCCTGGGTCCCACATGATGAAACAGGAACTGAGTCCTGAAATTTGTCCTCTGATCTCCACATGCATGCCATGGCATGTGCGTGCGTGCATATGTGTGTGCGTGCACACACACACACGCACATACAAAGAGAGAAAGAGATGTAAAATAAATAAAAGTAATAAAAATTAAGGTCATAGATCTCAGGTGTTCTTGCCACAGTAAAACTTTTAAAGCCATTTAAATTTGGGGTTATATAATGCTGCGTGGACTATGGCTATTAACTACCAGTTATGAAGTAAACCTTGACAAGCCTCAGGATGTCTAGGCTTTGTTGAGATACTGAAGAACATATCTATTGCTTATGGCTTTGATGAGAGAATGCTATTGAATGTGTCTATATTCTATGTACTGCCCACAATCAACCAATGGTAGTTGCATCAGTTTGCTCCCCTCCATCCGTCTCTACCAGTGATGCTGCCGTACCACATCTTCAGCCTCACCACATCCAACAGTACCTGTTTTCTCATCACATTTCATTGAACTTTAAGATATGACTGTGAAGGTCAGTGTCTTCCTTCTTACTCTGACTTTCTTCTCCACAATTGTTGAACTTTATTTGAAAGTCAGATGTTGATGTGGGCATCGTGAGCGGGTTAACCTCCACCCCACTACTTCCTGCCTACATTACTTTGTCATCATTTCAGGAGAAGGGAGGACAGGGTCACAGACCTGAGGGGATTCTGAGAGATGCTTGTGGAGGTATTGTATTCCAATTCTCCATCCCCCTGTTTCTTGAGGAGACATTGATGGACAATTCAGAGACCACTCCCATTTGGAGGAGTATCTCATAGAAGCAACCAGAGCTCATTCCATATCCTGTTTAGTTTTGACCTTTAAAATACAAACATTTAGACCATTTCTACCAAATACCAAGCCACAGTTAAGCAGCAACAAGCTTGCCTCGTGACTTCATAAAGAGCAGTCCATCTGTGGTTCAATCCTGTTGGAGGAGAAGATAAAACAGAGACACAACGCACGCATATCCCAGTACTGACCTCAAAGTGATTGACTCTCTCTGTCCCTGGGGATACAGTGATTATAACCAGCAGCTTGCTTTAAAATGAATTCTGGAAAAATTTTAAAGTATTAACAAAGCTATGGTATAAAATACATTTGAGGCTTCTGTAAAGCTCCAGGAATAAATATAAATATTTTACTTCACTATTTCCAACTTTGACCCCAATTAATTTCTCCTGAATAACTTGACATTTGAAGTGCGTATCAGGGTATTAAAAACTGTGATTAAGAATGCCATGGGGCTATAGAGATGGCTCAATGGAAAAACGTACACGCCTGAAGACCTGAGTTCAGATCCTCAGAATCCACATAAAAGCCGGACACAGTGGTACAAACATCTGCAATGTTAATGTCTCCTATGAAGACATCGGAGGCCAGAAAGGGGAGTCCACGAAGTCTGTGGGTCAGATAATCTGGTGTTTGCTGCAACAATACCTGAAGGTTGTTCATGCAATACCTCTGCATGTATGTTGTAGCATGTGCAGGCTTCCAAACCCACAGAAGAACACACACACACACACGCACACACACACACACACAGAGGATACATCCAGATACCACATGCACATACAATCTTTTAAGAGTTATGCAATGTTTTAACTTAAAAGATCAACTCTAATGAATTTACCTACGAATCTTTTCATTTCACTAATGTAAGAAGCTCACCTTGACTAAGTCAAATACTTCATGTAAGTGGCTCATGTAAGCACAAATTCCAGAGTTCTATCTTCAGTCACAGTTAGGTCCATCCACAGACAACCTCAGGCCAAACCTTTGTTTGCTTTGTCTCCTTTTTTCTTTTTTCTTTTTTGAATGGTGGTTCAAACCACAATTACAATTGTTCTTGGTTTCTTTATTCCAGAGTGGCTAGGAAAACAGGCCCCACCAACTAAGGACACTTTTGTCATAGAGCCTCACCCTTTGAAACAGGACTTTAATCTCACCTCACACAGTAGGACCCAAAGTGACAGGAACCCTCCCAAACCTTCAAACTGTGGAAGCGCAAATGCTGAGGAAGCAGAAACCACCTCAGCTTTTAACACAGAAAACAACTCAGTGCTCTCATTTCAGTTTCCCAGTGACTAAAAACCCCAGCGTGATAGTTCTGTGTCTGCACTTCTCCATCTGTGATGTTGGAATATTCCGTTACCTGGCTTGTAGGCATGCTATTTACACTTAACGCTGCTAAAATGCTTAGGGCTGGAAACATGCTATATAAATGTAAAGTATCAATAAAAATTGTGCAAAAAGAGGTATTCCCCAGTTTGTAGAAGTAACAGCTGGCTGGCAGAGATACATCAAATGCTATAAAAGAGATGCTAATTTCTTTTCCTGCTTCACCCTATAATTTAAAAATTGCTTTCCTCACATCCCATATTTTAGGGGTTATATTTTATCTCAGAATGTCTGCACTTCAATCACTTGACTCTCCAAAGGTTATCATAACAACCTTTCTTCTTTTTCAACAGAGCCACTTCTAGAGGATGACAGCAGAGTTTGTTAGAATTCCAGTACAATGACAAAATTCTCTTTGCCCTCTCTCTTAGACCTGAGAAAAATTGATTTTTCAAGTGCCTCTGATAAAGGATGACAGTCATTTGTTTTTTTTTTTATTCTTGAGAAATAAAGAGAAGTGGTTTGGGTTAAAGGTATAAATTCCCCCCATTTAGTCACAGAAACAAAGTCTAGGGCTTCACAGCACGCGGGGAGCATGCGTGAAGATCCAGCCCTGTGTGGATTCTCACCTGATGGCTGATCGATAAGACAGTAAAGGTTAGAAGAATTATTAATGTGCAGAGAAGAGCAAAGGACCCTGGAAAGGCAGGGCAGCCGAACTCTTTCGGCGATTTCTTTCATAAATCTCAACATGAAATGGCTACATGAAATGAATTATCTCTTTCGGCTGTAGGTGCAGCCTGAGGGGTCACTGGTTTTCAGTTAGCGACCTAAGTCCGTCTTTCTGGTGCCACCTTTCACTTTTGTTCTATTTCCACCATTGCTTTTTACTTTTAGAAGTAAAAACTAATTTTGGACTCTTTTAAGAATTTAATTTAATGTGTATGTTGTCTTTTGCTTGAATTCACAGAAGAGTACTACTTGCATGCACTGCCTGAGGAGGTCAGAAAATGGTGTCAGATCCCTTAGAACTGGGGTTACAGGTCATTGTTAGCTGCCATGTGGGTGCTGGGAACTGAGTCCAGGTCCTCTGCAAGAGTCACAGTGCTCTTAACTGCTGAGACTTCTCACCAGTCCTTGGACTAAAGTTTTTAAATAATGAGGTAGAAACATAATTTTCATTAGCAGAGTTAGTGAACATTAAAGAATACTAAGGTACAAGAAAGAAGGCTAGCAGACAGATTAAAATTTTTATTTAAAATAATGAATATAGGGGCTGGAGAGATAGGTCAGCAGGTAAGAACACTTACTGCTCTATACTGAGGACTTGAATTTGGATCCCAGAACCCAAATAAGTGACTCACAAACTCCTGTAACCCCAGTCCCAAGAGATCCAGTACCCTCTTCTGGCCTCTGTGGGAACCCTCACACAAGTATATATAAACTCACATACATACATACATACATACATACACACACACACACACACACACACATAAAGACATAATAAAAGATGTTTTATGATCCCTTTGGTGTGGCCAATATTTTGAGTGCTTTGCATTTACCAAATAATGTGATTCCCACTCCATATTGAATATCAATTGCCATTTGAAAAATGAGGAAGCCGAGGCAGAGGGGAGTTCTGGAAATTTCTCATGGTTTTATGGAGATGGGTTGGTGGATGACTAGAGAGATGGATCAATCTGTAATGGAGTTTACTAGAAAATTATAAGCAGTCATCTCTGGATATTTGGGTAGGACACATTGAGTATACATTTGAATAACTCAATTTTTTCTTAATCTTTTATTGTGCTTTTGTACATTTCATACAACAGTACTTTATCAAATTTAGGCTCCTCCCACAACTATGGCCCTCCCCCACATCCCTAGTCAGACCTCATGTATTCTGTCCAGATACATGTTAATCCCATCCAGTGAAGCATTTGCACCCAGATGTCCTTTAGTGCAAATTCATACACTGGAGTCTAGACAGCCTATCTAGTGATCCTAAGTAAGGTCTACTTTCCCCAACCTACTAGTAATCAGTCTCCAAGAGTTCCTATGTTCAGGCCACCAGCTGCCCATTTCCCTAGCTCCACTCCAGGCCCTTGTCTGATTAAGTCTGGGTCTTGTGCTCCACACAACCAATGTTGCAGGCTCACATGTGAAAGCTTCCATTGGCCTGAAAGCCTGTATTCCCTATGTTCATGGACCAACCCTGGCTCTTAGAATCTTTCAGACCCCTCTTCCTTAATGGTCCTTGAACTATGGAGGTGAGGTTTACTACAAGAATCCTATCCATGGAATAAAATAGGAGTCCTATCTAGGGACACACACCCTGCAATCTCTTATTTTCTAAAACTTGGTCAGTTTGGTCTTCTGTGTGCACTGCATTCTGTTGCATAATGAAGCTTTGCTGGTAAGAGTTGAGGAGCGCACTGGTATTCTCTCTACCCCTTGTTCTTCTATGTTCCATGAGCCTTAGACGTAGAGGTCCCACTGTAGATGTGTCATCTAGGATTGGGTATCTCTCAGTCATATATTCTCTGTGGATGACCAGTTGTGGAACTCTGCAGTAGCTTCTATCGGGGTTGTAGGAGGACCAGTCTGTCAGGAGGATCAGGAGTGTCAGCATAATTTACTTTAAAAAAAATGAAAATGTGGTGCTGGAGAGATGACTCAGTGGTTAAGAGTAATGGCTACAGTTTCAGAGGACCCAGGTTCATTCCTAGCACCAACATGGCAGCTAACAACAATCTGTAATTCCAGTTCCAGTGGATCTGACACCCACTTCTCACCTCCATGGGCATTGCACAACAGAGTTGTACTTAACACACATGCAGGCAATATAATCATATACATAAAAAATAAAATAAAATGTAAGGGTTGGGGAGACAACTCAGTGGATCAGAAGCACAAACTACTTTTATTTTTAATAGTTTATTGATTCTTTGAGAATTTCACATAATGTATTATAAACTAAGCTCTCCTCTCCCATGTCTACCCCCACCCTAATAAACCCCAAATTCATGGACTCTATTATATTTATTTTTTAATTGGGGGTATTTTGGAGACAGGGTCTCCCAGTAGAACCAGATGGCCTGGAACTCACTATGTAAACCAGGCTGGCCTCCATCTCACAGAGATCTCCCTGACGCTGCTTCCCAGGTGCTGGAATTAAAGCTAACTCCACAATACCTGGCCTATATTTCATTTTTTAAATATCTTTTATTGAATTTTTGTGTTTCATACAGAACATCATAGTCTTATTTTTATCCCTTTTCCCATCAGTAATCTCCCATAGCTCCTTCCAATGGATTTCATGCTTTCTGCCATTTATGTTGAGGTCTATTGAGTCAAGTTAGTGTCCTGTCCCATGATATTGCTCAGTGCAAGCACACCCACTGTCAGTATATCTAGAGTCACTCCTTTAAAGATTTTTTAATGGCCAACTGTTTCCATTTTTTACTGAATTACTGAATATTTTTAGACATTCATACAATACATTTTGATCAAATTTAGATTCCCTTCCTTATTTAAACCCTGCTAAAAGCCCCTTTCTGGATTTCATGCATCCATTGATATAATTTAAGGCTGTTTGAGCCATGTTTCTGTCTCCAAATGTTTCTTGGTATGAGACCATTCACTGGAGCCTACTCAATCTCATTAGAGTCACTTACTTAAAGAAAGACAATTCTTCCTCTCCCAGCAGGTATCAGTTGCCAATAGTTCTTCAGCTAAGGCTGTGGTTTCTTACCCATTTCTCCACTTCTATACTAGTTTTTGTCTGTTTTGAGCTTGCATTGGTCTTGTTCATGCTACTAGTACAACTGTAAATTCATACGAGCAAGTCCCCAGAAACCTGGAAAACTGTTTCCTGTGGTCATCCATGACCCCTGGCTCTTACCATCTTTCTGCTACCTCTTCTGGGTCCCTGAGCTTTGGGCTTCAGAGCATTGGGACAAGTACTCTGTAGTCTCTTATTCTCTGCCTTTTGACCAATTGTGACTCCCTGTGTTAATCACCTTCTGATGCAGGAGGACGCTTCACTGGTGAGAGTTGAGAGATGCATTAATATTATTTCTGATCCCTGTTTTGCTCTGTTACCTAAGTGTTAATTGTAGAGATTTCATTGGATATGTCTCACCTTGGGATAGGTCTCACATGCTCTGATTCTCTCTGTGTTTGATCAGTTGTGACACTCTAATAGGCTCCATCTTTAACAAAAACATTATGTGATGAGTGGTAAGAGGACTTGTCCATAATTATAAGAGTACGAATTTAGAGTACAGTAAGAAATTATGCTTCTCTGGGAATGTGAAAGACTGAAGTTTTTCTCTAGGATCTATTTCTTTAGCCACATTTATTTGGCTGTTTTTACAGTACCACACATGAGTTCCCTCCCATTGAGCGGGCTGTAATTCCAATTAGATGATGTTGATTACCTTTGAAATAAAAGTGCCAATACTTCACCAACAGTGATATGCTGGGCCAGCCACTGTTGTGTTTCTTAGGTTTTACAGGTAGTTAGGAACATTGTTTTTCTCCCCTGGCAGTATCTTCTGAGAGAGACTATGAGACCTAGTCTTCAGAGATGTGACTTCTAGGTCAGTTCCAGCTTTATTTCTCCAAGTCCTGGGTCCAAAGTATGTCCTGTCTTTGGGAACATTGTTTTACTTTCGATTTCTGAGAGGCAATCAAGTGCTGTAGCAATTGCCTGTGTTATTTTGGGAATCTCTTGAACTGTCCTGAACAATAACTTGAAGGGAGATTTCTCCTGCCTGCCACTATTTTTTTTTCATTTATTGTTTATAGCTATCAGATATACTATATAAATAAAATGTATTTGTCAACAGACTTTTTAAAATAATACATTTTCCTCCAGCTTTTCACACCTGAGCTTTGATTCCCAGCACTCACATCAGTTGTCCCAGAGTTGTCTGTAACTCCAAATCCAGAAAATACAATGCTTTCTTCTGCAGTCATATGCACATACCCTCACACAAACACTCCCATATATATAATTCTAAAAATAAAAATAAAAGTTCAATAAGTTTCTCACCCTTGATCTTCTTTAAGAGAGTGATGACAGACAGGATGAACAGGCTCCAGTGGATGAACTCACAAAGAGAGATAATCTGGGTACACAAAATTGACTCATAGGACTTAATATATATGAAAAAATTAACTAAGTCCTACAGGTGAGCTATAAGTGGTACAGATAGTGAAGGGGGGATAGATATGATTAAGATGTATTGTATGAAATCCACCACATTTCCATAAAACATTTGTAAAATACAATTTAAAAAGTTAATAAATAAATTTATGGAAACTATAGTTTCTCTCCTAGTCTTTTCTTCCTTATTCATTTTCTTAGTGAACGGAGTACTACACATGCAATCATCAGCGAGAAAGACAGAGGTTGGGAGGGAATCTGGGAGTCATCCCATACACCTCACTTTGCTCCTCCAAGCAGGTCATTACGTAGACAGGCTTCGTTCATTTTGCCTACCGCCTGGCTTTCACACCAACTCCTTCATTTCATTTCTCTTTCTATACCATCTTTACCAATCTAATCAAAGCACTGAGCATCTTCTGAAGCATTACTACAATTTTTCTGAAGTACTCCGTTCAGTCTATTCATTCTTCTCACTCTTCCATTTTCATGTATGCCTACAGAGCTATCTTTGGATGAGTATGACTGTATCACAGTCCTGCTTTACATTTTTATTTTTCATTATTTTTTCTCCCTTGGCAACTTGCATAGCACATTCTGATATAATAAGAGCTAATTCTTAGGAAAGAGGTTTCTAAGCCAGTTCTAGCTAAATCCTCCAAGTCTTGTGTCTGAGTGTGCAGAAATAAGGTCATATTCAAGTTCTAGGAGGGACCAATGGCTATGACAGGAGTCCATATCACTTTGGGAATCTTTTGAACAGTTCTGACCAACTTGATGAGAGGGTTCTCTTCCTGGACCCTGGGATATTTGTCAGATTGTCTTTGACTATACACACATACAAACACACACACACACACATACACACACACACACAGCTCATAAAATACTACATTTCTCTATGAATTTTTTAGACATCCTTAGAATTATTTATTTCTCCTTTCTTCCCCAGCCCTCTGTATCATGCTCCCTCCCTCCCTCCTGGTTAAAGTGCCTTCCCAGTTTTTATCCTCCCTTTGACAGCATCTGAGATCATCCCTCTCTTGTAAGCTTCCTCTCCTTCCTTCCCCGTGGCCCCCTTCTACTTTTTTGGCTTTTGTGGTTACTTCAGATTTGATACTCACTTTTATATATTTGGACTTAGGGTTCACAAATAAGGAAGCACATGCAATGTCTGTCTTTTTGGTCTGGATTACTTCACTCAGTATAATGATTTTAGGTTCTATGCATATACCTGAGAATTTCATGATTTCATTCTTTGTGCAGCTGACTAGAAGTCCATTTTGTCTATGTATCACATTTTCATTACACATTCATCAGTTGAAGGACATTTAGGTTGCTTCATTTCCAAGCTATTGTGAAAAGAACAGCAACAAACATGGTTTATCAAGTATCTCTAGTCCTTTGGATATATACCAAGGAGTGGTATGGCTGCATCTTATTGTAGATCTACTTTTAGTCTTTTGAGAATTCTCCACACTGATTTCCATAATGGCTGTAACAGTGTGAAATCCCACCAGTAGTGAATCTTTGCAAGATTTGTTGTATTTTATTGATCTGTTCTTACTGGGGTAAGAAGATGTCTTAAAGTACTTTTCATTTGCATTTCCCTAATTGTTAGGGATGTTGAATGCCGTTTAAGATAGTTCTTAGCCATTTTCTTTTCTTTCTTTTTTTTTTCTTTTTTTTTTTTGAACTATCTGTTCAGACCTGTAACCCATTTTTTTAATTGGGTCATTTGTTTTCTTGATGTTTTGTATTTTGAATCCTTTGTATATTCTGGATATTAATCTTTTATTGGATGTATAGCTGACAAAGATTCTCTTCTACTCTGTGGGCTTCCTCTTCACTCAAGTGATTGCTTTCTTTGCTGTGCAGAATTTCTTTCATTTAATGAGTTTGCATTTATCAATAGTTGTCCATAATTTTTGATGGAATAAACTCTAATTCAAAAAGTGTTTTCCTAAACCTATTTCCTAGACAGTACGAGCTATGTGTTCTCAGTAGTCCTAACTAGCTGTAACTCTTATGAACTATAACAATGAGTGACCTAGAGAAGCATCCCTAGTGGTGTAATAGTGAGACTCTTAACTTAGGGGTTACCAGCAGCTATGCAATCAGACCCAAGGCCTACTCACTAGGAGGGAGTTCTTGACTGGTACATTAAACATATAATCCTGATAATACACCCTAGCAAAGAAACTTCTGACACTTTCCTAAACCAATATAATTTATTATTATATTCTAATCTGTACATCCACAGGTAAGTATAGTTCCCACAATTCATCAAATAGGCTTCTTTTTGCAACAGTTTAACACTATAAAAATTTCTACAACTGGTCAAAATATAGAGAATAAATGACTATAAGGTACCCACATCAACTGATACATCTACAAAGCAACCCTTACATCTAAGGCTCAGGGAACTGTCATGGAAGAAGTAGAGTGGAAAGACTGTAAGAGCCAGAAGACCGGGATGCCTATGCTAGATAGTGTCTTCCAGACATGAGAGAGAACCGGGTCTATGAAATCTTACCAATATGATTGCCTAAACTAGACCAGCATAATGACAACACTGGTTGATATTTCCATGTGGATGCAGGAAATTTCACAAGGTTCCATCTCTAGATGAAGAACTGAAAAGATACAAGCAATCAATGGCTTCTGAGGGAGAGAGAACCAGTGCCTCCAAGGACAAGTCACCTGAGAAGTTATCCAGTCTGAAATGGTCAGCCCTAAACAACATGTACACACAAGCAAGCAGCATGTATATATGTATATATATATGTGTGTATATATATGCATGTATTCATATGTATGTGCAATAATAATCAAAGATGAGGCTCCAAGTTGACAGGGAGTGTGAGGATGTGAGGAACATGGGAAGAGTTGGAGGGACAGATGGAGGGGTAGAAATGATGGAAATACAGCACCACTATATAAAATCCTTAAAAATAAATTCATTAAAATAATTTTTAAATATTTTGCTTTACATAATGAGGAATAATTCAAACCAGTACCATTATAAGGAAGACTCTTCATAATCTGTATCACATACCCTTACTCACATACAACATGAGCTTCACATTAACTCTATTTGCTTCAAAATTGCATGGGTTTTGTGTCCTTACATAACCATGCATAGCTGCATGCTGCTAAAAGTCAGTAATGTGTTCTGGGTGCTGCATCATCATGTGACTCTGCCACTGTGAAAACATCACTGAATGTGCTTGTGTAAATCTTGTGTGTGCATGTCTCTTAACATAACCTCTTCATGCAGTCAGGAAACTCAGTAAATTTGAAGTGCCCTAGAATTCTGCCAGGTAACAGAGCAGAGAGTTTTATAATAAACATCTTTTTTATTGATTCACTGTGCATTTCATATAAAACATCTCAATCAATCTTAATAATCTTCATACCCCATCCCCACTGGCACCCCTCATAGTTCCACAACTGGAATGCATGCACGCTTTCATCTCTGTTAAGATCTACTTGTCAAGTTAGTATCCCCAAATGTTTCTCAGTGCCAGGTTCATCCACTGAGGTCTTGTCAGCCTATCCCTCTCTACAGGAAGATTACCTCATCCTCACCCAACCATTGCCAATATTTCTTTAGCAAAAAATTGGGATCTGCTACCCATTTTCCCAGGGTCATGCTGGGTTTTTGCCTTCTTGAGTTTATATGGCTCTTGAGCCATTGCTGTAGGTTCATACGATCAGGGTCCCAGGAGCTTGTACGATTCTATTTTCCAAATGTTCACAAACCTCCTCACTGGCTTTTTACAATCTTTCTGCACTCTCTTCCACAATGGTTCCTGTGCCTTGGGTGAGTGAAACTTAATACAGGAGTCCTGTTCAGAGACCCACACTTTACAGATTCCTAATCTCCATGATTTAGCCATTTGTGTCCTTTGGTGTTACGGGCCCTCTATTGCATGAGGGAATTTCATTAATGAGAATTGAGAGATTCATTAGTGTCTTCATTATCCCTTGTTCCATGTTGCTTGAGCTTCAGATATAGAGGTTGCATTGTACATGTGTTGCTTAGGCATGGGCAATTCACAGACAATGTCTGTGTGTGACCAGATGTGGTACTCTGTAGTAGTCTCCATGTGGTACAACAGAAGCTTCTTTGATGAGTGGTAACTGGGATAGTTTACTGTGTATATAAAGATACATGTTTTGTACTTAGGAAGAAGTTACATAAGTCTGGGAGTGTAACAGCCTTGGGGGTTTCTCTAAGATCTATGACCTCTTTAGCCATGTATATTCAGTTATAATCACAGTACCACACATGAGTTTCCTCCCATTGAATGGGCTCTAAGACCAATTGGATAGCCATTGATTGACCCCCAAAACAAAATTCCCACTACTGCACCAGTGTCAAGTGCTGTGCCAGTCATTGCTGTGGTTATTTGGTCATGAAGCTAGCGTTGGAACATCTAGTGATTTTCTCCCTTGGCTGCTTACATATTACATAGTGCCCTCCAGAGGTATGAGAGCTAGCCTTCAGAGCAAGTGGCTTACAGATCAATTTCAGCTCTATTTCTCTAAATTTGGTCTCTGAAGTATGTCATGTTTTCAGCAATAGGATCTTACCTTCAGGATCTGGGAGGCAATCAAGGACTGTGGCAATAGCCTGTGTAATTTGGGGAGGCTGTTGGACCACCCTGGCCAACAACTCAAAAGAAACTTTTTTCCTTCTGGCACCACTTCTTGTTATGAAGCCTTCACCTATGCACACGGACTCATGCAGAGATACTGTATGTGGAATTTGTCATTACACTGTTAGACTAATATGAGCCCTTCTGGAACTTTACACTAGGTAGGCATTATTTATCCTTCCTCTGTCTCTGTGTAGCCTCCCTCCATGCCTTCCCCATGTAAAGTGTCCCTATTTCTCCCTTGATAACACCAATCTCTTATGGCCCCATATCTCTTGAACTCCCTTTTTCCCTTTATTCCCATGGTTCCTTGCATAATCCTCCCCCCACCCTCCCATTTCAGTATTGCCATTTTATCTATTTTCTCTCTTAGTAACACCTGGCTCCTATTCTTCTCTCTCAGGTTCACTCTTGCCCTTTACCTCCGTAGTTACTTTCCATTTTCCTGGTTCCCGCAGTTATATCAGGATTCATACTCATATAAGAGTTTGATGCTAGGATTCACAAATGAGAGAGAGCACATGTCATTTGTTTTTCTGAGTCTGTGTTACTTCACTCAGCATAACAGCTTCTAGCTCCATCTATTTACTTGCAAATGTCATGATTACAACTTTCTTTACTACTGAGTGGAACTTCATTGTGTAAATGTACCACATTTTTCATTATCCACTCTTAGTTGAGGGATACTTAGGCTGCTTCCATCTCTTAGCTATTGTGAAAAGAGCAGCAACAAACACGAATATACAAATATCTCTACAATAGGATGACTTCTTTGGGTACATCCTGTGAAGTAGTATAACAAAGTCAAATAATAGATTCATTTTTAATCATTTAAAAGTTCTCTACACTGCTATGTTCTTCTGTAGGACTGGTGATGTTTGGTGGGAACATATTATTTGGGTTTTTCATATTATTCTTTTGTTGTGATCTAGGCATGTGGATTTCTTTATTGTTTGAGATTCTGATGTGAGACTCAAGTTTTCCTTTTCTCTGCAGAAGTCTGATTCTATTTATATACTTGATGTGACTTGATCGTTTTCTTATTGGGTATTGAAAATTGGTTGTCTTCAGGTTCTCTTGTTTGAATTGATATTGGAGAGACCAGATGACCCTAGTCCAAATGCTCAGGAGATTCCTTAGATGCACATTTTAGGGGAGATCAGATGCTCTCAGGCTCTCTTAACTTCTGGGACCCTCTTGTCAGTAGGCACGGCAGAATTTGGGGAGATTGCTAGGCAGAGTCTGAATTCAGGTTTCCTCGGGCAGTCTACAAAGTCTGGGCCCCTACTAAAGGCACAGAATCCTGGAACTGCAACAGAGGGAGAGGCTACAGAGGGTCCCAAAGTAGGGGGATGGACATGATTCAATTTGGAGAGCTCACAGCCTTGCAGTCGTAAGAGGGGATTCCAGAGATTTGGGGAACAAAAGAGTAAATGTGTGCCTATTCTCAAGGAAGGCCTGAAGAAGAACAGGATATTGGGTGGGGGAGTTTGACCCATTGTTGAGTCGGTAGGAGAGGGGAGCTGCAATGTACTGGATCAGATTTACCTGGGAAGAAGGCTGGTCTCTGGTGTCCAAGGCAAGTTGGTAGTGGGCGCTTCTAGGGCAGAAGGCTGGTCTCAGGAATGCAAAGATATGTTGGAGTGGTGACAGCCTGTGAAGTCACTTACAAACTAGCCTAAAACATTGAGCTGGTCTCAGTACCTGGGATTAGGATGCTGTGTGAGGGTCTGAACTGAGAAGGTAGTCTAGAGATCTGGGGTGCTATAGGCAAGAGAGTGCCTGTGCCCAAGGCTAGAAGGGGAGGGGGCAGGAAAGAATGCAGTAAACATTTATATGAAGAAAAACATTTTGAGATTATGTTAAGCATAGGCAATGCAAGACTAGTCACATAGGCAATTAGTATCATAATTGTGTGTTATGTACTAGACATAAATTCAATACTTTATTTTTATCTTTCTGGCAACACACAATTTCTGCACTGCACTGAAGTGCTAGGACAACTATGATGTCATCAGGGGATGGGGTTCTAGCTCTCTTATGATGTTTTGGGACCACACTAATTAGTATAAACAGTCCGTTACTAAGCACAGGATTACCACTTGATATGCACCTATTTTGTATTCTACTTCACAAATGTGAATTCTATCTTTCTGCAAAACCCTCGGCTGGACTTCAGCTTTTCTGTGTGTGGGCTCTGGAGCAACCCTGCACTCATTTGTTTATGCAACTGGATTCTCATTAAGCACTTCGTAGGTTTCAAGCATTTTACCAGTGTTGATGATGTGAGAGTAAATCCACACAGACCCAGATCCTGCGAAGACTGAGCAGCTGATCCATGTTCACTCAGAAGTACTAGTTCAATAATGCACATAGATACAGTACATGCCCCAAGCCCATTCAATTCAGACCAGTCCTGATTCTGAACTTGATCAACTTATAGTCTAACAAGAGACATCACTTAATAAACAGCACTTGAAAGAAATGAATTAAGAAATTATTTTTTGTTTCTCCAAAGATACTCATTAAAATCATCTTTTATATATGTATATCACTTCATAGTAAATTACAAGTTCAACTCAAACTGTAAGATGAAGAATTGTAAGTAGCTCAACATAATGAATGCAATTCTTAACATCAACAGAAACATGCCATCTTTGTCATGAAACACCGAGGTACATGGGACAGTTTTTAAAGATCTCCCTAGAAAGAGGCAGGTGAGAAAGAAAAGAACCTTCATCTTCACCAAGGCTGATGGACTCCTAGGTTGCATTCTCTATGATTCAATCCATGGTAAGAAAGATTCTCAGAACAGTCCCAAGTGAAGGATGCAGAGCCACAGGGATAAAGTGCTTCCCATTTCTCCTACTATAGCTCCCCATCATGCTCATTTGCAAAATGAAGATAATAAAGGCACCTAACTCCTAATATTTTATGAGCCCTCAGTTAGTTTATTGCATGTAAAATGTTTAGGAAGGTACTTGGCACGTTAGTACTGTACAAGTATCAGTTTATAAAACCCCAGCCTCTACCTTCCATATCCACTGTTCCTTCTATGTGTGGTCACCAGAATGTGGAGATATGAACACTCCCATTCAAGAGAAGTCTCTGCTTTCAGTTACTTTGAGTAAGAACCTTTCCACACTGGTAGAAAGAGGAGCTCAATTTCCAGACTGACCACATTTCCTCAGTGTAGACTGAACAACATAAAAACTAGACTTACCCTTCAAACTTCAATGGCCACAAATCACAAAACTCCAAATCTCCATGAAATGAGCTTGATAGGAGCAGAGTCTTAAGACAGACCATGACATATAGTGGCAGAAAAGTCCCTTTTTCAAATCATTTTATGCAGTCCATTCTACACTATTAATAAAAACAAATTTTGGCAGACAAATTATATTTTCTATTTTAAGGACAACGACTGAACTAGAACTGAGATATTTCACACAGATTTGAATTAGCCCTAATAAAGAAAGAGCAAACCAGTCCATCTTTTGCTATGAGGCTTAAACAGTCTGATATCTCTGCTCTAGAAATAGGAATTCAGGCATGTCTTTGTAGACGGTAGCTGAATTAAACAGAGAAAATCATGAATTCTAGTTTATGAATCCTCATGGTTCTGGATCCCTTTTGTAAAAAGTGGTTATTTTGAGTTAAATATGTAGAAATAAATACACCAGGGTCCAGGCACCAAAATTTCAAGCAGATGGGCAAAAGAGACCTTCTGAGTTTAGCAGTTTGAGTTCCAAAGATCTCTGAACAGGGTTCCTTGGCACAGTCCTCATTCTCATGACTTTATTCAACACATGAAGAACTGGGGGAGAACTGATATTAAGGGTTATAACTGAGTTCTAATCTCAGTTTTCTTGATGGTAGACAAAAGGTTCAAATCTGAAGAACAGGTGATTTGAGCAAAGATCCAGCAGGCAGAGAATGTGGTAAGGCAGTATGTGGGGTTGTTTCTAAATGGAAAAAAGCAAAGGTCAACTCTCTCCCCAAGAGACGCTCCGAGGCCTTTACCTCTAAGGCCTTCTCAATCCTCCCCAAATCCCCAAACTCACAGCTATGAGAAACTGAGGAAACAGTCACAGGTTTCATAACAGAAGATATATCGAAGAGCTGGGGAGATGACTCAGCGGGTACAATGCTTGCTGCATAATCATGAGAACCCAAGTTCAATTCCCACCAACCACATGGCACCCAGGTGAGGCTGCACACTTCTTTAATCCCAGAAGTCTAGGAGTAAAGATAGGCATATCTCAGGGCATTCTGGCAGCCAGTTTCACTAACCTAGCTCTAGGTTCAGGGAGAGACCTAGTCTCAAAAACTAAGGTGGAGAGTGATAGAAGAAGGTACCCAGGAAAAGTCTGTGACTATTGACTTCTGTACATATATGAAAATCACCACACACACACACACACACACACATACACACACACACACACACACACACACACACACACACCTATGCTCCACATTCCAAGGCAGATTTTCCTAAACCTTTTACCCTATATTACTGGTAGTAAAATAATCTCCCTCATATTCTCTCTCTTTCACTTTCCCTCTTCCTCTTCCTCTCCCTCTCTCATTGTGTGTGTGTGTTTGTAGGTCATTCACATTCAATAGCCTTCTTTAGAAACTTAAAAAAATTGCTAACTTCCTGGTCCTCCATTCCTACATTCTTTGGCCAATGCCTGATTAAACAGACATGAAAACAGCTAATCATCTGCTTAACTGATTTCCAATAAAAATCATGGCAGTCTGAAAGTGAATCGCTCAGCTGCCCAGAAGGGAAATTTAATATGGGCTCCTTTGTAGCTCTACAACGTGTAGAGTGATTTTCACCAAGAAGAGTGGACTGAAGTAATCTAGTGGTATTTCTACCTGTGGCAGATAGGGATCTGATTATGGCCTTTTCTTGTTTAAACTCTTCAACAATTAGCCATTGCTCTGGTGCAAGATGTCAAATCTTCTTAAGTGACCTAGTGAAGCTGAGTAAGAGTGGAGACTTCTAGACCTTGAGGTCTCTTGGTGCTTCTCCCTTTGCTCTTGGTATGTTTGTTAGGTACTTGAATCCTTTGTTTTATTCTGTGTATCTAAGGAGCTAGATTTGACACCTCAGATTCTCCCGCTCCATTTCCTTGGTGTTTAGGCTGTCACTGCCTCCTTTCAATCTTTGGACTCTTATTTATCCAATGAACAATAATTAATTACTTCCCTAAAAATTCTTCTCTCCTTGTTCCAATTTGCGATGCTGAAACAGGCAAAACATGGAATATTCTCCCCTTACACATTTTGTTGCTATAATTATTTTGGTAATTATTTCTTGTTATATGTCTTCCTTGATGAACTGGAGTTTTAATTTATAGACCTAAGACTTCAGAGCACAATTTACTGAGGGAATGTGTGAACAGTGGCCGATATGAGAGTCAGTGGCTGACACTGGAAAAAGTCATGGACCTAGACACACTGGTGTGCCCAGTGCACATTCCAAATTAGTGGACTGTATTTATAAGAACAGGCATACCTAAAACTCCAGCTCAACAAATTCAATGTTTCATCCAATGAAGTGTAATGGAACATATATGTATGTATATACATATATATATATATATATATAAAACCTTTGTTGTTAATAATAAGATGACATTTATGAAACTAATAAAGTCCATGATGGCTTATTGCTAATTCATGAATATAAACCTTGTAATATATTCATTTGCAAAAATGACTTGAGCCATTTAACATTGCTAAATCATGGCAAACTTAAAATGTGTTTTCTCCCTGTAGACTCAGGTATATGGGAGCAAAGCTTTTATTTTCTAGGCTAGACATTCCATTTGGAGTCTGAGCTATCACAGTATTGAGCTTTGTCCTGCCATGACCCAGCAAACCAAGAAGCTGTGTCCACCACTCAGCAGAAGACTAGTGATCAATATGCTTTTATTCCTCATTCACTAAGTCAGGAAATTGCTGTGTTTCTTTATCAAATTGAAACAGAACTTCACACCCTCCCCTTGTCTTCCCTCTTTATGGCCTGATATGTGATTTTTCCTGGAATGAGTGTTCAGAGTGAGGAGCTAAGAAACATCACAAGTGATCTCTTCATGGATTGATTAACTGTCAGCACTGCCTCAGTTCCAGTCCACATCTTTTAGACTTACTGCTAGCAAGCTAGAAGCTGGACTCAGAGCCTTCCTCTAGCCAATCAAAACCTTCATCATTTTCTTAATTATACCACATCCCTGTTGAACATACTTAATGTTATATTTAAATTCTTAAGTGTGGTGGAGGTTGTATTTCATAACTGGTGCTTCTCATTCAAGAAAGCCAAAGAAAGTCATGGTAGGAAGAAAGTTATGTGTGCCCATCAGCCCTCAAAGAGCTTACATAAATTGTCAAAAAATTGGGTCAAAATATACACCCAAACTCTTAATTCTCTGTCTTTCATGTTGATTAATCATTTCCCACATGAACACTGTTAAATCAGTAAAAGTGCCCCAACCTAAGGTGTGAAGAACCAGAACATATTTTTCTCAGTAAAAATATGTAAGAATTTAGTAAAATTGGTCTAAAAAGAGTTCTCTTTTCTGGTTATCATCTGTGTTTATCGATTTCCTGGAATGTATGACAGCTATATTTGTATAATCTTCCAAATTTTTGTCTGTAGGGTCATATTAAGGGGGAGTCAGTTGGACAGCTGTCTGGGACATCAATTCATAAAGCACGTTAGAACATCCCTGGAATAAAGTAGAAATACACTGCTAGTTAGCTCGGTGGTCCACGGAAGACTGCTAACATAATTGGCAGAAGTAGGCAACATGCTCAAGTGGAAACTGGGAAAACACTTTTCCTGGTGCCTAACTTCTCAGTTGAGTTATTCTGCAAAGAATAATGCAAATTGCATGTTGCAATTACAGACTCCTTCGGCAGCCTTAGACAAGCCAGCTGACACTTCGGTGATGTGCTAATACTGAAGCACAGCCAAATACTCTGTTGTTTTCTCATTAGAAAATGAGTGACTTAGTTCATTATCTGAATTTCCATCCTTGGAACCTATCCTCAACATATGTGACAACGATACTTAAATATAACCTGGAAAAGAGAACAAAAACTGAAAGGGGTAAAAAGGAATTTATCTACCTGAAAGCCAGACAATGTGAATTAAGAGTTACATTTTATTTTTTGATTGTTTATAGATTCTTTCGTTTATATATTTATATTTCATTATTTGAGAATCCTATACTTGATTTTGTATTTACATTTTTTCTACGCCTCCCAGTATCCCTCCATTTCTTCTCATCCCCTTCATCCCTCATAATTTCTTGTTCTTTTCTTTGATTATGTTTACATGTACTACATTTACAAATATATTAGGTAATGCACTGAGTCCATTTAATGGTGTTCATGTGTCCTGTGCTTAGTGCTGCCTACTTTGGATTAAATAAACCCCCAGGGAGCTATCCCTGGAAAGTGTGATTCTTCCTCCCTCAGCATCCATTGATTATCTATAGCTCTTCATCTTGAGGCAAGACCCCATCCTCTTCCACAGTCCACCTCGGCATATCAACTGGTTTTGTTATTATGAAGATCTGTTTAGAGAACCATACTATGGATATTTCATTAATGCAGCTTCTCTGTCATGTCTAGAGTCCTGTAATTAGCATCAGGTACCTTGTCCCTTTGGCTCTTAGAATATTTCTGCCCCCTCTTCTATGATGTTCCTTGAGCCTTAGGTGTAAAGGTTACATTGTACATATGTCAACATAGTCCTGGGCACCTCACAGACAGTTATTCTCTGCACTTGACCAGTTGTGGAACTTTCTAATAGTCTTCATCTGTTGCAGAAGGAAGCTCCTTTGATGAGTGGTGAGAGTTATACTTGTCTGACTATAAGGATGCACATTAAGAACAAGGCAAGAAATTACATTGTTCTAGGAAAGTGGCAGTAGTAGGGTCTTCTCTAGAGTCTATAACCTCTCCAACCATGTTTACTTGGTTTATGTTTACAGTACTTTAGATAAATTTCCTCTCATTGAGTGGCCCTTGAGTCCAATTAGACAGTTTTTGGTAATCCCTAAGATGAAAGTGCCACAATAGAGATCATTTTCTGGCCTTAATCATTGTTGTGGTTCATAGTCTTAACAGAAAGATTGGACCGTTGATTGTTTTTCTCCCTTGGCAGTTTGCATAGTAAATCCTGCTGCTATGAGAGTTTTCCCTGGAGGAGGTTTCCAGGTCAGTTCCAGCTCAATGGATCCATGTCTTGTGTTCAAAGTATGTTGTGTCATCAGCAAAAGAGTCTTAGCTTCAAATTTGGGGAGACAATCGGTTTGTTGCTTTCAGAACAAAGTACATACAGGTATCTTATATGACTTATCACTTTTCTTCCTGATTACAGATAGTTAATACTATCTACTCAAGGCTAATGGGGTGGAGCAAATCTGAAAAAAAATGAATTCCAAATGAGTTAAAAAACAATTACCTGCAAAAAACTGTATCAATAGAAAATGCATCTATTTCAGTCAATGGTGAATATTATTTTTAAACTGATTTGTTCATTTTTATTTTATGTGTATGAGTTTTATTCCCGCATGTGTATAAGTGTACACAACAACACCCATGTTGTACAATGCCAGCAGAGGACAGAGAGGGTGTGTGGGATTCCCTGGAACTGGAGTAACACAGAGTTGTTAGCCTCCAGGTCTGCAAGAAGAGCCAGTGCTCTTAACCACTGAGCCATCTCTCTATTCTGTTTTTGAAGAACATCAAATTCAAGGCGTGGTGTCATGCTGTCAGGGGGCATGTCTGCCCTTCTCATGCCTGCACATGGCTAATGGAGGTAATGTTTCCTCCATGTCATCCTACGTACAACAGACCTCAGAAGGCTAAGTCTTCCTGAAACTAAATTCAAAAAAACAAGTTTGCAGGATCTTGGAAAAAGACAACTATTAAAATCTGGATTCTTGAAATTTAACAATATTTTATATTCTGGAATCACTTAAAATTGTCTTCCACTCCTCTTTTTCATTTCTAAATATAGGAAAAATAGGTGTAAATCTTATGCTAGAGTTTAAAATGGAACGAAAAAATGCAGAACAAATGCAGAACATAGCTAACATATGTGAGTATAGAGTTTCTATATAGCATGCCTCCATAAAGCAATGCAAAACAGAGGGGCAATGTAAAATATGGGTATTAATATTGTTTGGGAATATATATATATATATATATTTCACTGAAAATCTAATGAGGGGTCTTTGTAACTATTTTCACCATAATGCACACACAAACAATATCTGGGCTTTATTTCAGAGAGTTTATTGGTCTCTGAAGCCAATGGTAAGTACATAAACTATCCACAAAGCCCAGACTAACATGCTGTGTTAGATAAACAATCTTAAAATTCATACATGCACAGATTCAGGTCCTTAATGTAGAACACCTCATGCAATCATACTCGGCACATTAACACTGTAGTCTCTAGGATTTTCACATTCAACTTAGGAATAAAAATACCTACTTTGCAGGGTAGTGTATGGTTAGAATGATATCATTTTTAATGGAGAGTCACCAATCACCAATTAATGGAAAATGCATCTATTTCAGTCAATCGTAAAATAAATACTAAAATTGATGGTGATTGTAACTGGAAAAAATATCATGAAAAAAAATCCAAGGTATTATGTAATATTCCTACTCAAGTGAGAAGCTAGTTATATCAATTTAATATTAATCATTTTAGTACTTAAAGCTACCCTCAATATGGTTGGCTTTTTCTCCTTAGAACTTTTCTGCACTGGAGATGGTCATCTAGAAACTGAAGGTCTGGTTCTTCATCTTAGCAGACATCAGAGTTAGAAGGGTCATGCCTGCAGCCTCTCCCAAATCTGTGCACATCTGACAAGTGATCATGTGTGAAGGAGCGAGGAAAAGCAGAGCACAAACAGACCTGCTGGTGAACCAGTCTCTGTTTCACATTAAGACTTGGGATTACACGCTGACATTTGCGACCTGTCAGTCTTATTGAATGAGATACTTTTTAAGACAATGCAATAGAATATCCCTCAAAGGGTGATATGCTTGCGGTTGTAAGCATAATAATTATTAACGATAGATGCGCCTTCAATAGACTTGCCTAGAAAGTTTGGCTGTTTTTAGGACCAAGTGATCACCGCATTTATTGACATTTATTTATGTATCTATTTTGTGTGTGCATCAGGGAGAGGGGTCGTTGACTTACGGCATGCATGTGAAGGTCAGAAGATGGTTTGAACCAGTTATTCTCTGCTTCCATCATATGGCTTCCAGGAATCAAACTCAGGTCATCAGATGTGCTTTTACACACTGAGACATCTCACAGCCCCCAGAAAGTAATTCTAAAATGTCTTAAACACTGTGAGTACAATGATACAAAGAAACTTCCACAGGAAATAGTTTTCTGTTTATAAAAAGATGTTGGGGACGAAAGGATTCAATGTTCACTCAAGGTCACTTCCTACACCAAAGATTTCAGATTCAATATATCTCTCAAGACAAATGAGAATTCCAGAATGAGAAAGAGAGGGAACCCAGGACAGGAAGGGTGATCTGAATATATCACATCTGAGGCACTGTACCAGAAAGATGCCTACAAATCTGTCACGGCATCTTGAACACATTCTTTAAATGACAAATCCATTCTCTCTCACAAGTTCTTGGGAAGCAACACAGAACACTGTATCCTTTTTGAGGCAGTCTGGGGATGTGGGGGGAGCAGGAAGTTATGAGATGAGGTAAGACAAGAAATAAGACAGATGCATCTGGGTTATCGACTGTGGTAAAAAATTAGAAAATTGAGCTATTGAATTAAAGACTTCTAAGCTTGTACTTTTAAAAAATACATGAATCCTGCTACTTGTGATCAAGAAAATGATTGGGCTTGCTAATCAAATGATGGGTATGTTCTGTTTAAAAGCAGTAATTAGCTGATTCTTGAAGATAGCATATCATCATAAGTCATGCCTACTACCCAAATGGAATACGAACTTCAAATAAATAGACCCCATTCCCTGTTCTCAGATTAGCTTGCCCAAAGCACATAAATTAGGCTACTGTCTGGGCCTCCTGAACTGTGCTCCAATTTGCTACATACTGCATTTTTAATGATAACTGGGAGTTCTGTCTCTTGTGTCTTAGGATGTGTTGACAGAAGATGCTATTAACACATTGTCGTCGTAGGAATCCAGTACAAAAGGAAGAGGTTTGTTCTTTTTTCTTTCCCTCCACCAGCAAAGGCCATTTTTAACATCTAACTATATGCTTTTATGATTAAAAAATAGTCAGAATCCCTGTTCCCTTCTCCTCTTACATCTACCAACATCCAATTTTTTTATCTTATATTTCATTAGAGGAGCTGGGGTATTTTTCCTACTAGGGGCTCATAAATGTCATTTTTAATTTCAAAATATGATACAGGCGAATGTGACTTCCTGTTCAGTTATAAGAATCACTGAGGGGCTGCATGTGCTGCACTCCTTCAGCTGATCTAACGTAAGAATGGCCTCTCTGCCGATGTTTGACTTGCTGGTAAAATATTCCAACCTACCTTTTTCCAGGATCCTCCCCACCCCAAGGTAGAGGCACATTACCTTCCAAGGCACTGTATCTATCCTTGAATCTCTTTAGGATAATGGACTATTAGAAAGTTTTCCTTCATTTCCCTGCCATATGGCATGCAAAAATCACCTTAGAGAACAGTTCTTTTCAATGGATAGTTTGTCCTCAGTGGTTTCCCTCAGTTATATAAATTAAACTGAACCTGTATAAGAGTTGTCTTAAATAGTATGTATAACCAGATCCTTCACAATACTGTAATTTGTACTACAATGGTCAGTAGTACATAAGATGCTAACTTTTGAAAAGAAAATATCCAGCATTGTGAGGCTTAAAATTGGCAAAAGGGCCTAGACCAATAAGCTTTCATTTCACATACACACACTTGCATACTCACCCCCCTACACACACACACACACACACACACAGTATTTTGGCACTTGCTCTAGGAAAAACTGCCCCTTTCTAACTTCCAAATTGTCTTTAAAAATTATCATGTATCTCTGTATCTTCCCATTCTGAAACTCAAGCATCTTCTCTTCAGTCATTCCTCCTAAGTCTAATGACCACATCACATTGGCCCACTTCTCTGAAGCGCCTGGTTGACATTTACCTCATGTTTATATTTTCTCTTACACAGTATACTTCAGAATCCCAACTGAAACATAAGAGTAGTCACTCTTTCCCTCTCTTTCCTTTCCTGTTCCTCATAACATAAACCAGATGTATGTGCAATCATCCCATTTTGAGTAACCCTCAGATGACAACTTTTGAGTTTACTGTCAAGTGAAGACAACGGAACTTCGTTGTTTTACTTTGATGCACAATATCTCCTTTTCTCTAACTGTATTTCCTTAGATAGTTCCTTAAAGATACCAGTCTATGCCAGACTGTATCTTATCATAGACTGACTGTCCTCTGGTTTGTTACCCTCTTGATTTTCCTATTCTCCAGTTCAATATGTTCCCAAGTTACCAAGAGGAAGGTCTTGAATAGAATGAAGAAGCAGCAACTTTTGATCAAGAAG
This sequence comes from Eospalax fontanierii, assembly GCA_035773235.1. Classification (NCBI taxonomy): domain Eukaryota; kingdom Metazoa; phylum Chordata; class Mammalia; order Rodentia; family Spalacidae; genus Eospalax; species Eospalax fontanierii. The sequence goes on from CM069526.1 coordinate 77,542,143, forward strand.
GTTAAGGACATATTCTTGGTTCTTTGTGTGAAACATGATAAATTCTGATACGGATGAGGCTTGTAAGATGTTTTAATTATTGGAAATTTTCAATAACTATTTGCTGAATGGCTAAATAGTAAACACTGATTTTACATGCTATATGCTCTGCTATTTGATTGAATAATGATTCATTTATTAATTAATTGACTATGATAAGTGCAAAACTATAGAGTTCTTACTGTATTACAGATACAAACTGGGTATATAATATGATGTGGACAGTGGACATTCGCCCCTAAGGGAGCAGGGACCACTCAGCTCCTGGCACTTGATACCACAGAAGAATTCATGTGTGTATTCTTCATTTTGTAAAACATAAATTGAAAACCCAGATTTTTTAGGAAGAAGGAAGCAACAAATTAATACTAGGAAGTCCAATATAGGTGAACATTTTAAATTAAATATCTATGTCAGCTACTAGTCTTCAACATTTACTCTAGGACCTTATAAAAGTCACTTCTTTAAAATTCATGGTTAGTTTTCCCCTAAAACCTGAGGGCTAAGTTTCAGTTTTCACTCAGATAATGACATACTTCAGGCAGAAATGCAACCAAGAACATTTCATATCCCCATTCTGGGTGACTTGTATGACATAAAACAAGCCTCTTTGCCTTTTTGTCCTAATAATGTCACCTATATGTAGCGATCAGGATAAGCACATATATTAAGTGGTTTATCAAGCAGGCATCTACTGAGAATTTGTCACTGTGATTAATTAAAGTAGAGCCAAGCGTAGGAATGACTGTTCTTGTATGCTCTCCACCATTAAGTAAGTTTTGAGAGACTATCTTTTCACAATTAAATTCTAATTTCACAGTTTACTAATTTTTTTCCACCACAAACATGACAGCATTCATAATGCCAAAGCACTGTAAGGAGCTGACATGCAGTTTATTGTCTGACTGCACATTAAATTCCTACATGGAAAGTGGGCAGTGCACAGATGCACATGGCTTGGAGGGAACTTAAATTGACTGACTTGAGATTGAGCATGTAATTTTAGTGGCTTTTCCATTAGGGATTTTTTTTGTGCATGTAATAGAAATAATTCGGGTGGCTCTCAATATTGCTTGTTTGAATCTTCTTGTATGTGTTTAAGGATCATCTAACATTCTTTGTGAAGGCTGGTCATTATTAGGGGTTATCACAGATATGTAACTATAAATTCTTGAGGAAGAAAGAAAGATTTATTAAGTGCCAACTGCAAAATTAAAAGAGAAGGAAAAAAATAACTCTGAAGAACCAGACACCTAATATTTGTGATTAGGAAATCTGTTGGCTTGTTATACTGGCAAAACATTTGCTCACATACCAATCTGAAAATATTTTCAAAAGAACACATCATAATTTGTTGACTGCCAACAGTTGCAAGTGGTGTTGTTAAGTGGAATGTGTCTATCCTGACTCAAAATTGGACCTATTCTAAATTTTCATAACTTTGACAATGACTTCCACAAGATGCTTTCAAACGTATTTTTGGAATGCAGTTTTTAAAGCTACCAGTGGAATATTTTATTAAATGCCAAGAAAGATTATAAGCAAACAGCATTTATGAATCTCCAAAGCTAGTAGGTAAACACAATTATTATCCTTGTTGTTGAGAAATTTGAAGTTTACTGAAGCTGAACAATTTTTTTTGTAAGAAAAATATAGCCCCTAAATTGGACTACTCACCCAGTTCTGTCTAACTCTGAAGAGTTCTAGCTACCATGCCACATGGTTCAGCAGTTCAAACTCTGCTTGGCACAAAACACCCCAAAATATCTGATAAATTAATGTTACTATGAACAGTTACTGATTAATAGCCACAAACATATTTCTCAAGTTTCTCCAAATATCTGTGATTGGAATGTCTAAATCACAACACATGATATAAAATGTTATAGATTAAGAACTTGGTACTTTCCACTGAATTTTTAAAATTTTACTTGAAACATATTTACTTGTTTTATCCTATTTTCTAAAACTAAGTATTTTAAAGCTAAGTTATATTCAGAAAAGGATTATCTGATGTTTAACAAAGAAACTTGTTACACATGAGAGATTTAAACTTGGCCCAAGTCTTGATTAGACATCAATTTTTGGAACTAACAAGACATAACTTGGAGGGAGTAAATGCTATGGTTCTGATTTGAGAACACAAAATAATTTTACATCAATAATTTGACGAAGGAATGTTTATTAGATCTTGGGCTTTAGGCAGAATGGAATCAAAGAGGAAAACAAGAGAATAAGACTCACTTGGGAAAGAACGGCAATGGTTAGGACAACTAATTAACCTGTCTGAAAGGAAGATGAGTCCAAGAACACGGCCATTGAACTAACAGTTTGGAGTCAGTCACATAAAAGTATATTTAAAAAGCTGCCAGTCTTCTAACTTAGATTCTAGTGGGGCTAATGTATTTCTGCACATAGTAGCAATGCTCGGTTAAGTGTTATGTTAAGTGAATAAGTAAAATTGTTTCCCATTTACCTTATATGAGAAAGCATGTTACCATCAAGTAGGGATTTAGCAGCTCAAAGAGAAATAGTCACATATGTTTTCAAAGACTCATAAAGTAAAAGATCCTTATTAGTGAAACAGTGATCAAGTTCTTTGTCTCCTAGACATCTTGCTGAAGGGGTACACATTTTAAACAAAGCTGAACATTCAGCAGATCATTATTATAAACAAGAAAGATTAGAATACACTCCCAAACAACCAACAGGCTAATAAGGCTTGCCTTCTTTACAATCATGTCATTCCTAAATTATTTTGTCTTTGACTTCTAGAAAATTAATTACCTTGGAAGGAGAGTGCTAATAACAGTGTCAAGTGTTCTTTTCTGCCCATACATACAAGACAAGATCAAGGAGAACTCGTGTGCTTCTACAGAGAGTAAGCTGGGACCCAGGAGTAGGATCAAGCTATGGGGAAGCACCAGAGGAAGAACCAGTTGAGTATTAACCGAATCCCAGGCAAGTACTAGAGTTCGCAATAGGCACCATTCTCAGGGTGTGTGTGTTGGACAGAATTGGGTTCTGTCATCAGAACCAACATGGAACAGATGATGAGATAAGATAAGGCTTCTTGCATTGTAATAGCCTTCCATCTTACACAGTAGCTTAGAATCGAGGCATTTGTAGCTGCATCACTGGTCCTTCATCAAAAGATTGGCAGCAAATAATCAATTAATTTTACTAGGGTGCCTCTGGATAAAGATTCACTGAGGTCTGTCCTCTATAGGTGAGAGGTGGTATTAAACATGGAGTATATTGGTGATGATGCAAAGATTATTCAGCTCAAAAACTCCATATCACTCCTTCAGAGAAAAATAAATATAAATTCTGATGAAGGCCCTATAAGAAAAATTCAAATCTGTTAGAAACAAAAAAAAATCAGAGAAAGAAAGAAGAGTTAAAATATGGCTTCTTAGGCATTGGTTCTGAGTCATATTTTATAGAAGATAACAAAAATATTTTGAATCAGATATAGGATATGAGAAAGAGACAGCAGTAATAAAGCTATGGGGCAGAGTGAGCTGAGGAAGCCATGCCAAATGGATTGGATTGTCTAAAACTGGTTTGTTTTTATGAGGGAAAAATTCTATGTAAAGTAGGAAACAAAGACAAAGAAAAGCCAGGGATGACACTGAATGTTACGATGCAGAGTAAGGGCAGTTAGGCACTGAGGATTCTAGTGCAGAGGTGAAATACAAAGAGAAGAGTAGGTATGGAAGTTATTCTGGTAGGTGTGTGGGGATGAATTTGCAGCAGGAGAGGAATTGATAGGGCTACACTGGAAAGCTCTTTCAGGAACTGATGCAAGTTGTCTATCCAGGGTAGTAGTCTTTATTTTCAAACCATAAAATTCTAGAATAGGAAGATTCTAGTTTAGAAGGTTAAATAATTATGCCAATTCTCATGTATCCCTTGAATCTCTCCATCTAATATCAGGGTCTTATTTATAAGAACCCAGGTATAGACCGGATGTTTTATAGAAAGCTTGTATTTGACAGCTTGAAAGGAGAAATACGACTTTGTTTGCTCATCCCCTTTCTTTCTCATTTAGTATCAGACAAGAAAATCAGAGATTAAGAAAAATGTTGAATGGAAATATGTCTACTGAGGAATCTGTAAATCATAATTCTGTAATAGGTTCCTAGGAGCCAACTTGAGCTTCATTCTTTGTGTGAAAGCCAGCTAAAAAAGTGGCAGAGAAATGAGATAGCTCTTTGACATAGTAAATGATAATAACAATAGAGATGTTTGCCATTTAGAAATATACTACAAGCTACAAATTGTGTGCTGTCTGCATCTCACATACAATGTCTTTAGCCTTTACAATTGCTCTGAAGTTAGATCTCATATTTCTCTCACAATTATGTGTAGGAAGAACCCAAGTGTAGATGTATTATTTCTGTTACTGTGATTAAAAATTCCATAACCAAAAGGGACTTATGGAAGAGTTTCTTTTATATCTTATGGTTCCAGAGGGAGAGTTCATAATAGTGAGGAAGGCCTGGCAGCAGGCAGGCAGAGCAGAAAGTTGAGAGATCACATCTTCAACTGCAACAGATATTGAATTGAAACAGAAAGCAGAGTGAACTGAAAGTGGGGTGAGGCTATAAAGTCTCAAAACCTACCCCCTAGTGGTGTACTTTATCCAGTAAGCCTCCACATCTTTAAGGTTCCATTACCTCCCCCACATGGTGCCATCAACTGGAGATCAAATTTTCAAATACATGAGTCAATGCAGGGGGAGTTCTTATTCAAACTACCACTGTGGGAGCCTTCAAATGGCTACAGCTCACATAAAACAGAACTGAAATATGAACACTACCTGGAGATCACAAGAATTATCTCCTCTGTGCTATTAATTTGGAGAGTGATACACAAAGGACGCAATGTTTTAGAAACAAAATTACAGCTTTCTTTAAGATTTTAGTGTTACAGTGTATAATTAAGACATTTTAAGTCTTCTATTGATGGAGAGCTCTTCCTAGATCTATTGAAATACAGATGTCAATATTTAGAGGATTTGAATGTTGTTTAAGGCTGATCAGTAAAACGGAGCTGAAATCTGTCTTATTGATATGTTAGCAAAATCACCAATATCATTGGAGAAATATCAAGGTAAGTCGGATGCTATTTTAAAGATGTCATCTTGTCATATAATATTTCTCTAGCAAGCAGCCTATTACCTACAGACTTGTTATACTAGACTTTTTGAAGCCCTAGTGGAAATAAAAATTTATGAGGCACTGCCTTACCTTTCATGCTGAAGTAATTCAGACTTTGTGAACTTTTTAAGAGACCAGTTCTGCAAAATTCATTCAGTAAAATACAGGATTTTATATTTTATTCAAACCACATAAAAATATACAGATTCCTTAATCGTTTCGATAATAAATCAAGCTGTTGAGGCCTCTCCTTTCATACAGAGCACCTTACACTCTACCTATTGACCAATCTTTCTGGTTGCCTTCCACTCATTATCCTTGGAGGAGACCTGGCTATCTTTTAGGAAGTTCTTTTAGATAGTGAAAGACTCTTGTACCCTTGAACATCCTCTTGTTTAAGGCTTGATTATTGCATTCCCTGCCTATTAGCTTGATATTAGAGATAAGTTCTAGAAAAGAGGTTTATTTGTATTTGTTTGCATGGCTTGGGGTTAATAAGAGTGAACGTCTCACCTATCTTGGTTAGATTCAAGAGCTGATGTTCTTAACCATTACGTGTGAGTTCCTTATAGGACATAGGCTAGCCTTGCATCCTCAGAGACATGACGAATACCAGACACACTAGAGGTACTGCGTGTTCCCTCAATAAAGGAATAGACGTTCTCTTGTTAGAAAGGAGGCTTCATCCCAAGTCCACGCCATAGTTCCTGCTGATCCACATGTGACTATGGAAAAGGCAGTCATGCTTGAATTCTCCCCTGCATTAGCTTCTAGAGGGACACGAAAGCAACAGGCTAATCTTTAACCTCAAGAACATTACCTAATACTAAAAATGCTCTTTTAGCTTCTCTCTGGGACTCCACTCGCATTGTTTACCAACTCATTCCCCAGAACATCAGCTGCCAAACTGGCTTGCTTCGCAATTGCCCCTTTTGCCAACTGCAGATTCTTCTCTCCCAAATAACATACTGAAGATCCTTTCTCAGAGCTTCTGACAATTTCCAATTCCTTCATATGTAACAAAACTTCATCTGTTTCACTCCATCCATTCTTAATACAGTCTTATTTCTCATTATTCCTCAATATGCATCTTTTAATTTACTTTTGTTATAAAATAGGCCATTCTGATAACAACCCTTCAGAATCTCATTAAATAACCTCCATGCTTGACAAGGTATTATAGGGATGGCAAACAGCAGCTTCCCAATTGCATCTGTACTGCCTACAAGCATGGAAGGATTTTAAATTTTTAAATAATCTTTTAAAAACCAAAGCTCATTACATGCATAAACAATGTGAAGTTTAAATTCAATAAATAAAGCTTTATTGGAATGTGAATAGTTTGTTCACATACTATCTATGGCTGTTGCCACTACACAGCAACTGGGGAAATAGTTACCACAGAAACCATAAGACCTAGGAAGTATAAAATATCAGTCTGGAACTTCACAGGAAGTGTTTTCCAGTCTTTAATATTATGTAAAAAATAGTAATACCAAATTATTAGGCATATTCTTGACATGGGACACATGACTCTTCCATTCCTTATTGTATTACACCACCCACCTAGGGGAGACAAGTATTATTTTCTTCAAATTGTAAATGAAGAAAATGGATCCAAAAGACTAGTTCTCTTAGACTGAAGCAGAAATAAAGTTTGGACTCTGCAAAAACTCATAGTTTTTCTTCTATCATAAGCAATTTCTCTGTATACTTGAAAGCAAATTAATCTTTTTTTGGAGAGTAAAAATCACATAGTACATACAGCACGTATAAGTGATACAGGATGTCAAGTAGTGAAGTGGCCCTAGAGAAACAGAGCTCATCTAGGACAAACCAACTGCATCAGTACAGCATCTTAATCTCCTTCTCATTTCCCAGTGTTACTGCTACATGGCTTCTTTTCCCAGAAACATTAAACAATTGGAAAACCTTTCAGGTAGAACTTCAAGATTGCTTTTTATCTTGTTCCCTTTTATCCATTGATCAAATCGTTCTTTAAAAGAATGGAATTTTTAAGTACAGTGTTGCTCCTGGAATCCCATATGACAATTTTAAATCAGTGCATCAAACCACAATCTGACTACCTCAGGGTTATATGTTTTAGTTTCCAGAAGATAAAAAATATGAATCAAAGAGAAGGAGACAAAGAAGTACAGTTTTCTCTACTTTGTATTCTCATAGTCAAAACTAAAAAGAGTCTACAGGAAAGAAAAATATTAACCAAATAAATCCAACACAAACTCATGAGATGGATGGATGGTTGGATGAATGAATGGGTGGATGGATGGGTGGGTGGATAGATGGATGGAGATATATATCTCCCAGCTTAAAGAATACATACTGGCTATTGTTGAGTTCTGACTCATGTTTATAATTAATCTACAGTATTCAATTTACCAAGTTGAATCATTCTCAAAGCTACCAGACCCTGGATTTGACTGTGATAATGAAAGGTGACATTTCTTGATCATTATAACATTTTATACTCTGTGAATATATTTATCTGATTAATCCTCATGATTACCATGAGATGTGGGTAATATTAATATTAACCTAGTTTCATAAATGAACAAACCAAAATACAGAAATATTAGGGGACTTGGCCATTACCACTTATTTAGTGAATAAAGTCAGGAAACTTAATGTTTCCTAGCCTGTCTCCTGATACTTGATGGCCATTTACTCAAACAGTTAATTGTAAACACATATCTTTATCAAATATTTGCATTGTGTAATTCAGGTACACATTCTCAACAAATGATGATTTATTTTGACTTTTGGAATGGTTTTTAAAATGGCAGTTGTCATGAAATGGATTCCTCTAAAGACTGTTGATAAAAGCATTCCACTTGTCAGCTCTGTGAATAAATCAGAAAAATGACAGCAGAGATTTCCTAGTGAAAAATTTCAAATCTTATTTAGCCGAGCCTCAAAATTTGAGCATTTACATGATGACAATGAAAACATCTCTCTATGTCTATAACTTCTCTGGAAGGTAATTTGCCATCCTTAACTAAGAAAGATGATCAATACAACAGATTATTATGTCTTAAGTATAGCAACAGGCAGAAAAATATCAATATGGAGTCATTAATCTAGTCAGAATTGAGACGAAGAGACTAAAATTATCAAGATAGCAATGATTTTTTGTAATGACAGTCTTATTACAAATCTATTTGTATCCCCTAAAAATAAGTCCCAAGGACTTATGAAATTATACTAGCAATATGATAAAACAACAGAAAAGCTCCGTTCTCAAAAAGGCATTTGGTAAAAATATAAAGAATAGCTTCAATTTCTTAATTTTCACAGTCTCATTTATTTTCCTAGTACAGTGGGACCAAATATCACAATTTACTTTATAGGAGAAATATTTGTTTTTTAATACTTTCTATGCTACTTTGCTATAGAATAGATTTATTAATTCTAGTACACGTCTAGGACAAAGCATTTCTTTTGGGTTTTGTCCTAAGCTTATTTTTTAAAATCAGGGAAATGCACTATATTTGTTGCTTTTCCCATTGCTCTGATCAAATACCTGACAAAAGTAACTTAAGGAAGGAAGGAAGCTTTTATTCAGAGTCACAGTTTGAAGGTATAGTCCATCATGCTGGGAGGTCATGGCTGTGAGGAAATGTGAGGGAACTTGTCACATTGTGTTAATAAGCAGGAAACAGAGAGAGACAGATGCTGCTATTTAGCTTGTTTTTTTCTTTGTATTCACTTTAGGTCCCACACCATGCATGGTCCCATATTGAGAATTGCCCGTCCATTCTCTAATTTTTCTTTTCTCAAATTCTATTGTTTATTTAAATTTCTTTAAATAAATAATAATTGTATTATTTATTTATTTTTATGTGTATGTGTGTTTTGTGTGCATATACGTAAGCACATCTATGTTGTTCATTGAAGGCAGAGGAAGAAGAGGATATTGGATCTCCTGGAACTGGAGTCAATGATGGTTATTAGCTGCCATTTGTGTGATAGGAACCAATCCTAGGTCCTCTTCAAGAGCAGCCAGTGCTCTTAAACTGAGCCATCTCTCCAGTTCTTAGAGAACACGTAAGCAGATTGAGCTTGTTATGATTATACCTCATAAAGATAGGAGAATAAATGGGTAGGCAATAATATCTCTGTTGTACTCTCTGAAATATGTAGGGAAGGTCTCAGTAAGATCATAATGTGTGATCCTTAATTTATGAAAGTGCTGCTATAGTCCCCAAACTATGAAGACTTTAAAATTTCTGTATGGGGGATAAGGCTGGTGTCTTTAATTGCCGAGCCATTTCTCCAGCCCCAGTTTAACTTTTCTTGCATCAGCTCATACACATAACCCAGGGTATGTTTCTATGGTGATTCTAAACCCAGTGGAGTTGACAATGAAAATTAACAATTGAGGATATGATGTCCTCCAAGCTAACTATTCAGTTCCCAAACTCCACACAGTAGAATTTTGGATATTTCTAATGGGAGTATTAAATCAGGATGATATGATTTTCTATTTGTACTGTTTTCAGATCTCAGCTGTCATTGTTGTGAGCAGTATTATGCAGAACACTTATTGGACTTCCCAGAAAATGCCAACCTGTGAATTAATTACAGCTTACAAGCTGATCCACAATATCCTGATGATACAAGATCACTGACCTAATCAGAAAGCTATAGAAATTATGCTGTTACTACCATCACTTACTTAAGTGAATTTCTTACTCTTTTCTGGGTTAAGCTATGAATATCTTAAAGAATGGTTTATTTCCATAAGATGACATTTTAAACTCAACAAATCCTAAAAGAAGATGCATTCTCTTTAATAAAAACAGGGTAATTGATAGTAAATTCTTCTAAATTGCTCTCTGCTACTGAAATCCGTGTTGCTGCCACATTATTTAGCTAGTTCATTATAATGCTAGATTTGGCTGTAATTGCTTTATTAGAAAATGATAACATGAAGGTAAGTCACAAAAATGGAAAGTGGAATGAATGTCAAATGTATTATTTCTACGTGTGAACTCCTCCTGCTTGTTCTTGATGGGACTAGATTCAATGATACATAGAATACTTTTTCTACGCCAAATAATATCAGTAATATCAAGAGAAAACTTGTTTCAATATCACAGCTTTGCGGATTACAATTAACACTACAAAGCAATGTGATCTCAATGTTCTAAGTATATTACCAGAATTTTCGTTCTAGTTACAATACTGTGATTTATATCAAGCCACCAAGAAAAATGAAACATTTGTAAAAAATTAACTCCAAAATATGAAAAGAAGAGGAGGAGGAAGAGGACAAGGATGAGGGGGAGAAAAGGAGGAAAAAAGAAGAACAGAGGCAGTCATGGGAAAGGAGAAATGGGTGAGTCACATACTTTTAGTAAGTAAAAGTGTAGTCACCAGGAACCCTGCTTTCACATCTTTTATATCAGAAGTCAGACTCCAGCTAACTGGGTAGGTATCATGATTTAAATATAAACTTGCAGTTATGAGTGCTTTCAGGAAGCAGAAAACAGAACTGGTAAGGGAGCAGAGGAATCCTTGGGAAAGATGCAGAGCAGAAACTCTATATTCTGGGTGTAACCTCTGCCCCAGTCTCCAGCGGATCTTTTAAAAAATATATCTTGTATTCATTCTTTGAGAAGTGTATGCATGCAAACAATGCATTTTGATCATATCCACCCTTGACCTGCCAACTCCAACCGGAGGACCCTCCCTTCTTACTCAAACTCCACATCTTCTTGTTTTTAACCTACTGACTCCAATTAGCACTGTCCATTATGTATGATGTAGGACCATCCACAGGAACACGGTTGACCTACCAGGGACAACATTCCTGAAGAAAACTGACTCTCTCTCTCCTCAAGCCACCATCAAATGCCAATAGCTCCTCACCTAGGAGTGAGACCTCATGAGGCCCCTCATTCATTCCAGCTGGTCCTTTATGGAGCAGACTGCAAGCAGTCCAGTTAAGTAAAAGACATGCACAGCAATCCCAGTTTCTATCCTACCTATCACAAAAGAGATATAGCTTTAGAATTTTAGTTTAACCAAGCTCAGTGATTGCTAAGGTTTCCTCGGTATTTGTCAGAATATAATTTGATGCAGAATTAATTATTATAACACATTACTGGCACTATAAACTTAGGAAATTAACAAATAGGATATCCCACCAGAAAAACAGAAGGTATAAAAATGGACCTAAGGGAAATGTGAAATAAAAAAAAAACACTACATGAAAATATTGAAGGGAACAAAATTATAGACAAACAGAAGTCAGTAACTTTGCAAACAAATCAATGGAAGTATTTAATCTCAAGAACAGTGTGGGAGGAAGGTTAGAAAAAGTATGCCCAGCTTCAGAGATCCATGAGTCAATATTAACTATGTAACATACAAGTAATTATATTCTTGAGGAGATGAGAAAAAATGAGGTATATGAAAAAGACTCTTAAAAAAGACTCTAAAGTTTGTGCAGAACATAAATTCCGCAAGAATCAAGAAGTAAAATGGAGACTGGGGAGGATAAAGGGCAAGAAATTCTCACAGCCATATCATAATCAAATTTATAAAATAAGAAGATTAAGAAAAACCATCAAAAGAGGGAATCTATTCCTGGCATCTGGTTTTTCATCTGCTGGTCTCTGGTGTCCACTAGGGCCATTGAATCCCTGTTATAAGATAACTCCGTTTAAACTCCATTAAACTTGTATATTGTACATGAATATATTGAAAGAAGTTTCTTCAGCAGATTTCCACATGACTCTTTCAGAAGGCCTTTTGTGTGAGCTCTCTCTCCTCTTACTCAGTTTTCTTTACTACCCTGATATTCCCAGCCCTACTAAACCCATCCTATCTTTTATTCCTCTTTCATATTTATATCACTGTACCTTATCTCCCCCCTTATAAGCCACCCCATGGTCCCTTATTAGTTTCCTGATCTTTAAGGATTTTCCTATCAAAATACACCTATCTAAAGTTTCAAAGCAAAAGAATATGATGGTAAGACCCTACTCTTAGTACTCTACATATCTGAGTTGCAGAGCAAACAAGGACAGATCAAGTTGGTACTGACCTTGAAGCTGCATTTCTGATGGCTAGCTTTCATAGTACCAGAAAATGCTATGCATCTGACTGACAGAGAAAGGCAGTCATCAGCCCTCCCTTGCTGCGAATGCTGTGAGCTACAATAAACAATAGGTATGGCAAAACACAGCCACGTGTGCAACAGTGGCACAGATACTATGGGAGTAATCAATGACCTCCTAGTTGGATTTAAGGCCTGGTTTAAAGGAGGGAGTCCCTACCTGACACTGTTACAGAGCCAGAAACCTGTGAATAGCGAGGTCACAAACCATATAGAGAAGAACCTACTACTATCAATCTGCTAAACAGATATAAAATTAAACTAACTCACAGTGACTTATTATTATACTTATAAATCAGTGGATCTCTCAGTTCTCACCAGAGAAGTGTCTTCTTGCAGCAGCTGGTGATACACACACACCCCCACAAATGTTTACCATGCAAGGAATAAGGGACCTTGGAGGTGCTCACCCATAAATGGGACACACCTATATCAGCACCCTCTCCTCCCAAGCCTCCAGGATCACTGTGGAAGAGGAGCACAAAGACTGGAACATCCAGAGGTGGTAGATGAAAACAAGGACACGGGGACATCTAAACACTGTGTGGTAATGGCACATATGGACACACAAGGCATATGACAGCATGCACAAGACTTGTACAAACCCAGGCCAGACGGGATAGACAGGTAAGCTGGAAGCTATTGCCGTTTGATGGATGCTAGAAGAGGAAGAGTCAGTTTTCCTTACTGGTGTGATATCCGGTAGGTGGACCAGACTCCAAAAGATAGAATCACATCTAAGAGCATTTGAGAAACACAGATTAGATTCAATGGGCCTTTTTTCAGAAAAAGACAAATAATAATAGAGGACATAAGGTTGGGGGAGGGGCAGGAGAGTAAAGTGAGTGTGGAGAAGGAGAGGGGCTCTCCATATGATCAAATATACTGTATGAAAATCTCAAATCAATAATTTTTTTTAAAAAAATGAGGAGGAGGGAAAGGAATGGGAGAACCAGGAAAAAAAGAATATTAAATGATCTAAAAAAATCATTTTATGCAAGGGAACAATACATCGATGATTGACTTCTCTTCGGAAAAATGAAATACAGAAGAGAACAGAATGCCATCTTTAAAGTGCTGTACACAGTGAAAAAATTCAACTGAGAATTCTCTAACTGCCAAAAACTTCTTCAAGAATAAAGGCGAAGAGGCTGTAGAAATGGTTCAGCTGCTAAGAGCACATACTGCTCTTGCAGAGGACCTGAGCTCGGCCCCCTGAACTGGCATCAGGCAGCTTACAATTTCCTGTAACTCCAGTTCTAAGAGATCTGATGCCCTCTCCAACCTACAGGTACCTTCACACATGTAGTGAAAACTTCTACACAGAATCACTCATTAATAAAGATAAAAATAAAGCTAAAAATGAATAAATGTAAAATACAGTTTTAGACAAATAAACCTAAGAATTCATCACTGGCAAACATATATTTTAAAAAGTTAAAGGAATGTTTCAGACTAACAGTAACTGTTCATTGAAACTTTAGAAAGGAACTCACAGCATAGGATATGAAGCATGTGTATGAGGTATCATTTTCCCTTCTAATTTCTTTGAACTATAAAGGTCCACACTAAGCAAGGGCCATGAAATTGTAGCCTGAGATTTATAATTAAACAAATAAAACAACGAGAGAAAAGAAAGAGAAATAAGTGAGTGAACAGGACTATGTAGTAGTAAAATCCTTTCAATTTATTTCAGGCAATTTAATATTAAATCTGAGTTGACCATGATGAATTAAGAATGTCCATACTACAATTCCCTGAAAAAAAAAATAGTACAAAGAGGTTAATGAAGAAGCTAACACCTAAGTGAAGCACAAGGAAGCACAGAATCTCAGCGTGTCAAAGACACCAGATAACAAGGTAGGATATGTGATCCAGTGTCAGAAACCAAAAGCTGAGACTGCTCATATACAGCAACTAGACTGAAAATACTCTCAAACTACAGTTCTTAGCTCCTTCCTAGGCTGCTCACTTATCTTTACCATGTCATGTCATGCCTGCAGTGAACAAGGCCCTCACACAGAAAGCGTCTACCTTTAACCATCTAAACTCTACTTTCCAACATTAGCTTTTTGCTCACTTATCTTTACCATCTCATGTCATGCCTGCAGTGAACAAGGCCCTCACACAGAAAGCGTCTACCTTTAACCATCTAAACTCTACTTTCCAACATTAGCTTTTCACTTTCCTACAATGGCTTTCCACTTCTGTGGTCTATACTTCTCTAGAGGAATCATCTCTCTTCTCGTCTCTAATTTTCCATTCTTGGGAAACCAATTCTGTCTTCTTTTTACGGTCACTCTCAAGTAACCAATCCATCCTGACCAAGGCCTTCATCACAATTGTTCTCTGATGGCAATGAACTAAAGTATTACTATGTCTGATGTGATTAATCTAGTTTTAAATAATGCGATATAAGCAATAGTCCATGGCATTGTTACATATGATTCAAAAAACATCTTGGTTATAAGGCAGCTATGAGATGTGAATTTCCCAACTTGCCTCAAGAAGTCTTTCAGTTTCCACGTTTGATTTGACCCCATGTGAATTATATTCCACATGGGTCTTCTTAGTGTAACTGAAACAAAGATGTGTTCCAAGGTACGTACGTCATCTCTGGTACATTGGCAGGAATTAACTTCTCTTTTTATTTTTTAGACATAAAAACTAAAAACAAAGATTTTAATATAAAAAAGAAATAGTTGTTTGGAAGAAATTAGTGAATATGCAAAATTGAGAATCTCTGTTCCATTTAGATAGCAATGACTGAGACATTGTGTGCCAGGAAATACCCAGGTAACTAGACAGAAATCATAGCATTGGCTACAGTTTTCATCTTTTTTCATCTCATACACCAATCATCAAGTAAAGGGATGCTAGTTTCATTTAACATGTGAAATAATAATGGGCATAGTGAATTCTAGAACAACCTCTATTAATGCTCACCACTTTGCATGATTTTTACCATTCCATATAAAATGTATGGAACTTCATTTTAAAAAATATTTTGTATTGAATCCTTGTGTGTTTCATACAGAACACCTCAATCAGTCTTGGTCATCTTTACATCCTTTCCCCACCAGCACATCTCTCCCATGGCCCTCTAACTGGAATCCATACAGTCTTTCCCCTGTTGGAATTAACTTTTCTTTTAAAGACTTATAAAGCTGCCATTTTAGGCTATTACTTGACATAATTTTGGGTTTACACTCACGATACTTGATGCTGACAAGCTGCCAATTATTCATTGTGCTCTACTTTGTATTTAATTATATCCTAACATTAAAGATTTCACATACAACATCCCATGAGAAGCTTGGCCTGCTTGCTATGGATTTGTGTTAATAATGTAAAAACTATATTTTGGTTTGTCTCTATCAAAACTTTTAGTCATGTTAAAAGTAATACCTTGCTCTAATTGTAATCAGTTTCATTGGTGATAGAATAAAGAACTAAAACACACCTGGTGATTTATAAACATTAAGGTGTCAAATGTTATATTGAATGACCATGCTTCAGGGCATGAGTCTGTTTCAATCAATATACAGGTGAGTATTAGAGAAAACCTATATTCAAATAACTAATACAATGTGTTATAAAAGTCATCATCTTGGCTTTATAAGAATAATAATTTGAATGTAGGCTGAATATCAAATTGCTCACAATGTCCAGAGTAGTTGTTGTTAGTACATCTATGGTGACTCTGTCTGGGGCAACTGGTCCATCCCAGTCCTTCAGTCCAGAATACTCACACACGATCAATAGAACCAGGAATATCTCTGAACATAAGTAAATAATTGATGCTCAAAACGATAGAAATGGAGAATAAGCACTTAGGCACATTCATAAAATTTTGATAATGTAATTTCTGCCTGTTGAATAGAAAATATTCAGTCTTTTATTCTATTTTTAATTTTATTGACATTAAAAATGAATTATAGGTATTTTATGTACCTACATTCATCAGTTCTGGAAAAATCTGAAAACTAAGCCAATTATGACATTAGTCTTCATCACAACACAAACTTCTTTTGAAGGACTCCAGCATGAAGCTACCCCAAACTGTGAAAATGAGAGTGTTGGGAGCATCAAGGTCCCTTTGTAGGGTGCCATTTTATCTTGCTTTCTATCAGGCAAATAAATACCTCAACCCTCATTTTGTGTCTCCTCGAAAACTTTTCAATTTCTTCAACGCTTTCTAACTTCCTATTAATTCCAAACTGCTTATGTTTTAGTACATTTTACTGATTTCACTCTAGAGATTTTTAATAGTTCTATTTAGATATAGTTCACCAGTAATAACATGCACACTCACATATAATCTGATGCATTTAGTAGCTGAATATATTCACATAACCGCTATAATCAAGAAACATGGAAGTTGTATGATCCCCTAAGTAACCATGTGGTCCTGGGTTTTATATTGTAGTATTTTCATGACTTTCCATGCAATCTCTCCCCAGCTGCACAGCCACTACATGCTTGGGTCAATTTCCAGTCAGCACAAGGAGACACCTGCAGAAATGTGGAACCTTCTGGAGATATCTACCTTGTGTTCTTAAACATTCATTACCACCAAGTAAACATATGGTATATGTTTACTTGATAAATACATTTTCATCAATGTATTTAAGTCATGAAATTCTATGTGTTAACTGAACTGAGGGTTGCTCAAAACCTAGCCAGTTGTAACTTTATTCCTGTGATTTGCTGAGTAGAACAATGCAAACCAGTGCCTTCCTCAAGCAGCATCAGCTTTACCTAGGACCTTCACAGAGATAGAGAACCTTGGGCCTCCCCTAAACCAGATGCATCAGAACCTCTGGAGGGGTCTTTCTAACTAAGTAACTCTCCTATGGATTCTGATGCAAATTGAATTTGAGGACTATTTCATTAGGAAATAGCAAACACTAACTCAAAAACATGGCTTAGTTTTTAAGATTTAAAAGAAACTAAAAATGAAACTGAATGTTAATGCCATCAAAGCTACAAAAATAAATATAAACCAAGAAATCATTATTACCTACAATCGCCCTGCTTGGAAATTAGTCTATGAAGGAAGAGTTGAGAATATTCTCATCACAATGAATTGTTAAACATTTGAGAAGATGTGCTGGATAGCTTTAGTTGTCAACTTGACATACTTGTGTTGAGGGAGCCTCAACTGGAGAATTTCTTCCATTGGACTAGCCTGTAGTCATGTCTGTGAGGCATTTTCTTGGCTGTTGAGTGATGTGGGAGGGCTCAGCCCAATGTGGGTGGAGTCACCCCTGGGCAGCTGGTCCTGTATTGTATAAGAAAGCAGGCTGAGCACAGGCCAGGGGAGCAAGCCAGTAAGCAGCATTCTTCCATGGCCTGTGCTCCAGTTCCTGCCTCCAGGTTCCTGCCCTGAGTTCCTATCTTGGGCTCCCTAAGGGATGTACTATGACCTGGGAGGTGTGAGCCATATTAACCCTTTCCTCTCCAAGTTGGTATTGGTCCAAGTGTTTTGTCACAGCAATTGAAAACAAACTAGAACAGGAGATCAGTATAATTACCTTTTTAAAAATAGCACAAGATATATATGTACTTCAAAACACCATATGGCACCCCATTAGTCTGTATAATTACTATGTTTAATTAAGAAATAAAAATATAAAGTGCTTTTTAACTTTTCAAACAAATTTCATTTCCCTTGTTCCCCACTCCTCTAACCCCTCCTCAGTTTCCTTCGTCTAAGCTCTGGGATGTTCCATCCACACTCACCCATTCTCATAAGAGCAAGGAAGTAATCTCTCTTCCAGTAAGGTTATTGCTTCAAAAAGGTGGCTGACAGTAGGCATGTTTCCTAAAACAGTGATCCTGATGCTTGACTTGGGATGCCTGTCATGTGTCACTGTATCTCATCACTCAGAAGATAGACTTCTACAATTCAGGTCTGATCTATAGTTCTCAGAATTTCTTCCCGTACACTTTTAATACAAGCAGGGACCCATTTATGACCATCTAACTTTCTCTCTCTCTCTCCATTCCTTCCTTTAATCATTTGTTATGAAATAACTCCAAGACAAGATTAAAAAATAGATGGATGAATTTTGGTGGCTTACCCTGTGTCTAGATTTTAAGAAATAAAATACCTTTCTTGCCTTCTATTTTAAACAAAATGTTACTGCTATATTCACTTATGATTATTCCCATAGTTACAGGGCAGATAACTTCTTAAAGTTCTCTTTACAATGACCAAATTCCACAATAACTTGTAAAGAGTTCTTAACCATAATAATAAATAAGGAAATTGAAATGTCTATAATCACATTTACTTAGGAATTCCCAATGTTCCTTGGTACATAGATGAGCTGAATTTTTGTCCCAGCAGTCAATTAACAAAATAAAGACTTATTTGCACAAAAAACAATTCAAATAATAAAATTTGGAAAAGGATTTTTTAAAGAAAATTATAACTCTCAGCATATTTGCTTTTTAATGGCAAAAAATGATTGAAAGGATCTAAATCAATATCTACTCTAATCATCCATGTATAACCCAAGTTGTAATTGAATTATTTTCCTTTATGGTAATTAACTGGGACTGTCTAATCATTCAACCTGAGAATGTTTGATCCATTTAAAAACCTGTTCAAATTTCAAGTCTCCCCCTATGTATTAAATCTTCCTCATCCAAATGGCACTAACATAGAGACTCACCAATACCGGATACTGAGGGTAGTGCTTATCCTAGAGATTTGGGGGAGGGATTTTTTGCATCAAAATCATTCAATAATTACCTTATCTGCTGATACAGGATACTAACTGAGTTACAACTGAAAGCCAGACCCTGAACCACTCATGGGAGACCAGAGAGGTTTCCATGAAACCCCTGTTTGAAAATAAAACAAGTACAATGGGCTCTAAAAAAAACAGAGTAAACATGTATGGTCCCATGGGCTGGAGTGTATGTGTATTTTGACCCAAATTGGGAAAGCTTTAGTAAAACTCAGTAGTGTGGAAAATATCCAGGATTATGGATCCCAAGAATTAGAGTATGCATTCCTTATTAAATTTCCAGAAATCAAACGCCAGGCTTGGTGGTGGTCCTTGCCTTTTAGCCTAGCCCTCAGGAGGCAGAGGCAGGCAGATCTCTGTGAGATCAAGACTAGTCTGGTCCACATAGTGACTTCCAGGTGGGCTGGGACTAAAGAGACCCTGTCAATAAATTAATTAATTAATTAATTTCCAAAAATCTTACATCAGTGAAAAAGATTAAATTCCTACTTCTCTAGTGAGTTAGTAATTCTGAAATTATAGAAAAATTAATATTATGGTAACATAATACATAATCTGAATTTTTATCACTCTAGAAAGTGATCAAATGGTATTAGAGCATAATTTCTGCCATCATTTTTATTATACAATTGTAGAATGCTCCTTTATTTTCTTCTCATAAGTCTTTGGTCCTGAATAAGCCAATGTCATTTCCAAATCATAAATCAGCTTCTATATCTGGGGATCTAAAGTTGTATTGTTGTAGTTGAATTATGAAACTCTGCATATTACCTAGATGGCATTCAAAACACTGTAGAGTTCCAAATGCATCCTTGAAATCTGTGATGAGCCGGGCAGCTGCAGGGGATGCCTAAACAAACAGTAATGCCTGTGTTCTGGAGAAACTCTACTGACACTGAACTAAAATTTTAGAGTCAGCAAGATGGCTTTGCATGTAAAAGTGCTTGCTGTCAAGCCTGGTTTGATCCCCAGAACCCATGTGGTGGAAGAGAAGAACCAACTACTGCAAATTGTCCTCTTATCTCCCTCCAGGTGAGGGCCTTGGCATGCACACACACACACACACACACACACACACACACACACTCAATCAATCAATCAATTAATCAATGTAATAAAACCATAGGAAACTGAAAATATACAATTTAAAAGGGCTACACAGAAACTATCTCATAAAACCAATAAAAAGTTCAGCTAAAATGTAAAAGATATTTTTAGCTGCTAAATCATCTAAACACATGTGCTGAGCTGGGTTTGGCTAGGGACTGAGGTTTGTCAACTCCTGGGACCAGTGTACCATATTTAACTAATCCTCTACTGAGAGTCACTTCAGTTGATAGTAACCTTTGCTATTACAAACAGAGCGCTTCAGCAAATAATATTGTGCACATGACATTTATCACCCTAAAAATATCAGAGCCTAAATTCCTCAAGGGAAAATTCTTGGCTCAAAGGGGAGTTTGCGTTCATATTTTTAATAGATACTGCAAATTGCTGGGAAATTGAAGTTGTATCAGTTTAGACTCCACAGAGAATATAAGGGTGCCTGATCTTCATGACTTTGCCAACAGATTCTAGTAGATTTTGTTCACCTAACAGGTGAAAAATGGTACCTGAGTGGAGTTTTAATATTTTCTCTCTTGTGAATGGAGGTTTTATCTTATTGATTACAAACCATTTGTATTTCCTTTCCTGTGAACTGTCTATTTATATGTTTTTGTCCTCACCTTTGTAATTAAGTGAGTACTCTTTCTATTATTTATTTCCAGAGGTCTTCAGACATGAGGAGGCACATTTTCAAACTAACTAGAATGTAAAGGACAGAAAAGCAGAGTTTGTGGGTTTTAACTACTGAAAAGTACATTAGTGTTTGACAGACAAGAACCTTTTGTCTCTACATGTATATGTTTGTGTACATTGTGCATGTGCACATGTGTGAGTGTACACACACCAATGCATCCACATTCAGAGACCAGAAGAGGATGCTGGGTACTTCCATTGCTCTCTGATTCTTGTATTGAGGCTGAGTGTCTCAATGAATCTAAAGCTCACAATTTGGCTAGGCTAGGTGTTCAACAAGCTCTCAGGACCCACTTGTCTTCACATGCCATACTGGCATAACAGGCACACCCAGCTGTGTCTGGCATTATTCTTTAAAAAACGGAGTGCTGAGGATTCAAACTCAGATCCTTGTGCTTGCACAGCAAGCACGATTACCCACTGAGCCATCTCTCAGCCCCTTTGAAAGTCTTTTCTTAAACTATTTTTTCCTACTTAGTCATTTCCATTTTGACTTTGTGTTGGTTCAATATGCAATATAAAGTGTTTTAAAATATCTAGTTGAATTTTTCACATTTTCCTTCTGAGAAATTTAGTAAGACTATTTCTTCTCCTGTGTCATAATGAATATAGTTCTTCTATTTTCTTCCTGAAATTTAATAGTTTTACTTTTTATACTTAAATTTTTAATGCATTGGGGGTTTTTCTTGGTATTTGGCAAGACACATCCAACTGTTTTTCCTGTTTTTCTCCAGTTATGTTTTCATTTAAAAATACTTTATTAGTTTAATTTTATGTATATTTTATTGAGTATTTCTATTTCATATAATAGATCTTAATCAAACAGATCCCCTTCCCCTTCCACACCCCCATAGCCCTCTCACCGGATTTCATGCATTCTCTCATATATGTTAAGGCCTGTCCAGTCCAGCATTTGTACCCAGATGTCCCTTAGTACAAGTTCATCCACAGACATCTAGTCAGCCTATCTGGTCACTCCCTTAACGAAGATCAACTCTCTCTTACCCCACAGTAAAACGTTGCCAATAGTTCCTCAGCTAAGTTTGCCCATTTCCCCTGTTCTGTGTTGGGTTTTTGTGTGATTGAATCATCATGGAAACTCATGGGTGGCACTCTAAGTGCAGCCAAATACACATAGCTGGAGAGGCACAGGGCCTTGAGAAAGCTCTGTCTCTGCCACATCTCTAGACAAATGAAATTCCTTACTATATACTAAATATGGATCCTTATATTTACAGCATATCATATACCACTCATCAAATAATCCTTTTTCACAATAGATGGAAGAACTACAGAGTTCTACAACTGGTCACACAAAGAGAATATATGTTTGAAAGACGCCCAGACCCAAGTGGCACATCTGCAGTGGAACCTCCACACCTAAGGTTCATAGAACACAGTGGAACGGAATATTAGTGTGTCCCTTAACTCTTACCTGTGAAGCTTCCTAAGATAACAGAGTGTGATGCACACAGAAAGCCACACCTGGTTCAGTTTTAGAGAGCGAGAAACTGCCGAGTGTGTGTCCCGGATAAGACATTACTCGGTTTTGACAGCTGTATTTCCCACGTGTCCTCTTGTTACTTTCCTACCCTCAATGGAGTGCCTCCCTTGCCTCCCGTGTCCATATAAGAAAGCTGCCAATAAATAAATAATTTCAGTGTAGTTGTTAACTGAACTTTTGGTAACCTTTTAGTTTTTCATAAGTTTTTTAAGGTATATGATAATATCTGAATTAACTATAAAAGAGTAATTATTTTACCACACAAACACACACATGCCCACACACACACACACACACACACACACACAAACACACACACACATGAATTCAGTTTTTCAATGCTGTGGACAGAACCTAGGGCTTCCTGGATACTAGGCAAGTGCTCTACCACTGACCTACTTCTGTTTTTCTTTATGTAGCTTAATTTAAAAATAGTTCACATGTCATAAAATTCACCTAAAAACCTTCCTGTAAAACTTGTCAAGAGTAACATTGCTCATTGTTCAGTAAGTGCCAAACGATAGCATTCTTTATTCCTAGCATCTAGTGATGCTCTGTTGTCTCACAATGACTTGCAAGTAGAGATAATGCAATCTCGTAATGTCTAAAGTCTATTAACATATTTCCCTATGCTGACTGTTTCAAATCACAAACACTGCAGTCATATTCATCAGTGTCCTGAGCATGGCTTCAACAGCCACTGCCGCTCCCAGGGCGTTCTTTTCTCCTTCTCTTTTGCTTTTTCTTCTCCAAAGCCTCCCTCCTCCATCTCCTGACAAACCAAGAGTCACACTTCACCCCACATGGCTCACATGGCTTCTGTGATAATCTTAGCCACCTCTGGAGGCCTGGAGGCACTTTGACTCAGCATATTATATCTGTCACTCACTTTCCCTGAAAAAAAAGAGTTACCAGTTTTTTTCACATACATATTTAGTATCATATCCAGAAGGAAAAGAAGGAAATTGCTGTTTCACACCATCACTCTCAAAGAACAAAATCCTTTCTGCAATCCAGGCATGATCAAAGAGAAGTTATACAAACTGTTCTCAAGGGGACACTGAACACCACTCAGGTATCTTTCCATTATCCTTTAGGTAAGAAGGCTGTCCTGGTACTCACAACCACTGTCACCAACATTTAAATAATCAAAGCTAATATCTGTCTTCTGCCTAGGACAGGCACTGTGATATGTGCGTCATAAGCATCACCTCGCTTCGTCTCTCATGCACTGCTATAAGATGGGCACCAGAGAAGCAGTGGAGAGGATAGGTTGTGAAGGTGACCTCTTAGTACGCATTAGCAAGTTTAAAGCACATTTTTGCAAACATAAATGGGGTATGCAAATGGGTAGTAAAGAACACATGGAAAGAGAAAATCGGGTCTGGAAGCAGCACAAGGTGAAATATGAGATCTGAGAACAGCACATAGACCGAGCTTCCACTACCTGTTTACTTCTGTTATCTCAGCTCCACACATGAGAATAGGGTTCCATGGTGAATGTTATATAACTGCTAAGCCAGTTCAAACCAAGCCAACTGTTACCTCTAAAACCTCTGGCCTGGTAAGTGGCATTAGTTTGCTAGGGATACCAAAGCAAAGAACCCCAGACTTGGTGCCTCTTACAACATACACTGTCTCTTGGTTTTGAAGTCCAAAGAGTAAGGTGTTAACAGGGTTAGTTCCTTCGAAGGCCTACAAGGAAAAACCTGTGCCTGGCTCCCTCCTAACCCGTGGCAGTTTGCTAGCCACCTTTGAGCTCTTCAGCTCTTAAATGACTCAACACTTACTGTCTTCATTTTCATGTGACACTCAAAAAGTTTATGTGAGTGAAGATGTCTTTATTTTATTTTTAAATGAATTTCCCTATCTCTAGTAATCTGATATAGTATAACAAATAGACCAGTGATCTAACTTGATTGCACCTGCAATCATTCTACTTCTTAAAATGTCCATGTTTTGAGGCAGTGGAGTTGGGACTTCAGTACCGAAAATTTGGGAGTCCTAATTCAATTCATAACAGAGAAGACCTCATTCAAATTTCATTTGCTGAGGTTTCAGTTACTCTCCATCAACTGTAGTCTGAAAATGTGGAAAGACAAAAAAATCAAGAAATGTATAGATGGCTGTGGCACACGCCTTTAATCCCAGCTCTCAGGAGGCAGAGGCAGGTGTGTCTCTGTGAGATTGAGGTCAACCTGGTCTACATAGCAAGTTCCAAGCCAGCAGAGGCTACAGGGAGACCCTGTCTCAAAAATCTCCCCCACAAAATAAATGTATAATTCAAGTTTTCAGATGCATGTCATTCTGCACTGCAGGATATGATCTCTCCATGTTTGCAGCCCAAGATGTGAATGAACTACGCACTACTCACTTACTAGTCACTTGTTAGCAATCTCGACTTTCCAGTCTACTGCTTTGGCATCACAGTGCTTGTATTTAATTAATCCTTTTTTTACTTAACAATGGCTCCAAGAGTAGTGACACAAGCACCTCAGATATGCTCAGGAGAAGCTTCCAAGGACTTCTTTTAGGTGTCATTTTACATCATGACAAAATGAATTGGGTGACTACAGGACAGTAAGCTACTGAGAGACCGCATTCACACAACATTTGTGGCAAAATATTTAATGAATCTTCTGTTATGGTTGCTAACCTCTTGCTTTCTCTACTTTATCAATGAAGCTGGGACATGAGTATGAATGTACAGGATAAAGCATTTTATATACAGAATATCTGTATGATTAGGTTCTATCCAGAGTTTCAAGCGTCTATTGTAGGCTTAGATAAGGAACAGGGCCTCTGTACACACACTTTGCAATATTATGTTCTCTCCTTTTCCATGACTCTCAGTGTATGCCTTATGCTAGTAACTACAGGCTACATATTGTCCTGGGAGCTTTCATACATATTTTTCACCTAATTCTCATAAAAACTGACTGTTGAAGTCCTGTCGTTATGCTTATTTTTTCAATGAATATTTTTATTGAATGTTTGTGGATTTCATACATCTTAATCATATTTCGATCCTCTCCCCATCTATACACCCCCACTTCCTGACCATGGGATGTCATGCATTAGGTCATATGTGTTAAGGCTTATCGAGTCAATTTTGTATGCCCGGATGTCCCTCTGGGTAAGTTCATCCACTGGAGCCTGTTCAGCCCTTCTTGGGTCACTCCCTTGAAGATCAGCTGTCTCTCATCCAGCAGTGATCGGATGCCAATAGTTCCTGAGCTCAGGTTGGGCCCTCCTGCCCATTTCCCGAGTTCTATGTTGGGCTTTGTGTGACTGAGTTTGCATGGGTTTTGTGCATACTGTCACCATTGCTGAAGTCTAGATGAGCAAGTTTCCATGAGTCTATAAGACTCTGTGTCCTTATGGTCAGGCACCACCCCTAGCTGTTACAATATGTCCTCCCCTTCTTACACAACGGTCCCTGAGTGTGTGAGGTTTGATATAGGAGTCCTATCTAAGGACATGCATTCTGCATGTCTACACTTTGGCCAGTTGTGTCCTTCTGGGTGCATCACCTTATGTTACATGAGGAAGCTTCATTGGTGAGAGTTGAAAGATGCATTAGTATTCTCTCTACCCCCTGTTCCACTATGTTCCATAAGCCTTAGGGGTAGAGGTTCCATTTTAGATGTGTCACTTAGGTTTGGGCATCTCACAGACACTTACTTTCTGTGACAATTTATGGAACTCTGCAACAGTCTCCATTTGCTGTAAAAGAAGTTTCTTTGATGAGTGGTGACTAGCATACTTGTCTGTAAATCTAAGGATCCATACTTAGCACATAGTAAGAAATTACATTTGCCTAGAGATGTGACTGACATAGGGTTTTCACTACAACCTATGACCTCTCCAACCACATGTATTTGGCTATTTTACATTGCCACACATGAGTTCTCTCCCACTGAGCAGGGGGCTTCAAGTCCAATTAGATAGCTGTTCATTACCTGCAAGATAAAAGTGCTACTACTGCATTGATAGAGTTAGTTATGGTTAAAGAAATTGAGGCACATATGTGTACATTTTACATTGCTGTCTCCCTCTCCCCATGGTCCCTTTCTTTAAAGACTATTCCTACACCTTACGTGGAAAAGAGAAGCTAGACAACAGGATTCCACCCTGCCCCATCTTCCGTCTCTGCTCTTACCACAGAGGGAGCTTCTTGATTCACCTTGTTGTGAGTCATATTCATAGATTTACCTTGCTTCTTCTTCAACATTAAGAAACAATAATAAGGGCCATAAAATAAATGCAGGTATGTGTGATATTGCTCGCCAGTTTGAAAGGATCTAAGATCACCTAGGGCTCAAGTCATGGGGCATGCCTGATAAGGATTATCTAAATTAAGTTAATGTATTAGTTACTTTTCTGTTGCTGAGATAAAAATACCATGGCCTCGGTATTTCTTATAGCAGAAAGAGTTTATTTGGCTTATAGTTCTAGAGGGTGAGTCCGTAACGGTGGGAAGGCATGATGGCAGAAGCGGCCAGAGCAGAAAAGAAAGCACTCAATTTTTCAAAAAGGCACAGGAAATAGAACACAACTGGAAATTCATTCAGCAAGATTTACAAACTCTCAAAGTACAACCCCAGTGACATGCTTTCTCCAGCATGGCCACATTTCCTAAAGATTTCATGTTCCTCCCCAAACAGTGCCATAGACTAGGAACCAAGTGGAGCCTATGGGGCGGGGGGGGGGGGGGTAGTCTCATTCAACCCTCCACATTTAGCCTATGAGTGACGGATTATCTAATTAGGTCAATTGAAGCTGGGAGACCTAGACTTAATCTGGGAAGCACCATTCCATGGCTTGAGATCCTAGCCTGAATAACAAAGAAAACACAAGCTGAGCATCAGCATTCCTTGCTCTCTACTTCCTGCCTGAGGACACAAAGTGACCAGCCACCTAAAGATCCTGGAATGATGACAGCCCTGCGGTGATGGACTCTATCCATGAAATACGAACCAAAATAAATCCTGTCTCCCTTAAGTTGCTTTTCTCAGGGTATTTTATCACAGCAGCAGGACACATAATAAAGACATCACGTGAGGAATAAGAGAACACTATGACAAGAATGTTGTGAGGAAGCCAGTGACACTACAGTAAGTTAGAAAGGAGGATAAAGAGCAAACAGCAGAAGGGCTCACACCACAGTGTTAAGAAAATCTATTTTGCACTCACTAAAGTGGGAAGCCATTGCAGGGAACAGGGCCAGTTGACATGAAACCCAAAAATCCATAACATGCTGGTGATGGTTATAATAGCATTTGAGCCTGCGGCTGGGAGAACACAGAGGAGAGAACTCTGTAGGTGAAGCCAGGAAAGACTTATCGAAAAATCCACCCTGCCTGATGAACAGATGGTGAGCTCAGGTATCTCTCAAAGATATCATGTGTTTCCGGAGGCCCTCTCCCTCTTCACAATAAGAGGCTACGATTTCCTTGAATAAATTAATCGTAAACCAGCTTCCTTAAGTTGTAGATTTCGATTTTTATTTGTTTCATGCATTAAAAAAAGGAACGAACTCAGTCACGGTAAGAATATGGAAGTATTATCTCAAACAGAGTTGGGTAAACAATTAATAAAATTGTAAGCAAGCTGGGTTCAGAGCCCAGAAATCAGCCACATTCCAACAAACAAGGGAATCTGAGGGGGAAAGGACGGCAATAAGGAGCCAGAAGAAGAAGAGGAGCGGAGGGAAGAACAGCCAGGATGGGTGACAGGACCCAGCACTGGCTGAGTCCTAGACACGGATTGTTAGTCCCTTGTGGTAATCACCAGTTCTGGCTGGAGAATAAATCCACTCAGTTTAACAGGGAGAAGGACTAGTTCTTGGGATAACCAAGGAATTTGTCAGTGGTAGGTGATATGACACATTGCATAAAAGAAAGCAGGAGCTGTGTTCGTTCCTCATAGTGTCTAGTAGAAAGTAGATATCAGTTCCCTCTCTTCTAACCCTCCATGCTTCAGATTCCTAGGTTCAGATAGGAAGGAGAGCCAAAAGGGACTTCCTGGCAAGCCTGTTTTTTTGCTTCTCCCCTGCAACTCACCAGCCCACTTTGGAGACAAACACTATAGTTTTCATTTCTGTCTGACCTCAGCTGCTCTCTTGGAAGGGGGCTGAGATCGGACACACGGTTTAGGACCAGGGCTGTGACAGTGAGGCAGCCTTGATCTTCTCCTAAAGCTACTGGAAAAGAGAAAAGCCCCCTCAAAGTATTGCTCCCTAGCTCTCCATATTGGCTTGGACATTAACTATAATTACAAACTCTTGGCTGGCTGAAGAACCCTCAGCGGCTTTGTGATGAACACTGATGGGCAGTAGAAGCCATATAGCCATTCTTGCATTCACTAGTTAAATGACTACCGGTCACACTCCCAGTTCTAAATCTGGCACCTTTGGCAATATCATCACCAATAAATGTCATGTCTCTAATGGTGTTTTCCCTGTGGAAATCAACCTTCTCTCATTCCTCAAACTTCACACCTGCCATAATTCCTACAAATAGTCAAATCTTTTTCACTACATTCAAATAAAGATCTAAGCCAGTTAAACAGCTAGGAAAAGAAGAAGAAGAAGAAGAAGAAGTTATAGCCAATAAGTCACCATGGAAACCAAATCCGAAGGGAATCCACTTCCGTTCTCCCTTCCTTTGACAACCTGAGGTCTCAGATGCACTGGAGTGTCATAAAGAGAAATAGCAAGATATGGCCAACTGTCAATCAGCCTGGAGACATATACACAGAGAGACACTCATCTATCAGTGTGTCAATTTCTCTAAGGCCAAGTAAACCAGACAAAGCAATCACCTCTCCTCACCCTCACATTTCCATTAATTCAGACAGAGTCAGGCAATTAAAACTAAACTGAACCTTTACACTCAAATAATACATAGCTGTAAGTTTCACATGGAAAATTAGCAAACCAAATTTTATTACTTGGTTCATTATAATGTTCACACCCATCAACTTAGATTTCAGGGGTTTATACAATGTGTAAAAACTCCAAAGGGCCCAGTTCTGTAGATACTCTGGGGTGATAAACCTGATAACATTTAAGACATGGTCTACCGTATACCCTGTACCCTGGAATGTACATCCAATGCTCTCTTCAGTCTAAAAACTACTCTTTCCCATGACTCCCTCAGGTACTAAAAGACAGTATTGGGAATTTTCTCCACATTTTAGATTCTATAAAATAAATATGCTAAAGTTTTCACTTACATAAAATCTTGTCTATGGCTGTACTGTGTGTGCTGCCAGAACATCACACTGAAAAACCAGTGAATAAGGACTGATGTGAATTTCCTTCTTACATAGTGTCTTATGAAACAGATGCCCCCATTAATACAAAATGATGAGGGCTGGAGAGATTGCTCAGTGGTTAAAGACAGGTACTGATCTTGAAGAGGACTCGTTCATTTCCTACATCAACAGCAGGTGGCTCACGTTTGCCTGTAACTCCAGTTCCAGGGACTATAACAAACTCTAGTATCCATGGCATCTGCATTCACATACACAGACAAACACATACACATAAATAAAAACTGAAAATATACTAAAGGATGAGCCAACACCTCTCCATCAGCTACTTTATGGGTCCAAACTACCTAACATAGATTCTTACATGGGAAACTGAAAACATTTATCTTAATAATATATTTAGTTTCAACATGACATTTGCACTTTGAAGCCAAATAAGACAGATTTGGGGTTATTTCTACATTTACTAGACAAGGTCTAAACTATTAATGCTATCTATATGAACTATTTTATGGATCCTTTTACTGGTCTTCTTGGGACAAACAAGATCACACTCCCAAGGTAAAACTGTTGAAATGTCTTGCTATGTGGGTATGATTACTTGTCAGAAATAAAGTTACAACAGAAAATTTAAGCACAGTTCTGGGGCTTTTTAATCACAGTAGACAGAGTATCAGGTCCTGAAGTGTTTAAGGCAGGAGTCACCTTGAGCTTTTCTCTGTGAGATCTGTCTGTACTGGTTTCTACTATAGTCATAAAATACTTAATGCTAGGTACTTTTTAAAAAAAGAGCTTTGGACTGGGTGTGGTGGCACATGCTTTAATCTCAGCGCTCAGGAGGCAAAGGAAAGTGGATATTTGTGAGTTCAAGGCCAGCCTGGCCTACATACTGAGTTTCAGGCCATCTGGGGTCAGCTGAAGTTCTAACAAGCATGATGCTGGCTCTAGTGAGAGCCTTTGTCTCCACAGCATCATGGTGGAATCATAGATATCTACCTATCTGTCTGTCTGTCTGTCTGTCTATCTATCATCTATTTATCTACATATGTTAATCTCTCTTCCTTGTATAAAGCCATGAAGAATTAATCATGGAGTTCTACTTAGAGGGCTATAGCTAATCCTAATCACCTCCCAAAGACCTCAACTCTGAACAACATAGATTTAAGTTTCAACCCTTTTAATACCTTATAACAAGGAATGGACTTCAAATGGAGTTCTTCTTGTAAACCACAGCACCCTCTTATTTCATATAACTTGATTATATGTGTCAATAAATCCAGGAAACTGACAAGGAAATCAAAATTAGGAAACATTTTTTTATAAGCTGCCTTTCCATAGATAAGCTAGTATCTCTGACTGAACAGAGACTCAAATGCAATAGTAGGTGGTGTAGGCTTGGATGCTCCAGCTTTGATCTCTACTAATCTACAAAAACTTATAGAACAAGTGTTCCTTCAAGAACTGCCAGGATGGCTGTTGATACGGCTCACTGGGAAAGGTCTGCCACCAAGCCTGACAGCCTGAATTCAATCCCCAAGGTCCATATGATGGAAGAGAAAACAAGCTCCTGCAAGTTGTCCTCTGACCTCCACACAAAAACTGTGATGTGCACACACAAATAAATAAATAAGTAAATAAATAAATAATAAGTGTAACAAGATTTTTTAAAAGACAACCATCAGGGAAGTTCAGCCCAGTATCACCACCCACTTAAATACCAAAGCTTTAGGCACCTCTCCTGACCAGTCAAAGCTCCTTTTCTAGTTAATTGTGGAACATTTTGTGACATCAAAACCATCTGCTTTCTTTCTCTATTAATATTCAGCAGATTCTGAACTCATGAGATTTGAGTTCCAGTCTTGACATTATTATTTACACTTCATGCTTTCTGAGGTAGTCTGGATTGCCTACCTTGACTTCTGTTACATCATTTGTACTAACATTTAGGTCTACTCAAGAGTCCTTTATGTGACATTTGGTCTCTCTTCTCAATAAATCTACAAAAATCTGTGTTTGAATTGTGTATATATTTGAGGGTATAGAAAAGATGCCTAAATTTGATGAGTTATTAATTTCTTTGCTATGTGATTTTTAGAATTCAGTCCAAGTTCTAAGATTCTACAAACTATACTGTTGAGGGACACTTCAATATGCTAACAGAATACACATATTTATCCATCATTCTTTCTGTTTTATCTTGGCTTACCTAAAGCTCAAGGGACATTTTATAACATAGTGGTCATAGATTATCAAAATCAAAGCTCACTCACTTTTCCCATGGCCTGTCTTCACAACTGCTGCCTCCTGAGCTACAACCTAATTGCATAATCCCAAGGTTCTTCAGTAACCATATTCCAATGCCTTTTGATCTTCCTCTACCACATATGCTCATAGGGAAGGCAGAGAGAGCAATCTGTACAGACTAGGAAGATATCAGGGGGAAAATCTCAACAAAACTGGGCAGCAAAGGTCAGGAACAAATGAATATGATAAGAACAAAGGTAAATGGTCAGATCATACAGCAAGGAATTGAAGGCAGATATGAATTCAAGATTTAAGATGGATTGTGGCAAGTAGCAGAGATTAGAAACATGTTAGGTGACAAATGACTGCATTTTGTGTTTATGTCACTCACTGAACAATGAACACAATTTGCAATCTCCACTGCACCTACCAATGGTAGCATATTGAATACTGGATTTTGCCTGTCATTGCACTAAGCTTTCTATGTATCATTTCACTTCTTCTTTAAGTAGGGATTGTGACCATTATCTCCACTTCAGACTAAGCTCTGAGAAGGCAAATGATTTGCTCAAGGACTCTAGTTCATAATTCAGTCAGGTTCAAATGCAATGCCCACCTCTCAAATTTGTTTAAAGGATGAATCTGACAAATATTTTGGTTTCCTAAGGCTGCCATCACAATTTACCACTAAACAACAGACATTTATTCTTCTAGTTCTAGAGGCTAAACAGCCCCACATCAGTGTGTTGGCAGGGCTGTTCAGATTCCTACCAAAGGGGCCAGAGTCTTTACCTCTTCCCAGCTTCTGGCCTCTCCCAGCATCCTTGGGCTTCCTTAACTTACAAAAGCATCAATCAGATCTTGTTTATCATCTTCCAGTGTATCCTTCCGCATCTGTGTGTCCTTTCCTCATAAAGACACTAGCTTATCGATTCAGGGCCTGACCTAATCCAGCAAGATCTCATCTTAAATGAACTAATTACATCTTCAAAAGCTCTGTTTCCATTTGAGATCACTTTCTGAGGTTTGAAATAGACATAAATTTTTGAGTCAGATACTCTTCAAGTCAGTGCCATATATTATGAATAGCTCCATATATTGTGCATCATTTATAACTGTAATGGAACATTCATAATTATAACTATTAGGGATGGATTGTTTACAGGCCATGGAGGAACACTGCATACTGGCTTGCTCCTCTGACCTGCGCTTATCTTGATTTCTTCTATAATACAGGACCACCTGCCCAGGGGTGGCACCAACTTGTCACTCAACAAACAAGAAAATGCCCCACAGACATGGCCACAGGCCCATTCAATGAAGGAAATTTCCCATTTGAGGCTCCCTCAATCCAAGTATGTCAAGTTGACAACTAAAGCTATCCAGCACAGCAACATATGTCATTCTGAATTGTATTAGTAGGAAATCGGTAACAGTACAAAGAATTTTGTAGCACTCACATCTCCATAGTGTATTATGTTGTGAACTTATCTCTAATTAGTATGTACAATGCTAAGCTCTCCAGGAAATAGCTTTCTGGGTTGGGTCTGGGCGAAGCCAGTATGTTGACATTCACTTCAACTTCAAAGTCCTGAGAAAACTTTCAAGGCCAAGATTGCAAGGTTAATGCTGCACTTGATTTACTCCAAAGAGAGATTTCCATCTTTAATAAAAAATAAATAAAGGCACATATGGGTCTAAGACGAAAAAAAGACAACAGATAAGTCTGATCAGTTGTGGCTTTTGATTCAGATCAAAGCTAGATAACACTAATAAATGTGAGAGTCCTTCCCTTGCAACCCTTTAGTACTGAACCTGCTCAAAATAACTGGGCTGCATGATGTTTGTGCTGATGTTTACTGCGACATCAGGACACATGTTTAGAGGACATGGAAAAAGTAACAACCTTCTTTTGAAGAGAGACGAAGAAAGAATTCGTTCCTGAAATACATTATTAAGTGGAAAATAACTACTGCTTTCCTTGCCTCTCCCTATCACCCTCTTGTCTTTCAAAGTCAACCTCTGTTCCTTAAAGATCACATATCTTCTCTGTGATGGCTGGGAGACTTGATATATTGTTAAATAGGTGAGCAGAATCCTGACCCTTAGCCCATGCCCTCCAGTCCATTCAGAGCCAGCAGAGACAGCAATGACCTCATGTGACAAGACCTGGTTTGGCTAGAACAACTTTTATTGTAAAATGCTGAGGAATGGCCTAACATCTCAAACTCTCAGTAAAAGTTACCTACCATCTATATCATTTTACAGATTGTGAAATAAAAGGTCAGACACACACACACATACACACACACACACACACACACACATACACACACACAAAAAGTACAGAAAGTCTAAACACTCTAAAGAAGGCTTTTAAGTCAGTCTGGCATATATAATCAATATTCATGAATATTTTAGTACAATTAGTGCCCAACAAAGAATAATTTCATATTTTATCCTTAAATTTTAATGAATACATTAGATGTAAACAGTGAAACAGAAAATACTGAGTATCTCCTTTATCAAAACTTACATACTGATGCTGTAAAGATGACTCAGAGGTTAAGAACACTTACTGTTCTTCTAGAAGCCCTGATTTCATTTCCCAGTGCCATGTCAGGCAACTCACAATTACCTGTAACTCCAGTAACAGAAGATTTGACACCCTCATCTGGCCTCCATGTGTATTATACTCATGGCTTATCAGTTACTCCCTGTTGCCATAAGACACTACGACCAAAGCAACCTACAGAAGGAAGAGTTTATTTAACATACAGTTCTAGGGCTAGGGGTCCGTAATGGAAGGAGAGACATGTTGGAAGGAGGTGACTGGAGTTGAAAAACAAGCAATCACATTTTCAAGCAAGCACTGGAGACAGAGAGCTACTGGAAATCCAGCAAAGCTATAAAATTCTCAAAGCCCACCCTCAGTGACATGCTTCTACCAGTAAGGCCACACCTCCTATAGGTTCCACGAACCACCCCAAACAGTACCACAAACTGGGGACAAAATGTCCAAGTACTTGGAGACTATGGGACAGTCATTCAAACCACCACACATGAGATGCACAGACATAGACTAGGGTATATGCACATACAAATATGTACACACATAAATCTTTTTAAAGGACTCAGATGGGTATTTAAAAGGGCGGATGTAGCAATGGCCAAATAGAGTCCCCAAAGCATTTAGAGCATGTGCTGGAATCAACAGATTCCAGTCCTTAGAAGTTCCAAATAAATCAGACTTTTGTGTATAGATGTTTGCTTTTATAAATACCATGATGCCTTAAAATATGTTATGTGTGCTGGTTGAATAACCAGAAAACCTACCAGTAGTACTAAAAAAGTCAGTGGAATTGATGTGATTGTTTATCACATCCTTTGTGTATACAGATTTAAAACACTGCAGCTCAGAGGTTTGATGCAATTCAATAGCAATTACATTCTATATAAGTCTAAGGTGTTAGGATGCTCAGTGAAGAACTAAGGAAATGCAGGCTATAAAGAGGATGAGAGACAAGGTGTCATGAGAGGAACATGGTTGAACAGGGTATGGATAGGAAAAAGAACTAGACTGATCTAGTTATCCCTAGAAGCTAAGACTTATTGATCCAAAGGCCAAGGGAAGGTGATAGTAAATAAAGGGAATGGCAAACTCTGAACGTGGGGCACAAAAGTAAAAGGCAGGAGCTGGAGAGATGACTGTCAGGAAAGCACTTGGCTTGAAAGATGAACACATGAGTTTAGTCCCTAGAATTCATGTTTAAAAATCCAGGCTTGGTGGTACTTGCTTATAATCCCAGTGCTGGGAAAGCAAAGACAGTCAGATTTTTGGGACTTTGACTATCTGGACTAAGTTACTTGATGAATTCCAGGTTAGTAAGAGACTCTGTCTTAAAAAAAAAAAAAAAAAAGAGGGTAGATGATAGATGATGACTAAGAAATGACAGTTGACCTCTGGCCTCCATACAGACTCAGACATGTACACACAGCTGCCTGTTCATGAACATACATGTACATGCACACACAGAAGACAAGACATGGTATCCAGGAAGATTCTCTTACATTTTGGAGTAGACCTGTAAGTGTTCTCTAGATATATCCCATGTCTTGGCAATCCAGATGAGGATGCCTGAAAAGTCCAAAGATCTTGGGTCTTCTGTAAGAACAACCAGTGCTCTTAACCACTGAGTCAACTCTCCATCCCCCACATTACTTTTTAAAGGAGTATTGTTTAATAGTCATTTGATTCTCATAATCTCCCAATATAATCTAAAGAAATTAAGTTTTCTTAGACATTGTATCAAGCTCAGTGTGCATCACACACTTTTAGTTGTAATGGTATTGGGAATCAAGCCCAGGGATTTTTAAATACTAGGCAAAGTACTCTACCATTTGATCTACCTCAACTTATTATTTTTATTTTGCTTTTTAGAGCTGTTTTTAGAAATTTTAAAAAATCTTAAATCTGTACATATGTGTATTTGCCCACTTGTTTATATATGTATACCTCATTCATGCAGGCACCCATAGAGGCCAGAAGAGCATGTCAACCACCATGGAATTAGAGACAAAGGTGGTGGTAAGCCCTCTAATGTGGGTGCTGGGAACTGAACCTGGATCCTCTGCAATACCATCAAGTGTTCTTAACTACTGAATCATCTCTCCTCTCCAGTCCTAAAGTTTTCTTTGTGTGGGGGATGGGGGGGTGGGTGTGCGGGGGGGGTGTTTAAGACAGAGTTTCACTATGTAGCCCTGGTTGACATGGACTCACTGCGTACAACAGCCTAGCCTTGAAACTACAAGGATTGACCTCCTTCTGCATCCCAAGTGCTGGGATTACAGGCATGAACGCTGTGACCTGCTTTAGAATCATTGTTTTAAGGAGAGAGATATATGGAAATGTTCAGTTCCCCCACTTTGGAAGATGGTACAAATCATACTTATGAAAACATGTAACCATGGACACATATTCATTTTATAATAATAAAGGAAACAATTAAGTATTCTGGCTAGCAAAAGTCACCTCGTGGGAAACAGTTGTAGTTTAGAAGAGCCTAGAAGATATAATTGCAGGATTATTTACAGAACACCACATGACACTGCTTTCTGATTTCATATCATAGCACCATGATTGAAGGCTTCAGTGTCAGAGTCAAATTTAGATCTCCCACTTAGAGACTGTGGCAATCAAAGTCCTCCGTTGCTGTATCACAGCGTGTTTGAAATTTGCCAGTGAAATGGCAAATGAAGAAGTAAAGTTCTACTTTCCTCATTCCTTCTCAAGGAAGTTAACATTTTTCCTACGTCAATATTTCTGAAATAAATGGTATTTTGTACAAACTATTTTACATTTTTCTGACATGATTTGTGTGTGTGCATGTTCAGATATGCACAGCTGTGTGAACGCATATATGTGTATCTGAGTGTGCGTGTGTGTGTGGAGGCCAGAGGTATCATTCTTCAGATGTCAGCTACCTTATTTTTTAATATAGTTTACTGAATTTTTTATTTTTATATAATACATCTCAATTATACTTAGCTCCCCCTTCCTTATCTGCACTCTCCCCGGCATTGCCCAGTCACAGGACTTCAGGACTTCAGGCATTTTGTCATATATGTTAAGGCCTGTCAAGTCAAGTTTGGGTACCCAGATGTCCTTCTGTGTGAGTTCATCCACTGCAACCTGTTCTAGCATCACTTCCTTAAAGAAGATCAACTCGCCCTAATCCAGCAGTGTTTAGCTGCCAGTAGTTCCTCGCCAAAGCTGAGACATTCTGTCCATTTCCCCAGTTCTACGGGTTTTTGTCTGATTGAGTTTGTATGGGTCTTGTGTATGCTATCACCATTGCTGTTAAGTTTATATGAACAAGGTCCCAGGAACCTGCAAGACTCTTGTTTCCTTATGATCATGCACCAACCTTGGCTCTTACAATATTTCTGCCTCCTCTTTCTCAGTGGTTCCTGAGCCCTGGATGGGTAAAGTCTAATGTAGGAGTGCTATCGAGGGACACATACTCTGCAGTCTCTTTGGCCACTTATGGCCTTTGGTATTTATCATCCTCTGTTGCATGAGGAAATTTCACTGACCAGAGTTGAGAGATGCATTACTATTCTCTTGACCCCTTGTTTCACTATGTAGAAGTTCCACTGTAGATGTGTTACTTAGGGTTGGGCATCTCACGGACACTTATTCTTTTTGTGTGACCAGTGTGGAACTCTGTAACAGTCTCCATTTCTTGCAAAAGAAGCTTCTTTGAGGAATGGTGACTGGCACACTTGTCTGAAATATAAGGATCCATACTTAGCATATAGTAAGAAATTACATTTGTCTAGGGATATGACAGACTTAGAGTTTTTTCTAAGCTCTACCTTATTTCTGACACAGGGTCTCTCACAGTCCTGAAGGTAGAAGATTCAGCTAGGTTGCCTTTCTAGCAATCCCCAGTTTGTACTTCTCTAATACTGAGATTACAGGCTGGCAAAAAAAGGAAGAAAAGGTAACATATGCTTTGAAACCCCGTTTCTGCCACCATCAACCTACCTTAGGTTTATTCTGCTTATGAATGGAATTCAGTCCCCTGCATATTTTCTAAGTTACAAGATCAGTGAGTAAGGGTACAGAAAATTCTAACTCTATAGGCCAGTATATATAATATAATATATATAATATAATATATAATTGAATTTGTCAGGGGCAATTAGAGAAGGAAGGGGTGGAGGAGGGGTTAGGGTATCTAAATATGATCAAATTATACTGTATGAAAATCACAAGACTTCAATTAAAAATGGTTTGGGTCCATAAGGCAATAAAAATAACCAAATATCATTAAAGACTGGCATTTATTAAAAAATAAATAAGATGGATGGTTCTTGAGAAATGACATCCAAGATTGACCTCTGCCATCCTATGCACAGACATATATACATGTGACCCCTCACACATGGACACCTGGACAAATGAACACATATAGGTATTTATAAAAACCTATGTAGTACAGAAATAGAAACTGAAGAAAAAGCCCTAGAAGTTAGAAGTTAGAAGTATCACATATTTGAGGTGATTTTAATAGCAAGTCACTATCTGTTTGGAATATTGGCTACAAGATATAGAAATGGGAATTTGAAGTTTTAGACAGATTAGTTTTAAGTTTACAACTTTTGGTATTGTATGGTGATTTTACAAAATATATGGATTATCTATAAGATATGTAAGTGTAGATGCATACATGTATGTTGTTGCAGATGTAAAAAAGAATAACTAGATTCACCAGAGAATGATGTTTGAGGTATACTGTTGAATTATAAAAGTAATCACAGCATTGTAATTATAATGCAGTCCAATTTATTTACAGAGAAAATAATCTATGAATACTTTTGTGTGTAGGATTGTAAGAGAGTGTGTAAATAGTTAAGGACACTTAGGAAATGAGCATAGACTTCTTTAGAGTAATCAAAAGCTTCCTCCTTTAAAAAATAATTCCTTTATAATTTTCAAAATGTATTTTAATTGTATAACTTAAAACTTTGAAAAGTGAAGTAAAGAAAGTAGATAGTTCATTAACAAATTTGGAATAAAATGACTTGCATTTGTTAGAGTGGGTTTGTTTATTACCTCATGTCCCACAGAAAGCAAATTTGTCTTGGAATAAAACTTACTGAGTTATTCTGTGACAGGTACTAAGATCCTATTGCTAAAGTGAGGACATATTTTGGACACAAGACTTAGAGCAACAGAGCTGGAACTGACCTGGAAGATACATCTCAAGGCAAGCTGTCACAGTTTGGAGGACATTATGAAAGCTGCCAAGGTAGAACATCAATTGATAGTCTCAGTTTTAATACCTAAGAACCACAACAAAAACCAATACAACAAACTACACTGGGGAAGTAGTAGCACTTCTATCTTGGGGTTAATCATCAACTACCTAATTGGACTTAAAACCCACTCAATGGAAGGAAACTCATGTGTAGTACTGTAAATATAGCCAAATGGTCATGGTTGGAGAGGTCATAGATCTTAGAGAAAACCCCAAAGCTGTCACATCCCTATACAAATGTAATTTCTTAATATATGCTAAATATAGTAAGATCCTTATGTTTACAGACAAGTATGCAAGTCACCACTCATCAAAGAAGTTTCTGTTGCAACAGAGACAAATTACAGAGTTAAGTAATTGATCACATACAGAGTAAGTGTCTATGAGATGTCCAACTTTAAGGGACAAATCTACAACGGAACCTCTACACCTAAGGCTCATGGAACATAGTGCAGGAAAGGGTAGAGGGAATATTAATCCATCTCTCAACTCTCATTAACAAAGCTCTCTCATGCAACTGAGGGCAATGAACACAAAAGGCCACAAATGGCCAAGCATAGAGAATAAGTCTACAGAGTGTGGGCCCATGGATAGGACTTCTATATTGAACTCTACACACCCAGGTCTCGAGGACCACTGTGGGAGGTTGTATATCACCACAAAGAAAGAGAGTCTTACACTCTTCTGGGACCTTGCTCACATGAACTTCAGCAGTGGTGACAGCATACACAAGACTCAGGCAAACTCAAGCAGTATAAAAGTAGCATAGAAGTGTGGAAATGGGCAGCAAGCCCCAATCTTAGTCAAATAACTATTGACAGTTGATTACTGCTGGGTGAGGAAGAGCTGATCTTCTTTAAGGGAGTGACTCTAGATAGGCTAACTAGACCCAATTAGATGAACTTGCACTGAAGGATATATGGGTACACTAACTTGACTTGATAGAGCTTAACATGAATGACAAAATGCATGAAATCTGGCTGGGGGACATGGGATGATGCAGACAGGTGATGGGCTATAAACGTGATAAAGATGTTGTGTTTGAAATATACAAAAAAAATCAATAAAAAATTAAATAGAATTTTTAAACATAGGAAAAGAGTGAACATAATATTTTGATGATAATGGAATTTTTATTCTAAAATTAGTATTTTCTAGTCATAGCCATTGAATATCACACTATCTAATATTCAATATGTGTAGTTATGTGTATAAATGTATAAAAGTAGGCATGACAAAAATTCTTTTTAATAGAACAAATAATGTTGATAAAATATTGAACCTATATATGGCAATTATGTCATAGTTTAAAATAATCCACATCTCTCTGTGGCTTTTAAGGATATTTAGTGACTCCACAGTGAAAGCAGAAATTTTATCCACTGCATTTTAACAATGTTATTAAAGTATAAAGTTCATACAGTAATATGCACATATCTGAAGCAAAGTGAGCTTGAAATATGTCTACATCTCTCAAAATAGCCCAATAATTAATATAATAAACATATAAACAAGCACACTAATGCTGTCTCCTTGTAATACTTCTTCCTTCAATAAACCGATCTGTTTCCTGTGGGTCAGTTTGAATTTTCTAGAAGCACACATAAATGGAATCATACATATGCATTCCTTTCTCTAATTTCTTTTGTTCTTCACAGTTATAGTGAAATTAATCCACTCTAGTTAGATTAGCAGTTTATGTCCCAAATCCTGTACCTGAATATGTACATGCAATTGGATAGTGAACAATTTGTTGAGAAGATTGTCTTTTTCCCATTAAGTCCCATTTGTTCATTTGTTAAAAATTAAAGCTGCATTTCTAAACTCTCTATTCATATCAAATAATGTCAGTGTCAGCTCTTTGGCTAATACCATACTGTCTATTCAGAGGGTTTTCCTTTTCTTATAGACTTTAGAATTAGTTTCTTAATAGCTACAAAATCATTTTCTGAGATTATGATTGGGATCATGTTGAATCGTCTGCTAAAGTTTAGAAGACCTGAGTTCTTAATAACATTGACCCTTAACACCCATGGACACACACACACACACACACACACACACACACACACACACATTTAATCTTCATCTTGGGTTTGGAATCACCTATGAAACAAATTTTATTGATATATCTAACCGTGTTTACAGAGGAGTATACCTAAGGAAGGACAACCCACTCTCCAAATTAAATGTGGGCAGTACCATTTCATGGGATGTGTTCCCAGACTTAATAGAAAAACAAATAACAGAAATAAAGTGAGCACCAATTTTCATCTCTCTGTTCCATGGCCATCGATATAACATGAAGTCCCCACATTCCTGTAGCATTATCATCCCATGTCCCCCAGCCAGATTTCATGCATTTTGTCATTCATGTTAAGCTCTATCAAGTTAGTGTACCCATGTATCCTTCAGTGCAAGTTCATCTAATGGGGTTTAGTTAGCCTATCTAATGTCACTCCCTTAAAGAAGATCAGCTCTTCCTCACCCAGCAGTAATCAACTGTCAATAGTTATTTGACTAAGATTGGGGCTTGCTGTCCATTTCCACACTGCTATGCTAGGTTTTATACCGTTTGAGTTTGCCTGAGTCTTGTGCATGCTGTCACCATTGCTGGACGTTCATATGAGCAAGGTCCCAGGAGCCTGTAAGACTTTCTATGTGGTGATGTACAACTTCCCATATATCTTACAATCGAGTATTTTGTCTCAGCGTTAAGAAACACACACACATATATGTGGTCTCTCAATATGTGTGTGTATGTTTATAATGACCACATTTTTATCACATTGAGCATTTTGTTAATAAAGTTGGCCTTGACAGCCATATTCTCCTCATCCGTGGGTTGAACCGAGCATGAATCAGAATTACATAATTGAATCTTACTAAACATGTACTGGAATTTTTACCTCTTGCTAGTATTTCCTAAACACTATAGTATAACTACCTTGTGCTTAAGAGAGATCTCAAAAGATGGCTGGTGTCTAGAAGCCAGTTGATAACTTAAAATTGACAAGCATGCTTGTTAAAGAGCTTCAATGGAAGGGTTTATTTCATCTTCTTTATCATTAGTCACTAACCCACAAAGGCTTGAATGAGTTGGACAGCTGTTTCCCAGATAATTTGTTAGAGTTTCAGGCTTTGTCTCTTCTGGACTAATGCTATGTCTCTAACTCTTGTTGTCATGACTTAGACCTGGGTCAGTATTTCCAGAACTCCACAAAATATATGACAAAATATTCCGCTATATGATAAGACTCTTTTAAAAGGAAAGACAAGAAAACACCTTCAGAGCATAATAATGACCCTCGTAATATTATTCAGCAGTGGACACTTCACTTGTATATAAAGAAGCTGAGATTCTAGTATCTGAGAAGTTCTCCAATCCACCACATCCATCTAACATCCATTACTCCACTGGTACTATTTACTTTGAAGCTGAAAACTGAACCAAAATGGTTTGGGGTCCCTAGAGTGTTCTGACTAAATGGTAAATTGGCCATGACAATTTTCTAAAACAAGAGGT
The DNA here is from genome assembly GCA_035773235.1 of Eospalax fontanierii. Classification (NCBI taxonomy): domain Eukaryota; kingdom Metazoa; phylum Chordata; class Mammalia; order Rodentia; family Spalacidae; genus Eospalax; species Eospalax fontanierii. The sequence continues at coordinate 77,585,430 of CM069526.1, forward strand.
CAAGCCCCACTAGAGAGCTATGAAATTAGTTTAGCAGGTCATGATGTGTATGCTGGTATGTGTGTTTGTGTGGATGTGTGTGTGCTGCGTGTATGGTTCTGTGTGCTCAAAGAAAAAGAATACAGAAAAATATAGCAGAGTATATTACATGCAGTAAAAATTCATTATTTGTGAAATATTTTAGCTGTACTCTTTTTAAAAACATTACTTAAATTATTCTTTGACAACTTCATATATGTATAAAGTGAATTTTTATTTCTGTAATCCTCAGCCTCTCTTGTCTGTCTCCAACTCTTATTAATGCCTCATCTTCCCTATAATTCCCTTTCAAATATTTTTTAAGACCCATTGAGTTTCACCAGGATCATCAGTATGACTGTGGGTTTAGATCATCCATAATAGCCTGGTGGGTTCCTCAGTGGACAAACAACTGATATCAATGCCTTCATCTCCTCCTGAATTATCAGTGGCCACTAGTTCAGCAGAGAAGTGTAGGGCCCTCCGAGATTCTCCATGGTCTGTAACCAACTCTTGATAGGCTCAGTCTTGTGTGGACCTATTGCATATAAACAGAACTGTTGTGAAGTCCTAAGTGCATCGATTGTGCCATACCTAGAAGACACAGAGCCCTACTACCTCCCTCGTTTCCATGGTGATCCTTGAGTTGTAGAGGGACTAGTATAAATATCTTCTTTAGAGCTGAGCACTCAATCGTCATTTATTCTCAGCATCTTGAGCAGCCATGAGTTTCTGCATTCACCACCAACTGTTGCAAAGGAAGGCTTTTTTGATTGAGTCTGGGCATAATATTCTTGAATGGGTATAAATATAAATATTTAGAAGGCAGCTTGGTGCCTTGACAATTTACTTAAACAACAATATTAAGTTCCACTCAAGATCCTAAGCTATCCTTGGCCATGAATTTTCTCTTGGACTTACAGTACTAGTTAGTAATTTTCTCTTGGGAAGCAGGCATCAAGGTCAATCAGGGATTGGTTGATTATTCCAATAACAGTCACACTATTATTTGCAAAACCTTAGATTAAACACTGTATCAGACTGATAGAGCTATGAGGTTCCTTTTCTTTACTGTCTGATAAATGGAGAAATCAAGAGAGAGAAGCATGTGTTCTAAAAGCATTTACCATGGTTTGGGGAACGAGTTGAGAAAGCAACCTGTAACAGGGAATTTTAACACATTTTAAAATACTTTTTTTTAATTAGAATATGTTTTAGAAATTAGAAGTTATTTTAGAAATTGGAACTCAGATTATCCCATTTATATCTCATTTTGCTGAAGAAATTGAATGACTTTCTGAAAACTATGCAGCTCATAAGACAGGAGATAAAAGTATCTTCTGATAGATGATTCTGTCTTTTGATAGATTCCAAGTCTAACCTTTCTGTTGTACTGTGCTGCCCTAGCTGTAGCTAGCTACAAGAAGATACCAAGGAAAAAAGCAAGGCCACAGGGAAGACACTCAAAGTAGATAAATTAAATCCCAGATAAAAAGTTTAAATAACCTGATGATTTTATGTAGGGCTGCATTAGGTGAGAAATATGTTTTTAGTTCTTAAATCCTGAAAGGGGAAGGGGATCAGAATTATATCATGTGTAGACTAGAAGAGATCTTAGAAGACACATGCCCTGATTCAGTCCTTGAAAACTGAACTCCAGAGACAAGAGACTTCCTAAGAACCACACACCTGTTGGGGTGAAGAGAAAGGAATCAAATTTTAGTGGGCTAATTTTCAGGATACAGTTTTTTTCCTTGGTATCATTCTCTCTCTCCTCTATAAATATGAACTTAAAACAAAAAACAATACAACATCATAAGGCCTCAAATGTACAATAGCCAATAATGAAAGAATTCATGAAAGCCACTAAGCAATGGACAGGAAGGATTATTGGAGATATAAATGCCACTCTATGCCACACAAACATTCACAGAAGTCACCAACCATCTCTTAAGATTAGCTCATTCTCCAGCATATCCTGACCAAATAGTGTGCTCCTGGGAAAACCGGACCACTTGAATATTTGGTGCAAAACTATGTTTATAAACTTTGAATAATTTTCTGCCTTAATAAGATTTTACTTTTGAGTTATTGGATACTCATTAATCCGGGTCAGAAAAATGCATATTCTAGAGGTCTTATGAAATTAAAAGAGTTTTCAGTCTTATTCCAGATGATACAAATGACAAATCTTGGAAGGGAATGTTATTATTAGCTGTTTTGTAGGGAGGGTACAAATGGAAGTGCTGGTGAACTGGACATCTCAGCTTCTCTGTGATATTCAACTACATGAGCTGTGGTAACTTTCATGCTTTCATGAATCCACACCTAGCCTGGAGATCAATGCAAGCCAGCTTGCTTAACAGCCTTTGTACAGCCCATCAAACAGAGCCCCTGGCAAGCAGGAACCTGAAGAGCAAGCTAATGGAGCCATCATTCATCAAAATGCCTATGTTCAGAACAGTAAACCCACATATGCACAGTCGTCCACTTCCAGTAAACTTTGAGAAATCAATTTACAGTGAGAGTTAAAAAAAAAAAAAGTTGCAGAGTTGCTCAGCTCTGTAGAGACCTGAGCTCAACTCCCAGTTCTGACACTTTTCTAAGAATACAGTTTTGAGGCTCTGCATAGAAAAATAACTTATTCGACCTCCTCTCAATGTTTAGTTTTAAATGTCAGCTTCTCACAATTTAGAATTACCTGGGAAGAGAATCTGAATGAGGAACGATCTAGGTTAGGTTGACCTACATGTATGTGTATCTGTGTGTGAGTGAGGTGGGGAGTGACCTTGATTGCTAATTCTAGCCCATTTGGGGAGATACCATTCTCTGACACGTGGCCTTGGACTGAATAAGAATAGAGAGGGCTGAGTACTAAGCCAGGAAGCAGGCAGCTTGGGTACTCTGCTTTTCTCTCTGCTCCTGACCATGGATGTGGTATAATCAGCTGTCTCAAGCTCCTTCCTCTGTGAGGTCCCTACATGATGGACTGCAGCCTGCAACTACAAGTCAAACTCTTTCCTCCCTTTGTTACTTTTGGTCAGGGTATTTTATCACAGCAAGGGAAATGAAAGGAGAAGACTCTTCAGCTGTAAAGTGGGGATATTCATGCCCTTCTTTGCCTTGTTGGAATATTTTAAAAGCTACTGTGTGTTCACCATGTAAAATGTATGAGATACAAAATGCATTAGAAACAAGAAAACATCAACTGAAATACATTTCTCTTCTATCTTCTGGCTCAGAATACCTCAATTCTTCTACTTGAAACAATTCTCCTTCATGACTTCCTTTCTGGGAGGATCCAATATATCTATAAATGCACACATTTATATAATATATTTTGAAATTACATCTGTGTACTTTGTTTTTATGTTTGTCAATGAGTACAGAGATATGGTGTGATAATTATCTATTCTATGGGTATATTATTACAGCTTCTTCAAGCACTTCATAGAACATTTTTACCTATAAGGCTTACTGGTACCCAAATTTAAGAATCAGCAGCTCTAAGGATAACGTCACCCACTGAGGAGGAAGAACATCTGACATATCACTAAGCTGACATGCTGTGTGGTACTGATGATGCTAGCCATCTGTTTCTTTTTCTTTCACTGCCAGAGTATCATAAATTATCTGTTGTAGCAATCAACCCTTTCCTCTGTTAAGTCTCCATCCTAATAGGAATATGTAAGGCTAGACAAAGTTGAAGAAAACTGACTGGGTCTATCAAAGAAAATGTTTGCAATGGAAGTTCAACTGTGTTTAGATACCAAAGGGAAATTTTGTTTAGGTTAACTTTAGATAATGAATATGCATCATTGATTTCAACTGAGTAAATGAAAAATCCCAAGACATGTAAAGACTAGTCTGAAAATTAAAGCACATCAGAGTTGGAAGATCTCTGTATTGGCATAATTATTGTTCCTGAGTCTTGCCTCTTCTCATGTCCATACCCATTGACACATCACTAGAGTTAGAATGCAGCTTGCCACCTTTGTCATTGTGTTTTTAACCATCTGACATGCTTTAGACAAAATAATGCTGGCCAAAGAGACACTGATACAGCCTTTAGCAGGTTTGTAAAGATGCTGAATGTTTCTATTGGTCTGTGTTCTGTCATCCTCTTAAGTTACCAGATGGTCCAAAACTGTTGAAAGTTCCATGGCTCCTCAGACCAGAATCCTGACTAGAAGAAATACAGTGACCAGAATAGCCAAAACCCAGACACTTCAAATTCATGAATGAGAGTCCTTGACCAGTGAAATCAGAGTGGTTTGTTACACAGCATCATGGACACAGCTAGTACATATACCTTCACAAATTATTATATTCCTATAGAGGATAGAATATTACTGTTTGAGCTTAGCACAGTGACAGATAAACAACAGGAATTTATAGTTTGGTGGGTTGTATTGAACCTAATTCCACCATTTATTTCAGATTAAAATGCCCATGGATTGAGAGAGGTCAAACTTCCAGCTAAGTGATGGGAAATATACAACTGGAATTTTTTTTCTCTCACAGTAAGGGACAGTGACATTAAATTAAGGTTTCTTGACCTTATCACTAGTGACATTTTGGGAGCATCTCTAATCTTTCTACTTGCTAGATCCCACTTTCATTATAAAACTTAAAACATCTCCAGACATTGTTAATGGTTATGAGGTAAAACATCATCCATAGTTGAAACCAATGAGCAATGATAGTTCTGCCTACTTCTTAAATGCTTAAAAGACAGTCTGGCTAAAGCACAAGGCTGACATCTTACATAAATTCTGTCTGAAGTATTCAAGGCACTGGAAACCACAGTAATCAATCAACTAAAGCCAGCATGGAATCTAAATTATCCACCATTATCAACCACAGAGTAACTTTCAAAGAAATTCTTTGAAGAATGTTTTAAGACATGAAATTTTAACATCCAGTCTCATAGATACACTTTTGTTCTGGATTTTTGGTGCCTTTTATCTCTTTTCCTTATTAGAGCTCATAAAAAGAAAGAATTCTATAGACAAGGAGGAAGAAAAATCCCATTTCTTTGTTAAGACTTTCCTGAATTTTGAACAGGGTTCAAACTCTCCAATAATATACTTGTCACCAGGGGGTATCTGATTGTAGACTTCCACACAGCACCAAGAGACAATGACGTCCTCAGCACCCAAGCTACGTAACTGATTCATCATAAACATTCTTTACTCTGTTAACTACTGGTAGTGGCCTTAACCAATCTAACCCTTGGTGAGCTTTCTCCAGCCATTCTAACCACTGTTCAGACTACTCAGACACTACCATGGCCTCCTTACACTTTAAGTAACACCTTTGTTTCAGCATCTTTGCTCTTGACATTGACATTCACTCTTCCTGGAATATTTTTCCTGATACTCCCATGGCCGACAGCGTGACCTTATCGCTTCCTTACTTCCCTAGATAGTTACCTTCTATGGCTTCTCTTTAGAAAAGAATACTTTGTTTCTCTGTCCCTTGAACTTGCTGTGTGTGTGTGTGCATGCCTATATGTTCAGGTCTGTGCATGCACATGGAGACCAGAAGTCAACCTCAAGTGTCATTCATCAGGAGCCACTTATCTTTTGAGACAATCTCTTGCTGGAACTTGGGGCTTGCCATTTTTCAAACTTGGGCTGACATCCAGTGATTCTATATCCATCTCTCCAGATCTGGAATTAAAATCATATGTACCACTCTCACACCCAGACATTTGCCATGGGGGATGGGGGGAACTGAACTCAATTCCTCATACTTATGGAGCAAGCACTTTACCAACTGCACTATCTTTCCAGTCCTCATATTTTCTGTTTTTTTTCTATCATTTATTTATTTATTTATTTATTCTGCATGTGTGCACATGCAAGGCATGCATGTGGAGTTCAGAGGGTATTTATGGGAGTCAGTTCTCTTCTTCCACCATATTGATTCCAGAAATCCAACTCATATAGTCAGTCTTGGTTGCAAATACCTTTACAGTCTGAGCCATCACCCCAGCCCTGAGAATGTATTCTAAAACACTTTTGGTGCTGGGATGGAACCCAGAAGTTTATGCATGCCAAGCAAGTACTCTACCACTGAGCCATATCCTCAGTCCTCCTTGAATTTTCTTTATAGCACTTAATGCAATCTCATTTAGATATACTTAAATATTTTTGCCTCATCTCCCTTCACGTGAAAATAAGAATTGGATATATTGTAGTTCATCTTAACAATCTGAGTAGCTGTACCCAGAACCCGGAGGGCACTGAAAATATATTTTCTAACAATAGGAACCATACAAGTGTATATGTTTACTCTATTTCAGGTACTGAAGTAGATAATTCATAACACCATTACCTCATTTCAACCACATTATCTTTAATTAAGATGTGGTGGTGTGAATGAGAAATGTTTCCAGTAGGCTGAAGCATAGGAGCATTTGGTGCCCTGTTGGTAGCACTGCTTAGAAGATCATGGATTCTTCAGGACATGCAGCTTTGCTGGAGGAAGTTTGTCACTGGGGGCTGGACTTTGAGAGTTCATAGCCTTGCCCAGTTCTAGCTTGGTGTTTGTGAGTTAAGATGTGACCTCTCAGCTTCCTGTTCCGGCCCACCATGCCTGCTGCTTGTTGCAAAACCTCCTTGCTGTGATATACTCTTATCCCTCTGGACTCGTAAGTCAAAAACTCCAGTGTCTTATATAAGTTGCCTTGGCTATAATATTTTTATCACAGCAGCAGCAAAGTTACCGATATAGAGACTGGGGGAGAAAATGATTAAGAAAAGCATTCGAGGCCAAATTTCTAAGCTCCAAGGTGGAGACTGGAGTCCAGGGATTTTATTCAATCCATAATTCATTTGTTCCCCACATACTGGACTTGTGTAGAATGTATTATGACTGCATATTCTGGCAGAAGCAGGTCTTTTACTTAAGTCCTTTTCTTAGACGGGGAAAGCTGAAGTTGGTGAGACACTGGAGTGTGTGATGGCCACCAGCCAGTTCTGGCTGAGTTAAAGCCTATGCTTCTTTGTTCCTAGTTTTCTTAGTTATAAAATGATAATTCTGAGCAACATGACTCATGAAAATGCTGCCATGCTTAAAAACTGCTGGAGAAAACTGGTTACAACTCTAGAACCACCAGTATAAGCACTACCATGACACTGAAGTAGGGTCTCTCAAATTTGTCACCCATTAGTTTGGGCACCATCTCTAATCTCTACCCTTCTGTTAACTGTATTCCAGAAGCATCATTACCTTGATGATGAAAACCACACTGAAAAGCAAAAGAAAGAACGAAGTGTCTAGATGAGACCATATGTCTCATTTGGAGCAAAATTGTAGTTGAGACCAGTCGGCAATTACCTATTCAACGAAGTAATATTTCAGGTCAACACAAGGACTCACTTTTAGCAAATGCAGCTTTCTGAATGGTGAGCAGATTTCTGACATGTTCAGTCTCTTTCACAATTAAGCCTAATCTATCTGTGGTGATAAATTTATCTTTGGGAAAATATTCTGAAGCACTTGTTTCCACACGCTATGGGTTGGACTTAAATTTTTCTGAGATTTCTACTAATGTTAGGCTATCGGGTTGTTAAATACTGTTTGTGAATAACAATCAATCTCTTCCTTGGTGTCCTGTCATTGCAGAGAAGAGTAACTTCTGCCTATTTCTCTGAGATCAGGTGACTGGGTCCAAGTCTTGGGTCCTAGCCCTGCTGTATTTTGCCATGATGAGGAGGTAGTCACCACCATTCCCTCACCTTTCAGCCTTCACCCAGTGTTTGTAATCAGCATTCAGATGTTCCAAAGAGTAAATAGATCCCAGCACTTAGCTTTATTATTCCCCTGGAGAGAATTTGCAGCTGAAATCCCTCATGGAAAATAAATTAGGGATAGGAAAGATTCCAAGTTGTTTATTTATAAGTGACGACTTCATGTTCAAAAGCTTTTAGAGGAAGTTTGTCACTAAGGACTGAAGTGAGTTTTCCATCTCAAGACTTAATTCTCTTAAGGGCTTAACTGTTTTTCCCGATGCTCTTGTTTCCAGAAATAACCGGAATATCTACAAAGACATGTCAATGGCACCAGTGATCAGAGAGCAAGCTTGCATTGTAGAGTAGCAGACAAGGCCCTTTTTTTCGAAGTCTAAAACAAACTGCAAAAACCCCAAAAGCTTTTCTTTTGTAGCAGCATGTTTAAGTGGACTTTTCATTTCTTTGTAATTCATGCTCTTGGTATACTTTTATCAGGAATTGCTATTATTTGGGCTAAGGCTTATAACCGCTGATAGTATACTCAAAAGTGTTTAAATTTAAATGATATCTTCAGTTCTTTAGAAATGCTGTTAGAAGCATGTTATAGCTTCAAAGAATTTATTCCCCAAAGGCAAAATTGCTGCTGATACTATTTAAGAACCACTATTTACGTTTGGTTCAATGGGGATAAATAGATGCATAAGAAGCAATCATGTTTGCCCATTTTGAAAGGAAGAGAAGAAGAGTCCACCTGTGACTATTACCATGCAGTTTTGTCTGAGCAACTCACAGGAGAGGAGGGCTGAAAATCAAGAATTTCCTTTATTTATTCCTTTTTAAATATTATATGTATGTATGGTCTGTGTGAGTTTATGTGCACCACGTAAATGCCAGAGCCTAAGGAGGTCAAAGAAGTTGCATTGTAGCACCAGGAACTGGAGTTACCGGCAGTTGTAAGCCCCGTGTGGGTGCTAGGAACCAAATCCAAGAGTAATAAGCATTCATAACCACTGACTCATCTCTCCAGCTCCAAGAATCTCATTCATAAAAGATGGAGTTCTCAGCCCTAAATAGAGTATATTTCTCAAACTCAACACCATCACCAAAGCCCAAGGGAACATTTTGGAAAAGGAGGTGGAATGAATTTAAGAGCTGTATTATGGGAAGGAGTCCTACGAAATGCAAACTTCTGAACTTGACACAGCCAATGCACCCATGAACTCAAAGAAGCTGTGGGTGCCCACACAAGATCAAGCCAGCCAAAATTCTGGTAGAGACTGGGCAGGTTCTCCACGACTCATCCCTTACCGGGGAGTTATTGGCAGTTGATAGCTTCTGGAAAAGGAAGAATCTCTTTTTTAAAAAAAATTTTGTGAATATGTGTTTACTGGTAGATTCTCATTCTCCAATGGATGAACGATCGCATACACATACACATATGGGCAACACTAACTGGACTTACTGAGTTTTCAAAGGAGAGAGGACACGGGGCTGGAGAGATGGCTCTGTGGGTAAGAGCATGGGCTGCTCTTACAGAAGACCTGGGTTCAGTTCTCAGCACCCACATGATGGCTAACAGCCATCTATAACTCCAATTCCAGGGATTCTGACATGGTCTTCTGGCTTCCAGGGGCACTGCACAACATGGGTGCACTTACATACATGCAGGCAATATGCTCAAGCATAAAATAAAAATAAATAATTTTTAAATTAAAAATATAAAAGAAAAGAAGACATGAAGTTGGAATGCGGCTGTGTTGCAAGTATTTGGGGAGAACTAAAGGTGGGGAATGGAGAGCAGATAGGAATGTGTTTTATTATACACTTGCATGAAATTCTTAAGAATGCAGAAATATTAATATAAAAAAGAACATGAAGGGGCTGCAGAGATGGTTCAGTGGTTGCTGTTCCTGCTAAAGAGCAGGGTTCAGTTCCCAGCACCCACATGGCAGCTATCTGTAACTCCAGCTCCAGGGGATCTGATGCCCTCTACTGGCTTCCAAGGATACTGCACAGCATGGGTACACTTACAGGCAGGCAAAACATCCTTTGCCTTTTTGTAAAAAAGCATCTCATTCCTCTGTGATGGCTAATCCTGAGTGTCAACTCGACTAGACCTGGGATTCATTGAAATGAGAGAGAATTCTTGATCGGATTATTTGAAGCAGGAAGACCCACCCTAAATGAGGGCACTACACTCTGCTGGCAGCCCTTATAAAAGGCCATCACAGAAGTAGCTTTTGCCTTTTTTGCAGCTTTCCTTCTTTCTGGTGAGTTCGTCTTGCTGCTGTGACCAACTTCTTGGATTCCAACATAGACTGAAGTCTAGCAGATCTCCTGGAATCCATCAGGCCTTCTGCACCAGACTGGGACTACTATGACATTTAGCCTCGTGGTGTGGGGACCCAACAAACTCCATCTTAATTCTAATAAACTCCATTTTACTCAGAACTCCATCTTAGTTTTAAGTTCACTGATGCTGTTTTGTCTCCGAGAAAACTCCTGCATTTCCTCAGGAAGCCCCCCCTCGTCCCGCCCCCCCCCATCCGGGCCCCCCCCCCCCCCCGCAACCCTGCCAGCTTTGCACAATCAGCAGTTGCAGATTAACCACAAACCCTAAGAATGTAACTTTAACCTTATCTTTAGCAAATATCCCCTTAGCACAAACATCCCTTCTGTTGTAACAATGTCACAAAATGCTGTTGAGTCAGGGACTTTGAACTGACCACCTCAAGGGTGCGAACCACCAGCCAATCCACTTTGCTAAATAAATTGTCCAATCCCTTCAAAGGTTACCTAACTCCAGCCTGGAAACCCCCCCTCTTGTGTTTTTTGTGCTTAAAAGGCCTTCGAGCAGATTCTCCGGGGTCGCCTTTGCTGTAAATGGTAGACCCCAGCATGCTGGTTGATTCTCGAGAATAAAACCGCTTTTGTGCTTTGCATACCATCTTGACTGTGGTCATTACAGGCAACTGCTGGAACCTACAGTGGACTGAGCAACCACCCTATTCTCAGCCTCTCCAGTGTGGGTCAGCCATTGTTTGACTTCTCAGACGCTATCCGGTAGGCTAATCATATATATGTATGTATGTATAAAAGTCTATGGATTCTTTAGAGAACCCTGAATAATACATTCCCCATGACCTATATCCCCCTGACCTGTCTTCTCTATTACTCCTCATAATTCCAATTTTAAAAATAAATTAATTAAATTACATGCCAGGCTGTCTCAACACATGTTGCTATCATTTCCTTCCTAAATTATTAAGGAAATATTTTGACTTTTTCTTCTCTGATTCAGTTAGTTTTCTTTTGCTACTAAAACTACCACAAACTTGATGGCTTAGGACAGAATAAATTCATAATCTTATAGTTCTATAACTTAAAAGGTGGCTCTCATCAGGCTACACCTAAGGTGCTGACAGGCTGTATCATTCTAGACAGTGGATAGGAGACCCTAGCCTCTTGCTCACTCAGTGCACAAGTAAACATTAGTTCTTTTCAATGTAGTGCTGAAGCCACCATCTCTTTGCTGTCAACTGAGGGTCATTCCTAGCTCTGAGACGCCACCTGTGTTCCTTGATTTGTGATGTCCTTTCTGTCAGCAAAGCAGTGATAGCTGATTGGTCTGCTGTCACCTGGATGACACGAACAACAGAAATGAAGAACCAGCACTAAGCACGGAGGCCTTGTGAGGAACAATGAGATTTAGATAAGAGATATAATTAATTAACAGTGGCAATAAAAGGCTCTCAGTCTATGTGAAGGAATCAAACAGACCTCACAGAAATCTTGGATTTGGTATTGAGGAAGGAGAGAGAGATACAGATGTGTCTCTAAAGTTCAAATCTATTCTATTACAGTTTGAAGGCTCTTAAAACTAATCAATTTTTATGTCAAATGTACAATAACATTATCAGAATGAATTCACTTTCAGACGCAAACAATATTTTGATTGCTCTTCGGTTTTTATTGTTTTGTTCAACAAAATGTTCTAGAACTTCCAATAAGTGCTTTGTTTTCTATTATTGACTTTGAAGTAGAAGTTACATTTCCGTAAGCTCCAATTCTTGAAGATGTGTGTACTTGTATGTAGACAGAGGAATGTTTTATAATATATATATATATATATATATATATATATATATATATATCACAGATAATCATGTTGACCATCTTAATCTGAAAACTCTTTGAACATTAGCCAAAACACTTGGATTTTCTGATATTTGGATTTCTAGCTTAGAGCAGCTTAACTGATGAAGTTGAGGCAAATACTTCAAAAGCTGAAGAAAGAGGTAGCATACTAAAGCACTTTGGTCCCATATATTTCAAATAAGGGACAGTCAATCTGCATGTTACACAGGAATATATATACATGAAAACATAAATATATACTTTTAGATACTCAGATCCAAAGCTTTGTACTGAGATTAGATAAAAATACTGGGTATTAATAGGTCTTAGGCTTTTAGTTTGCAATTCTGTTCCAGCAAATCCAAGTTGAACCCTACTCTGACACTGAAATGAACTAATCGAAATAAAAGTGAGGTTTGTGTTGACCCATAAGTAAAGAATGGAGTTGCTCTCCCTTCATGGGCCAATGGCCTTAGACCAAGACTCATATTCCAAAACCATCAACTTCAAGATGCTTGAGTAGTCACAGTTTGACCCATTGGTATTATGTGGCAGCACAGATTTCTTCTTGATTACTATAACACTTGATGTACCTGAGGGACTCTCAATTGAGGAATCTCCTCTATCAGTCTATACTCTGGCTTTGTCTGTGTCTCAAACTGTAATAGAATAGATTTGAACTTATCTAGAGACACATCTGTATCTCTCTCTCCTTCCTCAATACCAAATCCAAGATTTCTGTGAGGTCTGTTTGATTCCTTCACATAGACTGAGAGCCTTTTATTGCCACGGTTAATTAATTATATCTCTTATATGCATTTTCTGATGTGACCATTGATGTAAAAGGAGCCAGTCCTTTGTGGGCAATGCAAACCCTGCCTGGAAGGTGAATATGAGCTGTATAAGAAAGGCAGTTGAGCAAGTCAGAGGAAGTAAGTCTGTGAGCAACATTCCTCTGTGGTCTCAACTTCAATTCCTGTCCCCTGCTGATTTCCTGCCTTGGCTTCCTTCAGTGATGGACTGTAACCTGAAAGCCAAATAAGCCCTTTACTTTTCCAAGTTGCTTTTGGTCATGGTATTAGTCACAGCAACAGGAAAACAAACTGGGACAGTTGTCTTTCACCATGTCTTCTGTCTTGAGGACAATGATTCTCATAAGCTGATGAGTTTTAAAGACATCCTTTAGATCATATCCTCTAGGGTATTTAGCTTTAGAGGAAAAAGATAAATTAGCCTCTTTGGTAGAAAGTCTCTTGGGGTATTTTCAGAGATTAGAAGGACAAACAGTTGAGTATGTCCAGTCCTGACACCATGAGGCAAAATTAGTGGATATGCTTTTGCTTGGGAACTATGTATATCTGAGAATGAGGAGATGGGGGCCTGTAGACATTGGAAGCTACTTTTCATATTCTGGGTTGCTTTATCTCCGGTTAGTGTATCTGATAGGTGCCTTTGTTCTTCAAGAATGAACTTAGAAGTATTATTCTTTATACTAGAATTAGGAACTGATGATTATGTTACAGTTTGATTTGGGGAGATGGTCACTAGCTGCCCTCTTAGCCTCACTTTGCTTCTGGGACAACCTTTAAGTGCATGTAAATTAGTTAGGATTCTCATGAGAAACAAAACTATGTAACATACCTCTTCCTAGACCTTACATTTCATCGCCAATTTACAGGTTCCTAGGACTTCAATTTATTTTGTAGGTCCAGGAGCAAAGAGAACAGTCTTCGGGAGAATTAGCATTGTGCTGCATGGCAGCTGTGTTACAGGAGAGACTAGTATGCTTTTCTCAAGCAATGCAGGGCTATACCCCTGGAAATGAACCTACTGCTGGGGGTGGGGAAACGTCCTTCACTGGTAAAGAAAATTTATGAGCATTTAGGAAATCAACACCCTTAGCTCGATCAGTGTCCTCACACATGTCCTCCTGTCAGCTTACAAGATCCCATTCTTTTCCAGTAAGTGTCCTTTAACAGAAGATGCCCTGTCAGACTGAGTTCAACTTGTGCTGTAATTTAGCCAGTTGCAAGATGAGGTTCTGTGTTTCATTTTCAGTAACTTCAGCCCTGCAGCTCTAGAAGATAAGGGTCTCTCTCAGGTGCACAGAGAAGCTCTCCAGTCCTTAATGCAGTACTCCAGGTGGAATTCAAATCTCTGAGCTCACCATTTTCTTTTCCTCTTTGTTCAGCAATATTAGCAATAACAAACCAACTCCACTCTTTGCACTCATTCTCCTAAAGTGTGTATCAAACAGAATTATCTACTTGTTCTTATGGTTGATTAGTGAATATCATTTAATACAAATATTCTGTGCATCTTTATCAACAGTTCAGGCCATGGACAATGAAGGATTTCTTTCGTATTGGAAATAGAGTCAATGGTATCTTTCAGTTTAATCATGCAAGAAAGCCAATTCCAGAAACCCCAGAAACAATTCCAAAAATTAATTATGAAAATTATCTTCTTCTAGGGCTAGAGAGTTAGATCAATTGATAAAATGCTTGCCATGTAAGCACAGAAGATCTGAAGGTGTTTTCCTGAATTCACACAAAAAGACAAGGATTATAAAAGGAAAGTGGTGGCAAAGAGAAGAAAAAAAGGATGGGGAAGAGGAAGGGAGATGGGAAGGAAGAGAGAAGACAGAGGAGAATGAAAGCAAGGAAAAGGAAATCTTATCCTGGAAGCACACCACGATAACTCAGCCTTGGGGAACTAGACACAGGAGAATCCCCATAACTCCCTGACAAACCAGTCTACCCAGATGTGGGCTCTAGATTAGGTGAGTAACCTTGTCTCAATACATACAAACCTGTTCTCTAGAATCAAATACAGACTCAAAATCTGTATTAACCAGACTCAGTAACCAACCTACATAATTTTAGATTATTCTTTGCTTTAATCACTTCCTTTTGTATCATCTTTCATTTTAGAAAGGTATGAACCGGCTCAAAGATACAAAGTCACTGAAGAGTGGTCTCCTTTCCGGCTTAAGGTAGACTTGGCTATGGGGATCCCACAGCCCTTATCCATGGTAATTCTCAATCATATACTGTTGAATGAACGAAGAAATAATTGAATATGCTTCAATTAAGTGATATGTCCAGGAAATAAATAATTCTGTTTATCTTAAGGAATAGACAATCCAGCAAATGAAATTACTCCTCCAAGTTCACTGCTCAGTCTTAAGATGAAAATGTCTTTGGGGAGCTGACTAACCAGGTTCAAAGATCACTCAAACTTGTGCTATAAAAAAAGCCACAACACTGTCATTCACCAGTCTTTTATTTAAAGAGAAACCATCTATCATAGAGTAAGGATATTTGAGAGATGTCTCACAAAAATTCAGAGGTAAGGTGGCAGCTGCTTTATCAAAGTAGATGAAACCCAGGGGAAAATATAAGAATCTATCCTTCAATCTTCACAAAACAGAAAGGAAACTGTCCAGCAATGAGTTATATCTAAGAGCTGATTCCAAAATGCCCCACTGATACAAAACTATTGGCTGAAACAAAGCCTGAAAATTAAGAATTGGTACAGGCATATCAAAGTCATTACTAAAATGAGGCTTTTGGAGAAATCTTAAACTTCCTGCTAAGTGCTCAGCAAGTGGACTGAAAACCTATGTTAATCATACATTCTCCTGTGCCCAGGGTTTTTGGGCATGGTTTGCTAGAGACCTTACAGTTAACAAACAGTTATAAAACAAAAAGGTCATTGACTTTAGGGTTCCAACAGGTAATGTTTCCCAATGAGTACCATCCTGTCCCAGGGTTTTTGCCTAAGAGAACAGTTCTTCCTGAATGTTTAAAATCCTAGATCCCCCTACATAGTCTGGCATAGGTTCACACTTCAATCTAGAGAGATGACCACAGTTTCCTCAAGAACACAGTTTCTCTTCATGACCACTGACCCCATCCTATGATTTATTTTCTTTTCTTCAGAACACAGAATAGCACATGGGTGCCTTGGATTAAGTCATTTACACATTGTACTCAAGTCACTCACAGGGTCTTATAGAGTCAGGACTGACCTTGTATTCAAGACTGGTCTTGAACTCCTAATCGTCCTGCCACCACCTCCCATGTGCTAGGATTACAAACTAGAGAAATACAACATCACGGCTAGCACTGAAATCTTACAAAATATGTAACGTTAATCAAAACATACTTCTTAGATCAACAAGAGTTTGGTTTGTCAGAAGATTCAGTGAAGAGAACAGCTTAAAATTTTTCTATTCAAATGTGATACCTTTTAAATTATTAATTTGCATTTCACTCTTTCTGCAAGTTCCCCCTGCCCCATCATAGGAGGGCAGTCTGAGGCTTTAATCTCTTTACCTCAAGGGTGTTGTTCCTGTCACTGCAGGAAAGCAGCAGCTAGCTTTGATTTTCAGATAAAATGAACAAACAATGACAACCAAAACCTAAAGTTGATTATGCTAACCAAACCAGATCAGAGGAAAGGAAAAGATAGAGGTGCAGGTGGAGGAGGAGGGGATGCATCCTTGCTATGCAAAGGATTCTAGGTATGGGTCTTCCAAGGCAAATAGGCAGAGGCTCACAAAGAACTCTCCAAGGTGAGAAAATATGAGATTCTGAGACCTTCAGATAGATCCAAGGGACAAGGACCCCAGAAAAGGAAAGACAGAGGTGTAGGTGGAGGAGGAGGGGATGCATCCTAATAGGCAGAGGCTCACAAAGAACTCTCCAAGGTGAAAAAAATATGAGTTTCTGAGATCTTCAGATAGATCCAAGGAACAAGGACCCCAGTAATGCCTAAGCTTGAATTTCCCAGTTGGCCAGCAAACTTAGAGGATATGAATACAGGCTTAGAGAAATAAAGGTGTCAATAAACATCACTCATGAGCCATCACTCACCACATTGCCTTGTCAAATCCTTGCACTACTAACAAAAGACTCCTCTTCCATCTTCCTCCCTCTCATGTCTGCTCCCTTCCATTTTATCTTTCTCCCTCCCTCCTTTCCTCTCCCTCTCCCTCTAACTTCCTCCCCCTTCTCTTTATAAGCATGTAAGCCCAAAGACTTAAACACTTAACATGCAAGAACTGGTTAGAACATGTACTTAAGATTGCTTAGCATGAAGAGCATGTCAGAGTGAGCAGGACCAGCCCCACCCCATAAGAACATACTGAACTTCTATCACAAGCAGTGGCACAACTCTAAACATATCACCAGAGTTATGGTGTAGCCACATGGTAATTGGCTCCTATGAATAATCCCCTAATACTACTACCCCATGCTGCAAGCAGCTCTAATTAAACATATTAGAACACACACACACACACACACACACACACACAGAGACACACAGAGCCATGAAAGTAGATATGGGACTAGTTCAGAAGAAGGAGATCAGCAAAGGGAGAGAGGAACAGGAGAACAAGGCTGGATGTAATCAGACATATCATAAACATATAAAAATGTAATAAAACCCTTTAGTATATACAATTAACATATGCTAATAAAACTTTTTTAAAAAAGAAATTACCATCTCAGATATGGTGCTATGGAAACATAATAAAGGCTTCACAAGACAAGACCACAGATCATAAGGAATAGGAAAAGTTAAAAGCATTTCCTCCAAAATCAGGAAGAAGATAAAGGTATCCACTCTTGATGTTTTCATTCAATAGAGCACCAGAACTTTTAACCCAGAACAAGCAGGCAAGAGAAAAGATAAAAGGAGTATAACTAGAAAAGAATGGGCACAAAGTACATGTGCATGCGTGTGATAAAGTCCTATACAGAAAACACTCCACTGAAACATTATTAAAATTGACCAACAGATTCAGTAGAAAAGGATACAAAACCAGTATACCAAAGCAACAGCTTTTATAGTCACCAATAATAAATTTGATGAAAAATAAATAATGAAACCAGGGCCAGAGAGATGACTCAACATAAAAATGATGGCTGCCAATCTGATGACTTTGATCTCAGAAACCAACATGGTAGAAGGAGAGATCTGACTCCCAGCAATTATTATCCTACCTACACATGTGTGTTGTACCATGGCATGTGTATGCAGACACATACACATATGTAATCAATGAGTGTAAAAACTTACAAAAAGAAATATTTGAAACTAATGCCACTTCCAATGTCAAAACAACAACAAAACTAGGAATATAATTAAATCAAAGAAATGAAAAAGCTTTACAAAGCAAAAACTGAAGAATATTAATGAAAGACTTTTAAGAAGAGAGTAAAAATATCCTCCATGTTTATGGATAGTAATATTGATGAAATGCCCATTATATAAATGATGTACAGATTCTGTATAATCCGCATCAAAGTACCAATGGCATTGTTCACAAGAGAATAAAAAGCTTTAAATTTCATATCAAAATACAAATGATTCTGAGTATCCAAAACAATCTTGAGCAAAAAGAATGTGGGAGGCATCACATTATATGATTTCAAGACACACTGAAGAGCTATAATAACAAAAGCAGCGTGGCACTCTCATAAAAAGAGCCACACAGACTAATGGAGCAGAATGGAGCACCAAGAAATAAACCCAATATCTAAAGCCAGTTGATTCTCAACATTTCCAGAAACACTGGAAAAGGAATAGTCTCTTCAACAAATGACACCTGGACTCCTGTATCCTACCTGGAGAAGACAAGAATTGACTTCTACACCCAAAATATCACCTCAACAGGGAACTGAAGACCCAAGAGCAAGACCTAAAATCAAAACTACTGAAAAGAATACAAGGAAACACTTCGAACACTTGATGGGTGATCAATACAACAGAAGCAAACAGTGTTTTCAGGATAGAACAGGGCAGGCACACATATGGACTCACAATGGTTGTGGCAGCATGCACAAGACCTTGCACAAGACCTGTGCAAACACAAGCCAGATAAAGTCGTCCTATGGACGGGGGCAGTGGGCACGAAGTCCCACCTCCAGCTGAGGGGTTATTGGCCATTGATAGCTTCTGGGAAAAAGTCAGCTTTCTTTAAGGATGTGGCCTCTGGTAAGCAAACCACATTCCAGTGGATGGCCACACACCTAAGAGTGTACGGGCAGCACAAACCAGATTAAATGGGTTTAAATAAAAACTAAAAGGAGGACACAAAGTTGGGTAAGACGGGAAGAAGGGGTGGATCTGGGAAGAGTTGGGGGAAGGGGAGTTAAGATGATCAAAATACCTTGTATGGAATGCTCAAAACCCAATAAACATCAGGAAGAAAATTGACAGGGAGAGATAAAAAATGTAAAAATAAATATAAATTAGTTAATTGAAAGGTCACAGAAAAACATGGGCATTGATTATATTTAAAATGAATAATGTTTTCTCCTCTGTCATTACACTAGTAAATCCATATCTGATTTTTAAAAAAAAGTAGTACAGACAGCAGTTTTCTGCACAAGACACAGAAAGGAAAATGAACAAACAGGGTTGCATGAAACTAAAACACTTCTATAAAGCAAAGGAAACCATCAAGAAAGTAAAAGGCATCCAAAGCACAGGAGAAAGTATTTGCAAACTATTCATCTAACAGAGTATTAATAGCTACAGTATATAAGGCACTCAAAAATTTAAGTAATCCAATTAAAATGGGCACATCGTCTGAGTAAATAATTCTTAAAAGAAGTAAATACAAATGCAAATGCCTAAAAAGTAAATGAAGAACCAGCCATCATAATCCATCACAATCAACCATCAGGGAAATGCGAATGAAAATTACAAGGAGCTGCTGGAGAGACTGCTCAGTAGAGAAAATGTTTGCAAAATCCTAATCCCCAGCACCCAGGAAAGTGCTGAGTGGGTGCGGCATCCTGCCTGGAACTCCAGTGTTAGATGCAGGGGACCCTTGGAGCCAGCTGCCTAGCTACACCACTTACATTGGCCCTGTTGAGTGCAACTGAGATTCTGCCTCAAGGACTCAGGTGAAGAGTGATCCAGGAAACCTCATATGATCAACTTTGGGCCTCCCCATGCATGTGCACATGCATACACATGTGTACACACCACACAAACATGCTTGTAATTACAAAAGTAATTATAACAGATACCATCTCACTGCAGTTTGAATGGTTATTTTAAACAAAAATAACAAATGGTGGCAAGGATGTTGAATAAGAAACTCTTTATACACTGTGAGTGGAACTGTAAATTAATCCAGCTATTATGGAGAGCACTGTGGAGATTCTTCAAAAAAAAATCTACCATATGAGCAAACATCACATTTGTGGGTATATATTCAAAGGACATTACATCAGTGTGCACTCCATGTGTACTCTGGTATCACTCACAATAATGTGCCGTCAGACTAGGTATTTGTCAACACAATGGAGCATCATCTACCATAAAAAAGAACTAAATCCTACTTGTGCAACAAAATGATGGAATTTGAGGGCATTGCCTTACATGAAATACTCCAGACACAGAAGCACAAGCAGCACATGTTTTCTCCTGTGTGTAGAAGATTTAATAACACAATCAAGCTGCATGAGAATTGTGACTGATAGAGGCTGGGAAAGATGAACAAAGGACAGTTGATACATACTTTAGGAATGTGTGGAACTGCCAGGTTAAACCCAGTTAGTATGTACAATTAGTACATGTTAATCAAAAGTGAAAATAAAACAGTAAAAGTTAACACATTGCTTTTTCATTTTGAAAAAGTTAAGACTAACCCTCCCACAGGCTCATCAAGCCTTCTAGCTCATTTTCCCTCTTGAAGTCAGTCTCCACCATTCAACATTGCTAAAGTCACACAGATAACAAGTTCACAGGAACACCATACAGGGCAGATTACCTGAGATTTCTAGGGTAGCATGAGGCCTAGACATGTTAAACAAGCATCTGAGAAGACTGGCTACAAAGAACCACAGGAGAGAAATTTAATAAACTCTGGTGTATAATCACCCAGTTCCTACTTGGGCAATTTAATGGTGACTCAGCTACCCTCTTAATACCCAGATACAAAAGGCAAAGTGACTGCATCTGGGAGGAACAGCCTCGGTTCCTTTTTCTTACATTACAAGGATGTGAAGGGAGGAAGGACCAGGGGTGAATTAATAGTTAGAAGCAGAGGTGATTTTTATCTGCCCAGGTTTCTCCCTAAAGGGAAGAATGAACAGATTGTAGTGACCATCCTGAGCAGAACTTAACTCTGTTTATAGCCCCTCCCTTGATGTCATATGAAGCGATGGGTCATGGGGTTCTTAAAATGGGGTTTTTAGGCAAGCAATAGCATCACCCGGAGGGTGTAAAGGCAAGTTTCTGGGCCCCAACCCCGATGGATGGAGTCAGAAACATGGGTGAGTTCAGAAGTCTAGGTTTCACCAAGTCCTCCCCATGATTTCAGTGTTCATGGAAACTGGAGAACAAATGCTTGGGCTCTCCATCTTCAGCTGAGCTAGAAATAACGCACGTGAGCTGTCGGAACTCTCCAGAGCAATTAGATAGGAATCCTTGTGGGGTAGGAATCAGAATGTTATTTTTTCAACCTCATAAGTGATTACCAAGTTCAACTAAGTTGGAGAATCATTGATAAAGAGTGTCTGTCATTTGTTCAATGTCACTGGCACCCTAGGGGACAGCGGATGACAGTCTATGTAAATGATGCTCCAGTGTGAGAAGTGGAATCAGGCTCGCATCTGCAATACATTCAATACCTCAAGCATACCTGGCTCTTTTTTTTTAAGATTTATTTTATTTTGAATTTGTGTCTGTGTGTGGGTGAATACGCATACTTGTGCTGCCTGAGGAGACCAGGAGAGGGCATCAGATTTTGTGAGCTGCCACAATGGGAGTCACAGCCCATTGTGAGCCACCCAACTGGGTGCTGGGAACCAAACGTGGGCAAGAGCAGGATAATCTCTTAACTGATAACATGAGCCATGTCTCATGCCCCATGCTTGGCTCTTTGGAGAAGAGCTTCTCTTCTTCCTCAGTCCCATCACACTATTTTCCCTCTTTCCTTCATAGTATTTATTCCTATCAATAATTATGTTTCTAAATATGTAACATCCATCTTTCCAAAGGCATCTTTGCCATAAGGGCACAACCTGTTTCTTGTTCAGTCAGCATGGCATCAACACTAACTGGACTTGTGTTTATAACACACTAGACTGAAAGCAACAGTTGTTGTTTAACACAATACAATTTACCAGAACCAGACAATTGAGATCCTTCCTTAGCTACTGTGTTTCCAAGACTTGGCTACCCCAAGGTATACAAATAAACTTGTTAAGGACTTGGGAGATGGGACTGCAGGTCAAGGGCTTGCAGCACAAATATGGGGAACTGAGTTACGATCTCCAGCCTGGCATAATGGTGAGAGCCTGTAAGCTCAGCGCTGGTAGAAATGGGAGGAGCTCTGGAGCTCTCTGTCCAGCCCGTCTAGCCAATCAGGGAGCTCCTGGTTCAGTGAGAGGAGAAAATTTGACATCAACTTTTGGCTTCCACTTACGCAAACATATATACATATGTGCACACATACACATGCATCTCACACACACATACACACACAAAGTGTTCAGGGCAATGAACCCCAGAAAAAGAATATCTCAAACCTGTATTTTAGTCCATAGCATCCATCATAGGCTAAGAGTTTTAAAGTTCTAGTTTTACTTGCTGATCAAGTCCATTAATCCCCTGGAAGGTTTTTTGCACTCTGACCCTTTCATCTTTATATGTTCACTCTTTAAAATTTCACTTTAGATACCTTTTAAAGAATTTCAAGGGATCTTGCCCTACTTTCTCTGATAGCCAGTCCCCAAATTCAGTTTGGTTTTTCTTGGTGTGGTCACAGTGATTCATCTTTTCCCTAAGTGAACAGAGCTCCTACTGGGTCATATATCAGAAGCAGGTGTGAAGTATTTCATATTTATGACCTGTCATCTTTTTCCTAAAACTTTCATTTTTCATTAAGTCACTTAAACCTCCAGAAGTAACTTAATAAATTCACTCATGCGTCACTTCCGTGAGGATTATATCATATAGCTGAAGCACTTCACTGTGTAATTCAGCATCAAAACTGGCATCAAAAATATCTACAACAATGACTGTACACAAGCATTAATGCAGTCCTTGTTAGTTATGGTATCATTACAAGAACACGAGATTTTTACATAAAATATATCTTGTACGTAAGTGTTCAATACATTTTTTCAACTCCCCATTTCCCCAGCAAAGTTCCAGTCTTTAAGAACAAAACAAAACATAATGCCTCACAAAAAATACTAAAGAGAAGACTGCCTTGAATCCTAAGAGAATGAGGAATCAATTAAATACTTGAATAAGGGGTGTTGACACATGTTTGTTAACATGCACTCTACAGGAAAATCTCCATAGAGGAACATTCTCCTTCCTTTGGCCATGGTAGGAAGCAACTTGGGGAAGAAAAGGTTTATTCACATTGCAGTTGTAGGTCACAATTCATCATTAAAGGAAGTCAGAACAGGGACTCAAAACAGGACCCTGGAACAGAAACCATGGAGACACACAGCTTACTGGCTTGCTCCCAGGCTCATGCTCAGGCCAGGCCCACCCGCTGAGAGATGGTGCTGTTCACAGTGTGGCTGGGTCCTCCGACATCAATCATCAATCATCAATGAAGGGATTGTCAATCAAGACAATCCCTCACAAGCGTGATCACAGGCCAATTTATCTAGACACTTTTTCAAATGAGGTTCTCTCTTCCCAGACGGCTGAGGTCATATCAATAAAAAAATTAAAACTAACCAGAACATACCAAAAAATACTGAAGCTCTTCACAAATCGAATGAAACAGGCATGTGAGGAGATGGTTCAATCAATAAAGTGCTTTCTGGGCAAACAAGTGGACCCGAGTTCAGATCCCCAGGATTCATGTAAAATCCAGGCACTGTGGTGTACACCTGTAATCCCAGCACTGGGAGATGGAAATAGGAAGATCTATGATGCTTGCAGACCAGTGAGTCCGACTGAAACAGCAAGCTCCAGGTTCAGTGAAAGACCCTGTTCCATAAAATGAAGACTGAGAAAGATGCTTGATTCCAAACTCTGCTTGATTCCAAACTCTGGTCTCTACACTCACACATGTAACACACACACACACACACACACACACACACACACACACACAGAGTAACATAGAAGCTATATGTAGGGGCTGGAGACATGACTTAGCAGCTAGGCACACTTCTCTACTTCTCTTCCAGTTTGGTTCCCAGCATCCACATTAAGTTATTCACAATCCTCTGAAACTGCTTTCAGGGGATCCAAAGCTCTCTTTGGCCTCTGAGGGCATTTGCACATACATGGCATATACAAATATAAATAAACAAAAATAAATAAAAGAACTTGTGCAGATGCAAAAGTTATGGAAGATAAGTCTCAAAAAGATATCTGCAACCTTCCATGGAGAAGTACATAAAGAAATTCTGACATATGTTGCTTGGAACATTGTAGAATATTGTTTGGCCTTTGAAAAGGAAATCCTAGCTTTTGTGACAATGGGAATAAATCTAGAAGACATGCTAAATAAAATAAGCCAAGCACATAAAAGTAAATACCGTCTGATCTCTAGTGAGGAACATAATGGTTGAAGTCATAGAAGCAGAGAGAAGAGTGGTTGTTAGGGGCCAGGACAAAGTGAGAGGAAGAGGTACAGGAGATGCTGAATTAAAGGCACAAAGTTTTAGTTGTAAAATGAGCTATGTTCTGCGACTGTAACGGACAGCATGGTGATTGTGTTTAAGAAATACTGCCTGTCCTTTGATGTCTGTTTAGATGAGATTTTGTGTCACTACACACACAAATGGTAACCATGGGTGGTGACAGGTGTGTTCATTTGATTAGGGCAATTACTGCACAATGTGCACATTTGTCAAATCATATTTTATGCCTGAAATATATACATTTTTTGGTCAATGCTTTAAAATTCAAAACCAGCATTTTAGGAAATGACAACATCTCTAAAACGTTCTTCACAGTACTGGGACTGGTCAGTGAGGACAATACTCCAGTACTGAGTGTCAGTGGTGCAGTGTTGTAGAAATCAGTATGGAGGTCCTCAAATAAAACCTCAAAGCAGAGCTACCTACCGTGTGATCCAGCTAGATCACTCCTGGGTGCATACTTGAAGGACTTTAAGGCAGCTGAGACACAGCGTTACTTGCACATCCATGTTTATTGCTGCACTGGTTACAATAGCTAGGAAACGGAAGCAGGCTAGATGAACGGATAATGAAAATGCAGTACATACACACAGCGAAATTTCAATCCACCACGGAGTAAAGTGAAATCACAATACTTTCAGAAAAATGGACGGAAGTGGAAATCATTATAGTAAGCAAAGTAACCTAGTCTCAGAAAGTCAAATAATGCATGCATGTTTCCTCTCATCTGTGGATCCTATATTTAAGCTTTACCTGTGTGCACATGTGTGAGGTATGTCCATTTGTAAATACAGGTTATGACACTAGAAAGGGGACCATGAGAGAGGACAGAAAGGGATAGTGGGGAGGGGAAAATAAAGAAGGTAAGAGAATGCGCGTGAGATGCAAGCGGAGTGGGGCTAGTGGCGGAGGAGGGGATCGGGGAGGACAGTGAAAGAGGGCAATCAGCAGCAATAAAGTGCCCTGATGAAATCCTTCTCTGTGTGGTAACTTAAAAAATACTTCAAAATGAAAGCAGAAAGGGGGTCTATTTGTGGCAAGGAAGGGGACCAGTAAGACGGGTCAAGGAACATAAGGGGTGGGGGAGAAAGAAGACCAAAGTATGTAGCAAAGTATGTAGACATATGCATGTCGTATATGGTATACATGTTACATTGAGAACTTAGAATTTTAATTTAAAAAAGAAAGAAGACTCTGGAGAGCTGGTTAAAAGCACTAGCTGCTCTTACAGAGGCTTTGAATCCCATCATCCCCGTGGGGGCTAACAACGATCCGTAACTCCAGTTCCAGGGAATCCAATGCCCTCTTCTGGCATTGCATGTATGGGTGTCCTTACATGTAGACAAACACTCATGCACATAAAATGGAATGAAATAAACTTTAAAAATTAAGAAAGCAAAGAATCCATTCCCAATTACAGTCAAGCAAGTGAAACATTAAGGTCTGAAAGAAGGGATGTATTATCAGGGCATGGGGGCTCACACCTTCAATCCCTGCAGTTAGGAGACTGAGACAGGAAGATTTCACAAATTTCAGGTCATTCTCTGTCACAGTGAGTCTCAAAAACAAAAAGAAGCAAAAAGCTTTACATAAAATTATCAAATGTTATTATAAAATATCAAAGCAATGTCATAAAAACTGAGGAATATAGACATTTTGGCCTATCAATTGAAATCCATTTGGGGGACAAGAACTGATATTCTAGTGTGACTATACTTAGCAGGCATTAAGCCTCTTTTGAGATAAGACAGAAGATGATGACTAATATTCCTTTGTAAAGTGGGGTCGTTTTAGTAATTAAAACAAAGAAAAAGTATTTAAAAGTTCTATGTGGGTATAAGGGGGCAGAGGATTCACTGCTCACAGGCCATGCTGGATAGCTTCCGTTGTCAACTTGATGCACCTGGGAAGTGGGCGCCTCAACTGGGGAATTTTCTCTATTGGACTGGCCTGTGGGCAAGTCTGTGAGGAATGTTCTTGATTGCTGAGAATTATGAGAGGGCCCTGGCCATGGTGCCCTCCCTGGATGGCATCAGGTGATCCTGATTTATACAAGAAAGCAGGCTAAGCACACACAGGCCAGAGGAACAAGCCAGTAAGCGATACTCCTCTATGGTCTGCTTCAGTTCTGGATTTCATCCTGCCCTGAGTGCCTCCCTTGGCTTCCCTGGATAATGGACTATGATCTGTAAGACACATAAATCCTTTCCTCCCCAAGATGATTTTGGTCAGTGTTTTATCACAGCAATAGAGAGCTGACTGGGACAAAGGCTAAACTCTCTCTTCATTCATGTCTAGGGTCCAGCATTGACATTATAAGCAGCAGATACTGAGCTTGTACAGAATAAGCAAACACATATTAAAACTACATACCAAGACCCCGAGGTATGAATGCCAAAAGGCTGTAAACAGACATCCTCCTTGTAAGAGAAAGTGCAAACTGAAAGTAGTGCCATATGAAATGTTTAGCTAGCATAACTTACATGAAACAGCAAAGAAGCACAATTTAACTCAAACACCCAAACCGAGCAAACCAAGCGAAAGCTCTTCTTTGTCAGCAGCATGTTTTAAATCAAACCTTTGGAAATGTGACATTTCTTTTAAAATGTCACCCAGTTGGATCCAGTAACTCAATCATAGGGAATTTATCTGAAGAATAGCATAATAAAAATATTTATTGAAATAGTATTATATAGTCAAAACAATGAGCAAGTGCTGTGAGTTTACATAATCACATAATGTTGTAGATGAAATAATTAGAAACAGTACAGAAACTGAGGTGCCCTGAACAGCAATACATCCTGCTACATGTTAAAAATGCAACCACTCTGGGAGCAATTGCTATAAATATGTATAAAGACTGAAAAACACCATGTTAGCATGACAGAGATGAGTTTTCTTCTCCCATCTTTTAAGGTTGCATCAATATTATCTTCATAAGCCCCTTTTTGGAGACTTATATACCAGCCAGCAACCCTCTAGAGGAGGCCAATCTTCTTTGGACACTATTCTGTTAGTCCCTATTATCTGTTTGCCAGTTATAAAAATCATGATCAATTTCCCTAAATCGCCTGGGTGTTCACCCCTCTAAGTAAAGGAGCCCTTCCCCGAGGGCAGAGGTCATTTCTCCTGTCAAGCTGATGTCTCCCCAGCCTTCCGCCAGCCTCACAGTTCCCGGTATCTGCTGAATTCCTAAGATCTGAATCTAGAGCATGCCTGTTTCCTTCCCCATAAAATTTCCCCTCTAAACCCATAACCAGTCGTGTGTCCTTATTACAGTGATGAAAGAAGGAAGAAAGTAACCCTCAAGACCTGCTTGAGACAAACGTCAGACATGATCACATGTGAAATTTCAGACAAAAATGAAAAGCAAATGGCTGTTTACTGCACATAATAAAACATTTTGTAGATCAGTATTTTGGTAGCAAAGTCACCAGTTGCTTATTTTTGTGTTGTATACCTACTAACATTTTTTTTTCTTTTTTATAGAAGGCAATATGTTTTAAAATATTTTTTGGAGTTTTGAAAATTTCATACATGAATGTTGTCTTTTCATTATTTCCACCCCTCCCGGTCAGCCCCACTCCCTCTCAATTTCTTATCTTCTTAATTATTATTTTGACATATGCATACATCCTTTTACAAATATGCATATATATATATATGTATATATATATATATATATATATATATATATATATATATATGATGCGTTGAGTGCATTTATTGGTGCTCATATATACATGTGTTTAGGGTTTCCTACCTGGGATTATCCATTTCACATCAGAGCATCATGGGAGACAGGGACTTTCTTCTCTTGTGTATTCGGATGTCTTGCTACTCAATCTTGGATCCACTGACCAGTGTGACTTATATCAATCCAGAACTTGTTCAAAATGCTCAGTCTCAGGCCCCAGCCCACCTGCTGAGTCAGAACCTGCCTTGTCTCCCATTCTCCAAGTAATTTGATACCACCTACATCTGAGAAGGCAGCTTGCATTTGCACCTGGATAGCCACTTGCTCCAGACTTGTTTCTGAGCACATTTTCTCCATCTCCAGGTATTGACTAGAACCTGTTTCTGTTTTTGTTTTTCCTTCTGATGAAGCTACATTTTGAATCCCCTCAAGTAAAGACTTTCCACTGTCACCTGCCTTCAGATTTCCAGGACAAGAGATTGCTGTTTGAGGTTTCAGGAAGGCATAACAATTTTGTGCCAGGTGTTACTATATTTAATCCTCCTTGCAGCTTATGACAGTGATATAGATTTTACAATGTGTATAGGAGGAAGCCAGACTTTACAAAGGTTCAGTGTCCTGAGTAAGATCATATAGACAGCATTAGTGTTGGAGCAGGAGCATCAACCTATCTCAGTTCACAGTCTTTGCCACAGCTCCCTGTCTCCCAACACTCAGATCCGAGCTTCTCTGCTTCCATACAATGACTCCACTGCTCTTTGCACTGATCTTCCATTTCTGTAACACATTAGCACAAGTGGCCAGTCTGCAACAGCACGCATCTCTCACCTCGCAGGTCTCTGGGTCAGTAGTCCCTCAAGACAAGGCTGGACCTTCTGCTTCGTCTCAGCAGACCTGGACTTACCGCAGAGAAATCTGACTCCAGATTCACGTAGGTTAGCGGCAGTATGAAGTCTGGCAGGTTGAAGAACTCACGTCTCTATTTTCTTGCTAGCTGTCTGCCACAAGTCATTTTCAACTTCTAGAGTCCTCCATATGCACTGGTTTGTGTCCCCCTTCATCTTTAAAGTTTTTAGTATTAAGTAGAATCGTTCTCATGCTCTGCCTCTTTCAAGCGCCCTCACCCAATGCCAGGTGGATCGAGTGCTCAGTCCTTAAGATCTTGTGGAATTAGATTGCCCAACCCCCCACCTAGAATCAATTCCTTACCATAATACCTTTAACCTTAACCCTAGCTGCAAAGGCCCTAGAGCTATGCTACATAGCGCATTCTCTTGGGTTCTGGGTTTCAGGCCAGATACCTTCTGGTGACCAATAAGGTCACCTTTTATGCTAAAGTCCACACAACTCAAATGTCCCACCCTCTTTCTCTGCTTTTCATTATCATTAATATTTTGTCTTGCCTTTGCATCCAGCTATCTGACACTCTTCTTTGTCTCTCCCTGCTCTCACCCTAGGATACATTAGTGACACTCTGGTGACCTTCTGCCAAGCATTGTCACCACCACTCCACTTTTCATGGTCACCCTTTACTGAGCAGTTGCCAACAGGGAGCCTGCAGTAAAAGCTGTGGAAAGCTGTCCCTAGATACATAAGCTCAATTTTTATTGCAGATTTCCTGGTTTCTAGTTGATAGTTTATGTACACAAAAATATATTAAAATCAAATTTAGGAAGCATGAACAGTACTTGGTAATAGAAGACATGATTTTACAGCATCTGTCAAAACATGTCAGTAAACTGATTTTAAAAAATTCAAGGAGAGACAATTTCACAGCCTCAAATGTCAGACTTCAGTAGAAAGAAATGATTTTAGAACGCAACCTGTTAGCTATCCTGTGGGATGACGGGGATTGATTTTAGCATCTACATTTGAAACCCCTTGCTGCTTTTAAAAACATATTAAACAGGATATCAGTACTAAATTCAGTTACATCAATGTGATTTTAGAGAGAGGGAGTGTGATTTACATGCTATATAAAACGCATTTTCTCCATTAGTGAGAGAGGAATGGCCCATCTCGGCAATGAAGTCACACAGGGTGTTAGCTACAGAGGAGCCACAGAGATGCTGCTGTACATAATGAAGACTGGGATGATGCTCAGTTTTCCCTGTGGGCTGCTTCATGCATCAATTTACCTGCAGCTGCTGCAAATGGTAGGCATGTATCTGTGGCTTGTGGCCTGCCACAGAACTGCAAAGCCATTCTTTGTATTGTACAGGAAGACAGAACCCTTTGAAAATGAGGTTGTTAATGAATTGTACAAATAACTTTTAAATGATTAACCTAATTTTGTTTCCCTGAATCTAACAATATAGTGTAAATAATTCATAAACTTGAAGTGCATAAAGTGGAGTTCCTGGTAAAAATTCACTGGTATGGTAATCCCCCTGATTCAGTGATTTGGGAGTCAGGGTTAAGAACAAAAATGTCTATGCAAAGGCAGAGGGAGAAATGGGAGGGAAAGGAAAAACCTAGGGCCTTACCCTTTAAAACTTCCTTCTTTTCTGCTTCCCCTTCCTTGTTCCTTTCATTCCCAACACAGTTATAGAATCTCATATTCAAAGTCTAATTTTGTTTTTCACTAAGAATTCATATTTGCTCAAACTGGGGGTGTATCTCAGTTGGGACAGTGTTTACCTAACCCTGAGTTTAGTACCCAGCACCACATAAAACTGGGCATCATGGACACTCCTGTAATCTCAGAAAGTAGAGAATCAGAAATTCGGGGATCATTCCCCACTACACATCATGTTCAAGACCAGTCTGGGATTACATGCATACATGTCTAAAGAAAAGAAGAAGAAAGAAAATAAAAAGTTCATAGTTGCTGGAATGCTTTAAAACTCTAAAAGCCCTTCAAGTAATTAAATGGGAATGCTTTGAAATAGCTAGAGTCAATCTGCTAACATGGGCCCCCATCCAAATGGATAAATGAGCAATCCCCACCCCCATTCCCTTTGTCCTCCCTATTGCTAAAACCACCAAAGACATGTGTGTATTCATGTGTGTATGCGCGTGTGTGTGTGTGTATTATGCATTATCATTTCACAAAATGGTCATCCTAATCATTTCAGAATGCAAATGCTTATAGAAATGTAGAGCGGTGGCAATAATTACAAGTCCCCACTGACAGAGGCATCATTGAAAAGTCATCAGTGTGAAGTACCCCTTCAAGAGTTTTAATTTGCAATCAAGACAAGAGCTATTCTAGTCAGCCCAGAAGCTGTTGGAGGGACAGAAGTTCAACACAGAATGAAAAAGCAGCATAATAACGTTGTCTGGAAGGATAGCTACTAGCCTGGTAAAGTTGTTTAAGCACCAGATTAGTCCACACCTGTTGGATGGTTTTCAGGTAGTCTTTCTCAAGCAAGTAAGTCACATCCTCCTTATGGAATGCAACACTAAAGAAAGCTTTTCTCCTATCAGAACTTTGGTAATTTTTTTAAAAAAATGTATCTGTGTGTGTGTGCCTGCTGAGTGTATGTGTACATGAGTGTAGGTGTACAAAGAGGCCTAAAAAGGGCATTGGATCCTCTGGGGCTGGAGTTACAGGCATTGTAGCTACATGATATGGGTGCTGGGATCCAAACTCTGGTCCTCAGGACTAAGTGGAAACACTCCTAACCTCTGAGCCATTCTTCTAGCCCTGTAGTAATATTTTAGCTAGTGCACAAAACAATAGGATTCATTATGTCATTTTCATACATTTGTATCATACTCCCATTCTTGTCCCCCACTACCTTTCATTGTCGCCCCTTCCGGCTCACCTGGCTCCCTTCCCCATCTGCATTATATGTATACATGAAATCTAGATTTTGCCTATGAGAGAATACATGAGATATTTTTTCTTTTGGACAAACTTCCTTTAAAATGGTTTTTATTCTTTTTAAAGACTGTGGGTGTCTGTGTGTAGGTATGCAAACATTTTAACGCAGGTATCCATAGAGTCCAGAAGAGGGTGTTGCCCTGCCTGGAACTGGAATTATAGATGATTGAGCCACACAGTTAGGAAGCAAGGTTGGGTCCTCTGCAAAAGAAGTTCATGTTTTTAAGCACTGAGTCCTAGCCCTCTCTCCAGACCCTCACAAAACTTGCTTTTAACTCTTTCACATTTATTGAGCACCTGTTTCATGAGAACTATATGCTAAAAGGTTAGTGGTGAAAAATTATATAATTAATTAATAAGAACTACTGTGACACTCTCAGATGGACACACAAGCTAGCAGGCATCTGACTGTGAGTTAATAAATCCCAGCTAGGGATGGAGGATTGGCATGGCACACTCAAGTATTCAAATAACAAACTAGAGGAAAGATGGAAATAATAGGCCTTAGTGCTTCCCCCACACCAGCAAGGGTGCTAAGTATAGTACATGTGTTAACTTGTTGCTGGTCAAGTCAAATTCCCACTACATCCTAGAAGCAGGCTGTCCCACTGGATCACAGAGCAAGTCACCAGCTGCTGCAGTGAACATGCGTGAAACTCACTCTCCTCATAGATTGTCAAAAGATTCATTTCCAGATTGGCAAAATATGTTCCAACAATATATGTTTGTTGTCCTCTGTAGATCACTAGCAACAGAGCTGCTGATGTAAAAGTAGGCATCATGTCTTTCCTTTCTCATGACATGCAAAGACCATGTCTCTTTTTCTTTTGCCATTTATGATCATGAGGAGTTCAGAACTTCATTTCACTGAGCACAAAGTCTAATAACAGCATTCATTATGGGCAAAACTAATAGAATGTCTTACAAATCTCATCTTCTTTTATCTTTGCCTGTGTGGTATGTTTGATTATGATTCTCATGGTAGAGATGGCCAAACTGCATCCTCAAGCTATTAAGTTCCCAGCAGGTAGGACGCTTATAGCTCAGTGCTACCTTGATTCCACTATGTCATGCAACCAAAGTATGTGTCTTCAAACATCTGTATCACTTCCTCTAAGGTTCAGAGAACATCATGAAATGGGGGGACAGAAAGAATTTAAGAGCTGGAGGATA
The DNA here is from genome assembly GCA_035773235.1 of Eospalax fontanierii. NCBI lineage: Eukaryota > Metazoa > Chordata > Mammalia > Rodentia > Spalacidae > Eospalax > Eospalax fontanierii. Next base: position 77,618,673 of record CM069526.1, read on the forward strand.
GGAAGGAGTGCTGTGGAAAGCGTCCTCTAGACATGACATGGATGTTGCATACATGAACTGACAGAAACTGTGGCTTCCTACTCAAGACTTGCATAAGACAAGGCCCATCAACACTGTATCATAGAAGAAGGAGGGGCTTATAAGGCTCCTGTTATCCCTGAGAGGCTGTAGGCAGTTAATGGTTGCTGGAGGAGGGAGTCCTATTCCTTTGTGGTAAACACTGGAAAGTTGTTCTTTCCCAAGTAAATAGGCACCCATGTTCATGCAGGCAGCCGTAATTAAAAGCAGCAAAACACGAAGCAAAAAACAAACATAGGCATAAGAGGAACGCTTGTTGGGAATAGGAAGGCGCTCCATATAAGGAGGGAGATAAAGAGAGACTAGTAGGGAAGCGTATGATCTAAGTACATTTATGTATATGAGCTTGTTAAAGAATAAATGTTTTGAAATAAAAGCAGAGAGGACATTACTAACTTGCTTATGATTCAGATTGCTAACTCCACAGTCTAGCTTCTTAATCCTTGTATTTTCAGGTACAGTAGCAAGAAAAGAAATGATACCAAGTTCTCAGGTTGGTTTGACCTGAACTCTGCTAAGATGTCAAGAAAAGGCTTCCCTGTGTGGTCATGGTTCTTCCGTGAAATAAACAAATAACAAAGAACCTCCCATTTCTGGGTCTCTTCTTCATTTCTAAGTGCATGTTATGGTTATTATCATGCCTCTGAATGTCCAGCAAGAAAATCAGAATTCAAAAGGAAGAACAACCTGTTCTCAGGCCTGTTGTTTAATATTCAAACTGTCTAGGAGGATCTCCTTGTGCTCCACCCCTTATAGAGGGGTGTTCTGCAATGCAGTCTCACAATCAAGAAGAAGCAAAACATTTGGCTTGGCATAAAAGCAAACCAGACCCACTTTCAAATCCTTTATCCTAAGAGTTACCCAACCATCATTTCTCCTTCCAAGGAGTCACTACCTGGAATATAGCAAACTTCATGCCTTTCCCACATTGCTGTGGTACAGGCTTTTTGTAAAAGAGCCTGGTTCTCTCTCTGCTTTCTCCAAAGCACAAAATCGGGGCACACCTGACACAGGGCTACATTCTTAACTGGTATCACCTGCTACCGGTGTCCTGCAACCCTGCTCTACAACGTCACAGGTCTTGAAAGTTAATACTACTCACCTGTTTCAGACAGACGTAAAGAGAAAAAATTGAGACTACGCCAAAGAAAGTTTATATTCTGCTTCAATTTCTAAGTTACTGAGAAATTAATCTTGGTATTATTTCCTTGCAGGACATTGGCAGAGGCAGAGAGCGAGATTTGAAAACAGACCCAGCCAACATGATACTTTGCTCTAATTTCTAAGTTACTAAAAAATAAACTTAATAACACTTCTCTGCTTACAAGATATTGGGGTAAATCTTTGCATTTTTCTATAAGTTTTTCAGAAACTGAAGGAAGTTAATGTTTTATATTTGACCTGTATTACATAAATTAATGAGCTTGCCTTTCAGAATAAGCAATGAGTTCTTTGTCCTAGTTGGGAGGAATCCATTACGTTGTAAAAAATATTTTTCTGTTTCCCCTTTAATTAATTTTAATTTTGTCCATTACATGGTCTTGAAGATTAATTTTCTGAAAGAGCAGCTTTATATATTATTATGAGTTTCCAAACTCATGTTCCTAGGTGAGCTTTAAATTGAAAAATAGTTTTGATTACAGGCAGACAAATAACTTGTACATGGCAATTGCTCCTTCTTATTAGATAAATTGCTCTGTAACTTAAACTTGACCCTTTGATTACTCAGCATGAAAACCTTTAAATACCACTTGGAACAATGCAGGCTGTTGACTTTCCATAGGGCTAATAATGATAATTGAATAGATAAATTTAAATTGTGTTTCATCAATTAATTCAAATGGTGATATATAAGCCTCTTTTCCTTTTTTAAAAATTGTTACCTTTTAATGGAAATAATTATCAGAGTGAAGATACCCCAAAACAATTGCATCGATAAATAGGAAAGTGACTTGAACAAATAGTTCTCAAAAGAAATACAAGCGAACCATAAACATATGAAAAAAATGGTTCATATTCTTAGCTATTAGGCAAATGCACACCACCTCAGTCAGAATGGATGCCATTAAGAAAACAAACAACAAGGGGCTGGGGAGATGGCTCAGTGACTAAGAGCACTGACCTGAGTTCAGCTCCTAGCATTCACATGGCAGATAACATCATTCCATAAGTGCAGTTCCAAGGGATTCAACTCCATCTTCTGGCCTCAATGGGCCTTCCATACATAGGTACACTTACATATATACAGGCAAAATACCCATATACATAAAATAAAAATAAACTTAAAATAGAAATCAACAAATGCTGTGTGGAAAGGGATATACTTATATACTATTGATGGAAATGCACATTAGTGCAGCTAGTATAGAAAGAGTATGGAGGTTTCTCAAAATCTAAAAATAAAATTTATAACTTTGAGTTGTATACCTGAAGGAATTCAAGCTAGGATATAGCGGATACAGCTTTATATCCATATTTATTGCCCATTCACAATACCTAAGTATTTTTAGACATAAAACTTACAGAACTAGGAAGAGTAACATACGAAAGTACTGTTGTAGGAAAAAATATGAAGCACTGTTTTGGTTATACTGATGAAGTGCAAACATCTAGTGGGCGGAAGGAGACTAAGCAGGGTTGCTGTAAACTTTAACACAGTGGGATGGAATACAGGCTTTGGATTAGTCCTGGCCTGGAACACTGGCTTGGCCATTTCATAGCTCTCAGTGCCTATAATTGAAAACATTCCTAACAACAATCTGCTGGGGAAATTTAAAAATCCATCTGAAGGTTTTAGCATGGTTTTGAACACCTGGGAATCTCTCAATATATGACCACTACAGTTATTTGTCACAAGAAAAATTCTGACCCCAGGTTAGTGGAATGGCTCCACAGAAAGAGATGCTTGCATTCATCCCTGACAATCTGAATTCAACTCTTGGATCCCACAGGATAACAAGAGAGAACCAACTCCAGAGAGTTATCCTCTGACCTCTACCTGTGAGCCATGAGCCATGGCGCACATGCGCACACACACACAAACACACACACACAAAGTACATTTTTTTTTAAAGACACAGCAATTAGAGGCTAGAGTGGTTAAGAGTGCTGGCTGCTCTTGCAGAGGACCTGGGATCAGTTCCTAGGATCCACATGATAGTTGTTAACTATCAACAACTCCAGTTCCAGTTCCAATGCCCTTTTCTGGTCTCCAGGGATACTGAGTACATGTCATATACTTACATATATGCAGACAAAGCATACATACCCCCTAATTTTTTTTTATTTAAAAACAATAATTTTTAAGAAAACAATCCCAAGGACCCATCCAGCAACAACAAAACACAAACTCTATAAATGTAATTCCTAGAGGCATAGAAAAGCATTCTTAGGAATATTTTATACCACTGTTTCAAATAATGCATTTTTAAGGACTATTGGTTTAAAAAATCACAAAATGTCTTTAATAACACTTGGTTGCATTTTTTTTTTGAAGCTTGGTCTTGGGGGGGGCAGATAAACACTCTACCACTGAACTACTTCCATGGTTCTTTTCTATTCTAACTTTTTGACACAGGGTCTTACTATATTGGCCTTGAGCTCTTTTTGTATCTCCAGCAGGCCAAGAACTTGCGATCCTCTTGCTTCAGCTTCTACATAGCTGACCTGGGCCATCAGATTCAGTTCTTTTTTACTTTATATTAGCTAACAATACATGTGTATACTCTCATTATTTCTTCTACAACCTCAGGTTCCCTTAGAATACAGACTGTGTTTTACACATTTGATACCAGAAAAATGTATTAAAACTGGAGCATTTTATTTAATTGGTTTTTGATAAAGAAGCTTTTGAGACAGCTATCAAATTGCTTCCAGATTTTTCAAGATTTCTTTATTGGCCATGACTTTGGAAGGGAATAAATATCCAGAAAACAAAGCTTTTGCACACATGTATCTTACATTCTCATGAAGGAAAATTTCTGTATAGCACATTACCAGAATTTTTGGAACATTTTAGTTGTTAAACCCTCAGTGCATGTTGTGGATCCCTAACTTCTTCTGAAACTATATTTACTAAATTCATGATAAAAAAAAAAATAGCCATGTCTTGGGGCTGGAGAGATGGCCCAGAGGTTAAGAGGACTGGCTACTCTTGCAGAGAATCTGGGTTCGATTCCCAGCACCCACATGGTGGTTAACAACCCTCTGTAACTCCATCTCCAAGGGAATCTGATGCCCTCTTCTGACCTCTCTGCAGGCATTTCATGACATGGGTGTACTTACATACATGCAAGCAATACACTCATACATAAAATAAAAATTATAAATATTTTTTTAAAAAATGAACTGACTCAGATTCATGCATTTCTGCCTGCTCTGCAAGTTTACAGAGTGTGAGGTAAGCTTAAAGCATAACAAAAACATCCTACATCTTTTCCTGTATCTGACTCGGCTTTCACATTGATCAATAAATTCTTGCTTATTAGATGGTTTTCAATGCAGTCAGGGATGAATTATTCAGCAAATAATCTCAAATTGCCCAAAACAGCCACATTTTATATGTTTTTATATCTTTTATGGAGAAAAGAAATGACAACAGATACCCCCATCCACCTCTACATTGTACCGAAGCCCAGAACTCGACTAATAGCTTAGAACTGCAGGACCTTAATAAATGTCATCCTAACCAATTCTTAGGTGATACTTGAATTCTGAATACCTGTCATACTTACCTGCCCTTCAGAATTATAAGGATGGATGGTTACATTCTTTTTCATTCTAGTGATGCTTCTGAAATCCACCCTACAAGGAGCAAAGGAAGAACTTTTAAAGAGAGTTGTTCTCTCCTTTGAAGTCTGACATGCAATAGCAGACATTTGAAGACAATCAACAGAGATTAGGGAACCCACTGCATATACTATGCAGCATAAAGCCTTTACTAGGAATGAGGCAATTGGTGGGTTTTGAGAGTGTCCGTGATGCCCTGTCCAATCAAAAGAAGCAAGAACAAATAAAAGACTGGAGGTATGTAACACAATGCATCATGTACACATATCCAATCCACCCGCTGAGGATTCTAGAAAGATGTCTGCCAGCACAGGCATACTGAATATCCCTGAGGACTAGAATCTAGGGCAGCAAGAGGAGGGGCTTCCATTTTTACTTCACACAATCCTACATTAAATGTTAATTGTAATGAGAATGTTAAAGTGTGCTTTCATTTCTATAACTTCTTTAAATATGTTTTAGTGAAGGTCTTCTTAAGTTGCTATGACCCTATTATTTAGATATATTGTCACAATACCAGAAGTTACTGTCTACACAGCCTCTTCCTTTTACTTTGTTTCTGTGTTTTCATATAGACTGTAAAAGCTTTGCCTGCTCAATGGCCATCCTCCTGGGCCCTTTGCTTTCTAGCGCGGATCTACAAAGAACACAGGATAATGTGAGTAAGCCCAGAATGTGGCTTGGGCTCTGAAGACAAGGGCCTGACTCTTAGCTCAAATGGCATGAAATGAAAGTTCACTGAAGCTACATGGAGCAGAATGAAGATGATTTCAGAACGTAACACACGTAACATGGGGCATTGCCCCCAGTTGCTCCTGCCCGCCTTGGTCGCCTGCTGTTATGTCTTCTACTTTATTTTCTTCTCTGAAAAACAGCTGATGTTTTCTTCCAGTTTTGATATTTAGTATCCTCCATCTGCCATGCCTTTACTTATGAAGTCAACTCATGTACGCACTCTGTGAGACCTTTCACTCTCTCACAATTCTTGGTGTCTTACTAGCAAGAAACCATAAGAACTTACTGAAATAACACTTTTCTTAAATGATGCCCACATTTTCTAACATCGTATACTAGACACTGAGTGTATCCACGATTATAAAATGTAGATACTAATAGTACCAAAAGTATATGTTTCTCTAAAACATTTAGCATCATAGCTGTCATATAAATGCTCAAGACATGCTTAATAAGTATTAAGCATATATTGTTGTTGCTACTGTCATTAACTCCAATGTCATTATTATCTTAATGATGTTAAGAACATGAATGATCTATTTGGCCAAGTAGGCAGATTTCACTCATGTCTCAACTTCCATGTAAACTTTAGGAATAAGGGCATCTTAATGTATGATTGTCTAGTAAAGAAAAGATAGTTAGTTAGTTAGTTAGTTAGTTAGTTAGTTAGTTTATTAGTTTATGACAAAGTCTCACTATGAAATCTAGGTTGGCCTTGATCTTGAGATATTCTGGCCACTGTCTTCTAAGTGCTGTGATTACAGGTATGTGTCACCATGCTTGGCACAACAGATCTGTTAAAAAGAAAAATTCCTGGCACATGACCAGGCAATAGTAGGGAAAGTGACAATGCTTCTTATTCTAGAAGTAGTTTGAGGTAAATGAATGTGGACTTCGGGGAAGGCAGTGATAACATCAGTGGTTCCAAACACTGTTTAGATACTTTGGTTTGTCACCAGCTAGTTAAGCAGGGAAGTGGGGAAAAACCATGCCACTCAGTCCTCTCTGTGTCCACTGCGAAAGATTTGATGAAGCATGTAAGTGGGTGTTCCTAGCCAAAGTTTAAGACAAGGGGTTTAATAATGAATATTTTCCAAACTATCAAATGACTCAGTACCTCTCTATTAAAAGAGGCAGCCTGGCATAAACTTTGAAGAAGTCATAAGAGACATGCTGACATGTTTTAGACTCAGATCCTCTATGAAGTAAGCAAACAGTGTGCTCAGTGGTACTCCAAACATACTATACCACCATCTGATTAATGAAACATGTCAGCTCAGCTCCCAACAGTTAACATCTATTATGATCAATGACACTGTCTTAGATCTCAAAATAACAGGTGTTTCAGCAATTTAAAGTTTAGACAAAAGTGTAAAGTACAGGCTTTCACAGACTTTTCTTCAAATTTTTACAGCAACACAGTTTTTGACAGAGGGATTTCTGACTGCTCAATTTGATGGCCATAGAAACTTATCAAAGCTGAAGTATAGGATTTCCCAGGGGACACCACAATGAAATAAATGCATTCATGAATATGTATGACCAGAGGAAGCCATCTGTTCTCTACCAACCCCTTTTCTTATAACAACTATACCCAGACCCACACCCCATGCATACCCCACCCTCCAGAAAAATAAGAAGGCTGCATTCACGATTTCAAAAATCAGAAGGGTTTCATCCTAGGCAAGAAATCTACTTTTAGTAAAAATGCTTTTACTATCAAATTAAAAAAATAATTAAAAATCAAAGAATGCATTTGCAAATAAGTATTTAGTGGTAAGATTCTATATTGTGCTTCAATCCCTTGGAGATGAAGTTCTTTATACTTTGCCTAAATTGAACTTCACATGAACTTAGATCTTGGGGTACAAGTGTGAAAAGAGGTGAAACTTAAATAACGGCAGAAAGATCATATTCCATCATTTTGGTATTCTACCTCAGTTGCTATATGCATGTTCAAGTTCAAAAAATACTGAGCATTTCTCTGATCCCATTAGAATTCATTCTGTATCACTAAATTTGAAAAGAACACCAGTCTATGGTTCAAAGGTGACCAAAAGGAAATTTTCAAAAGATCAGAAAATTTAGTTGACAAAGATCAGGAATGAATTTATTGGAAAAGTTTGGTGCAATGTGACTAATACTTTTGGTCAATTGAATCATATTTGAAATGCATAAGGAACATTTGTGCATTATTTATAGGATTCCTCTGGTAAATCTTTTGTAAAGTGCATGCCTATGAAAAAGAATAATTGCTCTTAATTCATTTGTTTTGCCATTTCAGCTTACTGAATATTCTGCCATTTGAAAGGAAGAAATGGTTCTAGTGAGACTTTGTTTCAGGAGAAAGATTATTTAACTTTTAATTCTTCTAACAACAAAACAGGAATTGGAAAATTTTAACAGGAGCCCCTCTGCTTTTTTAAAAAAGTAGTTTCTCAAACTACTCCGTATGAAGAAAGATACAGAGTATGCTAAATTACTCGTTTTCAGTGGAAACTGAAAAACCATATGTTGCTAAAATTCCTCTTGAAAGGGGCCAACTAAGCTTAGTCCCTCCCTCCCTCCCCAGGTCCTACAACAAACACACACATTCCCCAACTCACAGTTAGGCAAATTCTAGTTAATTTACTTGGGCTTACTAACAGAGCAGTGGGCAGGGGGTTACTTGCAGAGCATGGGTGCCCTCTTCCCCTCCGTAAGTTACAATAATACATCCACAACAGGGCTTGGATCTCACAACTTCCTGGTGGCAGGATCCAAAATGGCCAAAAGGGGAGGCAAAAGGTCTTGCCTCCCAGTGCCCCCAGTTTAAATGCCTTTAGCCCCTCCCCTTCTTATATCTAAGGGCAATGGACTGGTGGGGAGGGGCATAGGACTTTTTCAGCTCCTAGTCTTTCCTCCGCCCAAGGTGGTCCTGGATAAATACCACTAGGCCTGAGGGAGGGAGGATGTTTGTCCACAGCTGGTCAGGCTTGTCCCCCCTGAGAACCAATTCACTCTACATCATAGGACAATTCTGTGACGCTCTAAAGGCAGAAAAACAAAACAATTAGGAAGAGTATGTGTGTCCTGGAATGGGACAAGACGGGATTCAGTATCTTTTATGTTTATTATTAAGAGAGTGACCTGGTGGAATCCAGTCACTTTCTAACACTCCAGAGGTCTATATGCTACATTGGAATTGCAATCCTGGCATCACAATACTATAAATATGATCTGATAAGGTAATAATTAATGCAAAGCACTCTACAAATAGAAAAGGATGTCATAAAATAAGACCGAGAGATGAGTACTCAAGTTTACTTCTATGTTGCTGTGATTAACACCATAACCAAAAGTGACTTGGTGGAGGAGTTTATTTGGCTTACAGCTTACAGTTCACCATTGCCAAGGCAGGAACCTGGAGGCAGGAGATGAAGCAGAGAGCATGGAGGAACACAGCTTTCCCTGCTTGCTCAGCTAACCTCCTTACGCAGCCAGGGCTACTTGCCCAGAGATGGCACCACACACGGTGGACTGGACTCTCCTATACTAATTATTAATCAAGAAAACACCCACAGGCATGCCCACAGGTCAGTCTGATGAAAGAAATCCCTCAACTGAGGTTTCCTCTTCCCAGGTACGTCAAGTAGAAAATTAAAATTAGTCATCCCAACATTCATTTATAAATTACACTCATGATAAAAAAGAATATGTACTTGCTCCTCAGTAACTTCTTATAATTGCCATGCTGCTGCTTAGTCCCTTACATAGACAAAAACTAATTCACTGTCTTTGATGTCTTTGATAGTACCTTGCTACCATAAGATATTGAAAATAATTTGAAGCTATTAGCATTCTGTCCTACATAGGAGTCTTCAGAATGTTCTAGAAGAATAGTATCCAAAAAGGATGCTATCAAAGGAGAAATGAGCTCTGGGCCCTTTATGCAGAAGTCATTTCACATGATTGTGCTTGGTTGAGGTTTGGGTACCACTGTCTCAAAGGCCTCTTCAGATCTAAAGTTCTGTGATTCTCAGAGTGAAACATGGCTGAACAAACGCTGGTCTGGGACCTGCCAGCTGGCTGTGTGGGTTTACCTGAAGTAATTTTCAAATCTTCCATGGGTGTTAATTCCTCTATCTGTAAAATGTGAAGGTTTGACTATGTCTTCTCTGGTCTCTTCCAGCTCTGACAGGGTATGATGCCCTAACACAGTGTTAAAATAATGGAGAAGTCAGGAGATGAAGCAGCCTTGGGTTCCTCCTGCATGGGAATCGACAATTCAATATCATATACAGGCAAAAGTAAACTAAAGCAAACGAACCTCTAACAAGGAACTTCTTATGGGACTGATTCAAATGTTGCTACTGCTCTACTTTAAGCAACCAGACATTTTCTTTACTTAGCTTAATGTTCACCTGTGAAAGCTTTCTCTCCTTGGTGGCCCTAAAACATCCGGGAAATGCTTACACACTGAAGATGCCTGATGCATGAATTGCTGTCTGCTAAAATAAGCTCTTTTAAATTTTAATGTGCCTAAGTTTATCTTTTTAATGACAGTCAAAACAGAAGACAAACTGCCTGGTGCCATGATGTCATGTAAAGGCTCTAAGTGGTGTAGCCAAAGTCTCTACAATTACAAACAAAAAGTCAGGGGATATGATGGTGCAAACCTGTAATTCCAGTACTCAAGAGGCTGAGGGAGGAGCATTTTCATGAATTTGATGCCAGCCTAGTCTACATGGTGAGTACCAGGACAGTCAGCAATAATGACTAGCTATCAGGACACTGTCTCAAATAGATAGATATTCATATATATATATATATATATATATATATATATATACACACACACACACACACACACACACACACACACATTTGCTTTGGTGGCATTCAGGCAGAGCTATGGAACTTTCACAGGCAGTATGCTTCTCTACGGATAAATTAGAGCTCTGGAGGAAGCATGCAAGGAATTAAGGAATTATATTTCTTTTAAAAAAGCAGTGTCATGTTTGTGTTTTTAACTGTAAAAAGTCAGTGAAAGATATACCACATCCTTTGAATTCTTGTCAATGTGATCCACAAAGATCTTCATCGCTAAAACACCACGAATACATTTTACAGACACATCTAAGCTGTTAATGCTAAAGCTCGAGGGAGTCAATGAAAGTTCATTTTGAGAGGAAATACCAAATTTAAACAGCTTAATGATTTGTTTCAATTGTGAAAATCCTTCTAAATTATATTATATTGGTTTCTGGAATGTATATTTGAGCACTCTTTCAGGTCTTATACAAATCAACGTGACACTAGCTTTACTGATAAAGGGATGAGTGACCATTCTATCGAATGTGACTTGAGTCATGAAGGGATATTCACAAGCACAAGGACCAACCACTGCTCTCTACGGCCTTGCCCACACTGCACCTCACACAAGAATTGCTAAAAAACACAACAGTTGAAAAATAATTTCTAGAAGATGTAAATATTGGATAAAATCAGTGGTATCCTTCCAGATTGGCTAGTAACTGTTTAGTTGGAATATACTTCCATGTAATTAAAAACCTGATTAAGTAACAACTCAGTCAATAAAACAATCTTAGTGAAGGAACAGAAATTATAACTTCACAACTGAGTACTGTAACTTAGTCTGGGTTCTGTCAGAAACTGTTCAATAGCATATTAGCATATATATATATATATATATAATACATAATTTACAGATTTTTAAATTCACCCATTTGAGGTAGATAATTCAATGACTTTGAGAAAGACTAGAGAGCTCTATAAGCATCATTAAATCTAGTTTCAGAACATTTTCATCACCCTAAACAGGTCCTTCATAATTGTTTATAGTTAATCCCATTCTCTGCCTACATAACACTAATGTGCCTTTTGTGGATTCTCCTAAATAGGATGACATACTGGTTAGTCTTTAGTGTGTGGGTACTTCGACGTGGTTTAATAGTTTTAGGTCAATCCATGCTGCAACATTTCTTTGAATTCAGTTCTTTACAGCTACACAGTACTCTGTTGTGCAGATAGAGCAAATGTTCTTTGTCACCCATTTATGACTGAGTACTTTTTTAAGGATAAAGTATTTTATGTAAACATTCTCTGAACACTAGAAAAAGGTTTTCAAGACAAATTTTATTATCTTCACTTTACACATGAGTAAGTTGAGAATCAAATAATTTTAAATAAACTGTCTGAAAACAAGCAGCGGTCAAGAGGTAAAAAGGCTCAAATACAAATACACCTAGTTCATGGTTGCCCCTGTCACTGCAGAACTGTTCATTAAGTAACAAATGACTAAATGACTTTGGAGCAGGAGCAAATCTCATTCTCATTTCTGTCATACACATACACACACACACACATACACACACACACACACATATACATATATATATATATATATATATATATATATATATATATATATCCTAGTTCCTTTTAAATTTTTTCACAAGAAGGTGAGATGTTTTGATCTTTTGCTTTGCAAAGTTTAGAACCAGGCCATTTCAAAGTAATATTTTTCTTTGAGGAAATTACCACTTAGCAGCAAATAAAGTTTTGGGTAATTGTTTTTATTTAAAATTGTCAAGTAATTGACTACAGGTTACTGTGTAGGCTAATGGTTAGTTATAGAGCAATTTAAAGCTTTTAGTAATTCACAGAAAACACCTTTAGGTGGAAAATAATCACTCTCCCAGTCAACTCTTTTCCCTTTACTTTCATAGAATATTAATTGCTCTCTCCAAACTGCTAGAATATAAAAGATTCTAAATGATCATCTCTTCACATATGGGTAGAATGACTTAATGAGCTGGGAATCAGAAAGACTCTGTTGTTATTTTATTTTTTCTTTGGTTTTCAAGAACAATTTCATCTTGGGTACCATTTTTACCTGCAAGTATCCCAGGAGTTGATAAATTCCTCACGAAAAACCTTCCAGGTTGGAAATATCATACCTCAGAAGTCCCTAACTCACATATTAAACATATTACAGGTTCCCCACTGAAAAAAATTAAAAACATCCCTTTAACTTTGTTTAATCCACAAGTTCTTTAATTTAATTTGATTTAAAAGTTCTTTGTTTAATCTAAAACTGAAGGTTCTTGTCTATGTAGGACATACTGATATTCCTAGAACAAGGTATAGAAACTGAATTACTGTCTTAAGAGAATTCAAAGAATATAATAGGGTCAGTAAACTTTCAAAACTGACCTGAGATCTCTTCCTCAGCTCTAGGAGTCAACAATTTTTTATATTACTAAACAGTTGTGAAAACAAAACATTAAAAACACAAAAATTTGGAACTGAGAATTATGAAACTCAAAGCCCTGAACCATTTTTCTCTTTGGCTCTCTATTAATAACATTTAGCTGACCCTGCCTCAGGACATTAGCATTGTAAAAATCAAATCTATACATTCTGAGACTATGAGCTATGATTAAAAGAAAAAAAAAACATGGAGGGGAGATACAGACAGGAGACAACAAGAACAGTCTGTTTTCTAAAGAGCAGTAGCTGATGAAACCCAAAAATCCACAGGGCTGTGCAGAATGAGTCTCTACCATATCACTTAGGACAGCTCAAGATTCTCTCTCCAGAGATGTCTTAAGAATTCTTCTCTCACAGTGAGGCCCTGTATTCGGCCCCACCCCTCTAGGTTTGAACTGATTGAGCAAAGGGAGAATACCCTCCAATTAGAGAAACCAGTTTATTTGGGGTTACTTACAAAGGATTTGTCCCCAGGGAAAGAGACAGAAATTTCGTATCGGGGGCCAGCATTTTGATCAGAAGTCCGGTGGACCTCCGGCACACACAACCAAGCCCACCTGTGCATCTCCTACCCAGTTTTCACTGGTTTCCCACTAGACCTTCCCCTTCAAGTCACTGGTTGTTTGGAAAATAGTTGACTCTATTGGCTTCATCTGTGTCATTCACATTCTTGGAGCCATGTCCCTTGAGGCAGAGAGAAACTCTGTAAATTTACCCCTACAAGAGACAATGTCTAGAATTCCTTCACCTGCCCTTGGATGTGTCTGAATCGCCTCACTGCCTTGGTCCCTTGTCTCTAAATCTACTTTTCTTGGTCAACATTCCTCCAAATCTATGGTGCCCATACCAGCTAGACTTATACTAGTCTCTCAGAGGCTACGTTGAGTAGACCTTTCTCTATGTGTTCCTCAGCAAAGAACATATTCCAAGCAACTACACACCAAATTTCACAGGTTATCCATCTTTCTCAGAGGAAGGAATTTATGGGAAGTCAGGTCAAACTTGGCCCTTCAGTTCTCTGGGACATGTAGAGTCAAATGGAGTTATTCTATCTGGGCCAGACACAAGCTTTCTATTTTGTCACAGTCCTTAACACACTCTAGTGCTGACACAAAACTGTTCCACTCCATATTTATTGCTCATCCTGAGATATTTTTTAGTAGCCTTTATCTCTGGCAGCCTTTTACTAATAACAACCATGTCTATATACATTTACATGTTTTTGTTTAGTTGGGTTTTTGGTTTGAGTCTCACGTAGTTCAGGCTGGACTCAAACTTGTTTTATATAATAAGATGGCTTCAACTTCTGATCCTACTGCTTCCATCTCCCAAACAGTGGGATTACAGGTGTGCACCACCATGTCTGACTATATTTACATATTTTAATGTATTTTGAAGTCATAAGACAACCGAGAGCAGGCCTCAGAGACCTGGCACATTAGAAGGAAGTCGTGATAGAGACAAAACTCAGGAAAAGAGCTAGCTCCTGTTGCCCTGGCCTCCGTAACAGGGTGCTCTGATCAAGTATGCGCAAGGACATGCACGGAGCAGGGAGGGTGCTTGGAGCAGAAAGAAAATGAGGGTAGATCTTAAACATGAAGCCGGATGGTAAAAGCGTAGGGCAGGAGAAGAAATACTTGGGCTCCATCTCCCAGTGCTCTACCCTACTGTGTGTTACTGAATGAACTGGTTAGAATTTGGGGACTTTACTAAGTTCTCTCTAAAAAGGCAACAGATAACTCAGCTTCCTTGTTTTGTGACTGCCCAATAAAATCATGTAGAAAATATGACATTTTAGTGTCTATAAAATAAGCAAGGTAAGGTATCCCTCTGCTTTCTAGTTTGGTTTAAGACTGATTTAATAGGTAAAAAATGAAAGCCCAAAGCAGCAGAACTACAAAACAAGCAGGCAAACAAAGCTCTACAACTAGCAAAAGCTAAGTTCCTCCAGCACCAAGGTCCGGTCATCGCTCATGCTGAGAGCTGTGAGTTATTCAAAGGTCCAGATGGACTCAGCATGAGCTGGGAATGATGAATAGTGATGGTCACATGTTTACCAAGAGTTTCAGACCAGCAGGCTTTGGGCACAAGGCACCAGCATCTTGCAGAATGTCAGAGGTGAGATGTGGTATGGTCAGAGACTATCTGAGCCTACTGAGATCAGCAGGGCCCTTAGAAAACATTCACACAGGGTTCCTCACTCTAACTCTTTCTTCTCAGAGCAACCTCCTCCGCCATTCCCACTTATGCCAGGAGTTCTAGCTTCTTCAGAACAAGTTTTGCATGTCAAGTACTTTTGAAGTCTACCGCCAAGGACAAACACATCCATATAAATGTGACATGCCACATCCCCAGGATATGCATGTTATGCTGCCACACAAAGAAATTTCTGAAAAATTGAAGCAGCACAAAAACATTCTTACTGGGGACCATTTGAGCTCAATGTCCATTCGAAACTCATAAATCTCATTGTGGGTAGCTATTTAAAGACATTTTCTCCCGCTTGGTTGCAATGTCATTTGGTAATTTTCCAATGTCTAATGTACTGTTCATATTAGAATAACTAATAATATCAAGACCAAAACTCATTTCTTACATATTTGATGTAAGATGAAAGATTTTAAGAGTACAACTGCACTGTAATTGGAAAGCTGTTCTCAACCGGGTTCTGCAATCTATACTGAAAGAAATATTTACAGAAGAGAAATCTGTCAGAGGGAGGTCAACTGGGACTCCAGTTCAGAAATCTCCATAGTTGTAAGAGCCAACAGAAAATGGACATTCCCATTCAAAATGCTTTGTTCGACTAGATTGGGATAAACATTCATTCTGGGATGTGTAAAAGGAACTCAATTGACCAGTAGGGTGATATCCTAGAATCTCAGTGTGATATCCTAGAATCTCAGTGACCTTTCAGGTTTCCTGTAATTCCTTGATGCTAGTGTTTTCCATCTGGCACAGAAATAATCATCTTGGTGCAAGAGCTGACTCATACTGGGTAGGGCCAGGGCCTAGATAAGTAGGAAGCTGCACTGCAGTGCGATGCGGTCAGTGATGCACGTGTTCTCTGCCCCCAATGAACATTCCCACCACTCTAGCAGAAGGAGACTGAAAATAACACTTAAGAAAATGCCAGGTTTGGTTTGCATATTTTAACAGCAGTATAGAGATGCCACTATGAATAATAGGATTTTGAGGCCATAGTCCAGCTAGAATAAGGGAAAACTGGCAAATATGTTCTAGCTGAAACAGAATTAATAAAGGGCAGATACAGCTTAGCATGGGAAAGAAAATTATAGTAGTTTAAAAGAGAACTTGTTATGTGAGTGACCGATATGGCTATGTATATTGCACAAATATCTCATTTCATCTTCACTTATAAACCTCAATTTACTGGTGAAGAAAATCAATTTGTTTATCCAAGGAATAAGTGTGAGATAGAAAGTCTTCATGTTTCTATCCATGACTTAACATTTTTTGTGTTCACACGAGGAGAGGTCCACTATTATTTGGTACAGAGGGTAAGGACTGGGACCCTGAAGGTGTGGGAGTAGAATAGAGAGACCTCAGCATTTCTTTCTTTGTAAAATTTCATTGAATTTTTGTGTATTTCAGTCAGAACATCTCAATCAATCATAATCATCTTTATACTCCCTTCCCACTGGCACTCCCTAGAGTCCCCCCACTGGAATTCATGCATTCTGTCACTTGTGTTAATGCCTATCATGTCAAGTGTCCCCAGACATTCCTCAATGCAAGTTCATTCGCTGGGGTCTAGTCAGCCTATCTAGGGTCCGTCTCTTTAAGATCAGCTCTTCCATATCCAGCAGTAATCAGCTGCCAATAATTCTTCAACTAAGATTGGAACTTGTTGCCTACTTCCACAGTTCTGTGCTGGGGTTTTGTCTGCTTGAGTTTGCATGGACCTTGTCTATGCTGACACCATTGCTACAGGTTCGTATCTAGGTCCCAGGAGCTTGTTGAACTCTATTTCCATATTGTCATGTGCCTCCTCCCCTGGCTCTTACAATCTTTCTGTCCCCTCTTCTGCAATGATCCCTGAGCCCTGAGTGGGTGGAATTTAATATAGGAGTCCTGTCCAAGAATCCACACTCTGCAGACTCTTATTCTCTATGCTTTGACCATGTGTGGCCTTTTGTGTCCCTGGCCCAATGTTGCATGAAGGAGCTTCATTAATGAAAATTGAGAGATTCATTATGTCTTCTTTACCTCTTGTTCTATGTTTTATGAGCCTTAGATGAAGAGGTTGCATTGTAGATGTATATGACCAGTTGTGGTACTCTATGATAGACTCCATCTGTTGCAAAAGAAACTTCTTGATGAGCAATAACTGGGGATACTTGTCTGTAAGTATAAGGATACATATTTTACACATAGTAAGAAATTATATTTGTCTAGGGATGTAACAGTCTTGGGGTTTGTTCTAAGATCTAAGACCTCTCCAGCCATGTGTATTTCACTTTGTTTACAGTACCACACTTGAGATTCCTCCTATTGAGTGGGCTTTAAGTCCAATTAGGTAACTGTTGATTACCCCCAAGATAAAATTGCCACTACTACACAAATGTCATTTGCTGTGCCAGTCGCTGACATGGTTATAAGGCCTCTATAAGGTAGAGCTAGGGTTGGATCATCAGTTGATGTTCTTCCTTAGCATCCTACATAGTAATCTCCAAAGTTAGGAAAGTTAGCCTTCAGGGGAAGTAGCTTCCAGGTCAGTTCCAGCTCCATTGCTCCAAATCCTGTGTCTGAAGAATGTCCTGTCTTCAGCAACAGGGTCTTGCCTTCAAGTTCTGGAACTTCAAGGACTGTGGCAATAGCCTGTGTAATTTTTGGAGTCTCTTAGAATACCCTGGCCAACAACTCAAAGGAGAGTTTTCCCTATCTGGCACTGTTTCTTGTTATGCAACCTTCAGCTATGAACATGAACTCATGTAGAGCTATTGCATGTGGAATTTGTCAGTAGGTTGTTGGACTAATATGATCCTGTCTATTTTTGTTTTACACTAGCTAGGCATATAAAGAAACCTCAGCATTTCTAACAAGTTGGATGTAACCATGGAGTCAGCTCAATGTCCAGGCCACATCCTCCCACCTGGACCAAAGTGGAGAAATAAACCCAGAACTTCCATTTGGGGTCTTTTGCTTGCAAGGTCATTCGCTACCTCTTTTGGCCTTCTAGCTTAGAATCTGAAAACTGAAGAAGTCTGTAAAGGAAAATATTCTTGCTAAAGATGGCAGAAGTCTAACCTTAATCCCAAGGAAAGAATACAGTACAATGTGCATTATGATAAGGCCTCACTTGAGAAACTTCAAGTATTAAGAATATAAAGAAACAGATGTAACTTTGTGGAGGAAAGACTGAAATAGGCAGATCCCACAACAAAATATGAAAAAAATATCAGTGTTAAGCGGGTCTTCAAGTAGCCTGGAAGCCTCTTCTGGGCACCAAACTCAAGGAGGACAGGATCTCATTTGTATTGTTCCAGATTCTCTCATGACACTTAGCGCTATGCATGATCTCTTTCTGATTGGGGACACGAATGAGTAAGAGGTTCTGGGTTGCAAGGAAATGTCAAAACAAGTTAGAGAATGAATATAAAAAAAAAGACAGTGATTCTCAGTGGGACTATTCAGTTTTAGGTACATCGCAAAATGAAGAGAAGGGCTGGGAAGGTAGCTGGCTGGGTAAGCTTACTTGCTAAGAAAGCATGGAGATTTAATCCCCCAAACCCACATAAAAAGCCAGGTCACTGGTACATGCTTAAAGTTGCAGCACTGGGGAGACAGAGACAAGGATCCCTAGGGCTCAGTGGACAGCCAGCCTAGCCCAATCATTGAGGTTTAGTGAGAGACCCTGTTTCACAAAACAAGGTAGATGACTTCTGAGGAGCAATACCTGAGGTTGTTCTCTGACCTCCACATACATGTGCATAAACTGTGCACCTGCACACACACACACACACACACACACACACACACACACACACACATCAAGTCTTTCTTTTATTAAAAAGTAAAAGAAATGTGATGCCCAGAAGGGGCTCTGTCCCCTCTAACACTCAGTGAGTTGAAGCCAGTCAACTCATTGAGTAACTTAAAATGAAGGATCCCATGACTGCAGGCTTCCTGATATTCATTTAGGACCTTAACTGTTTCTTTAGTAAATGACTCTATGCAGAATTCATTCATCTGGTGTTACTGGATGGGGCCCAGAGGAAGTGTTCAAGATGATTCAAATGTGGATACTTCCCTTGGGAAGCCACAATGCAGATATGGAGATGAGTCAGGTCCATAACAGACTCTAAATGGTCAACAGAATATTTAACAGATGTAGGACATGGGCTGTGACCAATTAGAGTAGAATTTTCTACAGAACTGAAATAGGGAATTGAAGGTATCCTTCAGTGTCATTTCAGGCAGTTGTCCTTTACTTACAGCACTGTAGGGAGATCTGAGGGCACTGGGAAGGACATGGAGTTAAGGAAAATTTGGGAGATTTTGGAAGACGCCTTTCATTAATTGATTCAATATTACAACCACCAGTACATCAGAATTAGTATTCACCAGCCTAATATCAACCCTGTTAAGTGACATGAGCAGGGACAGGAAGTATCAGGTAGCTAGTTACTGGCTGACAAAATACAACGCTGATTTCAAACACGGGCCCATGATTATTATGTCTCACAGGGGACAAGTGCATCAGCTTCTCTTGGCTGGGTTCTCTCAGGAGTCTTGGAGATAACCAGGACTTCTGCTGTGATTTTAGCTTAGCCAAAGATACTGCAGCTGGGCAGCTTTGGTCTATGTATCTTCCTTCCTCCTCTGGGATCAGTGCAATGACCCAAACATGGTCTCCTCATGGGAACATGTCCTAGTTTGTTCCTATTGCTGTATTAAAAGCATTCTGAGCAAAACAACTTGGGGAGGAAAGGGTTTATTTCATCTTACATATTAAGGCACAGTTCATTACTAAGAGAAGTCAGACGTGAACTCAGGGCAGAAACTTGAGGCAGGAACTAAAACAGAGTCCACGAGGCTTGGTCTTTTGGCTTCTATGGCATGTGCTCAGCCTGTTTTCTTATACAAATCAGAAGCACCTGCCTAGGTGGGGCACAACCTACAGTGGGGTTAGGCCCTTCCACATCCCTCAACAACCAAGAAAATGCATCACAGACAGGGCCACAGGCGAATCCAACTAATACAGTATCTCAACTGAGTTCCCTCTTCCCAAATGTGTCAAGTTGACAACTAAAGCTTATGCAGGACTGTACAAGAGGAAGCCCAATCATATACGTACTTTTCTAAGTTTCCATTTGCATCATCACTACTGACTCTCACTGGCCAAGGTAAGTCATAGGACAATGTTCAGAAACCAAGTTGTTGGAAGTATCTTTCACCTGCTGAACAAGAAAACTGCAGTCTGCTGGCAAAGCTCACAGATTCCGGAAGGCATCAGTAACATTACCACTGCCAACTTTCCTTTCCTTTTATTCCCCTTTGTTCAGTGTTCATTTTACTTTGGGAATGGACACTCGCCTTCTTTAGGGAACTTCTCCTACTTCACTTTTTGGTCATGGTTTACTCACACTCCCAGCTACGGAGTGCGGTGTACGGCTTAGATGCACAATGAGCATTCTGGCTTCACTGGCCATGGCCACTGGTACGGAAGTACACATGTGATGCATACCAAGCCAAGGAGATTAAATTTTGTTACAGTCTCTAGGAGAAAGTCTCTCATCAGTCAGTCTACCACTCGGCTAAAGCCAAAGCACTGAGCTTCTGATAGTGCTTACTGCAATAGAGGAAGCCTTGAAAATGATGTCAGTTCAAAGGAAAATGTTAAAGCAGAGTATGAAAAACTGAATAATGTATGGCTCATATTCTTTGATCCCCCTGGATCCAGTTGTGTCTAAAAATCACTCCTGAGATGTTTCAGGTATATGTGCTAATACTTCCCTCTTCTTTCTCCATAAATCAGTTTGAATTAAGGCAGCTACCGGAAAAACCACTTTTTAAGGGAAGTAAATATTGAAAATAGTTTTCCAGTCAGAGGGATTTGGGTAAGATATCACTATCATTTGAGCTAACAACTGTTTTGTTTTGTTTTTTAATGTTTCTCTTTCTTTCTTTTAATGACTAAGGAAGCTTTTCAATCCTTTTTGTTTCCCTGGAAGAGGAAATATACTTTGACAGGTCCACTGATGGCCAACATACTTAGAAAAATGAGTGGCTGGACACTGCTTTCAATTCTACTTGCCAAGTTTTGCATGAAAATGAGCTCCCTCCAGTCAACACCTTAGTTAATTTTCCAGTTGGTCTAACAATGTGTTTAAGAAACTTGTCTCCTAGAAGATTAGTTGGGCCTCACTGCATTAGGGAGGCAATGTAACCCAATTTCTAGGCAGTTAATCTATTCATTATGAATATTTTCATTCTTAATTTTTTCCCCTGAGAGCTAACTGAAGCATGAGAGATAACATAGCTTTCTTGAGCAACTGCTTGCAAGTTCTGATGAAGAACGTTCCAACCGCAGATTTCTAGTCTTTCCCAAAGATGTAAAAATGAAAGTCCACTAATAGCTTATACATAGAGCTGCCGTTACTGGTTTTATCTTATGTATTTATTGTATGTGCGATGTACGTGTATGTACATATTTGTGCGTGTGTGCCTGCATGTGTGCATGTATGCATGTGTGCATGTGTCCGTGTGTGCGGGTGTCACGTGTGCATGGAGACCCAAGGCCAGGTCAGGTGTCTTTCTCAATTGCTGTCCACCTTATTTTTTTTGACAGACTCTCTCACTGAACCTGGAACTTACTGATTCAGTTAGAGTGACTGGTTACCAATCTCCAGGGACCTGACTATCTTCCCACATCCCCCGGTGCTGAGGTTACAGGTGTACTCTACCACACCTGCCTTTTTATGTATGTGTAATGGATCAGTAAGAACTGAGCCATCTCTGTGGCTCATAGAGCTGTCTTTTCTGAAAGAAACTCCAAAGCAGAATTCACCTTCCAGTCAAGGTGACTCACTTATGGTCTTGTGCACTTTTAGGCATCATTCCAGATACTCTGTAACTTTCTAAAATATCTTCTAGGACTAAAAATTCAATACATTCAAAAGATCTCTAGACTTTTGTACATCATCCTGAGTATTCCGTTCAAATGGGTAATATTGACTATTCCAACTGTTTGTGCTGATGCTAATCTTAGAGATGAGAGAAATATCAGGCATGAATATCTGTACAAATTTGCAAAGGCTCATGGTACAACCATGGTAACAATTCCCACAGCAACATTAATATCCCAAGAAGCAAGGCAGAGAAAGAAATAACTATACATACATTCCCGTGGTGTCTCCTCTCCCATTTAGAGGCACAAAATATAAACCTCTGCGTGTGTGTGTATGTGTGCTCCCCAAACCCAAGGATGAAAGTAATCAATTTCCAGGCCAAGCCCTTTGATACAGAAGACCATGGTGTTAATCATCATCCACAAACTGCAAGTCATGAGCCTCTAGCTTGATAATGACCTTCAGCCATACTCCTGCCCAGATCTGCCACATTTAGGTGCTTTATCAGTTCATAGCAGTTTTCAGAGCACAGGTCAAGATAGGGGACACTTTTCTGGACAGCCCTGTTCAGTGATGATGTTTTAGAAATCAATCCTAATTTGATGGGTCAGTTTCACTTTTCTGGCAGTTAAGCTCAGAAGGTAATGACGCGGCAATAGTCCCCTGCCTGTGTTCCCATTCAGATTTCCCATTCTCATCCTGACTGTGCTCAGTGCTGGAGTACACGGTGGTGAGTGACACAAACACTGTTCTTTCCCATCAGGCACCACGCCACTTAAAACTGCAAAACAGAATGTAGAGAGACATACAAAAAGTAAGATCTGAAGAAAGAGTAGAAGTCAACGAGGAGCACCATGTGACAGAGACACGAGGCCTGTGGTCCTGGAGGTGGAGGGGAAGTGGGGAAGAAGCCCCTGTGGCTGGAAAGCAGAGAACATAGAGTGCACTGCAGAGCACCTGTCATTCAACAGAGCTCAGGAAACAGGCATTGAGTTGAGGGCAGTCTAGGGGGGCAGGAGAGGGAGAAGACCCAAGACAGTCTATGCAGGAATTTGGCCTGCGATAGCCATATGGGATGATACAATGTCGAATTTTTAAAAAACTAATTGGTAAAGAGTTAGGTTGGTAACTCTCCACATAGACCTCCATGTTCCCAGTGTTTAACCTTCCCCTAGAATATTATATATATATATATATATATATATATATATATATATATATATATATGTTATTTAGCAGCTAATGGAGGTAATGCCCGGCATAGCTCTTAGGCCAGAGCTGGCATCCATTCTGTGGTGTATGGGGATCCAGGTCTAATCACTTAACTGTCAGGAAGGTAGTGCTTGTTGGTGTCTACCATAGTGCTTGAAAATTAAAAATGACTCTGTTGAGTAAAACTCATCCTCACTTAGTGTAACATCTCAGAAGAACAAAGTCATCATATAGCTTGGGCAGTCTTAAAAATGGGGTTAAAAGAAAGAGAGCATGGATTGGACAGTATGAAATAAGTGAATAGATTACCAGGAAGGAAGGGCCCCATGGGAACTGGGTTGCAAAAATAGAAGGTCTCTGTCTTGAATTTTAATATGGGTGCTCAGGAATATCTATTCTGCTTGAAGGGGTCTTATTTCCAGAGTGATAAAATCAGTCATCGCTACTACATTCCACATGTCTATTACAAGCACGGATTTCACACCGAGCTCCACAATTCAAGGCTAAACATAAATGACCACTAACTTGTCCTAGGAATGTATTCATCTTCTAAAGACAGGAAAGTAAATATAGTTGCTGCTTTAAACTGTCAGGTGTAAGAAGCAAACAACAGCTGAGGGTGTAGCTCAGTCAGAGAGCATTGGACTAGCATGGGTAAAGCCCTGGTTTAACCTCCAGCACGCCAAAAGTAGGAAGCAAAAAATGTATATCAATATTATTCTCTATGGCATTACTAACATGAGGTTCCCATTGGAAAAATCAGCATATATTCATTATTTAATTAGAGGGAAATAAAAGAACAAATGTCAGCCAGGCATGGTAATTATAGGGGTAAATTAACAAAGTTCCTCTCCGCCTTGAGGGACATGGCTCCAAGAATGTGACTGACACAGATGAAGCCAATAGAGTCAGCTACTTTCCAACCAACCAGTGACTTGAGGGGGAGGGTCCAGCAGGAAAAGCAGTGAAAGTGGGGAGGAGACGCAAGATGTGGCACAGTGGGTCTCCATCTTGGTGAGTGTGCCCGAGGTCCACCAGACTTCTGATCAAAATGCTGGCTTCCCCATACAAAATTTCTGTCTCTCTTCCTGGGGATGAATCCTTTGTAAGTAACTCCAAATAAACTTGTTTCTCTAATTGGAGAGCATTTTCAGTTTGCTCAGTTGGTTCAAACCTGGGGGTGGGGGGCTGAACACAAGACCTCATTGTGAGAGAAGAATTCTTAAGACAGTAAGTAGCACATACATTAATCCTGGCATTCAGGAGGCAGAGGCAGGTATACCTTGGTGAGACCAAAGCCAGCATGATCTACCTATCAAGTTCCAGGCCAGCTGCCACTACAGGGAGATTCTGTCTCATAAACAAACAAAGCAAAAATGTCTACACTGCCAATATCCAGGAACAAAAACTAATTTTGTTCTGTTTGCAATTCTTTTCCTCCCATATCTAATCTGGAAGTATTTAAAGAGCTTTAATTTAAAGACTTCAATGGTTTTTGCTTCTTTTCTTTTGATGTTGTTTTCTGGGTTTTAGTTTTTTGTCTAGTTGGTTTGTTTCTACTGTTGAGTTTTATTTCTACACTCAGAGCCTTCAAAGGTGTTAATGGGATTAGAAATTGTTTTATTCATTTTTTTGATGTATTGGCTGTGCTTGACTACGACAATGTGGTTTCCTTTAGTTAGCATGGCAACTTGAAAGCTGGTTATAATTTATGGTCTTTGCTCTTCTATTTCTTCAACAGACATAGTCAACATTTATATTTCTAAAAGGAATTAGAGTTTTCATGGCTTACGAGTTTTCTGAGGGATTTTGTTTTAGGAATAAGATGACTCAGGAAGTATGGTCATCATTTTAGTAACACTATAATTACAAAGTTTTCATTTGTTCAGTTTCATTCATTCAGAACTTTATTATACAACTTCAAAACTAACTGTCTTATTTTTTGTTAAAATATTAATAACAGGGCTGGGCATGGTGGTACATGACTTTAATCCTAGAACTTGGGAAGCAGATCTCTGTAAGATGAAGGCCAACCTGGTCTACATGGTGATTTAAGGGAGACCCTGTCTCAAAAAGACAAAAAAAGAAAATTAAATTAAAAACAACACTTTTTCTCAAGATACATTATTTCTAGTTTTGGGCCTGTTTATTCTCAAATTAAGCAGTGACTCAGCACCCTGCTGAGCCAGTTGTAAACACCAATTTCATTTAGGGCTACTATGCCCGGAAGCTGACATGAACCACCTGCAGGGAGGCTTGTCCACACAAACTACATCTACACCGATGGATATACACAATTAAAGACAAAGAAGGTGGTGAGATCATAAAATGATCCAGATGCTGTAAGAAACAATTTGACATATGCTTAATAAGTTAAACCCAGAATTATCAAGAATTACCATATGACTCAGTAAATTCACTCCATAGATGCCAAGAACTAAAAACAGGTATGAGATAGCTACTTGCATACAAATAAATGTCTGTTGCAGGATATATTAGTTACTTTTTGTTAATGAGTTCAAAGAAAGAGTTTATTTTGGCTTAAAGTTCCAGAGAAGAGTCCAAAATGGTGAGCTAGTCATGGTGGGCAAGCAGCTGAAGCAGAAAGCTGGTTGATCATATTCTCTCATATAGAAAACAGAGAAGGAACCACAGGAGTGGTGAGACTATAAATTCTCAATGACTGCCCCTAGTGACATACTTCCTCCAGCAAGGCTACATAACTCCTACCCCCAAACAGCACCAAACTGGAAATAATACGTGTTCGAATCAATGAGCCTATGGGGAACATTCTTCATTAAAATCATACACAGAAGCCATTCACCATAGGCACAAGAGAGAATGAGCCCAAATGTCTATTAGCTAAGTGCCTAAACAAAATATGATCTATTTATACAATGAAATATTATTTGGCCATAAAAATTAATGAAGTATAGATAATTACTGCAATGTAGATGATCCTTGAAACTATCATTAATTAAAAGAAGCTGCAAAAGGTCATATATAATTCCAAGTATATGAAATACCCAGAACAGGCAAATCCACAGAAATAGAAGGCAAATGAGTGGCTGTCAGAGGCTGCAGAAGGAAGAAGTGGTAATTTCTTAATGAATACAGAATTGACTTTTGTGGTGTTGAAAATGTTCTTAAACTAGATAATAGGAATGGTTGTGTAATGTTGGAATGTACTAGCTGTCACTCCACTGAATCATATATTTTGAAATTATTAAAATGGTGAATTTTATGTTATAGCACTTTGCTAAAATTTTCTTTAAAAAGAGAAGAAAAAAAAAAAAAGCAGACCATCTCAGAAAGGAAGAACCAGACTGACTGACTGGTAATAAACAGGAATTCAGCCAAGTCTTCAGTCCATCTCAACTCCAAAACACCTTGTTCTAGGTGATGGCTTTAAAATCTCCTGATCTCCAAGTGTAGATTTCTGAGCTCCTCCCCTTCTGCAGTGATGGTACTAAGATCCAATCTTCCTTATAACCAACACTGTCACTATAGCTGAAACTTTGAGGGAGCTTCTGTCCTCCTTCCACATACCCAGGGACTCCTGGATTCATCCCTCCACATTGACTTTGTCTTTTTATTCCCATATCTAGTCATTAGTCAGTTACAGTCTTTCTGCTGTCCCTGCTAGAACCAGGGTCTTTGCTATACCATTTGATGGCCTCTTATCTACAACCTGGAGTTTGAGATCTTATCACTGTCTAAATGAGAGTAGATAGTCCTGTACTGAAGTGCCTCTATCCTGAATAGAAGGCAGATATTGTTTCTATCTTATTAAAGATGATACAGAAGTTTAGATGTTAATGGTTTGCCCAGGAATAAAGTATTTGATTCCCTATCTCTTATTTCAAGGGAACGCTCTGTTCCAATTTCATGACATCCAAACACAAGAGAATCGTGCCAACCCATAAACCTGTCTCCTCTCGCTCCAACCCAATCCTCCCTTCAGGGAGTAGTTTCCATTCTTCTTTTCCATGCAGAATTCTCTGATCTAAATTATCCTAGATTCTCCTCCATCTCCACATCCAATTGACTCATTGATCATACTTCTTTAATATTTCGGTCTCATTCCCTTCTGGCCTTTTTCTCACTCCACCGCTCTCATTAACCTCCTATGTCTTGTGTGGGCCATCGCAGTGTCCACTGAACCAGATTCTCCCATCCCCCTTTTCCATCTATTGCTTTTTATGACTTTCCTCTACCTCAAACTCAAAAGCATCAGGTCTGCTTTTAATCCCTCCCCCACTATAAAAGACCTACAGAGATTTGCCTCTCCTTATGCATCTCTTGAGCTTCAAAAGTCAAGGTCAAGGTAACAAACCCAACACATTAAGAATGTGCTAAATACAGACAGAGTTGGGAGGGGTTCAGTCCAAATCACTCAACCTGACAGTGCAGTCTTCTAAACAACTTGAGGCTGAGAGGCATTCAGAAAGTTCACCAGAGTAATGCAGAGCCTGTATCCACTCCCAGTCATCTTAGGGTGAACTATCTTTGAACTATATTATGTCCTCCCAAGGCACAGGACTGGCTAAATTCATTAATTGTCTTTTGATTTCATGGACCATTGAAATGTCAGCCGTGGTGCTTCCCTGCTGAGTGGCTGGCGGGGGGGGGGGTCACTGGTACCCACAGGGTCTATAATCTCAATTTCAATCACTGCTTCTTTGTCTCCATAAGTTCCAGGGGGGGGCTTCCTAGCTTTGCTTTGACTCTGCTGAGAACTGGCTTTCCTTCTGCGCCACCTCTTCTCCCATCTGCCTCTCTCCCCTGCACCTTATACTCGGCCAGATTATCGACATTTGAAGACATTCCTCCTGCATGTTACTGGGACATGTTTAGTCATGGTAATTAGTGGTCACTCGTTACAGAAATAACAACTGAATCATGAAACTTGGAAAAGCTCTTAGCTTCTGATATGAAAGGCCTAAAATTCAAATTCTTACAGCGTTGCTTCCTGCTGGAATGATAGTGGGTGAACTGCATAGCTTTCATTGCATTTAATTAGTTATTTGTATGGGACGGGTTGGGAGATGGGCATGCCCACCATGGAACTCACATAGACACCAGAAGGCAACCATGGGATTTGGCTCTCTCCTTACTCCATGTGGAGCACAGGAATTGAACTCAGATCATCAGGCTTGGCTGCGAGCACTTTTAGCATCCATTGAGCCATCTTACTGGCATAGATGAACTACTTAAACCTTTCTGAGTTCAGATTTCTTTATCAATAAATAAATGTGATAATAAAGCCCCCAAAGAGTCATTATAGCCAATGAGGTAATATATGCAAAGAGCTTAGTACAGTGCCAAACACACAAGAAGCATCTAATAAGGTGTTGTGCAGTAATTTCCTCTGAGAGAAAAACTTGCATCTTGAAGGAAGTCCATTAAGACACAGAATGCTCTAAGGGGAACATTTCATCCCACCAGGCAGCAAAAGCTTCTTAAACTCAGGAGGCAAACAATTCAAAGGCTTCAGGAAGTCCCTGACCAGATACATAAGACCTTTCCCTCCCAAAGCATATAGTAGCAGTAAAACCTGCTGGGAGACACTCTCACACCAGCCAAACAGCTTAAAAGACTTCTCAGACAAGCCAAGCTGCCTAGAAAAGGCTCAAACCAGACCATCCACTAAGAAGATGCCAGAGACAACTGAGCTACCCAGAAAAGACATTCTGTAACTTGCTGATCTGCCTACAAGTTATGTAGTGAACTTCAGGTTTCCAGCTTTCATGAGCAAGCACCTGTACTAAGGTTGGTTTTCAGTAGCACAGCTACGAGTCATTTTGCTCCTGTGAATAACCCTTCACCCATATTCTTGTAAATAACCACAATAAAACCCATTGGTTCACCAGGCTGGATGTTGGTGGTGTCTTTATTTTGGTCTATCAGTGGTCCTCTCTCTGGGGTGAGTAGATGTTTGTTCACAACTCCCAGGAATAATGTCACAAAATATCAATGTCCACGATTATTGACTACTATTTATCAACAGCCTAGAAAATGGTGAGTAGTTTGTATATATCCCATTTGAATATAGAAAAGGCATTAAACCCAGTGATGGGCATCCATTAAGGATTCCAGAAGTTTCAGATGTTATTGCTTTGGAATCAATTAGAATCCCAATATTATGGCTTAGAAGAGGAAAATAGAAGCCATCTGGTGTGACCTGCTCCTCTCTCAATGAAGAAGGAAAACCATTTGCAGAACAGGGCAAGGGGCACAGAAACACCCTCCACAGCAGCCTCTGCAAGTCATCACCTGCTATGATCAGGGAGCAGTGGACAGAGGGGACAGCTTGTAGGCTGGTGAGGAAGCAGAGGGCAGGAAAGGAAAGAAAAATGCATCAAAGGTGTGAAATGGATCCCTCCAAGAACATCAAGACGGATATAGAAACAACACAGTGGAGAATGTTTTCAGGACTCATAGGCGTAAGTGAAGCCTTTCAGAACAGATTCTACCAAAACAAAAATGAGAAATAGAAAAGTCAAGAGGCAATATAAAAGGTAAACACAAAAGAGTTTTGCAGCGCCTAAGGACACAGAGTGCTACGGTGCCTATGACCTTGGCTTTGAGATGAAAGCCAGGAGCTTACAGTGCATAGCATTTTCCCAAATCCTAGACTTGTTTATCTCCTTCAGTTTCTCCCTAGTTTATTTAAAATGTGTCCAACTAAGAACGGCTCCTGGTCACCACTGCTGCTGCCCCATTTCTGATTTGTTGCTGTCAATACATAAGAATGCAGTTTCATCTACTTGGAGGCCTCAGCACTCTAAATGTCTAAGGAATAGGTGTCTAACCATAGGTGGTGGCAATAGGGAAGTGAGTCTCAGATTAGGACAAAATAGGAAGCCCAATATAGACTTGCTGTCCTTGTGAGCAGAAGAGATGCTGGTACTAACCTGTGACTTTCTTGTCATGAATGGAGGATTCATCTTAAATGCAAATAGACAGATTAAAAACCCAGAAGAAAGAACAGACACTGAAGGGAACGTTTCTCAGAAAAGGAATAGATATCAACGGAAAGAGTGTTCCTGACTTTATGACTTGAGGTCTGACTTCCTTGCTAGGCACTTGCTGCACTGAATCCTGACAGAAAGGCCCAAGAGATACCTGAGCTAGTTAAAGCATAACAACTCTTCTATGCTTTGCTATATCACGTGACCTCTGCACCAGGCAAACTTATGAGAGGTAGGCCCACCCCCCACCTCCCCAACCCTGTAATAGAGAGTTCCCATCAGAATGGAAAAGAGGCCCCCAAACTAACCCCAGGTACAAACTAAGGGCAAAGGGCAAATGGGTGGAGAGAAGAGCCTCGAAAAGGCTGAGCAGACTGTCAGGTCCTGCTGGACTACAAAATGGACTCCAGTTTCCATGGAACAATTTTGCCAACAGGGAGGGAAATGCTCCAGTTTCTATGACTGTTGTTTCTCCCCTTGAGCTGATTTTCTCCTTACTTTATGTGCTGATAAGGATTAAGGGCAAATAAACCTGGAAAAGACCTGAAGAATATAAGAATGTCAAACCTTTTGAATCTTTAAGGAAATGTGTTCCTGTTCAAGGAAATGTATTTCTGCCTCTTGGCAGCATTCTGTACTGCAAACTACCTAAACCACGTGCTGCCTTCTCAGAGCCCTGGGAGAGGTTAGTGTGGAAGAAGAACATTCTTGTTTGTAATTATGATGCCTTCTGGACTCTCCAAAATATTCTATTCATTATTTTTACTTTATGTGTATGAGTGTATTGGCTGCACGTATGTAAGTGCACCCAGCTCATGCAGTGCCCGAGGAGGTCAGAAGAGGAAATCAGATCCCCTGGAACTGGAGTTAAGGATGATTGTTAGTTGTAATGTGGGTGCTGGGAATCAAACCCAGGTCTGCTGCAAAAGCAGTCAATGCTCTTAACTGGTGAGCCAGTCACCCTAAAAGACTACTTCAGTCTTCTGCTTCACCTTCTTCTTCTGTTGTTGAAGATCTCAAGCTGAAGTAGTCACACTAGGTCTTTTAACAGTTCACAGAATCCCCATATAGGTTCAGGTTCACAGGCTGGCCAGAGCAGGTCCCCTCAGTAAACTGTGAGAGCAATGATTTGGGAGGTGCACAAAAGTCTACTTGCCTGACAGGGTAGATTGTAGCAGGTTTGCTTTGGGAGAAATAAATACCCTTTAAGTCCTGCTACACAGTGTATTCTAGATGGGGTAGAGGCTACCATAAAGCTCATCATCAGAAATCAGTGACCTTTATGAAACATCCAAGGGTAGTAGGAAAAATCTCAAGAATCAACTAAAGATGAGTAGAAATCAGTGTCTTCCTCTAACTAGCTGCATAAACTTGCCCAGGCTGGGTGACATCTCAGGTACAGCAGCTGTTATGGTTTGATCTTAAGTGACACTCAAAACTCAGATGTAGAAGGTTTGGTCCTCAGAGTTCAGAGGTGGGGCTTTAGGAGGTGGTTGTGTCATGAATACTCTGGTCTAATGAATGAATAAGTCTACTTACAGCTTTTGGGGCTACTGGGAGGCAGCAGAAAGTTTACAAGGGAGGTAGGTCACTGAGAGAATGGCCTCGAAGGGTGGTGCCTGCCATTGCTTTCCCTCCCCCTGCCCCGCCACGTGCTTCCAGCTATCACAGTGAGCAGTTCCTCTGCTTTGCCTTCCACTGTGATGTTCTGCCTCACCACAGGCCTAGAAGCAAGGAGGCCAAGTGAGCATGGACTGAAATCTCTCAAACTATAAACCCGAATAAGTTATTTTTCCGTTCAATTAATATTCTCTAGTATTTCATCACTGCAGTAGAGAACTGTTCAACAGGGTAGCAACTAGAAATGACCCAGAGAACACAGTAGGTCCTGAGGGAAAATATGGCCTGGCAGGCAAAGCAGAACACTTGACGGGTGAAAAACAAAATCATACAGTATACAAGGAGCAGGTACCCGGTGTTCTGGGTGGGGTGAAACAATCAGAATCACCAAAGGGAATGTCAGAAGCAAGCAGTCACAGGACCCAAGGGAGATTCTGGGTGCACAGTGAATCCAGCTTTGGTAGGAGGCTGTGAAATCCAATGAGGAACTCTAACCCAGAGGACCAGAAGCCCAAGGTAGAAGGCAGGGACCGGGTTCATTCATAAACCACTGGTGGGTGTCAATTAGCTCCTACATGTGGAAGAAAGGTGGGAGCATAGTGGAACCAGGCAGGGCTAGACAGACTTAGAAGAACTTCAAAGGCAAAAAGTCTGCTTAAAACGGGAGCTTGCTTTTTCTTTTTGTAAATAAAAGACCTTGGGAAACAATGGTGTGTGTGTGTGTCTGTGTGTGTGTGTGTGTGTGTTGCACATCAGATAGCATCCTCAGTCACTCTCCATCTTTTCTTTTGAGGCAGGGTCTCTCAGTGAATCCAGAGCTCACTGATTCAGGAAAGGCTGGACAGTGAGCCCAAGAAGCCGCCTGTCTCTTCCTTCCCAGTTCCAGGATTACAGACACGTGTCACTGCTCACAACTTTTCACACGGGTGCTGAGGACCCAAACTCAGGCCTGCACACTTGCATAAGTACTTTACTGACTGAGCTATCTACCCAGGCCCTAAACTGTTTTTTAAAGATTTAATTTTTTTTAACTATAAAATGGGCACAAGACCTAGCATCTAGCATTATCACAGAGACTGATTAAAATAAGTGTGAAATGTTTTTCTCCAGAAATCTAAGTAAAGCTAACTTAGATATAAATTTTTATTCATATCTTAATCACAGTATATATCAGCATAAAATGTGATAATTTTAGAGCAATAGAATTTCAACACTGGGTATACTAGCTTTGATACCTTGAAACCTTGGAGACTTAGGGACAGATTGCCCTACCCAGGTTAGCTAATTTCTAGAGGTAACAAACAACTTGCCTGAGACTATGACTTTCATATTAAACCAACCAATGCAGAGCCCACACCCCAATACCTCCCTTATCTGACTCTCACACACTAAACCACTCATTTTTTGCTTTAAATCATTGGAGACAGTTAAGGACCACTATTACAGCCTGAAGCCCATGGAAATTATTCAGACTGTCTGGTTCTGAACACTGCCTCACTGGTCCCTTTCCTATGAAAACCTTGAATCCTACCTAGTTACTGGCTGCCCTTTGACACCGTGTGCCTTACTGTTGTGTGATTGAGCATGACATTTCCTCTCTCAGAATAACAACCTATCTTTTTCATAACAGTCAATTAGTCGTTTGCCCTACTGATATTTGAGTAAAAACAAAACACAAGAAATCTGAAATTAGCAAAATCAAGTACAGTAAATAGCATCAGACATTTTCAAAACAATCCTGGGGGCTGGAAAGATAACTCGGTGGTTAAGAGCTCACGCTGCTCTTGCAAAGCAGCCAATTTCAGTTCTCAGCACCCATGTTGGACAGCTCATAACCACCTGCAACTCCGGCTCCAAGAAATCCAACACCGTATTCACCCCCCAAGACTGGAATAGGCCAACAGTCACATGTGTCTGACACACACACACACACACACACACACACACACATACACACCATATATATATATATGTATATATATATGTAATTTAAAACAATAAAAATAAATCTTTAAAAACAATCCTAAAATTTTAAAGAAATATAGACCCTGTATTAAGTTACAATAGACTTTCACAACACGTTAAGTGGAAAAAAGACAACAGAACAAACTTCTGTAGTATGATACCAGTGTTTTATTTATATGTATATATAGATATGTGTGAATACAAGAAAAAATAATAATTCATATTCTTTTTATGTGTATGTGTGAGTATATTTATATATACCCCACACATGCCCAGAAGAGGGTATCACCTGGAACTAGATTTGCAGGCAATTGTAACCCATCATATGGTTATTGTAGACCGAACCCAGATTGTCTACAAGAGCAGCGAGTGCTCTTAATCTCTGACCCATCCCTCCAGTCCTCAAAATTCCCATTCTTTTTTAATTTTTGAGACAGGGTCTCTTGTACTCCGAGCTGGCCTGAATCCACTGTGTAGATCAGGCTGGCCTCAGTCGCACAGAGATCCCCCTGCCTCTGCCCACCGAATGCCTGGACTGAAGGCATGCACCACTGCACCTGGCTACAATTCGTGTTCCTTTACTAACTCTGGCTCCATCTGAAGTCAAGGGTGGGCTGAGGCAGGTGAAAGAAGGACATTGACAAGAAAAGGAAAAAGAAAGGGACTTTATATCTTCTACATAAACATGTATCCTTTAAATCTTAAGAGGAAACTGGATTTATTCATTGAAAATATAACAAAGATAACTAAAAATGATTATCCAGCATTGAGATTAACATTTCATAATTAGCATTTACACAGAACAGATAGTACTCAATCAATGAACATTGCTTGAATATTCCAGAACAACTCTTTGAACCAAAGGGAAACTAGGAATTACCAGCCTTTAACAAAATGGTAATTTATTTTTCCTTCTAATGAACTATTAGGGAAGGGCTCATGTTGGAATCCATATCTTTCAAAAAGGTATTTATCTTCATTAATTTCCTGTCTCTTCACATGCAATGATTCTTTCTCCTGTACCCATAATTTACAAGGGACATTTGAATTAAACCTTAAAAGCTAAATTTTTCTAAAATATGTCTGAACCTAGCACTTGATGCCAATAAAAAAGCTCAGAGTAATTTGTTTTCCTCTATAATTTCAAAGTAGATCAATACAAGAATCCTTTATTGCTGTTGTGGCTTCCATAGACCTCGGTAGTGAATCGTTAAAGGAGAAGTCTGGGATCCATCGATTGCAGGTGCCGAGATTCCATTTTCTGTGTAGTTTCTGTGGCTGCGAGTGTGTTGTGCGGCAGAGAGAAGAAAAGCTAGCTTTATAGCATGTATTCCACAGAACTGAGGTGTGAAAAATGGGAGGTCAAGAAGGCAATGGATTGTGGCCCAGTAACACTACATAGGCCAACACAAGTTCTAGATAGACTAGAAACAGAGCTCAAGTCTGCCCTCCTTGCATGCGACCTTGGGTACATCACTCCCCCCCTTTAAACCTTCATTTCCTCACTGGTGTCATTAAGATGACCACGGTATTGTCTCGGTCATTATGGTGAATCAGTGATCCACAATAAATGCTCAATACGCTATTTTTCCTATATTTGATGTAGTACAAACTCAGTTTGAAGGAATTCATGCTTTCAGTGCAATTGAATTAAGTACATGTAAAATACCAACTATGTGATGCTTCAGTCTCTGTTCACGGGGACCTCACAATCAAGTTGAGAAAGGCAAACATATCCTGTAAAGACTTCGCTAATTGTACAAGGCTCATCTAGGCTGTCAGGACAAAACTAGTCACTGAACTATAAAAGCAACTGGGACTCAGAAGAAGGAGAAATTACTTTATGGAAGGTTCCAGAAACTAGGATTTGACTGAGGTCAATGTTAAGCACTTTGGATAGAGAGCTCAGTTGGACATGATGCTAGTCGGTTTTTCATTACTGTAACAAATTACATGATCTAAACACTTTATGAGAGGAAAGATTTAATTTGGTTCACAGTTCCAAAGATTTCAATCCAACATCAGTTATAGCATCGTTTCAGGCCCAAGGTCAGGCAGAATGGCAGGTTTTGTGAGCATGGCTAAGGAGATGGCTCACCCCATGTCAGCCATGAAGCAGATACTGACAACAGGATGAGGCCAGGGCCAAGACACACTCTTCAAAAACATGCTCTTGGTGACCTACTTCCTCCAGCTAGGTTTCACCTTCTACAGTTTCATCAACTCCCCAAAGAGTATTTAAGTCGTTGCTCTATCAATAGATTAATCAATCAAGTCAAATAGCTCATGTTCTAATCATCTCTGAAAACACCCTCATAAACAATTCTGGTGGCATGATTTACTTTTTGTTGGACTGGAACTCACTAGTAGACCAGACTGAATCCATTTGCACCAAGGGTCAAGATTAACCATAACCAAGGTCTTTTCATTAATAATATGAGCTGAATGTGTCTCCAAGAGTGTCCAAAGCAAAAATATAAAGCAAACAACATAAACTATAAGTTTAGCTTTCATAGACCCAAACCAACTGGGAATCACTGCAACATGGTTTCTTTTACATTTTACGGTTAATATTTGCAACTTTATTCAGATCAATTCTGAAACCTTACTTTATTTAAGATGATGTCTTTGCACCTGAAATCTCCAGTATATAGGCTCCCTCGAATGGGGACTAATACAGTAGTCACAGGAAAATCTAGAATGATGCTGCATTGCATGTACACAGTCTTAACACAGAGGTCCCCAGGTCGTCATCATCACCACTACCTGGGAACTTCTGAGAAATGTGAATGTTCCGGCTCCATCTAGGCTTACTGCTGCAGAAACTCTGATGGCTGGGGAGGACAGTGATTTGTGTCTTCACAAGGCCCTGTAGATGATTCTGACATGGTTTGTGATAATCACAACACTGTCCTGTATTTTCCTTTCAAATGTGCATATTTAAGATTTGCATGTTACTCAGAACAATAAACTGTCACTCCTCTATTACCTTCAAAAAAATGTCCTTGCAGCTTTACTGATAGCCTCTGTTTTAGGGAGAAGTTACAGATGCAAAAAATCCCAAGGAGGCCTGAAATGAGATTTGGTTTTGCCCAACAGCAAGAAAAAGAGAGAGAAAATCAAGTGGTTGTTGTAATAATGTGATTTTGTTTCTTGTAATGCAGCTCAATAGAACAATCGTGGAGCATCTTTAAAATAAAGGACTGTGAAATTAGAGCTTTATATTCTTTCATTTGAACAAAGGAGAGGCTGGATCTCATTAGCAAACTTGATCTGGAGCCCATAGGAACTTTCTAACAAGAATATCCTATATGGTGGGGACAAAAAGTATAAAAATTGATTTTAATTATTGGACCTTCAAGTCACTGATTGATGCTAAAAGTGAAGGGGGCACTTCCATATTCTATATTAACTCATTCATGTAGACACACTTGCACTCCACCCTGGGAAGAAAAATCAGCATGTCATTACTTACTTAGCACATACACACTGCAAACGGTTTGTTTGCTCTGAAGTAAGCCCCTCCCAGACCAGATGCCCTATAGGGGAACAAGATTGATACCAGCAGCAACTAACTAGACCCAGCATTTCAGGAAGTTCCTGAGCCCCTGTGCCCACAGAATAAGAGAAGAATTCACAGGATAATCAGGAGATGAACAGCATCACAAGCCTCAGAAATGTTTTTGACCACCTGACCAGGTGTGCGAGACTGAGCTCCAGGATGACTAACTGCAGTGTCCTCACCCCCTTCTCCCATTGTAATTTGCTGGCTGAAGATGAAATGTAAAATAGATTTTTAGGCTACTAGTCCACTACTTTTTCAGATTGCTAGCAGTCTGAATAAAGAGAAATTGTAAACATTCAATTAATTGGTATCAGCAAGTGACAGCAGCAAGACGTTCTGATCTTTCTGATACAGAAAGTAAAGATATTGCCAGTATATTCTGTCCTTTCTAAGAGTTTTTCTTCATAGGATGATTCTCAACTTGAAACATCAAATATGTGAAGGGATACAAAAAAGTAAAGCCA
Source organism: Eospalax fontanierii (assembly GCA_035773235.1). Lineage (NCBI taxonomy): Eukaryota > Metazoa > Chordata > Mammalia > Rodentia > Spalacidae > Eospalax > Eospalax fontanierii. The sequence continues at coordinate 77,656,444 of CM069526.1, forward strand.
GAACTTAAAAATACGAGAATAAACACAAGTTCAGCTGACTGGCTCCTGTTCCTATACCAGAGAATAGCCCTAACAATTTTCTTTCAGTATTTACTACAGAGACTTAAAAATGTTTCCTGCAAACAGTGCCCTACTTGAAGACACTGGGTTTTTTTGTTTGTTTTCATATATAAGCATTATTCGTCCAAACGTTCTTCTGCTATATACTTTGAAGCATAATGTGACCCACCCTGAAGTATATTTCTTTGGTGATTCTAAATAGGTCAAGCTGACAATGAACACTATCCATCACAGAGCCATTCAATGCATATTGATTACATGAAAGAATGGTGCAAAAGTTATTGGAAGATAGTTGTAGATAAATCTACAAGATTTGAATCTGCCTATAAAGATGGACAAGGAAATATGTTCATAGATATTTTCTCCAATGTATTTCTTTGAGAAAATGTAATTTTTCCTATATAAATTGATTGACAAGATTCTCATAATGCCAAGACAAGAGCCTTAAAATATTTTCCCATCCATTTTGAGAATGGTCAGATCCTCCTAAAACCACTATCCATTGAGAATAATTTTTATGTGCCAGTTAAATTTTGGGACCACTTACTGAGGCCATGTGCCATAGGGGCTAAGAAAAGAACGTCCCAAAGGAGATTTTGCTGCATCTATTTTGTCCTCTTGTCACAAGGTCAATACCTTTAGTTAAGAGTTGACTGTTCTTTGCTGACCAAAGTGTTTCTTAAGAGAGATCAGATGATCCACCTGGATATTACTTTGCATTTGGAAGGGAACAAGATTCCTTATATAGTATTTTTTGTTTTATTGTCTGGATGTTTTGCTTACAAGTATGTAAGTGCACCCATGTCGTGCAATGCCTGCAGAGGTCAGAAGAGGGTGTCAGATTCCCTGGTACTGAAGATACATATGGTTGTTAAAAACCATGTGGGTGCTGGGAAGCAAACTATGGTCCTCTGTAAGAGCAGCAAATTCTCAACCACTGAGCCAGCTCTCCAGCCCTCAGAACCAAGATCCTTTTCTTCTGTCTTTGAAAAGGACAGATCTGGAGCTCCAACATCTGGCTTCCAACCCTAACTCTAGTAGAAATTTATGTAAGTCCTTTATCTCAAAACATTGATTTTCATCCATCAGTGAGTAATATAGGATGATTAACCCTAATCTGAAACTCTAAAGTCAGAAATCCTTTAAAATCTGAAAGTGTTGAGGATTGGCATGTGGTGGGAGATGACACAGAGCTGACTGCATGTCATAGGCTGCAATCAAGACACAGGTGCACTAAAAATACAGTATGAAATGGCCTTCTGACAAGGTACCTGAGCTGGATATGGAATATAAATGACTTTTGTGTTTAGACCTCGCTCCATCTCCAAGATACCTCATTAGATATGTGAAGTACTTTAAGCCTGTAAAAATTCAAAATCTGAAACATTCTGATCCCAAGTTTTTCAAATAAAGGTTACTTATCCTGTAATGATAACAGTTGCTGCCACACTGAGTATTTAATAAGGCGAAACACTTTGAACATGCCATCTGATCGGGACTTTACAAGTATTCTTTGAAGTTGGACACTTAGCTAGCAATTTACCTATTATCACACACAAAGTGGCAGAGCCTGGCTTTAAATTCAAATGGGTCTTGGTCTAAAACCCAAGTGCACAACAACAGCAATATTAACACCTCTCTCCTAGACCTCAGGTATACTAGAGAGAGAAAATAGCACCCAGTAAGAAAATACTCTGAAAATCCAAGTACAGAAGAATTTGGAATTTCATTAGCAGCGATGGGTTTTTAGCATTTCTGTGAAAACTGCACAAATGTGAGGCAGCCTGTATTTTCCATTAAGTATGAGTTGGAACCTTCTCCATGGATTATCACTCTGATTATCTTTGTCCAAATCTCCTTGGTACTTATTGGTAGGTGGTTTGAAAAGAGACTCAAAAAATATGGTGATCTTTACCAGAAGGCACTTGTGGCTCTGTCTTCCACAGTAACATGGATTGCCATGTTTGATCTGCATAACATAGGTTCAGTGTAACCCACTACCCACTGGAACAGACTTAAAGCATCCACCTAAATATCAGTTTCCAAATGGCAGTGATAATACTCTCTGGTCTAAATTGCAGAGCATAAAGGCATAACCCAAACACAGACGACTGGGCATCAGTACCCCTAACAGCGGCTGGCAACCAATGTGTTTACGGAGTAGAGAGCGAGTAGGAATGAGCATTTCTGAGAGATATGTTGCTTTCTCTTCAAGAGACTCTGGAACTGAGCTCTAGTGCAGAGCATAAAGGTGATTTCTGGTAGCAAAAGCACAGATGGTGGGCATCAGTTCCCCTAACAACAGCTGTCAAGTGGCCCTTGAGGCCGGTTGTATCAACTTTTCTCAGTTCTTTCTCTTACTTCCCATTCCCTTGCTGGGCAAACTGGATCTACCTCTCAAGTCATCTACTTTTACCCAAATTTACAACAACACAATTTAAAAAGTGCAATTAAGTATTTGCATATCAATCAAGGGCAGAAGCAGGGTCCCAGGGTGGACCTTAAGATTCGCTATGCCATGTTTGTCCTGCATGATGTCCATAATAGTAAAACTGATGGATATTACTTCTGTGATTAGTTCTCTTATATGGCAGAGTAAATCTTTTAAAATATTTATTATATTTGTTTTATGAGTGTATTACATACACATATGTAAGTGCACCCACATCATACAATGTCCATGGAAGTCAGAGGAGAGAGTCAGATTTCTGTGGAACTGGAGTTACAGACAGTTGTTAGCCGCCATGTGGGTCCTGAGAATCAAACCCAAGTCTGTGGTCAGAAGTCAGTGCTCTTAACTGCTGAGCCATCTGTCCAGCTCTGTTGGAATGGATCTTAATTAAGCAAATTATCCAGGAAGACCCAACCCTAGAATGTGAGCTCCTCTGAGAGCTTTAAAAAAATAGTTTGATGCATAAGAAGAGGCCAGAAAGACTTGACAAGGACTGAATGGATGCATCCTTGCTGCCTTGACGATGGAGGTGGCCATGTGGCACATGTAGCTGCTGTGGCACAGGAACTCACTGCTGACAGACAGCAAGGAAATATGGACCACAGTCTAACAATTGTAAGGAACTGAATTCTTATAAGAGTGAGCATAGAACGTATTTTTCCCTGAAAACCTCCAGCTGTGAACTCAGCCCAGTCAAACTTCAATCCAGCCTCTGACTCTTGAACAGAGCCCAGCTTCATCCACCTTGACTTGCTGCACACTCCACTCAGAGAAAAATAATGGGCATTGTTTTTAGCTGTAACGTGATTTGTTTCATAAAAATAGAGTGTGACATGCCAAGTTAAGAGGAACATACTGACAAGTCTAACCCAGTGATAGAATCAAGTGCTCTCATTCAAGAAATGTTTTGATAATGTTTGGTAAATAGTATCTATATTCTATTCTAAATGTCTTAATATCCTTTAAATTCTGTATTGCATTCACTTATTTATTTGTATGTGTGTGTGCACACATGTCCTTACATCCCTGGCCCAAATATGGAGGTCAGAGCACAACATATAGAAGTGAGTTCTCATCTTCCATCATGTGGGTTCCAGGGAACAAACTCACATCGTCAGGCAAGTGCGTTTGCCTGCTAAGCCATCTCACCACCCTGATAATCTTCAAAATTCTCTGTGTATTGTATGTGTGGTGTATATACAGGTTTATATGGGTTTGTGCTTGTGTGCATGTGGATATAGATGTACATGCTGTCAGCCAGGGGGGGGGGGGGTCTACCGGTCTCCAATTTCCCAGCACTAGAATTACAGACTGAACCAGCACACCCAGATATCTACGTGGACGCTTGGAATCTGAACATAGGTCGTCACACTTACAAACAAGCACTTTACCAACTGAGTGAACTCCCCAACCCTATATTCCTTCAATTTTTAAAAACAGAAGTTATTCCAAGATATTCTATGCTGAAAACAATTGGTGACAATGTATGTATCTCAAAATCAAGCACTTAAGTAATAAGCCTTCACAAAGCATTTAAAAGAAATTTAAACATGACACCATCACTTTGAATGAGGAGAAATCACATTCTACAGGGTGGTACTTTCTACAGGAAGTAGGGGCAGGTGGAACACGTCAACAGCAGAATGGTTCTTAAGGCACCGCCTTGCTATGAAATTAGGCTGTAATGCAGGTCCACAGCATGAAGCAATGAGGTGAGGCCAAAATTTAAGCCTCTTTGTTCACTCTGGATTTATGCTATCCCAGACTGCAGCCGTGCCAAGAACCACATGGCTCAGATCTCCTTGGTTTTCCTACCTTTTATGTATCAATGCTGACACCTAGATTCACCAAATTTTGTAGATTTTAATAAACCCAGAAACGAAGTAAGGATCCTTTCCATTATTACAAATCCCCAAACTACCAAGCCAAGATGTAGCTGAGAGCTAGGCTGAGTCCTCAATATCACACAAATGAGGGCACATAAGGAGCCAGAATATAAAGGCAGGTTAGGATGAGCTGAACTCCAGTCAATTTAGGCATAACAGAGCAGATCCTGTCAGCTGACTGCCACCCAGGAGCTATTCACCCCGTCAGCCTATTATTCAGTTATAGTTTGCAACTCAAACTTGGATATCAGGTGAGGCGCAGGCCAGGAAACACGTCTTAGTGTCCAGAAAGGTACACTTATACAAGAATCATGTTATCAAAGACCTTTTCCCTCTCCTTCTTTTCCTCCAGAGAGGGAAGGGACTTCCCTAAGACAACCAGGAAGCAAAGAGCCAGGCAGGCTGTGTCTGATTCCATATTCCATTTTGTTCCATTTAACAAATAATGCTGCTTTTTCTCCTATGTTGTTTTTTTTTTTTTTCTCTCTGACTTCCTGGAAGGATGAATGGGCCTGCTTCTTTGTCTTCCCCTTCTCACTGGTCTGTCACACACCTGCTGAATACATGGGTGCCAGATCAATGCTCTGTAAATGCATCTCATGTCATGTCTCTCTTTTCTGTCTAATCACTTCCCGTCACATACAACACGAAGCCCCAAGCTACTCAGTCTCCAGTCAGAGTTTAACCTTACTTTGAATTTGCCTACCACTTTGGCCTCTCAGCCTTACCTTTGTGTTCATAACTCTCCACCCCACACTAGATTTCTTTTCTGCTCTGCAAGCCCATCTACACTGCTTCCACCTCAGAGTCTTTGCACTTGATGTCACCTCTACATTGACAATCCTGAGGACTTCCTAGTGTTGCCGCACTAACTTCATCTATTGTCTTCTAACAGCTTTCCCTATCTGAAATCAATCCATTCATTTGTGAATTAAGTTTGTCTTCTTCTCCTATAACGTAAACTTCAAAAAAGCAGGCATTCTATTTACAATCTTTATAAACATCTTATACCCACAGAATCTAAAAGGGTGCCTAGTACATGAGAAATACTCAATAAGCATTTGCTGAGTAAGCAAATGATGAATGAATGCATAAATGAATGAATGTCATAGCCACCATCTGTCACAGGGTACATGGCAGCTCCTATTTCTCAGAATCTTTAACTAAGAAAACTAAAAGAAACTATTCCTACCAGTCAGAAAACAGAATTGACAGCTCACCAATCAGTGTTACAGCTTCCTGGGTGGAAACATTTAAGTACTCAACACGCTAGGCCCGAGTAGGAAGCAAAAACCATCCACATAACTGGTGTCCGCTGGAGATTCACCGCTGAGGAGGGAGCTGGCTAATCAAAACCCATTTTTTCCTTCTTCCTGCTTGTGGAGATGAGTCTGTTTATTTTCTCCCTACTGGGCTAACACGGTTTCCTTCCCTACCCACTTCATTCACAGAGTTAATGAATTTGCAACGGAGATAGGATCTCCCTGCCTCGGCTGGTGCTTCAGGGTGAAAAAATGAAGCTATTTTGTTCTATGGAAACACACTTCTTCTTGGTTCCCTGACTGGACTATTTCATCGAATGCCAAACCCAGGAAAAGAGCTCATGTCAATTTTTTTTTCTTCCTACAATATCAAAAACTCCTTTGTTGTAATAGTGTTTTTCCACAAATGAATGTACCTAGCTATCATAATTACAGCTAACATTGTTGGTATCATTAGACATTTATGTGAGAAAACGTGAACTAATAATGTTTCTCAAGACCCCATCTTATAACTGTAACGTTTAAGGGTTGGCTTAGGCTTTCTTCCAACTGAAGAGCTTTTCAGAAATGCATCACCCTAATCTGAGGACAATCACCCGTCAAAAACAGGTAGTTATTTCTGCTTCCTAGTCACTTTTCGCCCTTCATAAGAACTCAACCCTTGAGAGCTGACAAACAAAGATAAATGACCAGTCTGGAGCAGTCTAACTAACTAAGCCACTGTAGTCACCTCAATGAATCTCAAAACTTAAATTTTGCTTTGTTAGCGAAAATTTCTCCTCTCATTGTCTTCAACTACACGACCTAGAATTGTGTAATTCCAAGAAAAGGTTGTAAAAGTCAGGTTCTTCATCACAATGACTTTACTTTCAGGCTTAATGATATTCCTTAACTGGAGAAAGAATTGCTTCATGCTAGCAAGGTTTGTGATGGAAATATTCTACTTTCTACCTAACAAACATTAAACCCTTTCTTTTCATAATAAAATGTACTCCTAACTGTATTCAAGACAGGGCCATAGGACATGAGCAACTTAACTGTCTGTTAATTTATGTTCAGAATTTATATTTCCTGATATATAAAACATTTATATGTTATTGCAGCAATAATATAAAAACTAACATTTACCTACTGCTTACTGTGAATAAGAAGCTTCACAGTACATATTATCTGCAACATTTCACTTAATCTTCACATTGATCCTAGTAGGTATGCATCTTATTAGTGAAATGATGAACATACAAAGAAAAAGGCATTCTAGCCAGACATGGCAGCTTATGCCTATAATCTTAACACCTGGGAGGTAGAGGTATTAGGACCAGGAGTTCAAGGCCAGCTTTGTCTATATTGAGAGTTCCGGGCCACCCTGGGCTGTGAGAGGCTATGGGACCCTCTCCCAAAAAAATTGTTCTAAAGAATAAGGCATTCTTGAGCTAGACATTCTGGGAATGACCTGCCACTTAGTTGTCATGCGATATTGATCAAGTTATTTCATCTCTCCAGGCCATTGTTGCTTAAAATTGTCAATCTCCAGAGAACATTATACTAGTTTCCCAAACTTTGGACATGTTAAAATTATTAACTGGATTTTGGCAAAGCATCTTATACTATTATATTATTAGTCAACTGATGCCCCTGTCCACTTAATATTGCCTTCTACAATGACATTCTGACACTGCTGCTAAGAGACCATGAGACGTTAAAGGTTAAGGGCGTAATCCTTCACAAGACTCCTTGCATACAGACACCACACACAAGCTCCACAGCTCTCTAGCCACTTGGACCTTTGACCAATTATTTACAAATTCAAAGGTTCCCACTACCCCATCTGGTTCAATAATTTGAAGAATAACTCTCAGAAGGAAGAAAGTAAAGTCAAAGTTGTCTTCTGTATCTGGATTCCACATCTACTGATTTAACCAACCCCAGACTCCAAGTATTTGAAAAAGACATTGGGTCTATCCTGAAAGTGTTCTTCCTGCCATTATTCCTAAAATGATTCACTATAATAACTACTTATACTGCATTAGGTATTGTAAGAAATTTAAAAGTGTCATACAGGAGGATGATAGCAGGTTTATTTGCAAATAATATACCATATATTCAGATTTGTACAGAAAGATTGACCTAGGTCTAATCCCGTGTGTATACAGAGGATAACCTAGGGCTACAATTTTATTTTTTAAATGATACACGAGAGTATCAGGCAAATGTAAAAGCAATTTGGGTAAGATCTAGGAAGATCAAAACACAAAACTTCCAAGTCCTTAGGATGTATCACTTTCCCTGCATGTGAATGTGTATCATTGACAGGAAGCCCACCCAAACTGAAAGTCTAGAGAGTTTATTGTTTTCATCCTGTAGGTTTGATTTACTGAATCACTGGCAGTGTGATTGTACCCAATAGCAAACCTCCCAAGAAGCTGGTTAACAACATCTGACTCAAAGTCACAACTCTCAAATTATGTGGCTCATCTTTGCAGCCACACTCAAATTATTCAAAGATTAATGAGACACCTAGTTGGCATAAACTCAGGGAGACATTTCTATCTCTTGGCAATCGCAAGGCATCAGAAGTCACCTTCTAGGGACAAGAAACAAAGGCCTATAATCCCAGGATTTAGGAAGCAGAAGCAGTAAGATCATAAATTCAGGGACAGCCTCAGCCACATAGTGAGATCCAGTTGACTAGGTAACATTAAAAGATTCTATCTTAAGACAAAACTAATATTTTAATCAGTTTCCTTTTTTAGCTTAAATAAATTTGTCAGAAACAGCACCATGTAATCAAGTTCTATTGGTACGAGTTGTTCTTTTCTAAACACCTTAAAAGAGATGAATAGCTTCAAATTTAAAATGTTATTGGTATGTCATCCAAGATGATCTACCATAACCACTTACATATTGTAAGTCAAGTTTTTTTCCCACCAAATTCTTTTTCTCTTATTTTCTGTGTCATAGCAGTATTCAATATGAGTAGAATCAGAATGTGCGAGTTCCAAGGACCTTTTGAGATCATATTGGTCCATCTTCTCATTTTTCAAATGTGGGAACAGAATTATTCCCAGCACAATTAAAGGACTTGCCCAAACTTATTTTGACCTTCAGAACGGTTGTTTTCTTCACCCCTAGAAGCTATGTCACCTATATTTCTCTAAAAGGCATATAAAAGGGGAGTGGGTGAGGGGGAGACAGATGTGCTTCTTTTAGTACTACATTCAGGTACCATTTCAAGGACAGCACTTTGTGTAAAGTATTCAGAACTGTCAGTTGAGTTGGCCAGCTTTCTGAATACCATAGCTGGTATACTGTGCCAGTGAAGATCCGAGTATTATTTCTTCCCTGGATTGAAGGAATGCATTCTGTAATATCCTGATCTCGGCCTGCAGGCTTAGAGTAAGCAATCTGCTATCTTTCATATTCATCTATTTCAACATGAATCTTCAAAAATAATAAATATAATGTGGGTCAATGTAAAAACAAAACTGAGGGAGAGATAGCTTAAGGAACTTATATTTGGGGGAAAATGAAACAGCCATCTCAGAAACTTCCTTCAAGCATTCTTAATAACTCCACTCTGCGACATTTATTTTTCCCATTTGTCTATTGGGAATGATAAGGTGAGGGCCGAGGCAGGCATCTCTTTGTAAAATTAACATTGATTTTTCCTCCTTTGTATATATGCCCATATGTGATTGTGGAAAATGGTCTTTAAAAATTTTTAAATACATTAAATAGAGTAATAAGGCTCCAGTAAATGCGCGTGAGAATGCTTCTTTCCTTGACAATGTTTTCTGCTATGAAAACTAAATGTATTCCCGGAATATACTCTTGGATACCAGCAAAAATCTCTTGACAGCTACTATGTTAGATGTTGATATTTTATACTCGAGTTTCAAATGGACTCTGATATATTTTGACTAGCTCTCTTTTTTTTTCCACCAAGTATCTACATGCTGCAATGATTCTTCACAAAATCCCTCCGTGGCATTGCCATTGCCTCTCCCCTACCATCACCAGTCCTCTGCTTTGCTCTGAATCAACCGAAGCTGACCCCAAGCTGCTCTGTCAGGATGCAGGGACTACACAGCACACACATCTCTGCAGAGCAGTTCCTGGGCAGTTCCTGTGGTCACTTGGCCCTTTTCCTTGCTGGGCAGACAATGGTCGCACTTGGGTTCAGGAACTGACTGCAAGTCGTGATTCCCATATTTGTTAGTTCTGTACCTTGAGGCAAGTGAATTTGTCATTTGAACCACAGTTCATATCTGCAAACAGAGGATGAACTGCACACTTCAAAGAGTGGTTATGAGAATTAAATAGAATAATCCATGTAACGTGCTTGCATAGAGGCTGGTATATTGTTACATACAATAAATGGAAGCCATCAAAAACTATTTTATCTATGGGACCAAGTCTCAAGTCCCCTAACTGTATCGAATTACCTTCCCCACACTAAGCCATCCCTTATGCCTCTCAAGTTGTTATTTCATGTTTCTTAAACACTATGGGCAATGAATGATTCACCCCACTCCTGAAAAGCAAAGTTGTGAGTAATCTATTCACAAGGAACAATGTTTCTGTTGACAAGACCAGGCAAGGCACTCTAATTCACCACTTTGTTAATTTCTATTATGCCTCAGGCTGGGAAAACCTAATTACCAGGGTGAGGGAATCACCACTCATCACCCCAGATGGAACTGCCTGCCAACTGCATCTCAGAATTATAAGCATTGTGGGTCAGTGGCCATTACTATCAAAGGGTGAAAACCAAGACCCTCTGAGGTTGGAAATTTTACCCTGGCTAATAAGTGAAGCCATTGTGATGCCCTGTTTTTATATACACGGAGCCTCTCTGCCCAGCTGAACTATGAGTTGCTGGAGGTTAGAGAGCAGCTCTCAAACATGTTTTGTGGTTCTTAGGAACAAAAATCGCTTTTAAAAGATACAGAGTAAATTTTTTTTGGCTTTTTGTGTATTTGTTTTGTCTGAAGTTTTCAGAGACAGAAGAAGAACTGGGAACTAGTCCCAATTCTAGCTTTCACTATTTTTTAACTTATTTTATGTGTATAAGTGTATTCCCTGAATGTATTAAGTACACTCATTTTGTGCAATTCCTGCAGAGGTCAGAAGAGGGCGTCAGATTCCCAGGAACTGGAGTTACAGATGGTTGTGAACTGTCATATGAGTTCCAGAAACTGAACCCAGGTCCTTTGTAAGAATAGCAAGTGCTCTTAACTGGAGAGCCATCTCTCCAGTCTGAAAGAGTAATTCTTAAAGGAACAACTGGAGCTGTTTCAAGTAGAAAATGGTCCTGGCTAGATAGATGGTCAGTAGACCATTCAAGACTCTGAAACCCTAACATAATGTATGTAGCCTTTGAGTCTCTGAACTAGGATATTAAGACTATGCTAAGATCAAGAAAGAGACCTCAGGCACATTTCCCCCTGCAGATTAGTCTTGTTTCACTTTGCATCCTTTAGATGAGTCCATTTGCCCTAAGTTATGTCTTTCCTATTTATCTCTGTGGCATTTTCATGTGTGTTCTCAGGTCTGTGAGGAGCTCATCTGTTAAAGCTGCCTTCCATGGGACACTGACTCTATCTGGTCTGAAGCCAAGTGGACTAGGCTAATAAATACTTCATTTTCATTGGCTGTCTACAGCAGTCAAGTCAAATATTCCCTCTCTTGCCATCACATAGCTCGTCTTCTCATCTTTATATTTTAATCAGTCCATCAGCCCCCAACATGTACCCGGAACTAGAATACAAACAACTGCCACAGAATTTTAATCTGAATTCATTGTATTGCTTGGATACTATATGATGTGGTACTATGTGAGATCAATATTATTAGAATGATGCTGCAAGTTTTAAAGTATAAAAAGAAACATGTGGATTCAGCAAAAGCATGCTACAAAGACAAAGGTAAGGTCTGGAAAGTTAGAGAGTAAGATCGATATTTTGAAGGTTGGTGAGAGGGGGTAGACTGATTTTCCAGAGTGAGGAAGAAGGCATAGAGGCAGAAGCAGAAAGTGGGAGGGCATATATGAAGATCGGGGTGGGGAGACTGTGGTTGGGGTTCAGAGAACTAAATGATGCTGGTGTTACAGAAGGGATGCTGGGCAAAGATAAAGGACAGCGATGGTACGAAGCCAGAGAGGCAGACAGATGCAGAGATGGACCACCTAAAAAGGAAGACAAGAGAGGCTAATGTTATGTGATGAGGAAGAATGGAGTGCGGGCAAAATGGCACAAGAGTCACGAAAGAGGATGTAAGGCTGAACTTTTCTAATTTCAGCCCCATCATAGCACTCCCATGGTACATATGTGAGTTCAGTTTTCTGAGTCTTAAAGTACAAAGAATCATTTTTGCATTCCAAAAGAATACCATGTGTTATTCCTTTGAGGCAGTGATTATGAAAGTTGGGTGACCATTAGTGCAATCGAAATTAGACATGATTAGTCTAGTAGCTGAATACATTTGTCATTCTAACCCACTTAGAAAATGTGATTAAACCCTTTCTCTGGGGGAGTGGTTCTGTCACCTGAAAGTTTTTTCTTCCATTTAAAATTATATCAGATCATTCTATTACAGTATTAATGTGTAAATTTTATTGTTATACATAAAATATTTTTAACGATGATTTTCTCTCAAGCAACAGAGAAGACAATCAGCAGACATCCTCCATGTATAAGGCTGACTCCAAGGTCAGCCTTAACTGCAGAGTAGCTTTGTCCAAGATGTTGCTCGTCCTAAAGAAACTTTCCAAGTCTGAAGGTCTGCATAAGCTGCTTGGATTAGAGATACTTCTCCAAAGCTCCTTCGTAGGTTGGCTGACCTAGATCACGTTGAAAGTACATTACAGTTTGACTTCTTTTATCTTCTTGCCGTTTATTAATGTCCAATAAACACCATGGGCCTGGGGCTGGAGAGATGGCACAGTGGTTAAGAGCACTGGCTGCTCTTGCAGAGGACCTGGGTTCAGTTCCCAGCACCTTCATGGAATTAACAACCATCTGTTACTCTGGTTCCAGAGAATCAAACACTCTCTTCTGGCCTCCATGGGCTTTACACATGCATGTTTCACTTACATACATGCAGGCATAATATTCATACACATGAAATAAAAATAAATTTTAAAAAATTAAACATGATGGACCCAAAACTCCATTTGATATCTTCCTGTTTTCCTTGTGGGAACCCACACTCAGAGACAGGATCAAACCACAAGAGACTCTGTATGAAGTTAAGGCAAGTTTTCTGTGCTTCAGTTTTTTAAAAGGAAACTAGCACATGAATTGTCCTCTGATAAACCTGCAGAAACCCATTATGAACCTATCCTATTATGAAGCTGAGATATATAAGTTCAGGTAAGAAGAGAAAGGAAAGGAAAATAAGGAATTCAGAACAACTCCATTGTGCTCGTCCAATAGGCTTTACCTACTGTCCCTTAAGCGTGGCATTCTGTAGGAGATACTAGGAGCAAGGCAGAGCACAGGGCTCTTATGAACAGCTTCTAAAAGGAGAATGTCTCTAAGAAGAGTCAGGCTTCTTAGAAGGGACATATGAGCTGGTAAAATTGCAAAAATAAAGATCTAAAACATGACTACATGGTGAGTCTGTATTTCTTTCCTAGGGATGTGACATTATGCTGTGACCAAATACTAGACAAATGCAACTTAAGAAATGAAGGAGTCTTTTGGATTCTGGTCTGTATGTGTAACCCAGCATGATGGAGAGCAGGGCAGGCAGAAACGTGGAGCGACTGGTCACATTGCATCCACTGTCAGGATGTAAAGAGATGCGAATGCTGTGACTGGCTAACCTTTCTATTTAGTCGGGGACTCTGGACCATGAGACAGTGCGCCCACTTCCTAACTCAGGTAACCCTCTGTGGAAACACCCTTACAGTCACAGGCAGTTTTGTGAGGGCCATGTATCCTGTAAATGCTCTAGCGAAGCACCTATCTTTGCCTCTTCTAAGCTTTTAGAGTTGCTGGCATACCTTGGCCTTTCTGGCTCTTCCACTATCATTGTATGGTATCCCCCTGAAAGACTATGTGTTTCTTTCCCACTTCTATAACTACGCCACTGGTCGTATTGGGTTAGGCCCCATTTTATGATATCATCTTAATGTGATTACATTTGTAAAAATGCAGGAGTGCAGATTTCAGCATATCTCCTTTGTAGACATAATTCCACCCAAAAGAGATTCAATAAATATTTCATTAGCCATGGCAGGTGGCAGTGGTTATAAGGGTCAATTTTAGAATCAGTCAAGGATCTGAACTATGACTTTCTAAGGATTATCTGACACTGACAAAGTAACTTTTTCTCTAAGTCGGGGGTTTTTTCATGTGCAAAACAGCAACAAGATCAGTACGCACATGTTGAGATCTCAATTTATTTTTATTTTCATTTTATGTGCATGACTTTTATGCTTGCATGTGTGTAAGTGCACCTGTGTCAAGCATTGCCTGTGGAGGACAGAAGAGGGAGTCCGATCTCCTGGAAATGAAGTTACAGATGGTTGTTAGTCTCCATGTGGGTGCTGGGATTCAAACCTGGGACTTTTGCAAGAACAGCCAGTGCTCTTAACCACTGAGCCATCTCTCCAGCCCCTGAGATCTCTCTTATAAAGTTATGTATGTTTAGTTAACTTTTTTGTACTAACTGAAGGAGTGACTTACATGTGTCACTCCAGTGTGGCAGTACTGAAGAGGCAGCACTCCCTTCTGCTAGCTCCCTTTCCCACCTATGGCTATTCCTAAAGACTCCTACTATGACAACAGCATCTTCCATCAAAGCCAAGGTTCCTGACTGACAATGATAATCAGAGCTCTGTCTACTTGCATTAGAAATATAATGTAAAGAAATCTTAATTCCCCTGAGCTATTGAGATTTTGGTGGTTTGGGTAATACAGTGCAACCTGTCTTACCCTGACTTGGACATAATCCTGCTCCCACAGTACTGTTTTAAGGTTTAAATGACATAAAGCACAGAGTTTGCTCAGCACATTGCCTGGGCATATAGGAAGCCTTAATTAGATATGGTCTTCATTATGCCCAAGGTAGCAAATACATTAAAATATGTACATGGCAAAAAAAAAAAAACAGTTGTGAGTTCATGCTCATTCTAGCATTTGAATTTTAAAAAAAGAACTCATCCACACAGCTGGTATATTCCATCCACACTGGTAACATCTATTGAATGAATCATACTTGGCCAAGTACTGCTGTGATAGCTTGACACACTTTAACTCTTTTAAATCTTGGCACTGTCATAGATTAGAGTATCTGGATTATCTTTTTTCAAAGGTAAGGAAGTTAAATAGAAAGACTAAATATTCTCCCAACATCACAGCAGCAGGAGAAGGCAGAAGCAGCTTTTGAACCCATGCTGTCTGGCCCCAGCAGAAGCACTGCTCTAGACTCAGAATCTTACAATGGTAGAATGCCTTGAGCACTTTCCAGGACTATCCTGGAAAGAAAAGCTGAAGTAGTGGATGATACATTTTTCCCTGACAGTGCCCCAGGGTCAAATGCGCCATTATCCCGGGGGAGTTACAAAATGTTCTTAGGTCTCATCTGTTCAACTTGGGCAAGATGAACACAAAACATTTGTGACCTACAGTCTCCGTTTTGTAACACCATCATCAACACACCACACATTTGGTTTTGGTTTTAGCCAGATGTTTCCAAACAGCCAGGGCATGGAGCCTTGAGGCTGAACACACACGGGAATGACAGATGCTGTCCACAGACGGCCAAAGCCATTGTTCTCTAAGGCTGCAGGAAGAGAGGAAAGAGTGCAAATTCTTCTGAAATCCAAGCATCACAGATTTATAACTCCCTCAAACTACTCCATCTAAGTTTATATAGGTTTGGCCTTTGTCCTTGCTCTCTATGAAAAGCCCAGTAGGACAGGTAATGAAAGCCTAAAGCCTTTTCTAGAGCCAAGTTTTATTTGCTGAAATTACCCTCAGGATCTTGGATTCAGAAGACCAGATGTGTATTTTATGTGCTGTGGCTTTCTAGACAGAAACATTTAAAATGGCCCATCTGTGTTCGATTCCTATTTCTGCCAGAACAAAATGCCACACTAGTGGCTTAACCAGTAGAGATTTATTCCCTAACAGTTCCAGAAGCTGGAAATATGTGATCAAGGAATCATCGGGGTTTTTTCTTCTCGGAGCTTTCCATTTGGCTTTTGGATGACATTTCTTGCTGGGTTTTCATATGGTCTGTGTTCTGATGGCCTCTTATAAAGATACCAGGCCTATTTGATTGGCAATCAACCTAATGATCTCATTTAAACTCTATTATCTCTGCAAAGACTGTATCTCCAAATATAATCAGATTCTAAAGCAATGAAGGGAGGTTAGAACTTCAACCTGTACATTTATGAGGTTGGAAGAGGGAGGCCACAACTCACAACTTAGCCCATAACACTACCCAGTACATGAACTGTACCTCTCTAGCTAAATAAAGTCCCGCAACTTCTTAGGTAAGAGAAGTGATTCTGAACATTACTGATGGGAGGATTGTTCTCAGATTTAGTAATTTATTATTGGTGGTGTGACGGTTGATCTTGGTTGTCAACTTGTCTAGATCTGGAATTAACTAAAATGTGAGAGACTTTCTTGATCAGATTATTGGAAGCTGGGAGACCCATGCTGAATGGGCAGCACCTTCTGATGGCAGCCCAGATAAAAGGACGTGGAGAAAGGAGCGTTTGCATTTTGCTTGCTTATCTTCTCCCTCGCTGCTGAGTTTACTATCTATCTTATTGATATGACATTCATTTGGTAATGTTAGAACCAACTTTCTCAGGTTCCACCATAGACTGAAGACCAGCAGCTTTCCAGGAATCCCCCACGCCTACAGTACCAGATTGGGATACTAAGACATTTAGCCTTGTGGACTAAGCAACTACCGGATTCTCCGCCCCTCTAGTGTGGCACAGTCATCGTTGAACTACTCAGGTTCTATCCTGTAAATTAAATCTCCATATATATTCATTTCATCAGTTCTGTTCCTTGAGGGAAGTCTGATTAATACAGTGAGGAAGGCGGTTTTATAGTGCTGGGGAATGAATCCAGTATCTTGCATATGCTAGGTGAGTGCTGTACCACTGACTATACCCACAGACTTAGCAGATATTTTTGAAGCTGGTTTTGTTTAATCAGCTAGTCTTTTTTATTTGCTCCAAGAAATGAGCCAATTTGTGGAAAGACTAATCTTTATTAATGGAGGCAGGACCAAAGAAAGATGAAATATGGTTTTAAGAATTTTTTAAAAAATTAAAGGAGAAAGGTGAGCCACCAGCCAGTTATGCTGAATATATAACCAATCCCCGTTCAATCTCATGATATATTTCTAGCTACCTAGCACCTTATAATTTCAACCTCTTAGGGCTGGAGAGATAGCTCAGTGGTTAAGAGCACAGGTTGTTCTTGCAAAAGACCTGGGTTCACATCCCAGCACCACATGGCAGCTAACAACTGTCTGTTACTCTAGTTTCATGGGATCCAACACCCTCTTCTGTCTTCCACACGCACTGCATGACATGGGTATGCTTACATACATGCAGGCAATACACTCACACAAACAAAATAATTTCAACCTCTTTGATGTATTAAAAATTAAAAAATATGGTTCATTTTCAAAAGTGAGTCAGCTTAGATCCAGATACAGGTGAACAGAAATCCCTGGACCCCTGCTCAATCCTGATAGTCTAGACACTCCTTCCCAAATTAAAAGTTCAGAGTAGAAAATTATTAACAACCAAACTTGCCCCTGGATGTGACAAGGTAATGCGCTGGGCAAGCTGTAAATTAAACAGGGTACAAAACACGGAGATAAACTCATACACTATATTTATTAAGAAATAAAGAAACATAAGTGGTAAACGGAAATAGAATCAGATGACTTGTAACACTGAACCCTCTTGATTACTCAGCCAATGAGGAAAAGAGGAAGGGGCCTGTATTCAAGGTTGTAAAAATGATTCTCTGTGCTCAATCAGCTTGCCCACTATTCTGGGCTAATGCCCAACTTTACAATAAATCAACTGTCTCGTTTTTACTAACTCTGACTCTCCATGTTCATTATTAGGATTTGGGATCTGCATTCCTCACGTCTGCTTTATTAAATGGAAAATAAGGGAGGGGAACTGGGAACTTCTCCTGTGTATTCAAAGTTCTTCTACCACTCTGCCTTTCCGAGCTGATGCTCTTAATAGTTTTGGGAGCAGTAACTATAAATGTCCTCATTGTCCAGTGTCATGGCATACCCAGCAGCACTGACATCACTTTTGAGTTGACTCTCAAGCCCCTACTGAATTCAAGTCTTCATCTTAACAAGACGGCCAGGTGTTTCTCATGGTTGCTAAGGTCTATGAAGTAGATACTGTACATTGCATTACCTCCTTGTTACATCTTAAGACATGGATCCCACAACAGTACAGTTGTTTGCTTCATATCATATGGTCACACAGAAACAAGATAGAGAACAAAGGATTTGGGATTCTATAGAACACAAGGGTTAATAAGCACACGGATCCTTCTCTGCTAGCTAGTGCTTAGTGTAGAAAAATAAATCTCTCTCCTCTCTCTCTCCCTACCTTTCCCCTTCCCTCTCCCTCTGTCTTCCTTCCTTTTTAATGGTCATTGCTGCTGGAGGCTTACAGGCACAATGACAGATGAGTAATGCCTTCAAAAAGGAGCTATTGTTCTTCTATAAATGCCTCTTTTTTTAAAGAAAGAATTATTTGTTAAGTCAGGGATTTTTCAAGCTCAGCAAAATTGAGATTTTTTTTCTTTGGCCCAAATAATGTGTTACTGGGAGTGATCTTTCACATTATATGCTGTTTCACAGACTCCTAGATCTTTACCCAATAGATGAGGAGAGTACTTCTCCCCTACAGTAGTAACACAAAAAATGTCTCTACGCATTTCTCCTTCTGAGACTCAAAATTTGTGATTGGTAGGGGACTATTGTACTAGGTCAAAAGAAAGATGTCTTAGGAAGCACATATGATTAACAAGTGTACTCACAAACAAAGCCACAATTACAGCTCAACCTAGATGAGATGTTTTATTCACTTCTCTCTTTACAATGACCACCAAATGCAGTGCATATTTTTTGAGTTACTTAACTGCTATATAGTCAGGTGTATCAACTTCAAGAACATAAATAATGGTCCTTTTTATTTTCCAACAGTATAAAAGTATAGGAGATAATTCTGATACACTCTATTCTCTTTCAAGGCTACCTTCTCTGTTTTTGTTTCTTTTTAAAAAAATTTTATGATGAATTCTATAAATCTATAAATGTTTTCAAAATATTCCTTTCTATTTCTGACACTATTTAATGATTAGACACTCTCAGATATTGAGTAAATACTTGCTTTATGTTAGTGCTTGAGTTTCGGACTCAAAAGTTCTTTTAAAAGCTAAGTGATAAGTTAGAGAAACCTAACTCTAGGACAAATTATAATGAAATCAAGGACTATGCTATGATTAAAATGGAAAAAAAATACTCTAAATTTGAGAATTTTATTCCATTAGTTTATGATTAGATGTCTTAGGGTAATTTCACTTAATTTCTCTTACTCTGTTTCCTCATCAATAAGATGGAACTAAGTAATAAACATAATGACCATAGAAATAATAATAAACACATTCTTAAATTCCTAGTGCCACCATGCAACAAGTGCACAAGTAATAGCCGAGAGTCAACATTCTCATTGGTAAATAGGTAATTAATACTGAGAAAGTATTTAGTGATGTGAGCCTCAATAGATATAACAAATATGAAATGTAAAGATTCATGCAAGTGCAAAGATTTATTTTATGTGTATCGGTGTTTTGCCTGCATGTAAGCGCCTCATGTGGATGCAATGTTTGCAGAAGCCAGAAGAGGGCATCAGATCCCCTAGAACTTGAGTTACAGATGAGTGTTAGCCACCATGTGGATTCCGGGAACCCAACCTAGTCCTCTGCAAGAGCAGCCAGTGTTCTTAACCACTGAGCCATCTCTCTACTCCCTGCAAAGGTTTTTATATTCCCAGAGGAACATGATGACTTTTCCACTTAGAAGATAAAACTCTAACACATTATTTTCTCTTCTGCTACAATGAAAGGGGAGTAACAGCAATTTTAGCATGAGGGTTATGAGACTGGGGCTTAGGAATTATTCCATGCCCCAAAGCACGAATAAGTGTAGATATGGGATCATCTTCCTAATTCAGCAAGAGGAGTTTGAAAAGCAGTAAAGGAGGCAGACAAAGCTCTTCATAATTAAACTGTATTCTGCAGGCACTTCTTCCAGCTAGCTGAGACACACACACACACACACACACACACACACACACACACACGCCCTATCTTTCACAGGTCCTGGGAAAGGCAGTAATGTCAGGAAGAACCAGGGCAGCATATAGGAGAACAGCACATCAACAGCTAAAGCACTGCTTTATAACACATAAAAGTAACAGCTATGCTAGTTAGAACAGGATTACTTTTAAATATATGCACAGATACAGATAGAGAGATGTGTCTTGCAAACTGGCATACAGAGGCTGCCTGAAGAGGAAGATCAAGTCAGGAATCTGGAAACTATTTTCTGCAATGCAAATACACACTATGGCTGGAAATGAGGGGGACCAATGTCTGCCGACTCACCTAACCATGGACCTAACAAATAGACCAAAACCCTAACATGCATCAGCTTTATCCAGAGCTGGGAAAGTGCCCAGTGAATCTCAAAGGCACTGGATTTGGGGGAACGGTGTTAGAGAACATGCTTTGGATTTGAGGTTATCAAAAACTTCCTATTTCCTCCAGGAGCCTGGATCTTGGAGCCAATGTATATGAGAACATCTGGATCTAGATAAGAGTTTTACTAGTCTACCCAATCAGCCAGGTGAACACAGGAGCCATAGTAAATAAGAAACAAGTTCCCCATTGGAGAAGAAGGTGTATCAAGAAAGGGGAATATTACTCTTTTCCTAAAAACTGATGATGTACATCAGTTGCTTTTATGTTAAAGAACTCCACATAGAGAAGGTATGAAATCCAGGAGACTGGTGTGACTTCAATGGGTGATCTGCATTTGGGGATATGCTGCAAGGAACCATAAATGAAAAAAATCACACTTTAAGATACCTATTCATTCAACAAGGAATAATTGGTCAATATGGCACAAAATTCCCTGGTAGAAAAGGAGAGGTTAGTGCAATCACTCAGGCCTGATGACATCGTCATCTACTCTCAGGAACTCCTCAATTGCACACACACGTCACTGCCTAAAATAATGCTCAGATAAAATCCTTCTCCTCTCAGCAAAGCTCAGAAACTACAGAGCCTGATCTGGTAGACATTTAGGCACTTGAGAAACATTGAGTTTTTATGCAGTAAAACAAGGCATGGATATTGAGAGGAATTTCTGATCTTTTAAAACAAAACCTCTTATTCTGTAGATGAGAATACTGACACCCAAAGAGGGACAAGAATCCCCATTTCACATAGTGGCAGAACAAAAAACAGATCTTTCCCTCAGAAGAAAGACCATTTTCTTAACAATGCTAAATCCTTGCCTTATTAATGACAAATTGCTCTCACCTAGGAAGAAAAGTCCCTAGGCTTATAGGGAGTCCTGGCCATACTACAATGGCCCCAATTTTCTGCAGACTTCTGAAATAAAGTTATGGCTCTTGTTCCATTCTCTACAAGTCAGTATCTCCAAAACAGGCTGCTAACCAGCACATCTGCATTAAGGAGATTATAATCACTTTCTTTTACCATGTTATATTATATTCTGGACAATTTTGTTTTCTTTTGTAACAGCCTACTTAGTACTTAATGCTTAGCAACTTTAAAGATGATAGATCTTACTACCACTTGCTGGTAATTTTGAAAAGCTCTAGAGAAAACTCATTATTTGCTTAGATTCTTCTATGGAAATCTCAGAAATGATACATGGATTTTCAGTGATTAGGCCCTGGATAGGACTCCTATATGAATTAAACTTTATCACCCAGGGTTCAGGGTACATTGCAGAAGATGGGGTGGAAAGATCATGAGAACCAAGGTTAATGCATGATCATAAGTAAACTGAGTCTTACCAGGCCTCTAAGAACTTGTTCATATGAACTCATAGCAATGAGGACAGCATGCATAAGACCCGTGCTTAATCAGGCAAAAATCCTGCATAGAACTGGGGAAATGGGCAGGAGACCCCAGTCTTAGCTGAGAAACTAATGGCTGCTGATTACTGCTGGGTGAGGAAGAGTTGATCTTCTTTAAGGGAGTGACACTTGACAAGCTGGATGAACTCACACTAAGGGACATCTGACTTGATTGACCTTAACATATGACAGAATGTATGCAACTTGGTGGGGGGGTGAGAGGGTATGGGTGGGGCAGATATCTAAATATTAAGATGTATTGCATGAAATACACACACATCCAAAAAGTACACATTGAGGAAAAAAATAATCTTCATCATCCCCATACCATGTAGTAAAGGAGGATAGAGAAGAACTGTATCTCAAGCAGGGCATGCTAAATGGACTCAGTTCAAATGGGGTATCTGCTATGAATGGACTAGTTTGGGAAGGAGGAAAGCCTAGGGTGGAGGAAGGATGACTTCACATGGAACCAAAGTCACCTTGAATTATTCTCTATGACAATTCTGTTATTCCAGGCTCCTCCTCTCTTCATTCATATTCTCTCTCTCTCTCTCTCTCTCTCTCTCTCTCTCTCTCTCTCTCTCTCTCTCTCTCTCTTTCTCCTCCCTGCTTTATTTACTGAAATCCTGCCATCTTCACTACGCACTCAAGGAAGCCTTAGTTGGAGCACTAACCTTCTGATTCACTAGCTGTATATCTAAGGGCAAGGCAGGTGTCAGGCAAATCATCATTTTCCTGACTCTCATCTCCCAAGTTGTAGAATGAGATAACAGTGTCTAGTTTATTGTTAATCATCATACAACCTGTGTGTGCAGCACACATATACTTAACAGCATCATCAGGTGATACTTTAAATTATTAATTTTTTTTTCTTTTTACTAAAGACACTTTAGGACTTCAGCAGGGATCTTTCATTCTGTGTGAAGAAACTTGGGTTAATTGGCACAATAATTTCTAAATCATTCTAGTGATGGGCTAAATATCTCCTGTGGATTAGTGGCCAAGGAAGCTTCCTTGTTAAACTGCCTTTATCTGGTTCTGCGAAGACTATATTCATTTCCTAGAACTTCTGTCACACAGCACTGAAAAGTGGGCATCTAAAACTACAGACATTTATTATCACAGAGTTCTTGAGGCTAGAAGTTTGAAATCAATGTGTCTGCTGAGCCATGCCCCTGCGCTCTAGGACTCTAGGGAATAAATCCTTTCTTCTCTCTTTCAGCTTAAGCTAGTTTCCGGTTACGCTTGGCTTTCCTTGGAGATTTGGTCTGAATGTATCCCCCAGAGCTCATGTGTTAGAGACTTAATCTCCAGAGTTAATAAGTGGTCACTTTGGGAGGTGACTAGGTAGGTGTAGAGGCTCTGTAGGTCCTGCAAGGCTTAAGGCTAAGAGTTCCCTGTCTTGACCTCCCATCCCTGAGTCCTTGCTGTTTTGCCTGTCTGCCTGTGGTATGACATGAGAAAACACAAAGGCACTCACTAGATACCTGCACTGTGCTCTTTGACTTCTCAGCCTTCAGAAGTGTTCTGTTCTGGATTTAAATTGAAATGGGTTTCTTTGGACAACGTGTAAGTAGGCAAATTATGACTGTCACATCCTTATATCCATCACTCCTCCATTATTTTTTAATATTTTTTAATTTATTCTTCGAGAATTTCAAACATACATACAGATTTTGACCATATTCATTTCCTACTCCACCTCTGTACAACCCCTCCTGGATTCACCTCCCACTTCCCCCTCCCAACTTTATGTACTTGGGGTGTGTGCATGCTGCCCATCTACTCCTGCCCTTCCACACAGTGAAATGTGGTTGATGTACCAGGAGACCTGAAAGAAAACTGACTCTCCCTTCCCCTACCAGCCATCAGCTCTCAATAGCTCCTCAGCTAGGAGTGGGGGCTAATGAGCCCCTCCCCCACAAATGCTGGAGTGTTGACTCCTTTACTATTCTACAGGCCTTGCACAGGTAAGCACAGCTGCTCTGAGTTTGTGAATGTAGTGGTCCTTTCCAGAAAATCCTGTTTCACCCCAGTCCTCACTACCTTCCGGCTCTTAATAATCCTTCCAGCCCCTCTTCTGCAATGTTTTCCAAGCATGGGGCGGGGAGAGTGAAATATATCCCACTTAGAGCTAAGCATTCCACAGACATTCAATGTCTGTACTTTTACCAGTTGTGAGGCTCTGTATTAACTGCCATCAATTGCACAAAGAAACCTCTCTGATGAGGATTGAGTGCTTAACTGATAGAACCCATCCATTCTTTAGGAAAACACTTGTTGGAGGTAACTCCTGTGAGTAAACTCTGGCACCAAGCAATTGAATATGAGGGTGAACCAAAAAGAGGAGTTCTTGACTTCAAGCACAATATTAAATTGTAGATGTCTGCCTGTGACTAGAATAAAAGGCAGGGGCAAGGTCCCTGGAGTCTTTTGTATCCTCCACAGGGGCAGTTGCAGGGTTGTGCTCACAGCAGGTGCTCAATAAATAACTGGTTAGTCACAGACCAGATGTACAGAGGCGGCTTTGTTGCCTGGGTAGTTACTGATTTATGGCTCCATATGGTCACCCTCCCTAACCTTTCCATTGCCTTCTATGTAAGGGCCACAACCTTTTTTCTTCTGGCATCTCTTGCTCCTTTTCTGTAAGCACATGTTTCCATTTTATCTTAAGCTTATGCTTCAAGCATCCTGGTGCCAGTAGAAAAAGTGGAAGAATTTGAGGGAACGTTTCTTCCTCTACCTGCCCAAGCTACCACAGACTAGTTAACCTTTGCTACAGATGAAATTCAAAGTTAAAACAATTCCTAATCACAATAACCATTGTCAGGAATGAGCTGATGGTTATAAAGTATGATAATGCAGAGAAAATTCTAATTAAAAGAAATGGAAGAATCTAACATAGACCATCCATCATTATACTGTCGCCCTCGCCAATAGAATGAATGGTAGTTTGTGCCAAGAGTCTGATGATCCCTTTCAAAAGAGAACTATTTATAATTAGAGTCGTGTTGAATATTTAAAAGTTGCAAAATCACCATGTCTCCAGGGGAATGTCTGTGAAACCATGCAACACAGACCCAGAAAGAGTTCTGATGCATTTAAGAGCTTCCAGCTTTGTATTAAACAAGGAAAATGGGCCACAGAAATTAAAAGCAACATGCATTTTTGTAAAGTCATTCTGCTGATTAACTATCATCATACAAATGCTTCTAAGCCTATAGGACAATGGTGAATGCCACAGTGAGGAATTATTTAGTAGACTGAAATTTGAGGTTTCAATTCTTTATCTTTACAGGTTTAATAAAGTAGTTTAGTACCCAGTTCCTCCCATGTCCAATGACCACCCATCTAGCATCTCTAGTTATATACAACATCAAAGAAAAACTACCAGAAGCAAAGTCCTGAGGCTGCAAAATAGCGAATGTACAGCCCATGCACCTTTGCTCACTTGAATGAACTCAAAACCTCACTGAAACTTGTACTCCCATTTCATAGAAAACTTAATTGTATATGAAAGTAAAGAGTACACCATTACAGCATCGAACACCGACTCCTAACAGGTGTGATCTCATCCACATTCCGATCTACTTCCCCTCTCTCTCAGATCAGATCATTTTAAAATAGTAGAAGACAGAAAATATTTTTCTGTCAATATTTCAGTGTGTACCTTTGAAAGGACATGAAATGAAAATTACCATTATCATACTTAAAATAATTGACAATAAAGTATACAATAGGGACTGGAGAGATGGTTCAGTGGTTAAGAGCACTGGCTGCTCTTGTAGAGAACCTGGGTTTAATTCCCAGGCCCCACATAGCAGCTAACAACCATGTGTAACTCCTCTTTAAGGGACTCTGACACCCTCTTCTGATCTCGGAGGGCATTGCACAACATGGGTGCATTTACACATGCGTGCAGGCAAACACTCATACACATAAAATACAAATAGCAAGTAAAAGATTTAAGAAATAATAATAATGTAAACAACAATGTGTTTCAAGACAGGTGTGGGGCCTTGAGCCTGTAATTTTAGCACTCAGGAGGTAGAAAAGGAAAATTTTCACAACCTAAAGGACAGCCAGGTAATACGTAACAAGAACCCTGCCTCAAAATAACCATAATAACAAAAATAATAATCATGTGGCTTTGTTTCCTTCAATAGGGATGGAGAGGGATGACATGCAGCCCACTTATTAGTTGAACAATTTTAGAGAACTCATTTCACTTTTTCTAAGAATCAGTTGACTCAAAATTAACATTAAATCAGATAAGATGTAATACACATGCATAAACTAAGTGTGATGTCAGCTCTAACTAAAAGAGTTAACTAAAATTATGGGTCAGTACTCGTAGAGCTAAATTATAGTTCTTTGGAAATTTACCTCCATGAGTCATAAGAGACCTTCCACACTTCTAAATCAATAAAGACCCCTTTAAACGTCATGTGATTTCTTCTTAGCCTCTGACTCTACTGCTGAATACATACATATTCCTTCTGGAAGAACTCCTCCTTTGGCTCCTTCAGCACTAGGCTTCTGTGGTAGCTCCTTGTTAAACTCTATAGAGCACACCTCACTATAACACGGCCATTAAAAAACCGCAGTTCTTCATAGTCCAGTCCTAATTATGTCTCGCTGTTTTTCACTTTACAGTCTTGCTAGTTTTTAGGAAAAGAATATAATTTAATTGTTAGCAACTCCCAGCGTGATCTCTCTGGCCCTGAATCCAGATTTTGGCCATTCCTTCTACCTAAAGTGCTCTTCTCCCAATCTCAACACAGATAATACCTGCATCTCTTTCAGAAACAGCTTGGCGTCATTTGAAACAGCAAACTCACCCATTAAAAAAACACAAAAATGCAAAAATATGGCAGTAAAGCAAGCATAACGGTGGTATTTATCTGCACTCTGAGAAATGATAGAAGGCAGAGCAGTCTTCTGTCTCCACTGGAAACGTAAGGGTTAGGAAACCCAAACTCTTCGCTGCTCTCTGCATGCCTAGGAACAAATGTCAAACTTTAGAGGGTATATGAATCTCAAATAGAATATGCATGAGTAATTAGGGATCAGTTGCCATGACTTTAAAAACATTTTTCTTGTTAAATTATATGCTTCATGAACCAGGTATGGCAGTGCACATCTTTAATCCTAGCACTTGGGAGGCAGAGGTAGGAGGATCTCTGTGAGATCAAGGCCAACCTGGTCTACACATGAGTTCTAGGCCAGCTATGGCTACAGGGAGACCTTCATTCAAAAAAATAAATAAACCAAAGAAAAGTCATACGCTTCATGAAGTCTGGTCTGTTTTATTCACTGTATCCTACCATATGTTACACATTGTAGGTATTCATCCAGTTAATAAACACATAATTTTATGCTTCCTGTTAAGACATAAAAGCTCTGTTCTTAACCCCAACTTCTGTGTAATCTATAAAGAAACAACATAATGTTCTCATCAAGAATAAATGAAGTATACAAAGACTAAAGGGAGAACAGAGCTTGTTAAAATGGGTAATCTTTTTTGCTTTATTTATTATTTTATGTTTATTTATTATTTTTATTTTATGTATATGAGTATATTGCCTACATGTATGTAAATGTACCCGTGTCATGCAATGCCCATGGGTCATAAGAAGGGATTGGATTCCCTAGAATTAGAGTTACGAACAGTTGTGAGGTGCCATGTGAGTGCTGGGAATCGAACCTGGGTCCTCTGCAAGAGCAGCCAGTACTCTTAAGTGCTGAGCCATCACTCCAGTCACAATGGATAATCTTATATACAAGACAGTGGGAGGAACCTGTGAAATGGCATCGGTGAAGAAGAGCTGAGTCTGGGTGAAAACACAGGTTTGAAAGACAGACACACACTGGGTATAAAACTGACAAAGTGCAGATCATAGGCAATTCTTCAGGCCATGGATACGGCAGAAGAGGATTCGGGGGTGATAAACGCATTCAGAGGGGAACCACTGTTTAGTAGTCTTGAGTTATTCATATCTAATTCATTCCTTTGAAGCAGCTAGTGTTGTGCAAATTTTCTGAAGAGACTGGAACAAATCTATTTACCCCAGATACTGTACCTACAACATCCCGAAGAAATTCTTCCATCCAAGTCTAGATAGTAAACCAGTAGATGTACTGGAGTTACAGAAATAAGAGTGAGACTTACAGGAGCATGATCTACTCACCAGCCAATGCATAAAAGAAAAGCCTACTTCAGCATGGATGATCACTCCTAAGGGCATCCCTGGAGCTCCCTATAGGAGTTGCAAGCAGCTCAGCTGGTCAGAGGGTCTCTCTGCCCCAGCAATTGTTACTGCGTGTACAATCTAGAAGAGGAGACTTGTGAAGCTTCAAGAGGTTCCTGAGATTTATAACTTTTGTTTACTTCCTGAGCCTTATAAGTTTCATTTACTTCCTGAGTCTTAATAAGCCTCCCTCCAGGATGGAATGTTTCAGTTCAGAGAAAACAACTGTACAACAGCTTGTCTGATTTAGTAAGGTATCAGAGTTCCTACTCACCAGCAGAGTACCAAGCAGGTTACAGTTCCAGTAAGGAAATAATCACTAATCTGGGAAGGAAATAGCAGCAAAGTCACAGCTATAGCTATACCTCCTAAAAACTGTCGGAGGGCACAGCAAGGCTTAGCGGTAAAAGAAATGTCAAATTCAAAGCAGTAAATTTAAACCTGAAGGTAACTCCACTAGCTGGGCTCTATCCTATCACCTAATGAATAAGGAAGACTGTTTCAGAAGCTGGGGAAACTGAATCTGTAGTGGGATTTACAGAGCAGGGCAGTTGAGAAACGGATAAAAAAAAAAAAAAAAAGCTTGGCTACATCTTGACCACTTGTTAACGCCCCAGAATCTTAACCAAACAAAGGATCGGAGTACTTAATCTTTTCACTTTGAAAGATTTGGATGCATTCATTTCAACAAGAATTTATTGAATACCTGTTAGGTACAAAGAACAGGAGGATGTGGGGATGAGGAAAAATCAGTGCAAGATGAGTGTGTCCTTCATCAAGCATTTGCAGTTTCAGAATGCAAAAAAAATAGTCAATTATGTTAATTTCCTAAGACATTCAAAAGACTACAAAGGCTGATGGTTTTTTAATTAACACCCATTCACAGGGCAATTACATATCAAACAAGTGTAGGATATGATGATGGTCCTCAACAAGTAAAAATTTTATATGAATGAAAAATTGTTTGGAGTGAGGGCTCAGTCAAAAGAAAAGAAACATTCAGATTCTGAAATGTTCCTTGGGATTCCATCTGGATGGGCATGTACAATACAATATATACATGTCCCTGTTCAGATGCCATAAGTAAGCATACCGAACTGGAAGGGTTGCCCATAAACACCAGCAGCTCCAAAGACAGACAACCAAAAAAGTCAATGTTGAAGAGCTAAATATGATTTTTCTCACTCCTAACTCAATCTGGAAATCTAACCTCACATATGCTGATTTTTCTCCCGAAAATAACACTGCTGTGGAGGAAAAAAAATTGAGATCACAGCAAAGCCTCATGGGTTATGTTCAAAATAATCAGCTGAGCTTCTTGCAGAGTCCTTCTGTTTCTTCATTAAAATAATATTCTTTATTTGGAGTCTTTTAGTCTTTGGAGACAGTTCATGGCTTTAAAATTGACCCTAAATCACACTGTTTTAGGATAAGGGAAAGAAGGGGGCCCCGAGATGCAGTAAGGTGTCAAGCCTAGTGCAAAACATGAGCAAAATGAATTCTCTTTTCTCCTCTATCTCCCAGCATCAGTCTGCGCATCAAACATGCAGACAGGGTGTGTATGCATTCAGATACATGCACACACACAGCATACGCCTCTCTCTCATTCTGATCTTGGGCTGTCATGGGATTTCTGATCTTTGGGTGCTCACAGTCATCAGCAAGGTTAGAGCAACCTTTTCTCATGTTAACATATTTAATCTCCTTTATAGTTTAGCCTCAAACCCATTTTTCTAGCTCTAATACTCGGGATAAATCTTAACTGTCTGCCAGTATAAGAATGTCTGTGAACAGAGGATTCTAATCAAAGCCCTACAGACTGAGCATTAAGAAAAGCATAGCTCCACATATGCTAAGTGATGTCAGGTTGTGGATGCTCTCTCACATGCTCAGCTCTTTCCGTATATATGCACACTGCCCAGACTTCAAATGATCAGTACTTACCGTGTTCCCTGAACACTGATGTCACCCAAGTGTCAGACGGAAACTTCAAGAATATGAATCTCACTCAATCAAAGACTGGTAGGACTGGGGTATGAAGACCTAGCTCCTCTGACTACTGGGTAGTAGAATTCTGGAGTGTATATTATGTGGCCCCAGCCCTGTGACCTCTACATTCCAGTGGCCCATGGCAGATCCAGCCTGATAAGGATATCTTATTATAGTCTGCCTTCTAATGGCATGTTTTCTAAGGCCAACCAATTAGCCAATACCTGTGCCATTTGTCTAGTACACTTAGTGAATATAGATGCCAGTCTTATGGATTCAGTGTCACAAGACTGAGCCCTGCCATCACCTTCCAGAAGACAAATCACAAGATTCAGGTTACCCATGCTTCTGTCTGTCTTGCTCTAAATCAGAGAATCAGACCAGGTAAATGGTATAAGGCTGTGCGTGTGTGTGTGTGTGTGTGTGTGTGTGCGTGTGTGTTTGCAGGTATATGCCAAATCATGTGTGATCCACAAACACCACTGGTGAATGGAAGCGGGACACACCACCCTCCCAGCAGCTGAATGTGTTCGCCTACCCCGAAGCTTGGAGATCTCATTGTTCTAGAGTTTTTATGTAATTAATGTCCATTCTTTCTACCCATCATCTCTCATTTGCCCTTTCCGGCTTAGGCTGAAAGTCCTAACACTCTAATCACCTGTTCTTTCTGGTGACAGCCCAAACCTGATGCTATATAGAGCCAGCCTACAGGTATCCCCAGGTTTTATCATTAGTATCAATTCTGGTATGATCAAAAAGGGTTCAATATGACTAACAAAAGACCACTAAGT
Organism: Eospalax fontanierii; assembly: GCA_035773235.1. Classification (NCBI taxonomy): domain Eukaryota; kingdom Metazoa; phylum Chordata; class Mammalia; order Rodentia; family Spalacidae; genus Eospalax; species Eospalax fontanierii. The sequence goes on from CM069526.1 coordinate 77,687,333, forward strand.
ACTATGGCCTCAATGTTCCCTCCCAAACTCATATTGAACTTTGATTGCTAATGTAACAGCATTAAGAGGGGGACTTGGGCTGGTGACATGGCTCAGTGGGTAAAAACCCTTGCTGCACAAACCCAGGAACATGAGTTCAAGTCCCAGAACCCATGTAAAATGCCAGATGTGGTAACACGCATCTGTAATCCCAGCACTGAAGACAGGAGAATTGGCCTGTCAGAAGCTAGCCTGAAGCATGCAGCACGAAGATACAACAAAAGATTATGCACCAAAAGCAAGGTAAAAGAACAGAATCAACTTCTCAAAAGTCATCCTCTGACTTTCATACACATTGTGGTACCCATGCACCCACACCCACACTCATACCACAACAAAACACACACACATACAAGAGAGAGGAGAGAGAGAGAGAGAGGTTAAATTCACATATTGCTCTTGCAGAGGACCCAAATCTGATTCCCAGTACCTATGCCAGCTGGCTGACAACTGTTTTAACTCCAGTTCCAGGAGATCCAACACCTCTGGGCTCCTTCAGTACCTGCACTCACATTTACAAACCTACAGACAAGCACGCATACACATAATTAAAAATAAAAATAAATCTTTTCTAAAACAGATTAGGATGATTCTTAAAGGTATGCAGGTCTTGAGAGTGCAGCTCTCATGAATGGAACAGACCAGTCTGGCCCTATGGCTGTCTTGCTATGTGACACTCACCACCATGCTGTGACTTAGTAAGAAGTCAGGCACCAGATGCAGCTCCTTCAGCTTCAGTTTTTCAGCCTCCAAAATCGGGAGGAAAACGGACTTTTATTTTCTGTAATTTATTCAGTCTGTGGTAGTCTGTCATAACCGTGGAAACTAGACTGAGACAATCAGGAAATTTCAACAGCTAGGAACACCATGCCAGGGACCCAGGGTTAAAAGCCAAATCTACTGAACCACATGTCCCCTTGACGTCTCCATTCCCTGCTGGAGTTCCCTTTACCTCTCTGAGAAGCTCCCTGCCTCTGATCCTGTCTCGGGATTTGCCGTGGCATAGTGTGATGTCATGTATAAACTGTGTTATTTTCAAGTGTATTCTATATAAAGAGAGGAATGCAAATGACTGAACGAAGGGTGCCCAAAGACATTCCCAAGATGACAAAAAAATGCCCGTATGACTACAGGGTTCCATCAGCCCTAAACTAAAGAACATTAACAGAAAGAATGGTAATTGCGATTCACAAGGCTTCTGAAAAGCAGAACCATTCAGTGGAAGTCTTGTAAGATACCATAGCAGTAAATGTTTCACTCTTCAGAGCTCATGAAAAACCAAGTTTTCAGAAAGAACAAACCTGGAGTTCAAGATCAGAAAGGATAGAAAAATGTAATGAACAGCTCTAATTTGCCTTTTCCTAGATGGTGTTATAAAGGAAAAATTAAGGTGTAGATGTGGGTGAAATACAAGCCAATGTTGACTAACCGTCATGTACCTTTGCTCACCTCTACTAACACCACTATCTTATTAAATGGGCCACGAGTATTCCGTTGCTGGTAATTAGGTTCAAAGTGTGTGTCACAATTGTAATAGGTTATTGATTGCCTCTTACAGAACTTCATAGCTCCTAGGGCTTCGAATCCATTAATGCCAGAGCTGATAAAGTTGAGTTTAATTACATACTGTATGTCTTATTAGACATTAAACTTGCATTTATCCTATTTTTATTTTTTTATTTTTTTGCACAGCTGGAATTTTATGTTCAGACTTCACAAAATAAATGTAGGTCTTTATTTTATTTTTCAGTACCATAGAAAACTTAATTTGGAAAAAATTAACACATTATTCTTTATGATTTACTCTTTTGTGTACTGGTAAAGCTGTATTTGTGCCTGACTGGGTATTATACAAGGACTGAAGTCTAATCAGGTGTTCTTTATTGCAAGGGATTTTTCTTTATTTCCTGAGAACCCTAGTCCAGTCCCTTGCTTTTCCCAAGAGGGCATCACATGGAATGCAAATGCTGCTTCCGTGCAAAATGCTGCTGTGTGAATGACTAGCCGGAGATGCACTGATGAGCTTGGACAGACATGGAGAAGCAATTCTTTCAGTCCAGCTTCTTGATTTTAACCTACTGCAGGGATCAGGAGTGTGCCTCTTTGAAGGACACTGTCAAGGGCTCTTTAACGGGTCAATGACTTGATGTGTAGCCCCAAGTAATATATCAAACACTTACAGAGGAAAACACCACCAAGCATTACAATCACTCATGACAAGGGAGAACACAGTTACTATTTTGAGCTCCATGCTCTCTAGTTCTCAATTCCCAGATCAAGTTCCTTCCTTTCAGCGTTTCTGGACACACACACACACACACACACACACACACACACACACACCACACACACCACACACTTCTCTGTCTTCTATACTGAGCACTTTGATTTCTTGGGTATATTTCCCCCTATTTGCTGGGGATTTTCATGTGCTGGCAAGCATTCTATCACTGAGCCACATCCCTTGCCCATTAAGTACTTTTATTTCTTTCTACCCTTCATTTGGAAATGAATACAATGAGTTACGACAGCTCCTGAAAGTCAAGTTTGCTGGGGATAGGCATGACGGCTACCTCTACGCCTCCCACTGGAGATGGTCACAGTTGCTCAGCAGTGGCACTTGATTTGGAAGCCTGAGGAACTGCTGAGTGCATAAAATCCTCTTTTTTGGAGCAAGAAAGAAAAGGGGGGAGGAGAAAAAGAATACCAACAGAGAAATATGCCTAAAACATATGGGGAAATGTGAAAACACCCCATGATCTCTAAGAACTTCAGCAGTAAAATTCCAATGCCTGATTTTTTTACATGTCTCAGACACCAGTTCTCCATGCAAAGAAAATTTCCTAGGCCAAAGGTCAAAAGCAAAGAACTGGAAAGATCGGATCGGAATTTGGCTACAAAATAAAGTTATAGCTTAATCAATGGAATTAGCATTCCTGAAGAAAGAGCCTTTCAAGATAAATGGGATTTGTCAGTGAACTTGGACTATAAAGATTGAACATTCACGGGAAAGTCTTGTGCAGCTTTCCTCCAGGGCTGTGGAAACATGGTGGTCCCCACCATTGCGAAATCATCTTGGCATCAAGAACAGCATCTCAGTATTGTCAGTCTTTCTTATATATGGTAAAGCAAAGGAAAGTTTCAATGAATATACGTAACATGAGGATCTGAAAAATATGAAACCTGTTATATAAATTGAGACTCCCATTTCCTTGAAGTTCAATAAATGAAGATCTGCAACCCTTGTCATCAATATGGATAATTAAACAAAGAACCATGTTTATCATTAACAGAAGGTAAAACTAATATGCAGTTCTACCCGTGCGGCAAATGGAAGGAAGTCAACCATCTCTAAGCATGGTAACTACACCAAGCACTTTGGATTTTTATTTTAAGTCACTAGACATTGTAATCTGACTTCCCACATTGGATGTGCTTCCAGACATAGGTTTGTGTATTCTGTGTTTGTATATGTGTGTATGTACATGTTTATGTGTGAGTGTGTGCACATGTGGAATGCAGTTCATGCATGTAGAGGCCAGAGGTTAATGACTTCTGGAATCACTTTCCACCTTATTTTTAGGCAAGTTCTCTCACTGAATCTGAAACTTGCCAATTTGGACAGACTGAATATCAGCAAGCCCCAGGGTTCCTCCTGTCTTGGCCTTACCAGCACTGGGATTACAGGCATGTGCTGCTACATCTGGCTTTTAACATGGGTGATTGAGATTGAACTCTTACTGAGCCATCTCTCCAGGCTCAGACATTGCTTACCTGAGATAGTCCTCCTAATAAACTCTTGGACCTCATGAAATGTTGCTTCTCCTGAGTGCCTCCTCCTGGGTCATCATTATAAAAGCTCTTCCCTTGTGACACTCAGTGCACAAATAATTGCATGCTCATAGTCTCATCTCTGTCACATCAGCCCAGGGTCTTTAAGATAATCAATGGTCCCAATTTTCTCAACTTTAAAATTGTAGGGAACAGAGGTTGCTAGTTGTTAACACTGGAAAAGGGCTGGAGATAAAACAAAGCCACAAACTGGGGAGAGTGGCAACAAATGGGTCATCTACCACAGTATCTACCACGTAAATTCAAAATTATAATTCAAGCTGGCCTGGTGGCACATATCTTTCATTCCAGCACTTAGGAGGCCAAAGCAGAGGCAGGCAGATCTCTGTGAGATCGAAGCCAGCAGGCTGCAGAGAAACCCTGTCTTAAAAGGACAAGAAACAAAAAAATAAATAAATAAAAAAACCTGTGATTCAGAGATTTTGCATCTACAGTTAGCCACTGGATCAATTCAGTGTGCCTTACTTCTAATTATGGTTGAACATTTATTTACAATTTGAAATGTACAAAGGATAAATTAATTTTGGTTTTCCCCTTGTTTTATTAGTCAAATATGGAAAAAAAAAAACTACACAACCAGGCATGTTGGTCCAAACCTGTAATACCAGTACCTGGGAGCCTGAGGCAGGAGCATCATGAATTAGAGGCCAACCTAGAATACATAGGAAGACTCTGCCAGTAATTAAACTTTTAAAGAATTATGAAAATTACAATACATAATTGTTTCTTCATCATATCATATCTCTGAGATGTGCAGTTTAAGGTATAAAGGGAACAAGAAAGTAAAAGAAAGCTCATAAAAAAGGCCAGCAATAAAAGCAAGTCTGTAAACAAGTCCTTTGGGCAAAAGAGGCCTTTATTAGAACAGTGCAGGCCCTAAGCCCTTTACAAACACCTTACCCAGCGCCCATAACTCTATTTCCACAGAAGAATATACTTAAATTCCCCTACTGCTTGACCCACATGGCTGCTGCCAGTTCCCACTGGTCAGCTAGTCACCCCTAAATAATGACTGTACTAAAGGTCCATCTGGATTGTCGAGGTTGGTTGTTTCTTTTCTACATGAGACTCCTATTCCTGACATTCTGGTGCTGATACGTCTGAACAAGATCTTCTCTTTCATACCTCCCCACCTCTTCTCACCTTCTTTTCTTTCCTCCAGTGGACTTCGATCACCCCCTGAGATTGAACATGACCCAGAGACCTCACCCCATCTGGGACCACAGTTTCTTACAGTCTTATTGCCACATGGGTGAGGAAGTCCTTTGTCCTGAAGGTCATATTGGCCACTTCAAGGAATCCATAAGGGAAATACCCAAAGCTTCTTGTACCCTCTCTCTCTCCACCAATGACATCCAGAGTAGAAGACCTTTGCCATTTGCTACAAGTCATGTCCAACACCTTTTCCCACCCAGATCACAGCTTAAGTAAGGATCCAGGCATGTTCAGAAGCGCTCCGACATCTCCTTCCCAGACCCTGGGGATTCTCTCTCTCCTTTTTGGTGCCTTAGACCCAGGATTGCTCAATCTTCACACTGAAGCCCCTCCTGCCTCTCCACCTCTCCAGCCTTTCCTTGGCCCCAGGGACACCCTGTTGCCAGAGATTTGGACTACGCCCTACTTTCCCTGCCTGCTGTGGGATACCAACTATCAATCCCAAAGTATAACCATTGGCCTATCCTCCAAACGTCTCACACAACTCAGCCTTGCCTAACTAAAACCTAAATGTTTGATCCATTTATGCCCTTAAATTTTGTCTAAACACTGCCTTGATAACAGAAATATTTGGCCTGAATTTGGAACTTGCAACCTTGTCATTTTATGGGACTTAGTTTCTTCCATTGATGGCAAAAGGTCAGAGATTCCTTATGTCCAGTCCTTTTTCTACCTTTGCTCCCAACTGTCTCTCTTCTGTCCTCTCTGGATGCCAACTTCTACAAAATATTCCGCCAACTGCAACCTCCCTCCCCATCCCCCGCCAGACTTCCTTTCCTATGTAGACCTAGAAGATAAACCGCCTCCCTATGACCACCCCTCTCCAAGCTTCTCCCCCTGGTTCCACTCCAGCCTCCCCTCACATCCCTCCTTCTCCAGTCCTTCTCTAAATAGTTCATAGTCCACCTCGTCGCTTAACTCCCTCATAACCCCAGTCCTCCCAAATATGCCCACCTCTACTCCCTAACTCCAGCTCCATTCCAACATCCCCCCACATGCCCTAATATATGCTCCTCTCTCCAAACATTTCCTCTTCCATCTCCTTCACTGAGGTAATCCAAGACTGAAGCACTTTCTATCAGAGGAGTCAACTGACGAAAGCAATATACCAGATGTGCCCAATGAATCCAGCCATCTAGAGCTATTTCTCCAGGTGGACTGAGGTGAGTTCTTGTCTGGGGCCTTTCAGGTCATCCTCGGATTGGTCAATAATCCATTTGTTTATTCTGAGCTGGTTGATTTAAAGATCCTATTTGGAGAATAACTTTTGGAGTTTGTGTTTGCTTTTAAAGTGTTTGGTTTATTAAGGAATCTATTTTGTGCTTTTGCTTTGAAGTATTTCGGTTTCAGCATTCAGTTTGGTTTTGCGTTGCTTTCAGACCTCCGAAGGCATATTTGATTCTGACCGATTGTTGAAGCTTGCTAGCAGTAACATTTTTCCCCTTTACTTTTTCTCTGAACACTCCTCCCATACCTAATCTAAGGAATGGAGAAAGGTTTCAGCTCGTCGCAAGTTTTCAGTATGTTAATTCAACTTACAAATTTAAAAAAATGTAAAACTCTAAAGTAAATTACCATCAATAGACAACATTTACTAGCTCTAAATTGGCTTATTTTGTGTGCAATGAAATGTAAAAGCATCACAAATGGACAGTCTGCATTAATTAAAACTTAAAATCATCTAAAAATTATATAATTGGTACTTTACAGTAACGAGAGCTCTTCAAAAACAACTACCTGTGAGTTAAAGGGAGATATTAAAGATAAGACATTGATTTTTAAAATTTTGTAAGTTTTTCAGAACTAAAGGTAAATTCTGAGGTGATTCCCCTATTCTCATCTCCTTCTCTGATCTTCCCTTCATTCTCCCAACCAAGTAAAGTTCTATATGCAAATAGAGTATGGCCTATTTTATGGTAAAACCTAAAAAAAAGTGAAGGAGAAACTCCATGCTATATTAGAAATTCCCATTTGTGAAGGCTGCTTTCTTTTGTAGCTAGACATACACTTGACTATATCTCAAAGTTTTTTCCTTGAACTCTCCTTTAACTTTCATGCTTAAACCTACATTAAAATGTCTCTATTTTACTAGCTAGTCCTAAATGCCTCTCAACTCAAACCACAAATCTTGGTTTGATTGAGTTGAGGTCACTAAAACTTGTAACTCCTCAGACTCCTAAGGATGACCACATGGCTGCTATGTCTCAGTCACTGCTAAAGTGCTCCTGCTGAGATCCATCTTGAAGCAATGTTGAAGAATTTCCTGGATGTTGCTTCTATGATCTGCCCTACTAAGCATGGCTTGGATGTAACTTCTGGTTCATTTGCTTCTGTATTTGTGGACAAAGACCCATTTAAAATCCCCTGGACTCATCATACTCTGGTACCTGAGTCAGAAGCAGCATTACATGGCTTTTTCTGGGGTACATCACAAGAGCTGACTATTCCCCCACCCCAACCCCCAGATGACCTAAGAGAAAGGCCTGAGACAAAATGAAATAATCACTTCATTCTAGATCCAAAGAAGCATGTTCAGATTAATTGCTTTTATTTTATTTTATTTCACCTATTTGTTTATTTATTGGTCTTTTTGAGACAGAGTCTCTCTGTAGCTGCAGCTGGCCTGGAACTCAATATGTAGACCAGGCTGGCAGCCTTGAACTCACAGAGATCTGCCAGCCTCTGCCTCCAGAGTGCTGGGATTAAAAGCATGGCCACCATGCCCAGCTCAGAATAACTGCTTTTACACTTTATTTATTCTTAACATGAAATATTAAAATGTTTCTTCTACTGTCCTTCCTGTTGCCTCTGATTTATGTAATGTTAATAACTTAGACAAAGGGAACTCTGCTGGTCTCACATGCAAAGATACCTCCCATCTCTCCTGTTATTTAGCTCTTCTAAAGAGAAAAAGGTATTACCTTAAGTCCACATGGCAAACCACCTTTCATTCTTTTAGGCCACAAATCCTTTCTCATGTCTTAAAGGGACAAAGTTACAAACTCCACAATTTACCCTACTCTGGGTACACGCCAATTTCACATAATTGTGTATGTATCTCTATGATAATATGATAATTTTTATGTGTTATTTGTGTCAAAACAAACTGTTTAACAAACAAAAAATTTAAAAATATTGTATTACAATTGTTTTCTATAAGAATTAATAATACAAAAAGGCAAATTCACATGATAGGAACAGTGACAAATTTCACATTACTGAAAGTTTTATAGTACAGTTTTGTCTGTAAACAATATTCAAAAATCAGAGTAGACATAGAATTCTGAATTTCTATTCTAAGATACAATTACATATTTTTAGTTTGAGGATAGAGGATATCAGTTTAGTTATTACAGTGGTTTCTATTCTCTGTCTCTCTCTCTCTCCCTCCTTCTCTCCCTTCTTCCCTCCCTCCCAGACAGTGAATTTTATCTCTAAGTTTCAATTAGGGAGTATGTAAAGGAATACTGGGGTTGTAGAAGAGTAATAGAAAAATAATGGAAAACCTCTTGATGTGCTTCGTAATGAGAAAGGCCCAACATCAATTCCTGGAGTATGTGTGGTATGAAGAACACAGCTGGGCCTCAGAGGATGTAGGAGGACGATCCCAAATTACCAGTCTTCCAAAGACCAGAATCTGCAAATAACAGAAGCCTCTTCCGTCCCCAGTATGAAGCAAAGCTTCTGCCATGTCAAACCTAGGACTTCAGGAGAAGCATCTATGGAGAACATAGTCATTCAGAGAAGACTGAAATCACTGCCTAACATCAGAAGAAGGAACCACAATTCTGGCTCATAGGAGGACACCATTGCTCTGGGTTCACGGGAAAGGACCACAGCTCCTGGTTCGCCAGAGGGATCCACTGCTCTAGGTTTATGGGAGGGAACCAAGGATTCAGCTTACATTAGGGGATCCCATCTCTGGCACTGGGAGGAGACCACAGCTCCAGCCCTCTGGAGGGAACTCCAACTCCAACTCACAGGAGGGAACCACAGCTCCAGTTCAGAGGAGGGAGCTCAATTCAGACTCCCAGGAGGGGACCTCAGGTAGGAATTCATAGAATGGGACCCACAGTTCCAGGTTCATGGGAGGCGATGACAGTCCCACACCCATGGGGGGTGCACAATTCCTGGTTCACAGAAAACAGGCACAGTTTCAGATCATAAGAGGAGACACACAGCTCCAGGCTTATGGGAAACAACACTATCTCAATGTCTTTGGTTCCTATCATTTTCCTGTCTTTGTTGCTCTGTCCACATGATTATACTTCTGCTTAAGATAGAGCTTTTTGGCTTCTGTGCAGCAAAGGCAACAGTTACTTACAGGCTTGAATTTCTCACTTGAGGGTCATTGGCATTGGAGAAAATCGCCTTTTGCTTTTGCTCAAGGAGATGATCACATGTTTTGTTGTAGTTGTTTCCCATGATCAAGGTTCTTGTTGTTGCTGTTTTTTAGTAAATTATGGCCTTCACATCTTCCTCCCTGGACAGGGGAAGCAGGTGACAGACATCTTACACCAAGTTGTGTTTTGTTGAGAGTTGCCATCTCAGCCATTTTCTTTCATAATCACCAAGTCCTTTCTTGCCTGCCTCCAGCTTGTCACCTGGTTGTGTGCTACAGTGGCCACCCGAAGGCCCAGCCTGGGTGTGGCACAATAGGGTGTCTGCAGTCTTACACAGAGGTGCATTTTGCTGAGAGAAGAAACCATGACCACCTTGGCTCTTCGACCATTTTCTTTCTTGATTGCCAAGTCATTCTTGACTGAGTCCAGCTTATCACATGGATGATCACGATGGCCAGCCAATGGGTGCAATGGATAATGGATATTGAAGGCCAAGATACTGGCAAGAGAGGTGCACCAGGGTGCAACACAGTGAGGTGATCACAACTGCCTCTAGGTTGCACCAACCACCCCATGATGCAAATGGAGATGCATCTCTTCATTGGGGCATGGGCTCCATGCATTCCCATTTCATTTTTTCATTCTTTTTTATTGTGTGCTGAAATTATCAGATTTAGTTTTAATTTTGGCAGGCCCAATTAAAATGCACATGTCCAGATATATAAATGTAGTTGGTGATGCATTAAAAGGTCTGATAAATACTGCCTCATAAGCTTGGATACTCTAAACATCTTAAAATCTATTAAGCAATGTCTTTAGGTCTATTAAGTGTTTCATAAAACCTTAGATGCTAATTTTTATACAAAACTAAAGCATTTACTAAAATCATAAGATTGATATTTCATTACACTATGAAATTTAATGTTACATGCATAGATTTAATTAAGATTTCTTTTCAAAACAGGTTCTAAATAAATATATATTAATTAAAATTTCACTACAATTATGTAACAGAGGTAATGATAATTTACTTTTCAAAATATTCATAATAGGAAAGTGTTAAATGTAAGAGTTTTTTTTTTATTAAGGCTAGACTACACATAAAACAGTGATTATAAATGGGTTCCAAAAACCTTTTTTATTAAGTTTCCTTTTCACAATTAGGATTATAAAAAATATAATCTCAACAAAAAATAATTACAGAATCTTGGTTGCTAAAAAACTATCTTATGTATGATTATGTGTATGCAGTGTCTACTTGTGCTTATTGCTCTAAAAAATAATAGCTTACTTGGTATCAAAATGGCTTATACATAAGTATTAATGTAAACTGAAGTTCTTGAATTATCCAAACTTCATTTTGGCTCATAGTAACATTCAGATTTTAAGGGAAAATGTCCTAATGCCAACAAACTAAGTTAACTTGGTCACATGTCCAGTATGCCAGTTGAAAATACTAAATCAACTACTTCGTAGAAACAAATAGAAGGGACTAATGGTCGTAGATCTTTTTGAAAGAATCAACATGAGTTTTTAAACATTTTTAAAGAACTTTTTAATTTTTAAGCAATATTTTTATTGCTTTTTATTCATTTCATTCAACAGTTCTTAATCGAATCTAGACCCTCTTCTCCTTCCCCTTCCCCTATCCACGCCCCCCCCACACACACGTGCACACACACACTGGACCTCATGCATTCTACCATATATCTTAACTCCTATCCAGTCAAGAATTTGTACCCGGATGTCCTTCAGTGCAAGTTTGTCCACTGGTATCTAGTCAGCCTACCTAGAGATCTTAAGGAAGATCTACTCCCTTTCACCCAGGAGTAATTGGTCACCAAAAGTTCCCAGGCCAGGGAAATGCTGCCCATTTCCATATCCCACTCTGGGCTTTTGTCCGACTGAGTCAGTATGGATCTCATGCACAAGGCCACCATTGCCACATGTTCACATGAGCAAGCTTCCAGTGGCCGAGAAGCCTCTGTTTCCCTATGTTTGTGGGCCAATCCGGACTCTTACAGTCTTACTTCCCCCTCTTCCGAAATGATCCCTGATCTATGGGTGGGTGAGGGTTAATATGGATTTGTTATCTCCTTGATCCTTGTCTCAATTCTGGTTCTGCAGCACAGTTCCTATTGTGTGGGCATACAAGTTAATTTTAAGGAGATGTTTACTTCCGCTACAGAGTGAAATTTTTCCTATGGATAATTTCTCCTGGGATGCTAAACTCTTTATTCAAAGGTTAAGGTTACTTATTTCTGTGCTTTTAGATATGCTTTTTATATTTAAATTTTTAAATACAATATAGCATATATATAATATAATATAATAAATATATATATATATATGGTATTTTAAGACCACTACTGTCTCCTTAAAAGCAACAAATAGGTTTGTCAAGTTCCTTATCTTTGCCAATCCTATGTAAAAACATCTCTAAACATTTTTTTAATTGGTCATTTAAAAAACTTGTTCTAAGGCTTACAAATACATCTTAATGTTTATAGATAATATTAATGTGTTGCATTATAATAATATATTTGAGATAATTATTCATCTCTGTTCTTCGAATTTTAAAGAAAATAATAGTTTATTTAAATACTTATGTGATTAACATACCTACTACAAAGTTTATTGAGTGGCTCAAAAATGTAAAGTAAAAAATGCAAAACATTAAAATAAAAAGTGAAAATATTTTTCCTTCTGGATGCTTCAAACCCTAATGCAAAGTGAATGCTTTAAAAAAAATAATTTCAAAGTGCTTATTATAATGAATTAAATCCTTAACAAATGATTAGTATAAATTGGTTAATAAAAAATAAGATTATTAATATATTTTACCTGTATTTATTACTGTTAGACATTTAAGATGCCATATATATATTTTCCATGTTTTAGATATAGGCCTGGATCATCATTTAAATTATCTTATTAAAGTGTTGTCTATTTTTGATAAAATAATCAAAATAAAGAAACAGAAATTTAAAGGTTATTGGTATGAGATATATTTTTGACAAAGGAAGTTTTTTAAAAAACGCTTTAGGATTAAAAAGGACTATGTATGGTGAAATAAAGATTGTTCCAAAATTCAATTAAAATAATAGTACAAGATTAAAGTACTTTGTAAAACATTTTTAAATTAAACTTAAAAAATAAGATTATGTCTTTGTTGGTTATACCATAAAGGTTATTTAATAAATAAAAAATTTAATTTTTAAGGTCAAAATTCAATACCCTGAGGTCAAAATGATTTATTCTCTGTTTACAACAATAAGGAAAAAGGTTTTCTTAAGTATTGTCTTCAAAAAACAAAAACTTTTAAATATGGTTACTATAAATCAGAATTAGTTGCAGAATCTACCTCAAAGGCTCGGGGAAAAATACTTGATTTTAGCAACTAAAAGAACATCACATCAAATATGTTATTCAACTGAAGGAAAAAGACTGTATCTAGGTACTTTTAACCCGATCCTGTGCTACAAAATTCAAGGAGGTGACCTTTGAGATTCACATGTCCCAATTCATCTAAGAACTCATCCATGTGGACTTCAGAGATGCTGGATAGGACTCATCTTCAACTAGTTTGCAGTCCATTACTCCCAAGTAACTGAACATTTTTAATTATACATTTGTAATGTCTCCTGATATTTAACATTTTACTTGGCATATTCCTAAATGATAAAATACTAATTTTGGTTTAAATTAAGTTTTAAGTGACATTATTTATTTTCAGTAATCCTGTTTTTGTTATGATTATTTGCTTATACAGAACCCCTACCTTTCTTAATACTTGTTTTCATGTTTAAAAGATTCAAACTTTTATACTCTTTATAAATATATATATAATTATTCAATATAATTTGATAAAAAGCCCAGTTTTCAAATTTGCCTATATATATATATAAAATACATATATATGGATGTTTATATATATACTAACATTTATATATAATCATTCCCCCAGTTAGACTAAAAGATTCTATACCATGCACCAATGTTTTACAAAGTAACTGCAACCCTATTTTCTCTAGATAGTGATCCACAAAGATTGTGTTAACTCATTTTATCCAAATTATATAAAATACAACAGTCTCTAATAACAACAATATTTATAAAATTTTGTACTTAAGTGCTGATGTTCCTTGATTCAATGAGTATCTAAGCTGTCCTATACAGTATGATTAGCTGATGTTAAAAATAATAATTAAGCAATATCTATATTTTACTAATAAAAAGAAATGGGCAATACTACAATGACTCCTAGAGTCCCATTTCATTTCTAATCATTAAAATAAAAATAAATACTTGGTTATGCCTAGAAGACCTATAAAATTTCCATTTTAACAGGTTTTATCTCTTGTTTCTATCAATGTTATTAAAATCTTATATGTAAATGAAGACATTCTTTTTTTTAAAAGGTGAAAGAATACGATGTAACTTCTATGTTTTTCATTTATTTTTCCAAAGTAAATCCTATTTCTAAGCTAAATTTCTATTCATAAGCAATGTTCTTGATTATTTTAAGTATTATAAGCCTATTCTATATCACCTGCAAATGCTATGTCAGATACAAAGGACAAAATAAAAGAAAAAGTCAGATCTGCATAATGATGGCTAACAACTTTGATATGATCCACAAGTTTCTTCCTTATTGTCTTTACCAGCTATTCCTCTCTCCTGAAGACTCTACTTCCTGCCCTGCTACTCAGCTCCAACTTCTTCAGATCCTGGGAAGCCTTTCCTAGCAATGTGGGAATAAATATATGGCTGCTGCATGCACAAATGTGATGCTTGATCAACAGAGAGAACTGTAAACAAAAGCTCCCAAAACAACTTCATCTTTAAGCTCAACATTCGACACAGAGCACACACCTTTAATTCCAACACTCAGGAGGCAGAGGCAGGCAGATTTCTGTGGGATCTGGGCCAATCTGGTCTGCACAGTGAATTCCAGGTGGACTGTGGCTAAGGAGAACCTGTCCAAAATAATAATAACTACAATACTACTACTACTACTAATAATAATAATAAAACTGAACATTCTATAAAGGCTGATTCAACTGATTAGATTTCCAGTGATTGTGGAGAGTTTGGAATACTACTAGTTACCATTTATCTTGGGCAATCTTTAGCCCCCTAAATAGTCACTCATTGGCCACCTCTGTTTCTGACTTAACATCCTGTGACTAATAGATAAAAACCTTTTGAAATGTATTAATTTATCAGACTATCTTTCTCCCCACATAGAACAAGATTTTGAGAATGTCCAAAAAGCTACAGACCTGATTCAAGATCAACTTAACTCCCTTGCACCAGTATTCCTTCAAAATAGGAGGTACGTAGATTTGCTTAACACTCAGCAGAGAGAAACTTGCTTATGGGGTGGGAAGAGATATTCTGTTACTATACCGATCAATTTGGCATAGTTAAAGGCACTTTTAAAAGCTCAGAGCATGCCTAAACTCATGGCAAAGGGACCTAGAAATAGGAAATGGCGTCCAGGGACCACTGGGAAATTTGTCATGGCTGACCCAATTACTGGGCCCCCTCCCCCTTCTTAGAGTACTCTTCTTGTCTGGCATTTCCCTGATCAACATTTTCCAAAGATTCTTACAGAGTGGCACGATGGCAGTAGCCCAGATGACTGCTCAGGCCACCACGTGGGACCAAATCAAGACTATGCCCCCTATTCCACATCACCAGAAGACTCCCTTACACTCCTCAGTCTCCTGCCACCCGATCCCCTATGGTGTATTTTGGCAGGAAGCAGAGGGACTGATCCACAATGCCTTCGTCCCAGTCCATTCCTGTTCAGGGACTGGAATAAAGGAAAGTCCCATAAAACTCCCATACATACCGTACTTAAATTCCCCTGCCACTTGACCCCTGTGCCTGCTGCCAGTTCCCACTGGTCAGCTAGCAAACCCTCATTGACTATAACAAAGGTCAATCTGGATTGCTGAGGTTGATTGCTTTCTTTTCTATCTGCAACTCCTATTCCTAACAGAAAGCAGTTTGTTGTCTTTTTTTTTTTTTTTCTTTTTGGTTCAATGACAGAATTTTATGGTTTTGTTCTATTGGAGGGATTTTTACAGTGAAAAATATTTTTATAATTTTAAGCTGATTTAATGCTGATTCTTTTAAGCTCTAAACAATATCTTACTTTTTGAAATCTTGTAGAGAGAAAATTTTCCTCTCTGAATTCTTTTACAGTTATTGCCCATGATGCTCATTTATTATATATCATTTTAATGACACAGTTCTTCCTCCCTCCTCCCCATCTTCCTTGGGTCCTAACTGTCTAGACTGTACTCTCCTAGAAGACAAGCATTATGCCTTTTATCATTTGAGGGACCCCTCCAGTGGCTTATAATCTTGCTGCCAAACTGCCTCCATCTAGCCCACCAGAGTCCTGCCTGGGGACCCCTATACTCCACGATCGAGAAAGCTGCAATTCGCCTCTGCCTGATCCTGCCATCCTGTGAAATTCAGACCCTCTCTAGAGGATGGAGAAATTCTCATGGAAATGGCTGGGCCATTCCTTCTCCATAATCCCCTCCTTTAAAAGTCTTTATGGGCCTCCGGACAGCCATTGTGAACACAGTCTCTGTAAATCAGTCAGGCGGAGATGTGCAGAGGGGAGGCTGCAAACCAGCCGAGCAGCAATTCTCTTCTGTTCTGTTCTTCCCAGAAGCAAGAGGTACATTGAATTTCCAAAAGCAAGATGCAGTATGGAGAGAAAGCAGCAGGTCTGAAGGAAGAAGCAGACTGCCATGTGCAAGCCAAGGCCAGCAGTAAGCTTATGCTAACAAAGTTCTGGAAGTGAACTTGAAGCTTCAAAAGATGCAACTGAAACTTCACAAACCCTTCCAAACACTTATTTCTCAGAGAATGGGTACTGGCAACAGCAAGGATGTTTCTTACACCTCCATTCTCAATGTGTCTTCCGTCTTTGGGGTCTAAGAACTAACATCAGAGCTGACAAATTTAAATGATACAGCACGTTGTCTTTGCTCTAAAGATTTACTTATTTCAAATGACAGAGAAGGAAGGAACCTGGAGTAGAGACAAACTGAAGAGATGTAGAGATCTCGCAACCTTTACATTGTCCCTGTTCTGATAAGGGAGAAGAAATCCCTTCTGCCAGAGTTGCTCAGTCCAATGCAAAACATTTTGGAGATGATCCTTAGATCCTCAGCTCTAAAATCATGCTTTATAACTTTTCTTTCCTTCGTTTGCTTTCTTCACCTTATGTCTGAATATGGTCTCCTTGTCTGTGTGTGAAAACGTAATGCTGGAACAAAAGGCCCATTTGTCATGCTGGCGACGGAGAACACGCCAGGTGTAATGGAATTCTGGCCAGGATAACTCTCATCATTTGCTGAGACATTTCATTCTCACACTCTGAGATTCTTCTACTCCTAATCGACAGGACCCCTCATGGCATCTTCACAACGTTATGTAATTAATATCTTGAAACAGATCTTTCTTCCATCACTTTGCCCCTGTAATTTCCTAAAAAGCTTCTGGCTTATTCCTCAATCTTTACTGAATTAACACACTCTGAAAGCAAAGTCATAAGCAGAGGACAGAAACAATTAATGATAACATGCCCAAATGCATGAGAGAACAGAGAGGGGGAACTGCACTCTATTACATGACTGGATTTTATGCATAATACCACAGAATTAATGTGTTGTTAATTTTTTCTAAACCTAAATCCTTCATAAAATTGAATTTCTAATGCAACACTGTACTTTCCCCTAATTAGATGATACATTCGAGGTATAGCATGGGAGCATTTTGTCTTTATATTTACTTATTGGTTACGGCAAATATAAAGAAAGACAGCATGGTAAGAATGGGTCTTATCCAGAGCATTCTGTCCGCTCTCAGGAATGCCCTCTGCCACATTCCTTCCATCCCAGCCCTCCCTCACTCAATTTCTAATCCAGTTCTATGATCGCCACCAGGAAGCTTTACCTATATTTCAGCTTGAAAAGCTTAGCTTTGCTCCCTCTGGGGAGGCATTGTATTCACTGTTTCTACTGCTTAGGGCCAAGGACTCTGAGCACCTGGGATGAGACACAGAAAAGCAGGAGAAAGACTGCTCCTGACAGACCTTTCATTGGACTCAGGTACCTAGTCAGAGCAAGTTTCAAGATCACAGAGGATAGACTCCTCATAATCAGTTTATAGCACCAGGAAGTGAAACTTCAAGAATTTGATTCCTGGTCAAAAGAATGGGATGTATGTCTGATCTCTGGCATTCAGTGGCAACATGACATTCTAATCTGCCTAAGAAATCTTAAGATTACTCTCTAGCAGGAGGCTTTCTGGCAAAGACCAAAGATATTCTTGTCCTCCTTCCTTAAGAATTAATCCAAATGGTCCTGTAGATCACTTGAATGGAAAAATGTCCTATTCTGGGACTTCAGTAAATAGAAAACCTACCTAAACAGATCAGTAAGCACATGGTTCCTTTGACCATTGTTCACTCTTATCCCTGTGTTTCCTTTTACAATCATCTCTTTGGTCATTGCCCATTATTACCATTGAGAGGGCCTCATTCTATTCTATAATAAATAAATATATAGTCTGCCTGTCTTTGGAACACATACGCTCTGTGTCTCATATGAATTCATTCCATGAGGATAAAAGTGACCAGAGAGTTAAGGAAAGAGAAAAGTGTAAGACTTTAACTCAGGTATTGTAAAATCTCTTTGTGTCTCTGTCTCTGTTTCTGTGTGTGTGTGTGTGTGTGTGTGTGTGTGTGTATTTATGTGTATATGTCTCTATATGTATATGTCTCTCTGTGTGTGCATGTGTCTGTGTGTGTGCCTGTGTGTGTGTGTTTGTGTTTGTATGGAGATGTGTGTGTCTGGAGAGAGAGAGAAAGAGATGTGGGAGAGAGGAAGGGATTGAGAGGAGAGACAGAGAGTGAAAGATTATTTTGTTTTAAAAACTGACTCACATGATCACAGAGGCTGAGAAATTCCATAGTCCTCCATCTGTGAGACTGTTAAGCTCCAGTTCAGGTTCAGGAGAACAATGTCCCATTCGGGAAGTCTAACACATAGAGAATCTTCCTGTCTCCTGCCTTTGTTCTTCTTATGCCCTCAAGGAATAGATGGTGCCCACCCATACTGAAGAACACAATAGATTTTACTTATTTACCATTTCAAATAATAACCTCATCTGGAAACCTCCCTATGGACACACTCCAAAATATTGTTTACCAAGTGAGTCAATTAAGACAACACATTAAATTAATAATCATGGCTACTATTTGGTTCTTTCTCCTGTCAAAGGAAACAACTGAATAGAACCAAGTTTGCCAAGATATTTTAGTCCCAAGAAAATGAACTGTGGTTAAAGTATTTTTTCAAAAACAAGATCTCTTCACAGCCTTTAGAAATTAAAATTTAGAAATGATTATCCATGAACAGTATGCAATACACAGCATTTCCTAAACATATTTGATCATGAAACATTTTTTCAGGCATGACCACCTATTGAAAAACCCCAGACTATTCTCAACTGAGGGCCTGAAAAGAGAGTTCAGCAGTTAAGTACACACATTGCTCTTGCAGTAAGTTAAGTTCCTAGCACTATGCCCTGTGGCTCACAACTGCCTGTCAGTTTAGCTCCAGGGGATCCAGAACCCTTCTCTGGCCTCCATGGTTACCAGTATTCATATGCACACACACACACACATAATTAAAAAATAAAATCAATGTTTTCACAAAGATAAAATTTTGAAGTCTAGTCTCCAAAATCTAAAGGACAAGATCCCTCAGAGTCTCGACCCAACTATACCTGAGCTGTCCCTTGATTTATACCTTTTTGCAAAATTGTTTTAGTATGAATGGGGTTTTTTTTAATGATTTCCTCAATTTCTCCCTACCCAGGCAAAAAATAAGTATAGTGTTTAACATATTAGAATTTGTAAATATGATCACTGAAGAAAACATTTATCTGTAAATCATGCTTAACCAGGAAGCTAATTCATTTGCCAACCTCCAAGGATATGCAGATGAACATGCTAGGCAGACTTTCTGCTCACCATAAACTGCTACCTCTTGTTAAGTGAGATAAGGAATACATTTCTTGCTAATTATCATCACATTTCCAAGAATACTATGACCATCACCTTCTAATACAAAAATCTGAACAATATGCTTCTTGGTTACCAGCAGAAAATATATGAATTCCTATGAACATCAGCTTTCTGTTAATGAGACAAAGTATATAAGATGGGAATTAAATATAAAAATGTTTTTTTTGACTCACAGTTTTTGAATTTCCAGTCTGTGATAGACTGGTCCCATTGCTCCTAGGTACATGATGAGGCAGCAGATCGTGCTCAAAGCACACAATGGTGCAAAATCATTTATCTCAGGGCTAGGAAGAAAAAGAGAGGAAAGACTGAGCTTTTATTAACCCATTCAAGAGGAAGCCAGGAGGTTCTTCAAGGGTACCCACCAACCCAAAGTCCTGAGGACCTTTTTCTTTGCCTCACCCATTCAGGATTCTACCACTCTTCAGCAGTACCCGATCTGGGCACCAAGCAGTTAAGACATAGGCTCTTGGAGGGCACCTAAAATCTAATCTATAGCAGCTCCTAAAGAGAAATATCATGGAAACAAGACACTGGATAGATACCCTACAAAATGACTTTGCCTGGAATTTTTTTGCATATGATCTTTCCCAAACCACCAGGTCAGCAGGCCGACTCCCCTCCCCTCCCATGTGGTGGTTCAGAAGGGAGTCCCGTGACTTATTTTGCAATCGGTTTACATGTAGCTATGTTTTGTTTTACAGTTGCAGGATGAGTCCTTTAAGTTCTGGATTCATATATGTCTTGGTATTCAAACAGACAGAACATAGGAGGGCAGAAATCTGCACCGAGGATGCTTTTGCTTCCTGTATCCATGTGGCCCTATTAGTGCCATTTCCTACTCATGCCCTACATCCAAGACACGGAATCCACTCCTCTTCTTTACCTAGGTGAATTCCATACGGTATCTGTATCTGCGCCGAACGATGTTTCGTGTAAGTCATTTCCAGTGCTTCAAACCTAAACTCTCAAAACCTTCACTGACCTTCATTATATAATCTGCTATGTATCATTTCCCGGCCAATACCTATACAATTGATTGTATTTGATTGGCGCACTCTTTAAGACTCTTTGGAAAGTTTAATTTGTTTCCTCTCACAGTCCTTGTTCAATGTCTGTGAATATGAATTGGGCACATGGGTTTGTATCAGTTTCTGTCACGTTAAAAAAAAAAAAAAACCTACCCCCAAAACTCAGTGCATTAAAAAAACCACCCTGAGTTACATCACTAGGGATTTTTAGGAGAACCACTTGGACTGGGACCAGCTGGGGCAGTTCTTGGAGCATCTTACTCAAGCCTTGGCAAGCAGTTACATGTCAGGTTGCCAACTGTACATCTAGGGTGGGTGGGCTGTTGGTGGGGATGGTTTGGGCTACAAGGCCACATGTCTGTCATTATCCAGCAAACTGAAGCTTACTCATATGACAGCCGCCAGGATTCTGAGACAACAAATATGACATGCTAATGCCCTTGAGAGCCAGGTTATTGTATAGCCATTGTTATACAAAAGCTTAATTTCATGCAATCCCAATTCTTGGGATTATTTCCTATGCCACAGGAGTCCTGTTCAGAAAATCCTTGCTTATGCCTTTTATCTTAAGGAATATCTGCCATATTTTCCTCAGGAAAATGTCAAGACCATGCATGCTTATGCACCTACAAAAGCAATATTGTAAAAATGGTGCTAAGGAGATAGCTCAGTTGGTTAAGTGTTTGCTGTTCAAGTATGAGAGCCCAAATTCAATCCCCAAAGCACAGGTAAAAGGCCAGACATAATAGAGTGTGCTTGAAATCCCAGCACTGAGGAGGCAGAGAAGGAAGGTACCTTAGTGCTTACTGTCTAGTGAGAATAGTCAAATTGGTGACATGAGCTCCAAGTCCCAGTGAGCTACCCTATCTCCAAAAACAAGATGAGGCAGGCTCACGTCTTTAATCCCAGTACTCTGGAGGTAGAGGCAAGTGGATTTCCGTGAGATCAAGGTCAGCCTGGTCTACATATCGAGCTCCAGGACAGCCGGGGATACATGGAAATCCTGTCTCATCCCTAGCCCCAACCCAATAAAATAAGGTAAACGGCTCTTGAGAAGGAATTACATAGTTGTTCTCTGTCTTCCACATGCATATGTACACACATGCACATGCAACCACACTCATGTAAACACCATGTACACATGCCACATATATATATACACACAAAAATATTGTGAAATGTCTACATTGCCATAAAGAATCTGCATACCCAATGCAATCTCTACCAAAACCCTAATGATATTTTTCATAGAACTAGAATAAATAATCCTAAAACTCATATTATAGTATAAAAGGCCACAAATAGCTAAAGCATTCCTTAGCAGAAAGGACAATGCCAGTGGTATCTAATCTCAAATTCTATTTTAGAGCCATAGTAACAAAAACAAACCTGTATAACAATGGAATAGAATAGAGGACCCAAAAATAAACTATAAAATTATAGCTACCAAATTTACAAAACTGCCAAAAACACTGAAAGTAGCCTCTTTAACAAACGTTCCTGGGAAAACTGGATTTCCACAAGTAGAATAATGAAAATGGACCCAAATTTCCTATAGTGCACAAAATCAATCCAAAACGGATAACACCTTAATATAAAACCTGGTTTTGACACTGCCATGCTGTATTGACGACAGAAATCACAAGCCAGCCCAGAGGCAAGAGATGGGGAGGTAAACTCTGCCTCTTGTTGGGAAGCACTCCAGACTTACAACACCAAGGCTATGCATAAACAGGAAATAAATGTCATAGTTAATGTTTATCTCGACTAGAATTAGACTCACCATTGAAACACACCTCTGGTGTGTCTATGAGGATATTTCCAGAAAAGTGTACCTGAGGAGACAAGACCTTCCTTGAACTTGAGCAGCAGCATCCCATGGTTTGGGGTCCCAGACTGAATCAAAAGGAGAAACTGACTGAGTGCTAGCATCGATCTCTCTCTGCTTCCCAACTACAGATGCAATATAACCAGCTGCCTCACACTTCACCATGCAATCCCACATTAGTGGATTGCACCGTCAAACTCTGAGCTAAAATTAAAGCCTTCCATCCTTAAGTTGCTTTTGATAAATATTCTGTCATAATAATGAGGAAAGTAACTAATTTGAGGAAAGAGAATTAGACAACTTACCTTTTGCCTTCCTTTCTGCCAGTCCAAAATTACTAAAAATATTCACTTGCCTTTCTGGGTCAACACTCACCAATCTATTCTTTTTCAGGGGCAGAGCGTCATTTATCAAACTTGTAGCAAACAGAGTTAATGGTGAGAGTGACTAGGCATAGAAATTTGTGGGGATATGAAGGGGGAGTAGCCACGAGTCCTCTGTATTTCAGAGTTCAGATAAATGCACATCTGGAATATCTGACACGCCTCTTTGTTTTGCTTAGTTTCATGCGGCTTAGAATCAGGGAGTCCTTAGCCACTGAAACCACAAATAACCTTCAAGATCATATAGTACAGGGGTTGCCAATTAAAATGTGTCAGGGACCCAAGAGGTGTAATCAATGTGTCAAACTCAGTTTCAGGCAAGACACAACTAGAGAGCCCAGCTTTCCACTGCCCCGATGGCAGATACCAAAACATTTGCATTTTCAAAAGAAAGAAAAAGTTGTTCAGAGTAAAGTAACATACGTGTACAAACTAAATTCAAACCCAAACCACCATTTCCTTCTTTGATTCCACAAGTTCATACTTTACAGATAGAAAACAAAGACCAAGAGAGGTTAAGACATTTTCCCAAGGCAATTCAGCTAGTTAGCAGTAGAGATGAAACCTAAGTCTTTGGGTCTCCCGCTGCTTGGCTCTGGGTCAACACTGCCTGAGAGTATAATTTTGCAACTTTTCTTCCTGATGGGAAGATGAGATTCAATCTATTCACAAACTAGTTGCCTCATGGGTTTTGTCAGAATTGAAAAAGCTTTCCTGGAAAATGGCTGCCTCGTGGGAGTGCCTGCCTGGGTCAGGCTTATGAAAGGAATGACAATTTGATTTGTGGCGCTCACCCTTGGGAACCCGGCTGTGCCTGCTGCTTTGATACTGTAGGTAGGAGTCTCAGCGACACAGGGGTGAAGCAGTCAACAACTCTGTGCTAATAGGTGCTACCAGCCTGGCACAAGCTATGCTTTCAGAGAGTCCCACAGATGTATCTGACTTAACTTTCTGGCCTTCCAGAAGTTTCTGGTGGGGAGAAGTAGAAAAAGAAAGGCAGGACAAGAAAAGAGAGAAAGTCAGTAAGTTCCTGGGCACTCGTGGCTAGAAATTGATGTTTTACCATCTTTCCATTAATTCTATGGGCATTTTCATTTCTCATTTTTAAATGTTCTGGTTTGTTCATCCTGGGACCTGGTGGGTAAAGGGTTGTTATGTTCAGGGAAATGAAGATGCATTCAGTGTGTGAAAAATGAAGAAGTATATAGAAATCAGAGGAAAATGTTTTACAGAAAATCACAGCCCCTGTATAAGCTGGAGAGCCAGCCACAGTTCAGGCTGCTGCTGGCTGCCAGGCCCCCAAAGGACCCTCTGGGTATTTGGCATTGATGGTCACAAAGGGGTGACCCAAGTGTCCACTCAAAATTGGTATCTCTGCTTGTGGTCACAGAAGAGTCTCAGCTGATTTATGTTGGTGAAACTAACAAATGAGAAAAGAAATTATTTAATTCCAAATTCTCTTCTAGCATAAAGAGCAAAACAAGGAAGATATTATTAAAACATGTGGAGATGGTAACTTAAAGATTAGATACCAGGTGTATGAAAGTCAACAGAAAAGGAAATCATGTCAATCAGTGAGTCAGTCAGACTCAGGATCTGTAACCAAAGTTAGATACAGTGTAGACTAGATGTTTAGTCAAGTCCTTTTAGACCAAGATCCTTTTAGGGGTTTGTGTGTGTGTGTGTGTGTGTGTGTGTGTGTGTGTGTGTGTGTACAGGACCCTTTGTAGGCCAGAAGGCCTTAGATGTCCCTGAACTAGAATTATAGGCAGTTTTAAGCTGCCTAACATGGGTGCTGGGAATTCTAATTCAGTCCTCTGCAGAGTAACAAGTGCCGTTTCCACTGAGCCATCTCTCCAGACCCATTTCTTCATTTTTAAATTGAAAAATTGGAGCAAAACAAATAAAATTTTGTTGAGGTTATCAGCTTCTTCAATATTTATTTGTTTAGCTAAGTAATTCTAGATAGTCTGGGACTTCCTATATAGCCCAGTCTGGCGTTGAATTCACAGTGATCCTTCAACTTAAGCATTTCAAGTGCTAGGATCACAAACTGATTCTCCATGCCTGGTTTTACTTTCATCAATTTTGACACAGTGTTTAGTCTTTTGCTAATTCATTCATGATTTTTTTCAGTCAACCAACTGCATTAAACTGTAGTCTGTAACTAGAGATGTAACTAGGCATTTAAATAGTACACAAAGAAAACACAGTCCCTATGTTCCTGGAGTGCCAGTGCCTGACAGTGAGACAAATGACAAGAAAATAATCAGGAAGTAAGATCTCTTCAGATATGTTTGATAATCAAG
The DNA here is from genome assembly GCA_035773235.1 of Eospalax fontanierii. Classification (NCBI taxonomy): domain Eukaryota; kingdom Metazoa; phylum Chordata; class Mammalia; order Rodentia; family Spalacidae; genus Eospalax; species Eospalax fontanierii. Next base: position 77,712,456 of record CM069526.1, read on the forward strand.
ATAAAGGAAGAAACCCAGAGGTACTATAGCTTAATTAAGATTGAAATGTGTCGAGATCAAGAAATAGGCAGTCAAAAACCCTGGGAAGGCTCCCATTTGTGTCACAAGCTACATATGTGACACTAGTCAAATCTCTTTTCTTTTCTGTGTCTATATTGGTTTCCCATTGCTGTTGTAACAAGTTACACATTTAGCAACTTAAACCACACAAATGTATTTTCCTATGTCTCCTTAGATCAGAAATCAATTATAGCTCTAACTGGGCTACATTTGTGGTCAGTAGAGTTGGACACAGTCTTTGGGAGATTTCGTTTCCTCACATATCCAGACTGTTGGCCAAAATTTTCCATGTTGTGAGAATCTTGTTCCTGCTCTATGTCCCTAGTATTTCCAGGTCTCTTATTCATCCCCTCTCATTTTCAAAGACAATCACCGTTCGACAGAATTCTCATATCACGTCTCTAATCACTCATCTCCTTTTTCCTCGTATTCTTGCTGATGTGATTACATTGTGTTTATCAGGATACTTTAGGATAGTCTTTTCATCTCAGAGTCCTCAACCTTCATCATATCTAAAAGTCCCTTCTGTCATGTAGGTAGCATCTGTGCTGATTCAGTGTAGGCAATAGGTGAAAACTTGGGACCAGACATCTCAGGGAGATCACCAGAACTGCCTTCTGTCATGCCCCAACTTCTAAAAGCACTAAACTGAAGCCCTTTGAAACATAAAATGTCCTGAGCCATTTTGCTCTTGTTTTTTTTCCTACAATGCTTTCTGAATAAGTTTGCTAGAATCTGTTTGAGGAGGGTGCTCATTTCATTCAGGACCAATGATGGGGGGCAAGCTACAGTGTGGTGACTATGCAATCACTAAGCAGTCCCCAGGAAGGAACTGTGAGCATGTTCAAGGTTGATCCCTGAAATTCCTTGTTAGAATTTCCCCACGTGACTTGACTGCTGATGAACCTCCTGAGTATAGTAAAAAAATTGTTTTTGTTATACTCACATTTACTATCAAGCAAGAAATTTGAATGATTGGCTGTTTAAAGGTATCACTCATAAGGAAATACATACATTGCTTCTCCAAACAGTTCTCTAAGCCTGTTTCCATGTTTGGAGGTAAGTAGGTTCTGCTCTTGTCTCTTGAAATGTGAGTCCATCACAGACTTTATTAGGCACAGGAAACCCATACACACACACCTGAAAGAATATATTCCTCACATATGCACTCACACAGTGGAAGACTGAATTTCTACCTGATCAAGCCATGGTTAATAGCTTTGCAATTCTGTTCTTGGATGTTCTAAGAATTTTGACTCTATTGAAGAGAAATGGATCCGCTATACTTTTGTCATTTTGTGTTTTTAAAATAAGAGATAAACTAGATTGGCATAGATGGCTACAACATGAGCTCTGGCAGCTAAGTTGAGTGAGAAAGAATCTAGTTGATTTTTCTAAATTTCAAGTATGTTTTCCTAAGAGCAGTAGTGGCCATGTTAAATTAAGGTATCTCACTGGCCTCCGTTGGAATGTGGAATTTGTTCTTAGGGGAAATGGCTGAGCTTAGAACCACAGTTAAAAGTTAGGCTAGATAACTGATCTGTACAGGATGGAAGCAAAGAACTTGGCTTCAGAGACACCACTTGAACCAAGACTTCTGAAAAGTAATCATTTTCTGGAGATACTAGATCTGTCAAACAATTAAAAAATTCCTAGTCTGGAAGGTGTTAGAGGGGCTAGAAGATGGCTCCGTGGATAAAGGTACTAGTCACCAGCCTGATGAGACTTGAGTCCAATCCTTGGAATCCACATGGTGGAAGGAGAGGACTGACTCCCAGAGTTGTCTTTGTACCTCTACATGCACCCTGCAGCATAAAAGCATACATAAGTAAATAGGACTTTATTAAAATAAAGTTATTAGAAAGAATGCAGACTTGAAACAGATGTAGTTCTTTGAGCCTAAGCAGGTCACATGACTTAGTTTCTTCATCATGGAGTGGGTGACATGGAGTAGGGACAGTGACATCATGTCCCATTGTAAGCTTCAAATAAAACAGGAAGTACAAGTGCTCTGCACAAAGTACACAAACATCAGCAATGTCAATGTCTTTCACAGTTCTTTACCTATGAGAAAATTGAGGATGCCTCATGGACTTGATCACCTAGCTACCAGGTCTAGTCATACGTCCATGCACGTGTTGACTTAGTGATTCCAGCCACCCCAAGTGCAGCACTCCTCAAGCTTCTAGTGGTCATTTTTTAATCATTTCTATTTACCCAGTCACTTGCCCCAGACCTGATACTTAGTGAGTACCCCAAAAAACCATGAATAGATTAAAGAAAAAGCGAGTAGAAAGAGGAGACGCTGGGAGCCAGAAAGAAGAAAGAAATGTACCATTTTAGGAAAGATGGACAGTGCATTGCAAATACCACAAATAAATATGACAAGTAGACCCATACTACCTTAATGCCATATTGAACTTGCTAACAATGTTTCAGACAATAACAAACAAAACTCAGTTTTTATGCAATAAATTATATATTATATAAAATGAAACGTCTACTTCTTAAAACATTCCTATGAAGTAGTGATACTTTTCTTCAGTAGTAGCAAGGATTGAAATTCAGGTCTCATTCACACATGCTAGGCAAGCACTGTACCACTGAGCTCTAGGAACTGCTATTTTTGTGAACCACATTGCAGATGAGAAAACTAAAATTGTGCAGATTCACATCTTGGTTAAGCAATGGAAATGGATGGAAGTCAAACCATGTAATCTACGCCAGAGTCTGTAGTATGTTATTTCATACTAAATTTTATTTTGTATTTTTTTATTTAAAAATTAATGAAGGCAGATTATGGTACAAGAAAGCCAAAAAAAAGTCTATGAAGTTCCCTTTCTATAAAAAGTGCATCATGGAACAGAATAGGAATCGAATAATGCAACAGTCAATGGGTGGAACATACCACAATTTGCTGCCAGGCTACCATCAGATAAATTCTATAAATAAATGATTTTATAATATTCAATTAGAAAGAAGGTCTTGCGTAGAGGCATGGTGAGGTAAAATGACAAATGGCACATCATTTCAGTTTCTCTCGGGCGTGCAAGATTTAACTGAACGAAGAAATCAGTCAACATGGTACATATGTAGGGATCTATGTCAGCAATAAATAAAAGCATTTTCTATTCTAAAATAGCTACCCCATTCAAAATGGATGCAGAGAGAAGAAAGACAGAAAAAGCATGATGGGAAAACCAAGAAACGTCTTCCAGTCCATTCATAAGTATCCACTTTCATACTCCTTGGGAAACTAGCTCATAAAAAGATTCTGAAAGATAAACTTCATAGAGGAAGCCATTTTTAAAAATCTATTCATTTTGTCCTTTTGTGGTTAGGAGCAATTCAGATCCCAGCATGGATTTCAAATATTAATTAGCTCCTGAAAATCCTAGTAAGCAACATCTTTATTGTGGTGCTACAGACAATATCTACATCAAAAACAGACTATTCCAAGTCTTATAAGTAAAAGTTGATAGAGACTAGTGTCTTGGGAAAGGCAGGGGTCACTCCAAATCCTAATCACATCACTTCCTACATCAGCAATTGTAGTATAAGAAATGCAGAAAAAAATAATCCAACTGCTAGAATCTTGATGATTTGGAGGTGAGTCACTAGCAACCCAGGGGCCACATCTGGTCCAGAAAAACATTTGACTTGCATGATGGCATGGTGTTTTATGTTTGCTTGCTTTAATTTTAAATTAGTTGTTAACATGAAAAAAAAAATGGGACATTCCAAAAGTTGAAAAATCTGGATATCTCTTGAAAATGTGGAAGATGAAACAATTACTTGACCTTCATTCCTGAGTGGAAATTAACTGCTACACTGAAAAGAGGTGATCCCTTCCAGATGGGGCTAGTCCAGGCCAGCATGGTGCCTGTCAGTCAGCATTACTGTGCAGTCCTTCAACTTTATTCGTTGCCAGCACAATATCTGTGGTCTAACCCTTTCACTTTGTAAGTACAACATTGAAAGTCACCATGTTTCAGTACTAGGGACTGAAACCAGGATTTCACTCATGCTAGGCAAGTACTCTATCACTGAGCTATATTCCCCAGCCTAATGTTGTTTAGTCAAGTTCAAAAGAATAGGTACATTTTAGGGTTGGACTCAGTGGTATTTCAGCTCAGTGACTTAACATCACCCTGTTGGGTTCTTTGAACTCTAACAAAGACCTAAAAACACACCACTCATTCAATCACTGTAATTCCATAGCTGTAGTCACACATCCCTTTACGTTATTTCCATGTGCCTAATTAACCATTTATTCATTTATTCATGGAGTACTTACTGAACATTGGCTGTATGTCACAGATTGTCCAAGGCTTTGGAAACCAGCAATGGGATACATTTTCACTCTCGTGAGAAAGAGAGACAGATACACAAGACTTAATTCATCAGCTATCCTACAAGCTTAAAAGCAAGTCCTAGGGCTAGAGAGTTCTTATGCCTTGCTGGATCTCTAGTCGCTCTCCTGTGCCTGCTTGAAGATGTGAGCGCTTGACTTTTGTGTCTGCTCCAGTCACCTCTGCCGCCATGCCTCTCCACCATGATGGACTCTTGCCTCTTTGCAACAGTTTTAGCTTTTACTTTTTTTCTTACTCAACTGTCCTTAGGAAAAGAAAAGAAACGAGAAAGGGAGAGAGAAAAATCACAGTACGTGGTGGTCATGCTTTGGCAGCTTTGAATAAAGCAGCCCTCAGCAGATGAGGGATAGGATGAACATTGCCATTAGTGATCTTCCTGTTATACCAAGGATTCTGACTTACACTTTATAGCAACCTGTCATCTCACCCACATTTTCAAATTGACCTCAAGTTTCTCCTTGAATCATCCTCACATTTCTGTCTTGGAGCTGGTCCACACACCACTGTGCTGGCCTTGAAAGTGACCTTCTCATGAAATACCAAGTGTCAGCATCTCCAGGAAGACCATCCTGGGAATGTGATATAAATATGTGTGCTGTCCCCAACTTTTGAAATTCTACAAATGTGTTCAGCCACCTTATAGCTCTCCTGGGATGAATGTGAGCCCAGGGTTGCGGGTTGGACATTTTTACTTCCCCTTTAGTAGCATTGAGGACTAGAATTCAGTTCATTTGGCTGTTCAGTGTGTATGTATGTAGATCAGAGAACAACTTCTAGTGCTAGTCCTCAGTTTCCACATTGTTTTGAGTCAGGCTCTCTCCTGTCGTTCACACAGCCTAGGTCGCCGTCTCCCATATCCTGGTATTGGAGTGCTAGGATTACAGACACACACACTACTCCATCTGGTGTATTAAATGAGTTCTGGGGCTCCAAACTTGAGTTGACATGCTTGCTCAGAAAGCGATTCACCTGCTGATCCATTTCCCGAGCCTCATTGCATGCTTTCTTTCATTTTTGCCTAGACTGATATGAAGTATTCTCCTTTCTGTTGATTTTTAACCCTGAAAAATATTTGATAATTTTCTGATGTTTTCTCTGGGCCTATGAAACAATTGAAGACAATTGCTCAAAATCCAAGCAGTTAAAAATTTTTGGTTATTTTTATTGTTTATTTCCTACATATAAGATTATGTTTAGATCATGGATTTTATAAAATATCTAGATTTCAGAATTTGTTGAAGCTATCTTTGAGGATAAACAAATAAAAAAAAAAACTCTTACAAATCAGTCACTGGTCCAGGATGAAAACGAGCACTCTTTCTTTGTTTGGTATGTATTTTAGATATGAACATTTACTGTATGGAATTGCTAATGAAATTATTTAAATCTTCACTATCCTTACTGATGTCTTTTAAAATTACTCATAAAGAAAAACATTGTATTTTCCTGTGTAACTTAGAGTTAAATTCTCTGTTAATCTGTAGGTAACTTTCCACATGATTTATGACATTTGCTGTGCAAAGGTTTAAGATTCAGCTCTCTCTGTTAGGACAACAGTAATCAACATGTGCAGCACCCAGTCCTGGTTGATACTTTGGACATTCTTTCTGCTGCTGTCTTGTTAATATCCAGGTCCTCTTTGTGTCTCTGAATTTGATAATAGAACCAACTCTTAACCTTAAAAATTTGAAATGAATAAGAATTCAATGACAGGGAATTGGTTTAACAATTATCTTGGCTCATGGCACATACATATTAACTCTTTTAGAGAAACAAACTTAAAAACAAGGAAATTAGAGCCAATTTTATAAGTATGTGAATCCTGGTAGGTTGACCACACTCAAGTGATTAGTCCCACTCCCAGAAGTATATAGACAGCACAGTCTGGAGTTGATGGGATATTAAATTTAAAGAATAAGAGTACATGAATTTGGAGGGGGGAAAGAGGGAAAGGCAGATCTTTGTGGAATTAAGGGGAAATCGGGGTGAAGGCAGATCTTTGTGGAATTAAGGGGAAATTGGGGTGAATACAAACAAAATACAATGTATGAAATCCTCAAAGAGATAGTAAAAATATTTTTAAAAGAAAAAAACTTAAAATTGGAAAAGACAGGGGTGGTAAGAAAATTCATTGCTATATTCGTAATAATGATCTGTAGGTAATTTCCTTTGTTTGGATTTTTCGACATTAAACTTATGTTATCCTTATTATTAGAAAGTAACTGAAGACAAAAGTAAGAAAAAGAAAAGAAAAAATTTAATGAAATAACTAAGGCCTCAAATCTATCAGGCAAAATAAATGCTAATATTTTGACACTAACATGTATTTTACCCACACAGTCCCCTGGCCCACCTACACCTGGCTTCTTTCCATCCACAGAAGCTTGAACCTAAATCTGTGGTCACGTTTTACTTACTTTACTTTTTACATGTGTTCACCCTACCACCATACCTGACTTGAAATACATATACATGTATAAACTTTGGTTCTTATATTTATGAAATATTTGTCACAGTATATGAAGAAATCTTGAATTGCAGTGCTAAAATTCATGGTTGTATGTGATTCAGATTCATTCATTTTGATTGTATAATACTTCATTTTATAAATATTCCACAGTTTTTTTATTCCTTTTGGTAAAGGTACTTCTGTGGAATTTTTAGTCTATAAATGTGGACTTCATAGTTTAGAAAGCCAACCCAAAAATTTTCAAAGGAACTGCACACATTTTTGTACCTACAGATTGTATCTATGTCAACAGTAGCTATTGTTAGACTTTCATTTCACTTCATTGTTTTGCTCCACACAAGATTAAAGTCACCAGAGTTGGAGGGATGTCTCAGTGGTGAAAAGCACTGGCTGCTCTTTCAGAGGACCCAGATTCAGGTCCCAGAATCCACAGGGCAGCTAACAACTGTCCATAACTTCAGTTCCAGGGAATCTGATGTTCCCTTTTGTCCTCTGTGGGCATTGCACACACATGATACCCTACATACATGCAGGCAAAATATCATATACATTGAAAGTAAAAATTAATTAATTAATTAATTTAAAAGATTAAAGTTCTAATAAAAAAGCAAGTCCCAAATCATTTTCCTTTTAAGCTCACACTCATTACAACAATATACATGTAAGAGCCTACAAATACAGAATAAAGGACTACAGCAGGTGTTGAGACATCAAGTAGGAAAGTACTTGCCTTCCATGCACAAGGCACCTCAAGAATTGAATGTGTTCTTCACAATAACCTTAAGAAGGAAGCAGAGCAAAAAGATCCTGGCTCTTTGATTTAGTGAATTTGCCATACCTAGTAAATGGAAGAGAGACAATCTGAACATCCATCACTAATTAAACACATACCTTTCTGTAAAGGGTTTTACCAATAAATCACAACTAATCATGGAAGACTCTTTGAGGAACACTGCTTCCCTAGCTGGAGACATGTTTCAGTATTTAAGAACATGTATTACTATTGCAGAGGGCCTGAATTCAGTTCCCAGACCCCGACATTGGATGACTTACAATCTCCTATAACTCCAACTCCAAAGGATCTAATGCCTTTGGGCTCCATGGGCCCCTGCACTTGCTTGCCTATACCCACACAGGCACATACATCTACAAATAATTAATAGTGAAAATAAACCTGAGAGCAGCACTTCCTGTTAGAGTTCATAATCTTCAGTCTGCCACATGGCTTCTCGTTCTAGATAAACTGCTATAGAATCTCAGACAAATTATTTAACTCATTCTCATTTCTTCAATGAAAAAATGTTAGGTAAGACAAAATAAAACCCAGTTCTTGGATCATATTGCTGGTGCATAATCCCAACATGGTGAGGTCCCCAGAAACTTTCCTGGTGTCCTGCCCTCTTCTTCATCTGCCCAGATCCTGCTAGAATAGTCCAACGTATGCTGCATGCCTGGCAGAACCAACAAGAAGTCATGTGCACTCATTCTTCATTAGCACTGAATTGGAAACACTACCATCCATCCAATAGAAAATCAACACTATCTCAAGATTGGCATAAGTCTTCAAACATCATTGAAATCGACCAAAAATAGGCAATGTGCTAGATGGCTTTAGTGTCAAATTGACACACCTGTGTTGAGGGAGCCCCAGTGGAAGAATTGCCTCCATTGGACTAACCTATGGCAATGACTGTGGAGTATTTTCTTGATTGTTGAGTGATGTGGGAGGGCCCAGCCCACTGTGGGTGGTGCCACTCCAGGGCTGGTTGTTCTATATTGTATAAGAAAGCAGGCTGAACATGGGCCAGAGGAGCCAGTCAGCAGCGTTCCTCCATGGCCTGTGCTTTAGCTTCTGCCTCCAGCTTCCTGCCCTGAAATCATATCTTGGGCTGCCTTAGTAATGAACTGTGACCCAGGAGGTGTCAATCAAATAAATCCTCTCCTCCCCAAGTTGGTATTGGTCAGAGTGTTTTGGAGGACGATATGTGTACTCCAAACCCATTAGTCCTAGAAATTTTCTGCAATGAGATTTCCCAGATGAACCATAGAACATAGAACATAAAAGAACAATCCTAAACATGATCAAATAATTCAAAGAGCTTAAATAAGATATAAATAACCACCTTAAGGAACTTAAAGAGGACAGTAATAAGCTTTTATAAAAAGTTCAAGAAAACCCAAATATATAACTGAATGAAATGACGACAATTCAGGATTTGAAAAGTGAATGCAGTGAAGAGATAGAAATACGGAATGAAATGTAAGTGGTAATGAAAATAGAATTGAAATTATTAACAATTAGAAAACTTAGGAGAAAGTCTTGTCAGTAAAATGGGACAAATAGAAGACAGAATATCAAGACCCAAAGACAAAGTAGAGGAATTGAACCACCAATCGAGAAATTTAAAAACAAGAAAGAAATATGTAGAAACTTTGGGATACAGTGGAAGATCAGCTTTATGAACTTTAGGTATAGAAGGAGAAGACTCCCAGATGAGAGGCATCAATCACATCTTCATAGAAGCACAGGAGAAAATTTCTTCAAATTAAGGAAAAGCATATCCATATTGATATAAGAAGTATAAAAAACACCAAATAGATATGGCCAAACAACAAACTCCTCATGGCATATTATACTTAAAACATTATATATACAGGGAATAAAGACAGTGTATTGAAAACAGCAAGAGAGAAAACATAAGTCATGTATAAAGGAAATTCCATCAAACTAATAGTTGACTTTTCAATGGAAACTCTAAAAGTCAGAAGAACCTGAAGCAATGTATTTCAAGTTCTAAAAGACTACAGATACCGGCCCAGATTGCTTTACCCAGTAAAACTACCTGCCAGAGTTGAAGAAGAAAGAAAAGCTTTTCATGATAAAAACAATCTAAAAGAATTGGTCCACAAAACCAATCCTACAGAGACTACCGGAAGGGAGAGATAAACATGGCCAATAGTTTACCAAAAGCAAACAAATGGAGCTATAATTACTTAAACCAAAAACAGACATAAGAACACAAACAGCTAAACAAATAAATAATATGACAGTAATCATCACACATCTTTCAATAATAACTTTAAACATAAACGGCCCAACTCCCCAATCAAAAGATACAGGTTAGCTGAAAAGATTAGAAAACAAAATCCATGTTTTTGTCTACATTAAACTCATCTTACCTTCAAGAATAGGCACCATCTTACAGTGAAAGGACAGAAAAAAGCATTATAGCAAATAACACTAGGAAACAAATAAAGGTTGCTATCCCAATATCTGGCAAAATGGACATCAAACTAAAAGTCCATCAGAGGAAATAAAGAGGATATTTCATTCTGATCCAGAGAATAATTAACTAAGAATACATTACAATCATGAACATATTTACACCAATCTCTAGCACATGAAATTTCATGAAAAGTATAGTTACTACTGGACTTCAAAACATAGGTTAACAAGTTAATTCAGTAATAGTGAGAGACTTCAACAGCACAATCTACTAGAAAGTGTATCTGGAGAAAAAAATAAAAAGAGAAACATTAGAATTAAATGACACCGTACATCAAGTGTATCTATCAAATATCTACAGAATATTCCACCCAAACACAAATGAATACACAGTCTTCTTAGTAGCTCATGGAAGTTTCCCTAAAATATAACATATTCTGGGACACAAAACAAATCTCCACAAATACAGAAAAAATTGATATAACTCCCAGTACCCTATCTGGTCACAACGTAATAATGCTTAAAATAAACAGCAAAAGAATCCTTACCAACTTCACAAACCCATGGAAATTAAACACACTACTTAATGGTGAATGGATCAAAGAAGAAATCAAGAAACAAATTTAAAATTCTTGGAATTAAATGAAAATGCAGCATAATAAAACCTCTGGGATGCATTAAATGAAGTTCTAAGAGGAAAATTCATAGCTCTAAGTATCACATTAAAATGCAGACAGAATATAGATAAATGACTGAATGGTGCAACTCAAGAATTTGAGAAAAGAACAAACTAAACCTAAATCTAGTAAATGGGAAGAAAATTTTAAAAATCAGAGCAGAAATTAACCAAATAGAAACAACAAAAACAATATAAAGAATCAATCTGTGTAAGAGCTGTTTCTTTGAAAAGATAAGTAAGACTGACAGACTGTAAGCCCAAGTAACCAAAAGAAAGAAAGAACAGACTCAAATCAGGAGGACCAGAGATGAAAAGGCAAACAATAGACACCAAAGAAATCCAGGTCATAATTAAGGGATTACTTAAAAACCTATACCCATTAAGCTAGAAAAAAATTTAAAAAAAAAAAAAAACAGAGGAATTTCTAGATTCAATAGAACCACCAAAGTTAAAGCAAGAAGAAATCAATAACATAAACAGACCTATAACAAATAAGGAGATTTAAACAGTAATACAAAGTTTTCCAACTAACAAAAGCCCAGGTCAAGATGTATTTACAACACAATTCTATGAGACCTTCAAAAAACTACAACCAAGACTTCTTAAATTATTCAAGAAGATAGAAATAGGGGCTGGAGAGACGGTTCAGCAGTTAAGAGCACGGGCTGCTCTTCCAGAGGACCTGGGTTCAGTTCACAGCACTCACGTGGCAGCTAACAATCATCTATAACTCCAGTTCCAGGGGATCTGACATCCTCTTCTGACCTCCATGGGCACTGCATGACACAGGCGCACTTACATACATACAGGCAGTACACTCATACACATAAAATTAAAATAAATAAATAAATTTCAAAAGAAGATATGAATAGAGGGAACACTTCTAAACTCCTTCTATGAAGCCAGTATTACTCTGAGTCCAAAACCAGGAAAAGACATAACAAAAAGCAAAACTGCAGGCCAATATTTGTAATGAACATAGATGTAAAATTCAGTAAAATACATGCAAATCACATATAGGCATGCTACAATTTATATGGAAGCACAAAAGATCCAAAATAACCAAAGCAATCCTGAATTAAAAAGAAAATAATGACAGAGGGTTTACCATACCATAGTTTGAGCTATATGACAGAGCTATAGTAATAAAAACAGAAACATGCTCATCAATGGAACAAAAATAAGAAGAGCAGAAAGACCGTAAGAGCCAAAGGACCAGGATGCTAGATAGTGGGTCTTTTAGACAACACAAGGAAGCTACACCCCTCAAATCTCAATAATACGGCTGCCTAAGAATACCCACATAGTGACACCAAATGACATGTCAATATAGTTGGGGGAAATTTCACAAGGCTCCACATCTATCTGAAGAACTACAAGCAATCAATGGATGCTGCAGAAAGAAGAATCAATTTACCGCAGGGTAAAGTTTCCAGTTATCCAAACCCAAGTGGTCTCCACTAAACACCTATACATGCAAACAGCACTAGACTTACTCAGCAGACTGAGTATGACTATATATGAATATATGTATGTATGTACATGCAACAATAATAAAGAAGAGGTCACAAAATTGAGGAGTTGAGGGAACATGGGAGGACAAATGTGGAGAAAGGGGTGGAAATTATATAAATCTGATACTGATATATAAACTTCTCCAGAAAATGAAGCAAAAGCCATTAAAAATTCCACAAACTTTAGGATACACAGAAAGTGTCTCCTCTGCTTATTGCCATTATGTGGTGGATTTATTCATTGCTTGTTAGATGTATGCTCTTAATAAGAATCTCTGTAGAGTTAACTGTACACTGACAATTTAAATAAAATACAGATTAATATAGCAACATAATTAGACTGTGATAAATTTGACAGACACTCAATACAGATTCAGTTTTAAAAGAATAATGATGGTTCCAATGTGTTGGCCCACTTCACAGGAGATTTGTCACAGTGTAAAAGTCAGTGTATTCTAGTACCGTTTTTGCCATATAGATTACAGATGAAGGTCAAATCATATCCTTTCAAATTTCAGATTATATTTTGATTATAATCCAATTAAAAAATTTATTATCAAGTTCTTCTTATTCAGTTTTATGCACATAAAGATAACTACTTTTCATTTTGGATCTTTTTAGTGTGTATTTTTGAAACATTGCCCATTTATTACAAATGGAGTCTTTATTAAACTGCTTTGGAAGCACATGAAGTCAAGGTTCTACTGTAGTTTAAAGCTACTTAATATTAATATTTTATATGGAAATTAGAGAGTAATATAAGCTCTGGAGATTTTAGGATCATTTTATTTTATTATGCACAGTCAAACATTGATAGATGGAAAACTATTTGAAGGTTCTTCAGGTCATAATTTTAGAAAGCTTTTAACTTCCAGAAGATATCTCTGAGCAAATCCCACATGCACACGGTCCTCTCTGGCTTCTCACATGCAGCTTTTTTCTTGACACTTCATGATAAGGGCCTATGTGATCCTTAAAGCAGAGGAACTGATGTGATTGTTGTCAAGTTGAGGGTCAAGTGGTAGCATTTAGATAGGCTCACACAGTTTCTGTGAAGGATATAATTTAAACTGTCATATTAAATACTCTTTAAATTAGACACAAGATTGTGGTCCTGCAATTTTCTTCAAAGACCTCTAAATAAAACTATGTTTAAAATGTTCATTCCCAGTTTTTATTCTAGCAGTCCTATTGATGGGACGGTAGCTCAGTTGGTAAAGTATTTGCCATGCAAGCATGAAGACCTGAGTTTTGATCCCTAGGACCTATGTAAAAATAGCTAGAAATGCCGATACACGTTTGTAACCCCATCACTGCAGCTTGCTGGCCAGACAATCTAGGTGAATCTGTGGTCTGTGAGGTTCAGGCCCTTGAGAGAGCCTATCCCCAAAAATCAAGATGGACAGTATCCTTGGAAACAGTAACTGAGGTTGACAACTGGCCTTTCAATGTGCATTAACACCTACACAGTATCACACACACACACACACACACACACACACACACACACATCTTTGTGGTTGTTCTCACATCTCAGGCTTTTACTTATTCCTCCCTACTAAACAACCAGTTCATTTGTTTTATGTGATAGATCATATCTTCCTTGTTGAAAATTAATTTATCTACTTCTGTGAGATTCTGAATTTGAAACCAGACTACAGGGATTGCACTGAAAATAAATATGTCCCTTACTCACGAAGTTGTGTGATCCTACCACCACTGTCCTAGTTATGATGAGGTAGCAACCACAGCAGGTTAACTGTGTGTCTGTCAATGTTATAACTCACCACAATCGCTCAGCTCACACTCACTAGAAAATACTCAATAATTAGCTGACAGAAGTTAGAGGTGGAAGAAATTTTCAGACTTGACTTTTATGAAAAAAAAAAGAAAGAAAGAAAAAACTGAATTGGGAAAGGGGAGGAGGGATTAAAAAGACAGGTCAAACTGCCAGACTAAGGAAAATGGTATACAAGAGAAAGCAGGTTATATATGTCCTGTCTTAGATTAAACTTACACATAATTTTCAGTATAATCCCTCAATTAAAAAAGGTGGAGACATGTTTTCTAATAAATTAGTATTACAGCTAATTTAAATTTTATACAAAGTCCTTAGCTGTCTGTCACCTATTAATTGACAGCCATTTCAACAGTAGTAGAGTTATTATAAATTATCATTGTCAAAATTCATCTACAGAAGAATTAATTGCCTCTGTGCCTCCAAAGAACTTCCCACACATATAATGTTTATCATGGGTTATTTAAAATATGTATGACAATTTGAATAAGACACAGAAAAAGATAAGGCTTTCTAAGTTTTTTACTATAGTGCCTTTATTAGTGTTTAGCTTAAAAATATAAGACATACCAAATTAAATTTTTAAATCCAAAGTTGAATTTGCTTTTGTAAATCATGTCTGGTAAGGAATTTTTATCCATAACCCATAAAAAACTTTTACAACTCTACAGCTCAATAAGGAAAATAAAAGATAAGTGATGTAATTTAATAATGGGTGAAAGATTTTCATGGACATGAAAAGATGCTCAGTATCACTAGTTACCAGGAAATAATTCAGTTCAGATCCATAATAACACCACATGTCATAGCCACAAAGATGACTAAAATTAAATAGCGAGTAACAGGTGCTGGTGAGAGCAAAGAGAAATTGAAACCTAGTAAGGGTGTAAAATGGTTGACTTACTTTGGGAAACAATCTAACAGTTCCTCAGTGGCTAAATGGAATTACTCTATAATCTGGTAACTCTACTCTTCAGTACATCACTAAGACAAATGAAAACATGTTTACACAGAGACTGGTATACAAATATTTACAGTAGCATTATTCCCGATCACCAAAAAGCAGGACAAACAAATATGCATCAACTGGTGCACAGAAAGTCTCAATGCAACATTCCTATATGAGAGACCATTATTTAGTGTTAAAGAAAAACTTAGAACAGGTACTTGCTACAACATGAATGAAATTTGAAAAAATTAGCTTTTATGAAAGGAACCAAGCAAAAGAACACACATACTAGTCCATTTTTAAAGAAGTACTCACAAGGAAAACTTACAGAAATAGAAGAAACATCATCTAGAGTCTATAGAAACATAGAGAGGGCTGGCATGGCTGAGCAGGTAACAGCACCTGCCACTAAGCCTGACAACCTAAGTTCAATCTCTAGTGGTGGAAGGAGAGAACCAACTTCCGGAAGTTGTCCTCTGACCTCTACACACTTGCTGTAGCAGATATACCCCGCCACCCTTCACACACAAAATAAAATGATTTTTTTCTTAAGAAGGAGAAAGCAAAAGAATAAACAGAAAATAGAATTTTGATAGCTTTGGGTTTCATATAGTAATGGGTAGTGGTGACAGCTGGAGATGGAGTGGCAGAAATTCACCAAAACCACATTGCAGTGTGTGTATGTGTGCGTGTGTGTGTGTCCATTGGACCATCTATAATATGAAAGTTGAAAGAGAAAAGCAACCATGGTTCAGTCAATAAAATAAAACAAAAGCAACTGAACAGGGGCAAAAAGATTGTAAGCCAAGCCATGGTGGATGAGGTAGGCTGATTTCAGGAGGTTTTCTTGTTCCTGTGAAGTTGGTCCTTGGATATCAAGACACAGCTGGACCCTTGTGGGTGGGTCTCCATCTTCAGCATGGCCATGTGCTCCAGCTGTCCCAGAGAACAGAGGGAGGTCAAACAGGTCCTCAGGCAACCCCTAGTACGGAGACTGCATCATTGGATCATTGGGCAGCTCACTCATTGAAACCAAGGCAGAAGTTTATATAGGGAGTTCTTACTGAAGGTGGGAAAGCTAAAGGTGGGGTCTGTAGGTAAAAGTGGGAAGGTTGTAGGACTGACATGGAAATTAGGAACGAGGAAATGAAACCCAAAAAACTGGTTTGGGTCTGGGGTAATCTTTGTTGGGGGAAAAGAAGGTTAAGCTACCACTGAGGAACGAGGATGTCATACCTGCAGTTGGCTTCTTAGGACCTAGATTATAGCTTCAGGCAAAGCCGGCCAGGACACCTGCTATCCCTTCAGGGTCTCTCTGTTCACACTGGTTCAAAAACTACAGTGATCTACACAGGTTAGGTGTACTGAGTGCATTTTTCAATGTAGATATTTTCAGTTTATGATGTGTTATCAGGACATAGCCCAACTGTAGATTGAGGAACATGTGTGCTCAATATTGCCCCCAGCATGCTCTTGACATCCAAGCTTAACAACAGACAGAAACTTCTTCCTAAAAGAGTAATTTCCTCTAATTAAATCATACTTTGTCATCAATGACATCAACTTCTAGTTAAGTACACCAAATCATGCAGGGTGAAGACCAGAAAGACCTTGATGAAGGGAAAGATGGCTTAGTTTGATAATATACTTGTGCAATCCTGAGGACCCAAGTTTAAGCCCCAAAACTCACTCTCAAGAATTCATGTAAAAAATTGAACAGAGTAGTGGGTACTTGTAATCCCAGCTCTGGGAGAGGCTGAGAAAGGTTGAGGCCTTGAGCTCACTGGCTGATCGGGCAGCCTGGCCTAATCACTGAGCTCCAGATCAATGAGGGAGCTTGACTCCAAACAGAGTGAGCAGCACCTGAAAAATAATACCCAAGGTTGTCCGTTGACCTACACAAGCATGTGTACACACATGTGGACCCACACGGACACGGACCACACACATAGCAAGACATACACACAAACTGTTTTGTAAGTACTTAAACAAGAGCTAACTTAGAATCATGTCATCTTTTTTGTAAGTTTTTAATAGAACATCTTAATCATTTTTATACCGCTTCCCCACTGCCACCCTCCCACAACAGCACCCCCCAACTGGAATTCATACGTTCTGTCATTTGTGTTAAGTCTTATCATGTCAAGTTAGTGTCTCCAAATATCTCTCAGTGCAAGTTCATCCGCTGGGGTCTAGTCAGCCTATCTAGAGTCACTCCCTTTAATATCAGCTCTTCCTCAACCAGCAGTGCTCAGCTGCCAATAATTCTTTGACTAAGGTTGGGGCCTGCTGCACATTTCCACAGCTCTTGACTGGGTTTTTGTCTGCTTGAATTTTCATGGGTCTTGTGCATGCTAACACTATTGCTGTAAGATCATAGGGACAGAGTCCATAGGAACAGAACTTGTAGGATTCTATTTCCATATAGTCATGCAGCTCCTCCCCTGGCTCTTACAATCTTCCTATACCCTCTTCTGCAATGATCCCTGAGTCCTGGGTGGGTAGAGCTTGATATAGGAGTCCTGTCCAAGGACCCACACCCTGCAGGCTCTTATACTCTATGCTTTGGCCATTTGTGACCTTTTGTGTTCCTGGTCCTCTGTTTCATGAGGGATCTTCATTAATGAGAACCGAGAGATTCATTGGCGTCCTCCTTACTCCTTGTTCTATGTTCATGCGCCTGAGGTATACAGGTTGCATCATAGATGTGCTACATAGGCTTAGGAAATTCACAGGCAATCTCTGTGTATGATCAATTGTAGAACTCTGTAATGATCTCCATCTGTTGAAAAAGATGCGTGGTGACTAGAATATTTGTCTATAAATAGAAGGATCCATATTTTGCACATAGTAAGCGATTCCATTTGTCTAGAGATGTGACAACCTTGGAGTTTTCTCTAAATCTATGACCTCTCCAGCCATGTGTATTTGGCTGTCTTTACAGTACCACACATAAGTGTCCTCCCACTGAGTGGTCTTTAAGTCCAATTAGGTAGCAGCTGTTGATGAACCTCAAGATAAAAGTGCCACTACTGCACCAATGTCATTGCTGGGCTGGTCATTAATGTGGTTATTAGGCCTTAAAACTGGGGTTGGACTATCCATAGAATGATATCTCTTAGTAGCTTTGGTAGTACTCTCCAAAGGTTTGAGATCTAGCCTTCAGGTGAGGTAGCTTCCAGCTCCATTGCTCCAAATCCTGTGTCTGAAGTATGTCCTCTCTTCAGCAATAATGTCTAACCTTCAAGTTCTTTGAAGCAATCAAGGGCTGTTCACACCACAACTACAGTCAAGAAGAATGTACTGGACACTAAGTGGTCTATCCCTTAGTGATCCACTTCCTCCAAGAAGGCCCCAGCCTCTAAAGGGTTAACAGCCTTCTAAAATGGCAACACCAGTGGGGGACAAGTTTTCAACATGTGAGCCTGTGGGAGACAATTCACAATCAAACCACAGCAAAAAAATAAGGGAGAATAATTCTTACATTCCAAATACATATTTGAAAGTAACCACTGCTTGGGTCTGATGCAATTGTATGACCCGATTCTACTTCATCTCAACCTGCATAATTTAATGCAAGCATAGATTTAACAATTAAGGAAATGAAGAGAAAATGTGGAATACTGTGGTCTACAATTGTTGGGAAAAAGTTTTCAGCAATTATTCTTAAAAGCCATTCCTTTAGCTCAGTGCCTCTATTTCTTTTCTGTGTAGTTTTCAGTCTTTGAAATAGCCTAATAGCTCCCAAGAAGGGAGGTGGAGATTCTAGTGATTAAAATACAACTATGGCACGCTGCTTTACCCTTCATAAAACAGAATTTTAAAATGGAAACCATGTGCAAATCAGCACATTATGCAATCTTGCTGGTCCTAAATGATTTTATGTGCCTTCCAAAGAAGGAACTAATGCGCCCCATAAATAATACGATCAAAGTTTAAAGCCTGCTGCCTGTTTTCCCAGCAGACCACCCACTCCAGTCTCACAGCCGCACTCCAGGCGGGAAATCAGACACCCTCACTGATCAGACAGAACCCATGCAAAGATCACTTGCCATTTTGCTGAGTCATGCAAACTTAAGCGCTTTTAGGGAATTATTTTTTCTTTGCATCCTACAAAAATACTTGGGAGGCAAAGTACTGGAATTAAATCTTGATTTTGGTAGCCTATAAAGTGGAATTTCATGTATATCCTGATGTAGTGATTCTCAACCAAGGATGATTTGGACCTCTGGAAAGTTGGAAAGATCTGGAAACAGTTCAGTTGTTATGGTCTGGGCTGTTGATGAATAAAGTCCAGTGATTCTGCTGAACGTTCTATATGTCCTATGGTCTCAGTTAAGACTGCTGGTGACACACACACACACACACACACACACACACACACACACACACACACATACCAGTTTATAGAAAGGCTTATGTTTTCCAGAGTTAGGCTGTCCAGAGAACAAATGGAATGCATCCAAAACTGTCTAAAAATGGTATGGATTTTTATTTTATTTTATTTTATTGGTCTTTTTTTAAGACAGGGTCTCCCTGTTGCTCTAGTTGACCTGTAACTTGAAATGTAGACCAGGCTGGCCTTTAACTCACAGAGAGCTACCTGTCTCTGCTGGGCTAAAAGGCCTGCACACCAGCCCCAGCTAAAATGGTGTGGATTTTTACAGTTAGAAGTTAAGGTAAAGATGCTTACTCATGGACATGGATTTGCCTGATTCGAACTTCCCACTAAAGCCAAGAGAGAACCCTGAAGCATTTTTAGGGCTAGTTCAGGGAAAAGGAAAATGGACAGTGATGGGATGTGAATGTTTTCAGTGACCAATCATCAAATATGGGGTTAAGAGTCTTTATTACACCCTACTATACATAGGGTGGCCTCCCTAGTAGTGATTTTTTTATTGGTCTTTTGAAACAGGAGCCCCAGCTTGCCTTGAACTTGCTATGTAGACCAGGCTGGCCTTGAACTCACTGCCTGCCTCTGGGATAAAAGACGTATACCATACCACACCTGCCTTTCCTAGTGGTGATGTTCCTAGCCTTAAATTTCAGTACCACTGAGGTTGAGAAACATTGCTATGGAGGATGCCTGTTCTGACAGGACTATGTCTAGGTAGGTCACAGGTATGAGGAACCTTCTAGATGACTTCTTTCAGCATTGGGTCACTCATTCCTCCTGCTATGCAGGCTGCTGTGAACTCACAGCAGAGTCCCTTTCTTGAATTGCCATCAGACTATGAAAGGACCCATATCATTCACTTTAGCAACACTCTCCAGGAGATTTGCACTATCCCACATCATGCTGTGGTGACACAAAGACCCTTCTGCACAGGACTAAAGATGACTTTATGGGGCTGAGTCCCATGCTGCAAATGCATCTCTGTTCAATTGCTTCTTCTGCCCAGTCCTGCTTCTCTTTTCTCACAAGCATGATTCCCACACTATATTTCCTAATAAACTCATTGCATATAAATCTCCACCTCAGAGTCTGTTTCCAAAGATGTACCTTGCTGTGAATATTCCTAGAGAGAGAAATAAAATTTCAAAATGACCAGGCTTACATAGACATGTATGTGCATCCATTTCTGTGTATCAATTTCCACAACCAATAGTAACTATTATTATAAAATATCTGGTAGTTTCTTTTTTTAATTTTATTTTTTAATCAAAATTTGCAGTTTTCATATAATATAGTTTCATATTACTCAGACGCCCTCCCCATGCACATCTCCCCCACCTTCCCCCTCAGGTTAATGTACTCTCAAATATATAATATGGCCCTTAGAGTCTGATTTATGTCCTCAAATGTCCTTCAGTGTGGGTCCATCCCCTGGGGCCACCAAGAGTCCCATCACTGTAAGCCGCTGTCTCTCCTCCTCCAAGCAGTCATCAATCACCAAAAGTTCCTTAGGTCAGGATTTCTTATGCTCTTTCCATGTGTATTCTGGAATTTTGTCTGGTTTGAGCTTACATAGGACTTGTGCGTGCTGTTGCCATTGCTTTGAGTTTATATAAGACCAAGCTGTCTGAAAACCTTTGTTTCCTTTTGGTCATCCACCACCTCTGGCTCTTACAATCTTTCCACCTCCTCTTCAGCAATGGCCCCTGAACCTTGGGAGGTAGAAGTTTAAAATAGGTGTCCTTTCAAGATAAGCATTCTGTGACCTCTTGTATTCTGCAAAATTGTGGGTTTCTGTGTTAATCACTGTCTACTGTATAAGGAAATTTCACAGTTGAGAGTTAAGAGACTTTTCTTATGTGTGTAGAGGTTGCATTGCAGATATGACCTTCAGGGTTAAGCATCTCACAGACATTTATTCTTGGCATTGGACTACTTCTGGAATTCTGTGATAGTTTCCATCTTTCCAAAAAGAATCTTCTTTGATGAAAGGTGAGAGGTGTATGTGGCTATAAATATGAGGATGACTATTTAGAATACAGTAAAAAATTACATGGGGCTGAGAATGTGGCAAACGTAGGTTTTTCTCTAGGATGTGTAGCCTCTCCAGCCATGAGTATTTGGCTATATTTACAGTATCACATATGAGTTCCCTCTCATTAAGCAGGCCTTAATTCCAAAGACAGCTGTCAGTTACCCCCAAGATAATAGTGCCATTACTGCACCAATAGTGATATGCTACTGGGCCAGTCCTTGTTTATTAGGCTTTACAATTGGTTAGGACCTGTGTTTGGTTGTCTCCCTTGGCAGCTTATACAGTACCCTCTGCTATCATGAGAGTTCATCTTCAGGCAGGAGGCTTCCAGGTGTGGTCCATTCAATTTTTTAAAATTCTGATCATCATCACAGTAAATTGATCTCACATGATCCACAGACTAAAAAGTCTTTATTTAGATGTACAACCAGACTACATAGTAGAGCATACTCTTTAAAAATATAACTAACTGGAATTTTTTTACCTCTTACTCAATTTGATAGGCTGATTTGAATCTAAAGACCTAATTAGTTCTGTGTGTATAGCCACAGAGAAAAAAAAAGAATAAGCCATTCTTACAGAAATGGGCCTAATTATCTTCATTCATGTATTATACATCTAATTGAGGTTAACACATTGTCAGACTTTGTCAAAATTAGTCATATCATTATCACATCTAGGAATGAGATGGCTGCTACTGTAAAGCTTAAAGAGTTAATTTTCCTAAAGAATCAAAACATTCCAGTTACAAATCTGACTTAAAGAGTTTTTTTTAACCTTTTTTTTTCCTCTCTAAAGGAGAGCAAAGACAGATTTTCATAAGGTTACAATAAAGAAAGTTTTAGGGGATACAGTATTTGACATGTAGGAAAAGTGATTAAAAAGATGAGGGATTTATATGTGTGTCTCTTTCCCTATAAAAATCATTTACAAGGGTAGATAGAAGCTGTGTCTCATAAACATACAGTGTCACTGGGAGATGGATGCATTCCAGGAAGTCTGGGAAAGAGTCACAGCGGACACAACAGGAGAAAACACTGATGAACAACACCCCAGGAAAATAAAAGAGGGAGAAACTGAGGCCCAGGCTGGGCACATGATTTACCTCAGGCTGTTCATCTGGACAGGGAGCCAAGCCAGAAACAGCAGCAGCTAAGACTCCTAAGGACTTTTCTGCTTCTCTGTGGGGTTTCTTTTATCATAAATACCTTGCTCCATATGACTTCCCAGGAGATTTACTCAAATTTGCTCAGAGGAGCAAGTGGGGTTGTTTGTTACTCAGAATAACTCTAGCACGAGGCTTGCAGCCAATAGGAGAACTATTTTGACATCTTTAGAGTCACCGTTAATTGAGGGAGAAACCTTTCTTTATCTGCTTTCTTTTGATAAAACAGGCAATCCCTAAACCTATTCTCTCTTCTGGATTTGCAGAAAATTTGCCAAAACCTGCTGTGCTTCATTCTCTGCAACATTAACTGAGTCTTTGGCAGTGAAAAGAATTTAGAGAAATTCTGGCATAATTTTTCTGAGAAATTAGGCCCTATTTGTTCATTTCACAGGTGGAGTTGTTGTGGACTCTTAAGTCAAGATCTTAAGAAAGTTCTTATTCTAAATGGGTCTTATTTTAGAATTGCCCTTTCCAAACTCCTATCTGATTCTTGAATGTGCTTTGGAAGGAAATCTTTTTATCTCTTTTGGATTTGGGGAAATCCTGCTGGTTGGACTCAGAAAAGCAAACAATTTTAGTTAAGTAAATTTTAGCACATAGTAATGTGAATGCTTGCTGTTAGGACATGTGTAAATATTTTATGAAAAGGATGCATGCCTAAAATAAACATTTTAAAAGATCAAATGAAAAGTTTGTTTAGACAGCACCTTTCTCCAAGGAGCTCAGAAATGCTTTATAAACACTTGCTTGATTGAAAAAAAAAATGATTTTTTTTCAGCTTGGAATTATCAAAATGAATCCCTGCTGAGTGTCATGTTTGACTACAGTATCTATAGGTGGCAGGATATCCGTCATTCCATTTAAAATTTCTGCAGGAATAGTTTCAGCATCTAGAAGTCTAATCTCTAGACCTCAAGAGACTATTGACCAGGCATGTGGCGTTGAGCAAAACAATGCACCAATCTGTATTTTAAAACAAAGTGCCTGGCCTCAAACCTCTGAAAGGTGCTTCTAGCCTGATCAATGGACTCACATAATCCCCAACCATGGCAACACTTTGGAAGACAATCAATCATTTAAATCCCCCCATTCTTTATGGTTAACTATAGTAAGGAGACATGTAATTCCTTTGACAAATAAAAACACATTCAGAAAAAAGCTCAGCTTTCTTTCTTTGTTTTGCATGTTTAAAGTTCCAATTAAAAAATCTGATTCACATGGTCCACCGAATGTGAGAGTTGGGGAGATGGTCAGTGAGTAAAGTCCCTGTGGTGCATGCATGAGAATCTGAGTTCAGATCCCCAGAACTTACATAAAGTGGGCACCGTAGTACACGATTGTAGGGAACATGAAATCGGGGGCAACAGTAAGGTGGAGATTGAGATAGGGAAGGGGTGTGACTCTGATCAAATAGATTTCATGAAATTCTCAAAGAATTAAAATTGTTTAAAAAATAATATACAGCAGAAAATACGAATAAAAAAGGATTCTTGTTCTTTAGAATTCTAGAATCATTTATTGCATCTATCACATGTTCACCAAAGATATAAGAATCCCCTCTACAACCATCAACCGAGCAGCTATGATGTGCAAAGTGTTGTGCTAAGTGTGTTCCTAATACCATTTGCTCTGGCAGGTGCACTTCTGCCTTGGCTGCAGCATGACAAGGTACTTTCTATCCTGTGGCCAGGTGCTATGCTTGGGAACAGGTATTGAAACCAAACCCTGTAACCTTCTCATTTATGCCTAACCCCCCTGAGTCACAGGGTATTGGGCTAATTCTTTCACCACATGTCAGTTTAAATGACTTCATCTAGCAAGGACCCCATATCATCTCCAGATTAATGATCCACCCTTTCCAGAAGCTCCAGTGTTTCATTCTTGTTCGCTGCTGTATCTTTTAGGCCAATGACAAGAGCTAACATGAAAGACAATTTTTAATTGCTAAATTAAAGTCATATTCTGGAGCTGGATAGACGGTTTAGTGCTTCTGAGTGCTGCTCTTACAGAGGACCCTAGGTTATTTTCCAGAATTCACATGAGGCAGCACACAATGACCTATAACTCCAGTTCCAGGGGATCTGACATCCTTTTCTGACCTCTATGGGCACTTGCACTCATGTTCACATACACACACACACACACACACACACACACACACACAATTAAAAACAGAGCCGGTAAGATAGATATTTCCTTAAATACAACCTGATGAAACACTATTCTTCCATGAAAACACTGTCAGTCATTCTTAATAAAATCTACATATATTCTTCAGCTTGAGTGTGACATTAACTCAGATATGACTGCACCTGTGTACACATGCATGTAGATGCCAGAGGATAACCTCAAGTGTTCTTCCTCAGGATGCCACCCATAATATTTGGAGGTAAGGTTTCTCATTGGCCTGGGATTTGGCAGTTAGATTAACTGACAGGCCACTGAGCCCAAGAGACGTCCCCACTGCTGGGATTACAAGAGTACGCCACCATGGCTGATCTTTTTATATGCATTCTAGGAACTGAACTCGTCATGCAAAACAGGTTCTTGACCAACTGAGTCATCTCAGTCCCCTTGTATATTTTATCATGCTAAGTTTGGTTCAGTTTGCCTCCCTCACTAGTTACGATTAATGTGCCATATATTTTCTAAAATGGTGTCTTCTAGTGCCCCGTTTCACCTTCTTAACCTGAATGGCAAGCCCTTCTGTATCTTATCTAAATCTTTTTAAATATTTTTTTGAGACAGTCTATCTGTAGTCCTAGCTGGCCTATAGACCAGGCTGGCCTCAATCTCACAGAAATCCACCTGACTCTGGCTCTGGAGTGCTGGAATTAAAGGCGTTGCCACCACACCCAACTTTCATCTAAGTCTTTAACAAAACTATTAAACAAAACAGAACATACTGAAAGTCACTAGCAACCTAGGTTAACCTTATTACCTAAATGTCAGTCAACTTTTTAATCTCCCCAAGTCATTATCAACTAAAGACATTTTCCTCAATATTATATAAAACTATCTCAAAGATTTTGCTCAGAATTACAGAGCCCACTCAGACCGTAATAATCCCAAACTGAGAGGTAAGTATGCTGGGGGTATCCTGTATTTAAAGTCTTTTTATCTACTATTTGTTGCATATTAAACATTCTAAGTCCTTTAAGGTTTCAACTTTTGAAATTATGCCCAAATTTTTTATTCAAAAGGCTTTATTTGGGGTATATTTTGAATAGTTCCTCGACTTTTCTGCCTTACTCACCTCTTCTCTGAAGCAATGAATGCTTCTGACTAAATAAAGGAAGAGCAATTTGTTCAAGGGAATGGGGGATGAAAGGAATCCTGTAAAGGAAGCACCAGTTAAAAACTTCAAAACACTATCAAAATATTATCTGGCTGCATGATTTAAAAACTAGTCTCTTTTACAGATGGTTTACTTTCTGATGCAAGAATTTTAATGCATAAACAAAATCTATAGCAAAATTCCTCACTATTTTTATGAATGAATAATTCAATAATCATGAGAGGAATGTTGCTTGGTTTTGCACACTGATTGAAGATTAACCTGGTGGCTATACTTTAAATATCTTAAAATTTTTAGAGAAGGAAGATTATAGTCCTTTATAAAGAAGAAATTATTGTTATTGTTATTGTTACCAATTGAATACTTGGAATATGTTGTTTTTAGTTGTTGAGGCTTTACCATTTGTATGTAGGAGTCTGCTCTTCTTAGGGAAAAATCAAATACTTATGATGTATGTTTACTGTAGAAGGTGGTTTCTTTGACTTGGAATAAATCAAAACACTTTATTTTTTGTCCTTTTACAGGGTTTTCACACTGAATTTTAAGATAATATTTAAAGGGAACATATTTATCCAAAAGTTGAAATTCTATCAGGTACATTACCAAGAAAGATGTGAAAATCTTGTCCTTAAGGCGTTTACACTACATAAAGGAACAATGTCAAGACTAATCAAAATTGGTACAGTAAATGGCAAAAAAATCTTTAATAGCTAACTAATTTTTCATCTAACTGATTATATTATAGGTAAGCTTTTCTTTTTGGACTTTTTTTTGTAATGTGAAAATAATTACTTTCTTGCTATTTTCCCGTGCTGATTAAAATATCCCATATCAGCATTTGTGTTATTCTTAAAAACATTTTCATAGATTTAGATCTTTAACAATAATCTAATGATTTTTTTCTATATTTGAGTTTAAAAATTGGGGAACCCAAAACTTCAATAACATTAGAGCAACTTGTTAAAAATAATATCTATGGGGCTAGAGAGATGGCTCAGTGCTAAGAGCATTGGATGCTGTTGCAGAAGACCTGGGTTCAGTTCCCAGCACTCACATGGCAGCTAACAACCTTCCTTAACTCCAGTTCCAGGAGATCCAATGTCCTCTTCCCTCTTCTGACATTCGTGGGCACTGTATGACATGCATACAATTACATACATGCAGGCAATACACTCATATCCCTAAAATAAAATAAAAGTAATGAATAAAATACTTTTAAAAAATCAGTGACAGCAATTTTCCTGACATAAATTATTTCTAAATGCTCCTGTAAGTTCAGCTTTGTTGCTGCCCTTGTAAATATAACATTGCTTATACTGGTATCAAGCAAGTATGACAAACTGTTACATTATAGACCATACATATTCATTAGAACTTGTTCTCTGGTCAGTTAGCACGTCTTATTTTTCTTTGCATTGTTTTCTTTCAGTTTTTTCTATAATTTTTTTTTTTTTTTTGCTAGAAGCAACCTGACATACTCATAATTCTTCAGGCTTTATGCTTTCTCATTGCTTAAACCAGTAAATGTATATAACTTGGAAGGAAGAAAAGATGAAGAGCTCACTGATGTCAGATATCTTGCTTATTAATTCTAGATGGAAGCTGGAAATAATTATTGACTTAATAATATTGCTTGAGAACTGCCAGCTTTCTGAAAATATTCACAAAATGACTCACAATCACCAGAGTGAATTCTTTCTCCAGTTGAAGATATTTAAAGATAATAGTCTCTGGAGAATAAATTACTTTGAATTTGTCTCAGAGTCTGATAGATTTAAAAATATTGAAATAGAAAAAAATTTATTAACAATTCTCCCACACCATTCATCAGCACTATCATTTCCATATGAAAGATTTACTTCCAACATGGGTTTATCATCCATTATAAAAATGAGACCTAGATTACACTCTGATTTAGGCAAAGTATAATAAAACAATTAGAAAACCAGTTCAATAGAAGGAGAGGAGTAGTTGGATTAATCTAAGCAAAGAATTAATATTGTCTTGTAGAAAACTAGATTTCTTATTTTTAAAAAGAATTTTAACATTTTAAAATTCCTATGTCTAAAATGTCTGCATTATAATATATCTCAAGATTTTATAGTTCCCCAGAGAGATACCATTATGTCATTGAAATGCAGAAAAATTCATTTTCTTAACATTTCAAATATTGATTGAGGGCCTATTAATGTCATGCTGCATATTAGGATACAAAGATAACCCTTACAAAGAAGAGATCATGTCTGAGGGAAGGAGAAATACATACATATTATTTACTTTTGTGGTACTGTGATCACACACCTCACTTAGACAACATCAGAGGAAGAAAGATTTATTCATGGTTTCAGTGGGTTCAACCTGTTTCCTAGCCCCATGCGCTTCAACAGAAAATCATGGCTGCAGGGGCACATGGTTGAAAAGAGAACAGAGAGAGAGGCATTCAAGAAGAAGACAAGGCAAGATATAGTCCCTAAGGACATGCTTCCATGGACCAACTTCCTCCAAATAAACCCACATCCTACCTCTATTAATGCCCTCATACATGACTCCATCGAGGGTTTAACCCATTGATTAAGTTATAGCCCCCAGGATCCAGTCACTTCCCAGAAGCCCATTACCTCACAATCAAGCCTCCAATATATGAGTTGATGAGAGACAGTTTGTATTTAAACCATAATCACACATAAACATACACATGTGAAAGAAACAGGGGTTACAGGTCTGACCTCAATTCACTTATGTTTATGCTTGGAAATTAAGGAACGCTAAAGTTAAAACAAGCAAAAGAAAAGCAAACAAAAGAGCACATTAACCTAGGGAGACTAAATACACACTCAAGTAATGCACAAAGCCAGCAATGGGGCCTTAGACTGGGGCTTCATCCCCTGCAATGCGTGACCTTGAGCAAGTGATTTCTCTCACTGCCTCTCCCCTTCTACAAGAAATAATAACATCTATATCATAGGATTAAAGCAGCCAATACCTGGTACTCAGGATATCTGCCATATAGCAGTTATTCCATAATGGACAACGCTATGATTATTAAACTCTTATAACTCTGAAGCCTTCGCAATGACTTCTACAAATAACACTAGGCTTCCATCACTGAGCCAAATGAAGCTGTAACATTCAAAGTCATGCTGAATATGAAAATTTTTTCCTATCACTCAATATATCAAATGGAAATATTTCTCCTGCACTTCAGCTTTCCCCAGGGCTGGTGGGAGGAAGGATGAATCAGCCCCCCACAGGATGTTTATGAGAGGCCCAGTCGGAGAGGACATCCAGCAAGCTCATAGCACAGGAGGGAGGCTTGGAAGCATTTCAAAGCCTGCGGGCTCTCAGATTGCTCCTGGTTGCTGGTGGATTAGTATTGGTGCTAAGTCCTTAACCACACACTTCACCTCCATATGTCTCAGCCCTCTTCACCTTTCCCTCTGACTGTGACAATGAGAATATTGAAATCAATAAGTTCACTCTCCTTGTTCCAAATACGCAAGTGCTTTGAAATGAAAAATGGTTCAGGAGCTAGAAGCCAAGACAGTGTCAGGAAGGGGACAGGTGGAAGTTAGAACTGGCAGCGTCCATCAGGGGAGAGAGAGCAATGGGCCAGGAGCGGGGATCTTGAGGTCATCTTGTTTTCTTACCACTTGGGGAGAAAGGTCATTTTAATTCAACAGACTTTGAAATCTCTTCTCTGGAAAATAAGACTAGAAAAACGGCTATCATCCTTTCCAATTCTACAAACCCTAAAAATGGTTT
Source organism: Eospalax fontanierii (assembly GCA_035773235.1). NCBI lineage: Eukaryota > Metazoa > Chordata > Mammalia > Rodentia > Spalacidae > Eospalax > Eospalax fontanierii. The sequence continues at coordinate 77,742,184 of CM069526.1, forward strand.
ATGATAAAATAACAGACAGCCAGTTTTTGCTTTGCTCTTCTCTTCTCCTTCGTGTCCTCGGTGTGATACATTTTTTTCGAGTATTCATTCTCAACTTAAAACTATCCAACCATGTGTGTGTGTGTTTAATGCTAGAGTGAAGTTCTTTAATGGTAGAGACTGCTTTGATTTCATTTTCTCCTCAGTACTCAGAATGGTGCCTGATACAAGAAACTGTTTGGTGTTTGGCGAATTGCATCCCATTAGCTTCCTCCCTTGGATTATAGTACTGTCTCAGTAAGAAACAGCTGGTCCAATCGTGAGGGAAAAGCAAGGGGCGTTTACCAATAGAACTGTTTATGAAGCCTAGGCAGAGTTAGGGTGCCTCACCAACTCCCTGAAGCTATCAACACCAAAGAACCAGGACACTCTGTGTCCCAACGTGGGTGAAGGAAGAGAACCATTCCAGGAGCCCTGTGAGAGCAACCAAAGCTGTCAGGAGGAATTGAGGAAGGAGCAGCATAACAGGACTAAGAGAGCTGAGGTCTTCTGCAAGGGGAGCTGCATAGACCCCACCCCCTGCCTCAGCCTCCCCTCTCCCTTCAGGGCCTTCAGTCTCCAGCCAGCTCCCATAGCTGAACACAACAGGAAGCAAGTGAGCAGAGCCAAGTTCTGGAGTTGGTAAAGGTCAGCCTCCTAGGACATCAAGTAGAGAGAGAAGGGCGGAGAGCCACAAACAGAACACATCACACACAGCTCCCTGCACTGCCACCTGCTCCTTTTATAAACATCCTGAATGACTCTATTCAGACAGTTCCTTTCTCCTTAAATACACAGACATTTCATCAGCATAAGTGAACATGCCTATATATGCATACCTACACACTGATTTATATTATATTATTTTATTTCTATTTTTTGCCAGCTAGAGTATAAGCTCCCTAGGAGCAAAGATGAACACCATTTCTAGAACCATCTCTGCGATAGGAGTTGATATTTATAACATGAATGTCCAACTCTAACCAAGATTTCTGATATCAAATAACATAAACAGTTATTGCTATCATCTTAGATAATTTTTAAATTTTGTTTTTATTTTTGAGGCAGGGTATCATGTATAAGATGGTGGCCTTGAACTTCTGATTCGCCCACTTCTAACTCTTGAATGCCAAAATTGCAAGAGTGCACCATCACACCCACTGTACGGTGCTGGGCAAGCACTCCACCAACTGAGAAGAATCCCCAAGCCCTAGGCACATTTAAGACTTCAGAAAGAGCAAAATAAGCTCCCCAATAGGTGCAGCTGCTTGTTTTCGTTTTTGTTGACTGATGATCACAGTGACACAGTCTCTCCGCCTTGGAAAGATGATTTTGGTTTCTCTCTCTAGTAGTTTCCTAGAATTTGCTCACTCAACGTGCCTTTATTAATAGTCACTTGGAATATAGTGCTGTACAAGGCATTGTTAGAAATCAAGATGTCGATGGGCTTCACTGCTGTCCCTGAAACTTAGAATGTAATCACAGAGATAAAATATTAGTTGACTGGCTAGAAAAATGGGAAGAAGAACCTTCAAAGAAAGAGCAATGACATGCTAACAGAGTTCCAAGCAAGAGCAATAATCTGGAGAGAAAGACTGCAATAGGTTACACTTAGGTTGGGCCTTGAAAATGCATGTTCTTTGATCACAAAGAGATAAGGGGGAGAATATGCTACATGCTTCTAGCTTTTGGTGAAAAGTAATTCTCTTGGTTTCTCTGAGAGTTCAAAGAAAGGGTCTTAAAGGACTAACACCTGGAAAACATATTTCAGAATCCCATGTGGAGGGCCATGAACGGCAGGCTGAATCTAAGCTACCTCTATAGGTAATAGAGGACCATCGAAAGACTGAGGCACCTGAGAGTTGGTTTGTCAATAAAAAACTAGTAGCAAATAACAATTCAGTGCTCTAAGCACTGAAATTTCGGTGGGTAGAAACAAAGCTATGAATCAGACCCAAGGCATCATGCACGCTAAGCAAGCACTCTGTTCTTGAACATTCCTGAGCCCCAAACACTATTCTTAGAACTGATCCCTAGTGAGGCATTCAACAGCTGTGGTTGGGAGCTGTATGGAGGGAGAGATCACTGACTGTTCAGAATTATAGCGTAGAATACTGAAGACCACCTAGGCTTTGGCTGTTTTTGTTATTCTTTCTAAACGGTCTACAAACAGCGCGCAAGCACACACGCACACACACACACCACACACACACCACACACACACACACACACACACACACCTCCCTTCCTCCACTTACCTACACTTGGGGCAAACCACTATGGGACAAAACTTGCTTAATCTCCAAAACATCCCTGTTGAGGTAAATGCTGTTATTATTACCAGAAAAGCCCAGAGAGTCAAAGTGAATTCTTCAAGATAACAAAGGCAGCAAGTGACAAGACCAGAAAGTGAACACAAGCTCCTAATAACTACTCTGACTGGCCTGGCAAGAAGATTACAACTTTAATTCCACCCAACCTCCTGATCAACGGGAACTTAAGCAGTCATTTTGTGTTGATTCTTCCACATACACACATTATCCTAAACAACTATATCCTGATTTTAAGTTGGTTCTATTTTGAGTCCTAATAGATGTACATCAGGTGTCTACAATGAATCCAGGTGTATTTGACAGAAACCAAATAACTACAATTGTCTAATCAAGCACAGGGAGATAAGTGCTATGCCGACCATGGCACGCATATGCCAGAGTTAACTTCCCCAGTGGTTAAGTGAAATCAGCTCCTGCCTTCTCTGTGCATGGGCTGTTTGCAGTCTTTCTTTTCAAGAAGTCCAAACATTATTGTTCAAAATGGTTGCTCTTATTATTAAACCCTTTAAGTATTCTAAATGTCAAGGGCAAAATCTCATTGTGACATGATGTTCCAAGTGTGATTGGGCATTATAAGGGAATTTCATATTATTAATTATTGTTCAACACTGGCATTGTCCTTTATACAGTAAACCTTTCTGATAATGAGTAATCAGTTTCAAAGAGTGATGTGTATTGAATAGAGATGTTCTTCCTGCCTCCTTCTCCTACCAGGACATCCTCCTTCCTGCCTTGACTTGCCTCGCCTTAACCCACCTTCCTCCCTTTTGACTACCATCACTTTTTCCACCTCTGCTGTCACCTCCACTGCCATCGAGCCCTGCATTTGTACAACCAGAGGATAAAACACAGCAGCAGAGACAGGTAGGGTCTGTCTCAAGCTACTTCTATAAGCAGCAAAAACTCAAGATAGTTTTCCTCTTGGGACAGAGTTGAGTGTTTGCATAATTTTGTGAGCTTCTGCAGGGTCATCCCTATGGCTGTGGATGGCCAACATTGATATTATTTTTCCCTATTAAAAAAATGATCCAAGGGAAATCAAATCCATTTCTCCAACATATGAGAATTCCAGATCTCTGACTCTCCCCAAGGAGACTGTGGTCTGGTTTGAGCACACGAAACCTTTCTGCCTAGTACTAGCAAAAGAAAATTTGAAAAACAAAATTAGATTTTATCCACAACACAATAAATGAAACTCTTTCCAATTAAGCCCATTTTTAAAGGTAATTGGATGTGAGGTTTTTTTTTAACTTATTTAAGAGCAATTCCATTCCACCCACTTTGCCTACTAGCATATCAGGCATTCACAAGTGCACTAATAATGTAGGGGTGCTCACCTACTCCATTCTTCCAGGCAATCTGTCTTTTTAACAGATAAAAAAACATCAAAAGAACAGTGAATTCCCCTGCATGGTAACCTCACCTGAAGAGAGATTATAACACAAACTTCTCCGCAGTTCAAAATGAACAAGTTCCTTTCCCTCCTGGTTTATTTCATTTTAGTCTCATTTGCTCAAGTATCTGTGGGATAGAAATAGTACAGAGCACCTCAGAGTGCCTATGGAACTTCCTTTATCCTCATCCAGCTCTGCCGTGTGGGTGCTCACATCACCTGTTTAAGGTAGAGGCAACTTGCTTAGTCAGTGAGATCATCCATGTAATAATTCCTCTCTCAAACAGTAAGACAACAGACAGATTTTCACGAAAGACAGTCCTAACCAGTGTTCAGAAGTACCATGGAATGTTGGTTTGAAAACCTTGATTTATAAATGATTCTTTGAGAAATATACCAGCAAGGGAGAGAGGGAGGGACTGTCTCAAGCAATTTCTGTGAGAAATACAAGTCCTAGGATAGTTTTTATATTGGGACAAATTTGAGCACTTATGTCATTTTGTAAGCCCCTTCAGCATCATTTCTACAGCTGTGGTTGGCTGATGCTGATATTACTTTTCTCACTTAAAATAATGATCAATCCATATTATTTTTCCCTGTCTTAAAAAATGATCCAATGGAACACACACACACATACACATACACACACACACACACACACACACACACAGAATACTATTCAGTCATAATATATGAAATCATGGCATTTGCAGGAACAAAGATGAAACTGTTGTTCATCATGAGCCAGAGGAAGAAAGACAAGTATCTCATGTTTTGTTTCATATGTGAAATCAAGGAGGAAAGACATGGAAGCAGAAAGAGGACTATTAGGGAAGCAGAAGGGAGAAGGGATAAACAAAGAAAACAAGGGGTCGGTTGTGATCAAAATATGTTCATATGTGAAAATGCTACAACGAAATGCATTAATAATGTTTTCAAATGAGTGGAGAGACAGTTTAGAGGCTAAGAGGGTTTTCTGCTCTTACAGAGGACCAGAGTTTGGTTCCTACTTGTAACGCCAGCTCCAGGGGATCAAATGGCCTCTTCTGGCTTTCTTGGACATCGGCATGCATGGGTTCATACACACACACACACACATACACACACACACATACATTACATACATACACAATATAAAAATAAAATTAAATCCTTTTAAGAGATTTTTTAATTTTATTTTTATGATTATTTTATGTGTATAAGTGTCATGCCTGCATGTGTGTAAGTACGCCTGTGTCCTGCAATGCCTGCCTGAAGAGGTCAGAAAAGGGCATTCATCAGATTCCCTAGAAGTAGTGATTTGGATGATGGCATATTATACTTTAAATGAGGCTGATAAGCTCAACTTTAGCCAATTTCTGTTGTACTAACACTGGCATTTCCATAAACTGTTTTCATCATTTCTTCCTAAGTTCACTTCTTTATACATTTCCTGCAAGGGACTTAGAGTCACTGGCTTATAGTTCTGTAAAGAGGACTAGTTTCGCCCCTGTGTGTCTATCTTGTGGATCACCTGATCATTGTCTCCACCGCTATTGTTTTTGTTCATGACACCCTGGCTTTCACTTGGCCTATACCAACCACCATCTCTCTGGTCTCTCTAATCTAAGTCTCAGCACTGAAATTTCTCACTACTAACAAAGGAAGCATTTCAAACTGCAAACTGGTTAGGTCACAACCTGCTTAACCCATGTCAATGGATTCCCATGACTCTCCAGACAGACTATATTCTCTAAAATGTCTACTGCCATACACACTCAGCAGGTACATCTTTCTGGTTTTGTGTTATACCATGTTCCCCTAACTCCTCCTGAATTCCAGCCATATTGGACTTTCAGCCCCTCACAGACCATCCCATCTGCATTTCCTTTTGCTCAGTATTATCTCTCTCCTTGACCAAACTTCTCTACCCATCAATTCACTCCAAATCCTTTCTTGCGGAATCCTCGAGGGAGACCATAAGCAGTCATTTAAGCCAGAATATTTTGTAAACTATGGTCCTTTCAAAAATCAATTTGGGATCACTGACAAAGATTCCATTTGATATGCTCATAGCAGCCTGAACAGTTACTTCACTTTATCTCAAGGGACTAGAAAGTAGGAAGACAAAGTTAGAGGCTCTCATGACTATTGAAATGTAATTCACTTCCCGCATTCCTATTCCTTAATCACAAAATACAACTCAAATTTTGCCTGCCATCTGTTTGTAAAAACAAAGGTGTGGCTTTATTTCCAAATATCTCACGGGAGAAAGCTGGGGTGGGGGAGCGATTGACTTTGTAGAGTAGAGTAGCTAGGAAGGAGGGAAGGAGTGAGGGCAAATCTACTTAGACATCCCACTTTTTATTTTCAGATCAGGATTGTTGTAATTCCCCTTTTGAAGGCAAAAAATAATACCATTCTTTTTTTTAAAAAAATTCAAATAGAAAGTAGAAAGTGAAAATTCTCTTCAACAGAGCTATTATCGATAACCAGTATGTCCGTCTAAGCTTCTCTCTATGACTGAACACAGATTTTATTTGACAAATGAGATGACATTATAATCACTGTTTTATGGCTTGTGTTTACTTTTAACTGAATATAGGGAGAGCTGTCTGGCATAGCAGGCAGACATAGAAATGTGGGAGTGAGGCTTATGATTTTAGCCCAGCCTTGGCCCTAGAGCTCTGCTTTCTGATCCATCAAAATGTGAACAAACAGCCTGACACTCCCACTGCCCCAGTCAGAGCCAACTGCCACCAGCCATGCCTTCTGTCCCATGATGAACTGTATACCTGAATGTGAGCCAGAATAAATCATTCCTTCCCTAATTTGGTTCTAACAAACGTTCTATTACAGAGATGAGAAAAATAACCGAGACACTAAGTCAAAGGATGTGTTCACTTTCACATCACTTTCACATCTCACACAAAAGTAAAAAATCAGAGTTCAGATGAGCATGAAGTTATTAATAACAGCTTCTTTCTCTCACCTGTCTTTCACTATTATTCCATTCAAGGCATATCCTTCCATAACTTGTGCCTAAACAAATAAACAAAAAAAATGATACAATTACATAATTGTAGGTGTATATCTATATATGTGCATGCATAAATATGAATATGTCTCCCATTGCTTTGAAAAAGGTCATGTTATGCATTTAGTCTATTTTGATTCATATGAAAAATTATCCTATCAATCATGTATATATATATATATATATGAATTCCCATTTTTCAGCATGCAAATTCAAGATATAGAACATTAAAAAGAAACACTGGAGGCCAAATTCTTTCACCTTGTTTTCCTAACTTTTTACTATTTTTATTTTATGTGTATGTTTTATGTTTTGCTTGCATGTATGTAAGTGTACCCATGTCACATCCCCTAGAGTCCAGGATGGTTATTACCTCCATGTGGTTGCTAGGAACCCAACCTGGATCTCCTGCAAGCGCAGTTGGTGCTGCTCTTAACCATTGAGCCATCTCTCCAGCTCCTATTTTCCTAATTCTTAAGTGTGCTAACAACATTTATTCTTATATCCCTATTTGAGGACATTCAAGGAAATGCGTGTATTTTGTCTGGTCCCAAAATAAGTTTGAATCCATGATTGTAGCTGCTATTGTTACTCCCAGTGCTCTCATTGCTCTGTCTGCCATGTTAGATTCACCTCGGTATAGTGGGCTTCTGTTTTTCATTTGTTAAAAAATGAAATCTAAATTTTCTAACCTTAAGACCTTGAGTTATTATCTTTAATAATGAGGAACCCAGAAATTTAAACAGAATGACTCAGCTGCCTAAGGTCTCTAGGAAAGAAAAATTTCTTCGCTGCTATCTTGTTAATAAGTCCCTGGCTACAATTTTCAATTGATCTCTCCCTTGGAGAATTTTAAAATATTCTAATACCCAGAACTTTGGCACACAGGCACTTGATAAATGCCTCTAGATTCTATCTTAAAGAGCAATAATGCAATTTGGGCGAAAATAAAGAGGCAGCCGGGTGGAGGCTGTGAGGGATGAACGGGTAGATTTCATTCTGTTTCCTTATTACAGAAAGAGATATTTATTGCCTGCAGCACAGCTGAGAGACTGCATTTGGAAATGCCATAGACAGTAGTCTGTGGCTGAAGTCCTGGGGCACAGCCCAGGATAAGACACTTGGCAGGTTCTGCCCCAGAGTGGCAGGAAGCCTGCTTTCCAAACAGCAGCTGCAAAAAGAGACAGAGTTTGTTAAAACTTATTTTCACCCCTCACCGCACCCCTTTTGCACTCTTCCAGCACAATGCTGTCTTTGTAATCCAGGGTTGGGGGAGGAGGAGGGAAGGGAGAAGAGGAAAGGAGAAGGAAGGAATGAGAGAGAGAGAGAAAGAGAGGAAACAGAGAGGGGAAAAAGGAAGAAACAGAGAAGTCAGGATGAGAGAAACCTAGAGAACTCGCTTCACGTTCAAGGCCAAGTGCTTTCTCACAAAGGAAACCCAAAGCCTTTCTGCATTTAGGCCTCCTCTTTGAATTTGTGCATTACTATTGGTATTTTGTTACTGGGTATTGTTATCACTGGTATTTATTAGTGTTGCTATTGCCATCATTGGAATTATAGGTATTATAACAATATCATTTCCTGAATCAAAGTCCTTCCCATCTTTTATTTTAACTTCAATAATGAATATATGAACACTTAAAATAATAATTTTCCATCTTCTCGAAGAAACATCACAGAATTATTAAACAGCTGGCCCACTGCTGTTCTAGGTACTGATAAACAAATGGATATCGGGAAACAAGTTTGCAGTGTCCCACCCTGCTCCTCCCTTCCTAAGGTCAGCCTTCTGACTACTTATGCTTCTTTCTCCACTTATTTGAGAGCTTGGCTGTATCTCTGTGGATGTCACCTAACTGATAGGAACTGCTTGACAAGCAAGAGCCCAATTTCTATAAACAGATTATCTGGTGTGAGTTTAGGCCTCACCTTGCATCAACTGTATGACCCCAACCAAGGACCTTACTTCTCTCTGCCATAGTAGCCTGCTCTACAATGGCAATGTCCAAATTGAGAACAGTAGTGATATCAGCCTTGCATGGCTATTATGAAGATTAAACAAAGTTCCTGACGTGCTCAGCATAGTGTCTAATACACAAGATACCCTAATACACTTTCAGTGAAAAGGTAGCAGTCTGGTGCGTAACTCTGTATTGACTATATGGGCAGGGTTTTCTAGTTTCATAGCTCTTGAAAGAGGATTCTTGTAGTCTCTCTGGTTGACTTGGATTAATCAAGAAAATAGAAGCACCTGAGATTGTCTGGATCTAGGCAGCAGAGTTGTTTCAAAGAAAGACATAGAAGATGGCATACCTTTTGATACTTATTTAGCTGAAGTCCCACTTCTCCAAACAGAGAGTTGAGAGGTGCCTTGAATTCTCCACTTCACAGGAGGAACCATGAGAGTCACTCATGCCACTGAAAAACAAAACAAACAAGAACAGCCCATCATGTTAGTGACCACACTGGCGAGTCTTTAGGAATATGATCAAAGCTACAGAAACAAATGGGTAAGATGCCAAGTTCTACATCCCATTGTAAGAACCGAGTGCCTCTATACATCAAGCACACTTTGGCAGATGAAAGGCAAAGAAAAGGTGTGTTGGGTGAAAACTGCATTGCCTTTCTACATTGAAGGTCACTTGCAAAGCAAAGTTTTGAACTGGCCCTCCCTGCTGGCTTCCTGCTCTGTAACACTGGCATCTCCCCTAACCTACCTAACTGGTAAGGATGCAAAGGAATGTTAGGTCAGAAATAGAAAAATAGGACAGAGGTGGGGAGAGATGTAGTGACTGTGAAGGCAAGAATCTAGAACGTTTTGTAAATGATGCATTCTTCAATGTTCTATGCAGAGAATTAAAAACAAAAATTACCCTGTGTGGACTTAACTTAAAAGAAAGGTCTTTTCTAGCCACGTGATTCTAAGAAAATTCAATCCCCTCAACATTTCCCATGAGGCACCCATTGCTCTTTATAGTTTTGAAGGCTGTAGAATTATTAGTTCTATGGAAAATACTGAAGCACAGTTGTTCTCAGGAATGTCTTGCTGTTTAAGTTTGATGCCACAAGATATTTGATCCTATTTAGATACCAATAAAGCAGGCAAAAGCTTACATCCCAGACAAGGAAAGAAATCACAGAGGTTGGCACACAACAGGTCTGGGTACAGGTCAGAAACAGAGTTTACAATGACTTTGTAATCTGCCATCTTCCATTGCTTGTTCAGCATAGTCAGGCATTCCTTAGCCTCAGACTACAGGCATATCCTTATTGAATATTTGGTCACGATGCAAATAAAGAGAGTTCCAGGACCAATCTGATAGCAGTTTTCTCCCACGTAACCCCGCTCCAAAAATAAATGAAGTTTATATGAACCCTTTCCAAGATAGGTAACATGAACAGGACTTTTCAAGATATAAATAATAGTAATAAAAAGAAAACCATGGCTTGGTCTACTTTACATAGTTTTAAAATGTGGTTTATTCATAGAATCAAAACACCTTCAGCTACAGAGATATCTCAGTGGTTAAGATCACTGACTATTCTCTCAGAGGACCTACGTTCAGTTCCCAACACCCACATGGTGGCCAACAACCCTTTGTACCTCCAGTCCCAGATAATCTGATGCCCTCTTCTGGCCTCGTAGGGCATTGCACACACAGATGCACTTAACAAAAAATGCAGGCAAAACACTCAAATATAAGTTTAAAAATTTTAAAACATCTTAGAGCTGAAGAAAACTGGTTACCTAGAGTTAGCTATGCATCAGAAGAAAAATTGGTAGGCTAAGTAAAAAGACCAAATTAGATCTCTCTCTTTCTCTCTCTCTCTCTCTCTCTCTCTCTCTCTCTCTCTGTCTTCCCCCCTCTCTCTTTCTCTCTTTCTCACTCTCGTTCTCAAGTATTTTATTTATTCATTCACAGAGAGCTTTGAGGGTTGCCGTGGGTTGCTAAGAAACACAGTTACCCTGCGGATAAGGAACAGGAGTCAAAGGTAACTCATAATGGTTTCTTTACTGACTAGTTTATCAACCTGGTTTATCAGGCTCTTGATTTCCCCAAATGGTAACTGCCAAAATTTTTAAATGATGGGCATTCTACTCTTATCCATTTGCATTGGTAGTCACCCTGGGAGGTAGTCACTATCCCACTCCTGTCGTACTGTTGTCTAACCCATGCCTTACACCATTAGGCCAACTGTCACAGATCACCTCTGGCTGTCTCTGTGCCTTCACCTTCAGGCCAAGACCCTCCAGGGATTCCAAAGTGCATGTAGGATCTTTTCAAACTGTTTGGTGCTAGCTCTTTGAGATCTCATCTTTCTGATGTTGATCTGCATTCTGTTCCTGCATATTTCTTGCACCTTAGCCACTGGCTCACTACCTTTTTCAGACCTTTCCGTCCCAACAGTTCACTGCTGTCATGGGAGCCAGTTTAGAACAATGTCGCCTGCTATTTGCATCAGATGGAATTTCTCCATTCTTCAAATTCTTCACAATTACTTTCCTGACCCTGTGCCGAAGTAACCTTCTCCTCCCTTAATTCTTATGATTGCTTTCTTTCTCTTGGCAGGATTTCTTCACTGTATTGATTACAGTATTGGGAACCATGTGTTTTCTCCATGCTTATCTATTGAGTTACTTGGTAATAGGCACTGCTCCAACCACAATTGCATATAGTCCACAAAAACAGATACTCAATTTATGTACTGAACAAAAAATACTTGACATGAGAACTGCAGAGAGAGCTCAGCAGTTAAGAGCACTGACTGCTCTTGCAGAGAACGCAGGATCGGTTCCCAGCACCCACATCGCTGCTAACAACGATCTGTGAGTCTAGTTGTGGAGGACACTCTGGCCTCCACAGATTTACACACATGGGTGTACTTATACACAGGCAGGCAAAACACTCATACTCATTTAAAAAATGAATCAAAAATGTTTGTAATATTTCACACTGTTTGAATGTCAGTTTTATGACCTGTCTTCTTGAAGATTTATTTTTATTTTATGTGCATGAGTGTTTTGTCAGCATGTATGTATATACAACAAATGTGTACAGTGCCCATGGAGGCCAGAGGAGGCAACAGATAACCTAGAACTGAAGTTACAGACAGTTGTGAGCCTCCATGTGGAGCCAAGTTGTGCTTATAAGCTTGCAAGATTCTACTTCTTTTCTACTGAGTGCTATGGATTTGGAAATTTTAAGCAAAGGTTCCTAAAATGATTAAATTTTTCTTGAATGAAAATGATAAAGACCACATCATTTATAATAAATTCAATTTTCTTCCCAGCAGTCTCATTCACTGCTGATGAGAGTGTCCGTCGATACAACCCCTTTCAAGACATTCAGTTGTAATTTTCAAATTTTTCAATATGCATTCCATTTGAATAAGCTAGAATTTCATTTGAGAGTATGCACAGGGAAAAACTGTAGTAACTTAAACAAAATAGAAGCAAGTCCGAGAGAAAGCACTGTGAGGGCTCTGAGACCCCAGGAACCTGGGCCCTTCACTCTTGCTGTTCCCTTGAATGTCACATCATCATCCAAGATGTATTCAAGTTGTCAGTATAAAAGGGGAGGGACTTTTTGCTTACAAAGGAGACTCCTCAAAAGAATTAAATAGGAGAAGTGTCTGAGTTTGTTCCTATACTTCTGTAACCAAAACCAACTTGGGGAAGAAAGAGTTTGATACATGCCCAAATTACAGTTTATCCTTGAGGGAATCCAGGGCAGGCATGCAGGGCAGGAACCTAAAGGCAGAAACTGAAACACAGACCGCGGAGGAACACTGTTCACCAGCTTGTTCCTGTGCTCAACTTGCTTTCTGATACAACCCAGGACCACCTGCCCAGGAGTGGTATCACCCACAGAGGGCTGGGCCCTCCTATATCAATCAACAAACAATAAAATTCTTCACCAATATGCCCATATGTCCACAGGCCAATCAAAAAGATGACATTCTTTTTTCTCAGGTGTGTCAAATTGATAACTGAACCTATCCAGCAAAAGCTCCTATGTTATGAGTTAATAGTATGTGTCACATAGCCATAGCTGCCTACAAAGAAAGCTGGGGAAAAAAATCACCCTTAAAGCTGGCTTTACTGTTTCTAGAAACAAATATGAGACTATTAAAGAAGAAAGAGGCCAATGATATGGCTCAACAAGTAGAGCACTTGCTGCCAACCCTAATGATCTGAGTTTAATTCTAGAATTCCACACCACTGAAGGAAAGACGTGACTCCTATGAGTTGTCCTCTGACTTTCACATGTACAGCATGGCACATGTGTGCTACACTCACACACACACACACACACACACACACACACAAATAAATGTAATAAAAACTACTGGAATATCTGCCCTGTGTCTAACACAGGACTTCCATTTCTAGGGATAAGATATATATGTATCAAAGATATACATGAGAATAATAACTACAGCCCTAATTGAAACAACTAATCTTATGTAGTTCTAAGATCTTTAAGGGTTTGGATGAATTTATTAGGATTGAAAACAGCATACATGAATGGGTATTATTTTACTTTATATGCATATTTTTTTAATTTTTATATTTTATTTATTATTTTTTATTTTATGTGTATGAGTATATTGCTTGTATGTAAGTGTACCTGTATTATGAAATGCTCATAGAGTTCAGAAAAGGATGTCAGATACCCTGGAACTGGAGTTACAGATGGTAGCTAGCGTCCATGTGGATGCTGGGGATCAAACCCAGATTCTCTGTAAGAACAGCCAGTGCTCTTAACTAATGAGCCATCTCTCAATCCTGTTTTTTAACTTTTAAAATTATTATTATTATCATTATCATTATCATCATCATTATTGTGGTGGAGGGTTATGTATGCCACAGCATGTGTGTGGAGGTCAGAGGACTTTGTGGAATCTGGTTTCTGTTTATATCTTTACATATGTTCTAGGGATTGAACTCAAGTCACCAGGCTTAGCAGCAACTGCCTTTATGGACTGAGCCATCCCACCAGCCTCATTGTTTTACTTTAACAATGAGTATGTATGACCTTTACTATAATTTCTTTGGGTTAAAACTTTATTTATAAAAAAATATATCCCTAGGCTAGGGTCTTTTATATCCCTTAATATAATTTGTAATTATTGTTCCTTCTTTTGCCTCATTTAGCTAAGAGCAGGAGCCTTGTAAACTTTCCCACTCAGGACTGTGAACTGGTTGCTTTTCTGTCCCACTTGGGGAGTTGTTATCCCAATTAGTCCCAGTAATCTTTCCTATGGACAGCTATAGCCTCAAGCTATCCCAATGTCTGCCTGGAAAACACTTGGATTCATAGCTTTAATCTGTAGTTTCATTATCAAAGAGGTTTGAGAATACTAAATAAAAAGAAATATGGATTTCCTTTCTACAGAATATTTTAATAGTAAAAGATGGTTGTGAATATTTAAGGAGAAAACACACACTCATTTCCCTTGTTTAGAAAGTACTTCATCAGGAAGACACTTTCTCCTTTTCTCTCATAAGGAAGGTCTTTAGCAGACTCAATTCCAAAGGAAAGACTCAGCAAATCACCCAAGTACAAGGAAGCTATTCAAAGCCCATTCTTGTCACAGTCAGCCTGAGTTGCTGAAACAAAATATCAAAGAAAAGATGGTTTAAATAATGGAATTTTATCTTTCAGTTTCTGGGGGCCAAAAAGTCACAGATCAGAATGGAAGCATGATTGAGCTAAAGTGAGGGCCTGCATCCCTGCATCCAGATTACACATTGATGCCTTCTGTAGCCTTTTGATGAAACAAGTTCCCCATTTGGGCCTTTTGTATAGGAGGACTAATGTCATTCATAAGGATTCCACCCTCATGACCCAAACACTTCTCAAGGGCCCCACCTCTTAGTATCATCTTGGATTTCAACACAGACATTCGGAGGAGAATGATATTCGGGATCTAGTTGTAGACAGCAGTCTTCATATCTTCTATACTTATAAGTTTTTTCTTGATGTATAGGATTGAAAGGGCAAGGAGGAATAAGGGAAGAAAGGAGGGGGGAGGCGGAGGGAGGGAGGGAGAAGGGAGGGAGGAAAGAGGAGAAAAGATCTCCTATGTCTCTTCCTCTTTGAAAAAGGACATTAATTCTATCAGGAAGGTGCTACACTCTGATCTAATCGAATCCTAGGTGCTTCCCCAACCCTTTCTTCTAATGATATCATACTGAGGCTTACAGTTTCAACATATGAACTTTGCCTGACACAGTTCAGTCCATGATGGTCTCAGTGAAGTTTGGTCTCCCATCACAACTCATCATGCCTCTTGCTCCACATTAACAAACTCAGAGGCTTTGCAAGAAGGCTAGCTCTCTCTTGTTCCACCGTTCTCTTTTTATTTAAAAATTCCTACTTTTCCTTCAACCCTCTAGTCAAATTTAGCCCCTTCAGGAAATCCTCTAGGTGAATCTTATCTCTCTCTCCTACCAAGTTCTCCTGTAATTTTCTTTACTTTGATCACACCGCATGCCATGTATGTGATAGCTCACTCACTTATCAGTCTTCATCACTAGAATGCTAATCCTTCAGTGATTAGAACTTGGGGGCCACTTACTTGTGCATCTTCAGGGCCCCAAATAGTTCATGGGATATAAAAGATGCGTGATACATACTTCTGAATGAATAAGCTGGTCAGTCTGATACGAAAAGCATCTGAACTTTTAGGATACATTGGAAGGTAGAGAAATTTTGTAGTTGGTTGAAAAGGTACTTCAAAAATTAAGAAATCCAAGAGCTCTTCAATATGAAAGAGGCTTCATGCTTGAAAATACACTTGAAATAAGGTTTTAGAATTTCAAATGGCTAACATGAAATAAAAACTATGATCTCTAGTTTGAGTGGAATACTTATTTCTCATAAATTCTCCTAAAGTTTCACATCAGCGTGTAAATATGGATCATTTTCAGTGAGAAAATTTATGAGGATATTGTTTTGAGTTGGACTGAGTATTCCAAAAACTTAGGTTCAAGTCCTAACCACCAGTATCTGTGACTGTGATCTTATTTTGAAAGAAGGTCCTTGCAGATGTAATTATGGAAGACTGAGGTCACAGTTTACTAAGATGCGGTCTTATCCATAGGACTTCTGTTCTGATATAAAAGAACAAAGAAACAGAGATCATGTCAGGTGATGACATAGAAATGGGAGTGCTTTGTCTACAAGTCAGAGAGTCCAGTGTGAGCCCGCAGCATCAGAAGAAAAAGCCACGCAACAGATCTGCCCTGCAGTCTTTAGAAACAGGATGACCCTGCTCAACACCTGACCTAAAATCTCTGACCTCTTGAACTGAAAGAGAATAAATTCTTGTTATTTAAGCACAGTAAGTTTCTGACGGTTAAAATATACAGATACATATCGCTCCATAGAATTATTGACTGTTTAATTGGTTATTTTGTTACTGAATTTTTACAAGTTTCATACAATTTGACGGTATTTAGAAACCCTCCCCTTACTGTCCCTTGTCCAATTTGATGAACTCTGTCACATATATATATATATATATATATATATATATATAGTATGTTTTGCTTTGTGTCCCCAAATGTCCTTCAGTGTGAGTCTATTCACTGGTGCCTGGTTAACTACAAAGTGTCCCATCCTTGCAAGAGACTGTCTCTTTACCTCCCAACAGTTGCCAAAAGTTCATGGACTTGGGTTGGGGTTTCTTACCCACTTCCCCAAGTCTATGCCAGGATTTTTGCCTGGTCTGAGCTTGCATAGGACTTAGGCATGCTGTCACCATTGCTGTGAGTTCATGTTAGTAACTGACCAACTGTCTGAAGACTCTGTTTCCTTGTGGTCATCACCACCTCTGGCTCCTACAATCTCTTCACCCCGCTTTCCACAATGATCCCTGAGCCTTGGAAGGCAGAAGCTCAAAAGAGCCCTTAATGGGAGTTCAGGGATGAGCACTCTGTGGCCTCATGTTCTCTGCACATTGGCCAATTGTGGGTCTCTGTGTTAATCACCATCTGTGGCAGAAGGAAACTTCTCTGGTGGGAGTTGAGAGATGCATTCATCCTATGTGTAGGGTTTTATATTGCAGATCTGTCACTTAGGACTAAGCATTCCACAGACTCTTATGCTCTACATTTGACCAGTTCTGGAGCTCTTTAATCGTCTACATCTATTGAAAAAAGAAACTTCATTGATGGGAGGTGAGAGGTGCCATGTGCCTATAAATATGAGGATGTGTTAAGAATACCGTAAGAAATTACATTGATCTAGAGGTGTGGCAAAGTAGATTTTTCTCTAGAATCTATGACCTCTCCAGAAATATGTACTTGGCTATGTTTATAGTATCACACATAAGTTCCCTCTCATTGAGTGGGACTTACTTCCAATTAGACAACCATTAATAATTCCCAAGATAAAAATGCAGCGACTGCCCCAACAGTGATGTTTATTAGGCTTTACAGCTTGGTAGGATCATTGATTGGTTTTCTCTCTTAGCAGCTTATATAGTATCTTTTGATACCATGAGAGCAATCTTCAGGAAAGAGGCTTCCAGGTTAGATCCAACTCTATTGCTCCAAGCTCTGTGTCCAAAGTACGGCCCGTCTTCAGCAATAGGGTTTTACCATAAAGTTCTGGGCAATAATCAAGGGCCTGTATTATTTCAGGAGTCCCTTGGCCTACCCTGACAAACTACTCATGAGGGAGGTTTATCCTGCTCGGCACTGTTTCTTTTCATTGTGTAGCCTACAGCTATACATAGGCACTTGTATATTTATTGTATGTGTATTTTTCAGTGGACATTGAATTATAGATTTCCCTGTGGTTTTTCATCCCATCTAAATGTTACTTTTCTCTCCTCTCTGTATAACCCTCCCAACTCCCTCCCCAGTTAAAGCACCCTCTTTACCCCACTTCTCCCTTAATAACACCTGTCTCCTGCTCTCCTCCCCCTCTCCCAGGAATCCATCTTCCTCTTTGTTCCTATGGTTGTTTTACACTTCCTTGGATCCTGCTGTTATATCAGGATCTAAGGATTTGCAGCTGAGATCCACAAATGAGAGAGAACATATGTCACTTTTGGTTCTGTGTCTGTATTAGTTCACTTAGTTTAATAGTTTCTAGTTCCATCCATTTACCTGCAAATTTCATGATTTCATCTTTCTTTACCACTGAGTAGAACTCCATTGTGTAAATGCACCACATTTTCATTATTCACTCATCAGATGAGGGACATTTAGGTTCCTTCCATCCCTTAGCTATTATAAAAAGAGCATCAACAAACATGGACGTACAAGTATCTCTGCAGAAGAATTAGTCCCTTAGGTCTATGCCAAGGAGTAGAACAGGCAGATCATATGCCAGATTTATTTTTAGTTTTCTGAGTTCTCGATACTGATTTCCACAGTGGTTGCACCAGTTTGCAATCCAAGCAGCGGTGAATGAGGGGTACCTTGTCCCAGGATCCTTGCCAGCATTTGATGTCATTTGTTCTCTTGCTCTTAGCTATTCTGACTGAACTTAGATGAAATCTTAAAGTAATTTGATTTGCATTCCCCTAATTACTAAAACAGTTGAACACTGTTTGAGTGTTTCTTAACTATTTTTAATTCTTATTTTGAGATCTCTCTGTTCAGATCCATACCCCATTTTTCAAGTGAGTCATTTGTTTTCATACATCTTTGTTTTTTCAGTTTTTTGTATACTTGTCAGATACATAACTAATCAAGATTTTCTCCCATTCTATGGGCTTCCTCTTCACTTGATTTGTTAGTTTTTGTTTTGTTTTGTTTTCTCTCTCTAGAATGTTTTAGTTTAATGAGTTCCCATTTGTTCATTGTTGACCTTAATTCCTCAGTGACTGATGTCCTGTTTAGAAAGCCCTTTCTTGCATCTATATCTGATAAGGTACTGCCCATGTTTTCTTCTTATAGTTTCAGTGCTTCAAGTTTCACAGTGAGGTCTTTGATTCACTTTGGAGTTGACTTTTGCATACGGTGGTAAATATGGGTCTTATTTCATTACACGGTTAGAGATCCAGCTTTGCCAACACCATTTGTAGAAGATTCTGTCTTTCCTCCAGTGTGTGTTCTTGTCACCATTGTCAAATATCAAGTGTGTGAAATTGAATGCACTTGTGTTTCAATCTTCTAATTTGTTCCATTGATCTACAAGTCTGCTTTGGTGCCAATACCATGCTGTTTTATGATGCTCTGTGATATAGTTTGAGATCTGATATAGTAATCCTCCTGGTGTTGTTCTTTGTGCTCATGATTGCTTTGGTTATCCAGTGTCTTTTATGTTTCCATATGAATTCTAGGATACATTTGTCTATTTTTGTGAAGAATGCCACAGGGATTTTGATTGGGACTTCACTGAATCTCTAAATTGCTTTTGGTAAGGCGGTCATTTTCACAACATTAATTCTACCATGGCAGGGTTTTCCATCTCCTTGTGTCTTCCGCAATATTTTTCTTCAAAGCTTTAGAGCTTTCATTGACTAGCTCTTTAACATTTTTGGTTAGGTTTATCCTTAGATAATGAATTTTTGAGATTATTATAAATAAGAGTATTTCTATGAACTTTTTCTCTGATAGCTTGTTACTTGTAGGTAGAAAGACTACTGAGTCTTGTCAGTTGATTTTGCATCCTGTCACTTTGCTGAAAATGGTGACCAGTTCTAGAAGTTTTCTGGTAGAATTTTGGAGATCTCTTCTATATAATATCATATCATCTACAAATAGAACTAGTTTGACATCTTCTTTGCCATTTCCTAGAGATACTGTTTTCCATCCTTCACTCTAAGGTAGTGCCCATCTTTGAAGTTAGGCTGAGTTTCTTGTAGACAACAAAAAGAAAGATTAGAGTACTGGAAAGATGACTCAGTGGTAGTGATTGAGTACTGGCTGCTCTTGTAGAAGATTTGGATTCAGTTCCCAGCACTCACATGGTAATTAACAACTGTCCATAACTCCAGTTCCAGGGGATCTGATGCCTCCTGACCTCTGTGGGGCATTGCACAACATAGCTGCACTTACTCACAGGTAGGCAATACACTCGTACACATAAAATTTAAAATTAAATTACATAATTTTTTTTTTTAAAGAAGGACATGGTTTCTTAATCCATTCAACTAGTCTGTGTCCGGGGTGTTGAGGCCACTGATATTTAAAGTTATTATTTTCTATTTGTGTTCTTAGTCCTATTTTGTGTCCCAAAATTATACCTGCATTTGTTTTCTTTCTGTAGCCTCTTATGTATTGTGATTCCTTTCTTCAGTCCTTTGTATTTTTCATTGTATTCTCTGTAAGGCTGGTTTGGTGGATAAGAATTATTTTCATCTATCTGTATCATAGAAGACTTTTCTGTTCCCTTTGGTTGTGATAGACAGTTTTGCTGGATAAATTATTCTGGGTTTGCCTATATGGTCATTTAGAATTTGGAATACTTTGCTTCAGGCTCTTCTGACTTTTATAGTTTGCATTAAAAGTCACCTGTAAATCTAAGGGGTTTTCCTTTATATTTAACTTGTTGTTTTGCTCTGGCAGTTTTCAATACCGTCTCTTTGTTCTGTACATTTAGTGGTTTTGCTATGATATGCCATGGGGAGTTTCTGTTCTGGTCCTGTCTACTTGGTATTCTGCTGCTTTTTGTATATATATGAGTATGCCTTTCTTTGATTTAGGGAAATTTTCTTCCATAATTCTATTAAAGATCTGGTCAGTTCCATTAGATATTGAATTCTTCCCCTTTCTCTATGCCTATGGTATATAGATTTGGTCTTTTCATGGTACTCCACATTTCCTGCATATTCCATTCTGTTGTTTATTTAAATTTTTCATATTCTTTGCTTGAGCAATCTAATTCTTCAACTTTATCATTCATTCTTGATATTCTATTCTGTTTCCAATTTTGTTCATTCTGCGCTGTGTGAGAGGCTTTTTCTTCTTGTTTCAAATTGGCTTATTGGGGTTTTCAATTCCATCTTCATTTCAGTCTGAGTTTTCTTCAATATTCCTCTCTCTTTCATGAATTTACTACATTCAGGAGTTTATCATATATCCTCTTTGAGTTCTTTGTGTGTTTTTTAAATTTTTTGGAATCTTTGATCATGTTTATTATTGTTCTTTAAAATTCTGTGTCCTATTTCCTCTGGGTGGTTCTCACTGTAGAACACTTCTTATAGGACTGGTGAGATTTGGTGGGGGATATATTATCTTCGTTTTTCATATTATTTGTGTTGTTTCATTGTTGCCTGGGAATATGGATTTCTTTTGTTGATTGTGTTTGATATAAAATTCAACTTGTTGATTTGATGTTTGATTTCGTTTGTATTTTGTTGGTGTAGCTTGGTTGCTTTCTGGTCAGGTATGAATATTTAATTGGTCTGTGCTTCAGGTTCTATCTTTAGATTTTTTTAGTGGAGGGACCCAATGGTTCCAGGCAAGCTAGTCAGAAGCACTCCGGCAGGGCAAAGAATCCCAGGCCCAAGTCAGAATGATAGGGATCAACTGGGTCAGTTTTAACAAGCTAAGCAGAGATGATATGGGCCCAGGCATGCTCTGGCATCCTCCTCTATAAAACTATTTAAATCAGTGATTCTAAGACTTGTCACCCTTAGCTGCAGTTCTTGAGAGCCAGGCTGAGTAGATCTGTAGTAAGCCTTGAAAGTACGGGGGTTAAAATCTGCTTAGATAATTTCAGTACTGGTATATAGTAAGACACATTATGTAATGTGCTGTTTTCCCTCTAACTTTAATAAAAGTTAAGCTATTTCTCTTGTGCTTTTTGCCTAGTAGACTGGGGAACAAGCATATATATTTGGTTCAAAACTAACTTGAAATGCTCAACAATGATTTTAATGATAAAGCAGTACTAACTGAGCTGACATACTATGTCCCAAATTGTAGACCAGAGGGACTAGAGTTAGCCAAACTACTCTCCCTTTGAATAGAGGGAATATGGAAACTCTGACAAGACCCTTATTTTGCATCAAAATAAGCAGGTGTTACAACAATTCAAATGACAAGAGCTGGCAAAAGCTATCCCCTCCAGTTCTGGCAGCTAATTCTAAATGTTTTAGCGTGTCCACTGGCTTACAACACACCTGCAACACAGCCAGCAGGAGAGTGGAGGGACTGAGGACCATCAAGAGGTAGTTTGAAAAGTCCCTTACTCAGAAGCTACCATGGTCTGGACATGTCCTCTAAAGTTCCTGTGTTGGAAATTTAATTCTCAATGCAACAGTACTGGGAACTAAATCTTCAAAGGGTGATAAAAACGGGGTCACAGCCCTCATCCATGCTAAGCATTCATGGCTTTGTTACTGTGAATTAAAGTTCCCGAAAGGAGCACACCTACTTGAACATTCTACAGAGGCTGAATAGTTAGACTGGAATGTTGCAAGCCCACGGCCTAATTACAAACTTTCTTGGGCTACCTTGGCCTGTTGATAGTCATTGCACTCTGGGTCTGACCTAACATCCTGTGACTTTCATCTGAAATCTTTTGGGATTTATAAACTCGGCAGATTCCCTAGCTTGCACCAATCCAAAAGCTTAGAATGTTATCACATAGCATCTGAGAACTATAGCACAGCTTTCCCTGCTTTGCTGTAACTTACCTACCTGACCTCTCCCAATGTACTCAATAAATTGTGTTGATTTATTGCTTTCTTCGTTCTGTTACTATAAAACTCCATGATACTGCAGCCATGTTGAAAGATGCAATTGGGGATAACTTGAATTTGTGTTCCAGGCCATGGTCACACATATTTGACTCCAGAATAACCTATCCCTTATCTCCTTTGAGGTGAGAGCTATTTCTTGTACTGACATCAAAGTGAGTTCAGCCTTCTTTCTCCCTTTCTTGTGTGTGCTTTTGCTATGTAATTGATGACATCAGCCATGTGATCACTCCATTAAGAAGGCCCTTTTCAGATGTATACCCTCCACTTGGGCTTTATAGCTTCCAAAACCATAAACTAAATAAACCCCTAATGTTCATAAAATACCCAATCTCAGGTATTCTGTTAGAGCAGCACACAACAAACTGAAGCAAAGTTCAAAATTTTGTCTACCTCAAATTCCCACCTGTAACCATCTAACAGTGAGATCTTGTCTAGGAGTAGCTGGTTAAAATTCAGTGGTAAAAGCATCAGGAAATCTGGATCTTAGTTCTGACTAGGTTAGTTAATGCTGCCATGCAAACCTCTAGACATTTATCAGTGGATAAATCATAGGATTTGAATTTAGGACTAATCTTAGCAATGTCTCAAATAGGTATATAACTGGGCTCAAGTTAATTATCTTCTGTGAACCTCAACAGCCCCATCTATAACACATGAATAACAATTCCTACCTCACAGGGGTTATTGGGAAATTGAATAAAGAGCAAATGAAAAATCTTTCATAAATCTTAGTTAATATAGGATGCCATTCAAAATGTACTCTTTGGTCATAGGCTATGCCTTCAGCCCTACATATCTGTTTCACAATGTGAATTCAAAGGAAATGAAGTGAGTGTTTGTGACTCTCCTTGCACAACTGACCACCATTACTGGCCAGTCCTTCAATAACTTGTACTGTGCACAATGGATTCATCAGTTAACTTGAGGGTGGGTATCCTGGACATTAGAAAATGTATGTCCTAATTCAATGTGACTAGATGTATAATCGATCTGTTAATGGAAAACGTTGGTCAAATTGAGAACTACTTTAAAATGTTGAATAAGTAATGAATTTTTACTGTAACTTAAAATATATTCATGGAGCCGATTCCTAAGCCTTTGATGAAGGCCAGGGAATGGTTATTCACATGTTAGGCAAGTGCTTACTATTGAGCTGTAACTTCAAACCTGAGATCAAGACTTTAATGCATGGTTGACTTACACTGGTCCAAGAATTATGGTTCATATTGCATAAACAATTCATATCATCACTGGCTAGAATTCACAGATTTGTCTGCTTTAAAACAGAGGATATTTATGAAACAGTCAAGTGCATACTATCCATTTTATATATGATTTAGGTTTCTTCCCAAAACCTCTGGAGTCATCTCATCCAAATCAATTCAGTAGTTGCTTTTTAGTAACTCAAACATATTCTTTTCAAAACAGACACAGAATCAACAACTCTCTCTTTTCACTTGCATTGAATCTGTTTATGAAACATTTCGTTGAAATATATAATTACCTAACAAATGGAACTGGCATAAATGGCATGGGCAGAAACACAACTGGCTCTCAGCAAGTATTGCTCACAAGCAGAAGGACAGAATGAGACAGAAAGCTGGCCACTGGTTGGGAGCAGCAGGTGTTCTTTGAGCATCGGGCAATTGCTTTACACGGGGTGTAGAAAGCTGCTTAATCCACCTGTTAAAAGGAGGTTTGTAACGTTTCTGAAGCAGTAACTTGCTGATAAAGTAGCATTAAACTACTAACAAAGAGTCGTTGAGGCTAGCAGAATTAGTATGGATCACAGGAAGCCTTGTTGGATAGAGCTGCAGGTTTAGGAACTGTTGTAAGAGGGTAGAGCTCTGGGGAAGTCCTTTCTAAGTTCCACTTATTTCATCAGCCCTTTGAAGGCTCAGAGACTCAGATTGTGATGAGACTTCTATCCATCTCAACCTACTAGGAAAGAAATGCCCTAAAGGATCCTGAAAAAAAAATCAGACCATGTGTATCAGAGGACGGCTTGAGTCCCACCCTCTGTAACTGAAGGCTCAGCAGACATCCCCAGAGGAAAGCCACTCATATCAGGCCACAGTGCTTATCCCACACTAGACTCTCAGACAGTTTCTTCGATCACTGTGAGTCAGAACATCAAGGGCAAGACCAGAATCACCCAACAGCCAAAGCTCTGTCTACAAACACTGTACTAAGTGGTAACTGGACTTAGCCAGGCGTTCAAGCTTTATAATACCCTAGGAAAATACACCATTAGTCCCACCTCACAGATTCAGGAGCTTAAAAAACATATTCATGTATGAAATTTGAAAAAAATGCAATAAAAAAGAAAAAATATTCACATTCATAAACACACAGTCAGCAAAATAATAGAGCTTGGATTTAAAATAAAATTTGTCTTATTAGAATAAATCTGCCTAATCACAAAACTGAAAAAGAAAAGAATGGGGAAGTCATCCTTGTCATGGGAAGCACAGCTGTAATGACTTTAAGTGACGTTCCTGAAGATATTGGGAGCGTAAGCTTCTATTTAGAAACAAAGTGGAAGTAAAAAGATGTTAGATTGTCTTGGACCAGACAAGGATCACAATAATTACCCTAGTGAGGAAATCTGGATTAGAAAATCTGGACTAATCTGTCAGAATGACAGCTGATGGCATGATGGGGGATAAGGACGTAAGAAAAGAAGGAATCTTGATCAAGAGGAAGGGAGTGTTGCCAGTATTGGTCTGACAAGTGAGCCTTCCAATCCATTGTTTCATAATTTAATACCTATCTGAGGAAAATCCACCATAAAATCCCAATAAAACATCACCTCTACATCAGGTCAAACTTGGGAATCAAGTACTCAACATCATGTGATACATCTCTCCCAGTATGGTCAGCAGGCGAATTCTCAACCCCTGTACCACATCAGTAGTAGGTTAGAATGCACTAGAAAACGGTTCTTTTAAAAGAAAATTCACATATGCCCATTCCCTTCGCCAACGTCTTAGCAATACTGGGTGTTCTAGTTAGTTTTTGTCAACTTGACCCAAACCTAGACATACCTAGGGAAAAGGAATCTCAGTTGAGGAATGCCCTCCATCAGACTGACCTGTGAGCAAGTCTGTGAGTGAGGATTCTGATTACTAATTAATTAGGAGGTCCTAGGCCACTGTGGTTGCTATCAACCCTAGACAAGTGGGCCTGGGCTGTATAAGAAAAGTGACTGAGCAAGCCAGGAGAAGCGAGTCAGAAGGGAGCCTCTCTCTGGTCTCTGCTTCAGTTACTGACTACAAACTCCTATCTTGAGTGCCTGCCTTGGCTTCCCTCGATGATGGACTGTAACCCATAAGCCAAAAAAACCCTTTCCTACCCCAAAGTTGATTTTGGTCAAGGTGTTTATCACAGCAACAGAAAGAAAACTAGAGCATAGTGTGATGGCTAACGTTAATTAGCAACTTGACAGAATCTAGAATCACTGAGAGATGAGCCCATGAAAGACCCACCCACTGTGGGTGGCATCATCCCCCTGCTGGGATCCTGGACTGTAAATGGAGAAAGGGACCTAGCAGCACACATTCCTTCATTGTTCTTTTCTGACTGTGGCTGTGATGTGACCTCAGTTGCTTCAAGCCCCTGAGGCCATGACTTCCCCACCATGAGGGACTGTAACCCGGAATTCTGAGCTAAAATAGGCCCTTTCTTCCTTAAGTTGCTTTTGTCAGAGAATTTTATCACAGCAAGTGGAAAAGGAACCAAGATAGTGGGGTGGAAGCATGATATTAGCATCCTGACTTCAGCAAAGACAAAAGAAATAGCTCAAAGTCACAAAGCTGCCCATAAATATTTGAATGAGTTGCTTTCCATAAATAGTCACTTGGTGAGAAATAAGAGGCCTAGTAAGGAAAAATCTTACCCAAACAATAGTTCCTGCTGATATTCTTCAAACTCAAAGCTGTTCTTGAATAATGAAGAGATGGCCCCATTTATACTTGGAAATGGTTGACTGAAAGGCAAACTATGGAATCTGAAAGTCTCAACCTATTAGTTCGTTAAGTTAATCTGGATTGACCACCAGCTGCACTTTCTTACCTCTCTAAACTGTGCTACCCAGGTTGTACTGAGGTTCTCTAAGCCAGATCCATAGATGGTCTCCACGTTATCTACTAACCCTTTAAAAGTACGGAGTTTCCCATCATACACATGTTTATTTTTCTAAAGAACAGGCTCTTCACTTCCATACTTTTCTCAAAAATCTTACCTTAAAAGTTAACAACTGATAATAAGACGAATCACAACTGAAATCAAAGAGTAAACAGACAGTTACTACCCATGTGGGCCAACCTCCTCCCTCGTCTGCCTGCCTGACCTTCTATCTCTGGTCACATTTAATGAGACAAATCTCCAGTAGCCACTAGAGTGTAATGGTATGGTATTTGCCTTGTAAGCTCTAAAGGACTATCTATAAATAATAGTTAGTGCTATGGTCTCTACCATTTAATTTGCAGGTTGCTTCTTCCAACAGTTTCAAAGAAAGACAAATATTTAATGACCAGCCACTGTGTTGCAAGAAAAGGAGAGCCCATGGCAGGTCGTTATGAAGCAGGCTGAGACTACCCAGCTGGCAGATTCATTTGATCTATTTCCTGCTTTTCATTTTAAATTAATTTTTGTGATACCATAGGAGGTAATAAGCCTCATTAAGGCTTCTTCACACATATGTGTTATTATGCTTTGTTCTAATTCAGCCCCATCCCCACTTTCCTCCCCAGTTCCCCCACTCCCCTCCGCCTGCCCTCTTCTGGTTCCAGCTCACATGCTCTCCCCACCCTCTGTCACTTTTCCCCTTTCTCATAAGATCCTTTCTTTCCTCATTGTCTTCCTTCCCTCTTTCTTTCTTTCTTTCTTTCTTTCTTTTTTCTTTCTTTCTTTCTTTCTTTCTTTCTTTCTTTCTTTCTTTCTTTCTTCCATGGCTGCATGTTCAAAGATGCAACACTCAAAAATTTGAAAGCTTTGGGGAAATTTTTAAATGGTGACTAATTCTGTATATTTTTAAATGATATTAGCACATCCTGAGGCTGAAACCAAGTTGTGGTTTTTTTATGAATGTAATAAATAAATAAAATGCATTTTCACGGAATTGAAAATAGATTCTAAGTTGCAGAGTCCTTCTAAGAACTAGGGGAAATGAATGTTTTCCATCATAAGAACCTTGGGCACATTTCACAGACTGGGTCCTGATAGATAGCACAGTACTTAGCAAGATTTGATTCTCCCCTTTCGTTTGATAAACACAGTGAAAAACCCTCTGAAGAATTTAAGCAAGTGCTGTAAGAAAACTGCAGCCTTTGTAAACTGACACCCAGCACACACACACATACACACACCACAACATACATACACACATACACACATACAACATATACATACACAATTCTGTTGTTTTTCCCTAGCTATAACTTCTCAGACTTCTCCTGTAAAGATGACTTATTTTATGACTATCCTCCTTTTGTAAGACAGTTTAGTTACACTTATCGCAAAAAGCATTTGGAAGTCATCAGTTTGTTTCCTCAATACCCAGCACACATACTATCAATTTATCATGTGGTTATGGAAGAAATAAACACCCCACTGGAGTCCTCTGTTTTCAAAGTCGGGTAGGTATGTAATATTTCTAGGTTTTTTTTTTTCCAGGAATTAAAGCAAAATATATCTAAAGAAAGTGCTCCTGTCTTCTACTACTGTGAAATTCAAAGAAAACCCAGTAACTTAGCTTCACAGAATGTCAGCATCTCCCTTCGCCCTGACAACTCTGGTAATAGTGCCTGGGTTAGAAGCATGATCCTCAGAACGTGAAAATCAAATTCTATATAATCCGCTTACAGGGGAAGCAAATTAAAAGCTATTTTTGTAAGATTTTGAGCCCAACACATGGTCTCTAGCACAAATGGAATTTGACATTCAATCCCTTCCTACCAATGGCTCAAGAGACTCAAGTTTCAAGGAGCTTAAAGCTAGCTAAGAAGTTCACTCCAGCAATGAACTGTCCAGTCCAAATTTAAAATACATTTGCTTACGTTTTCTAAACAGAATCTTCTTTCTGTAGGTCAATAATTTCCCCACAAATCACTTAAGCATTCCCGATTGCTACATTATCTCAGAAAGGGCATAACTCTCAATCTTCTCTCCATCATAAACTATTACAAAGCCAATCGTAACCAAAGAGCTAAGCCTGTGATACGTCATGTTTATTCTTCTGTCACTGTCCATGCCTACTCTCAAGGGTAGGATGCAGATGTCTGCATCTGCCTCAAAATGACCATCTGAAAAAAAGTCACTGTGCAGCTTATATTTATACAAACTGAACTAACCACTCATAAATATGAAAGGAGAGGTGGATTGTCTAAGCCAGGTAGAAATGTACCCGGAGATGTTCAAGACTTACTTTCTGCCATTTCAGTAGATACCCAAAAGGCAAATGTTTCTAAGTAATATAACCTAATGATTAAGAGTCCAAACTTGGAACTGGGGAGATGGTTCAGTGGGTAGGACCACTTGCTGCACAAGCATGAGGACCTGTGTTCAGGTCCTCAGCACCAACATACAAAGCCAGGAGTGGCTGCATGTACCTGTACCCAGCGCTGGAGGGATGCAGAGCCAGCAGGATCACTGGGGTTTTCTGGCTACCAGACTAGCTGAAAAACAGTGAGCTCCGGGTTCAATGAGAGATCCTGTCTTGAGAGAATAAGGCTAAGAGCAATAGAGGAAGACTGTACTTCTGTACCCACTGTACTTCTCTGGGCCCCATTCACATGTGCACTCAGACCAATGCAACAAACATACACATCAAACAATACAGCAGTCCAAACCGTGCTGTTGAACAGAATGTGTTCAAATCCCATCTCTGATACCACGGTCTTGCTCAGGCTGCTAAACACTGCGGTGCATACTTTTTTACTTTGCGATATGAGGAAAGCAATGCAGTCATTGCAAAGACTGACCTGCACGATGTTTCACCCCTTCTTTCGCTGCCTTTCAAGATTTCGGCTTTTGGTACCTTCATTACACAGAGCTTCAGATCTTTCCATTTCTGACTTTCGTCCAGTAGGGCTTTTTACACACTGCATTCACAGAAGCCATCAGCACATACATTACTCTCAACAGAAGCAAGTCTCTTTGAAAAGGAATTCTTCAAGCTGGACAAGATGTAGTATGCCTGCAATCCCAGCACTTGGGTGACAGAAGCAGGTCTGTGGAAAGTTTGAGGCCAGCCTGGGCTATATAGCAAGATCCTTCCTCAAAATTAAATTAAGGGAAGGAGTGATGGAGGGAAGGAACAATCCTATTTTATGGGTAAAATAAGTTTTAAAACACATAGATAGAAGCATCAAGGACAGTGTGTAATTCATATTAAGTTCTAAAGACTGAATGATTTATTTAAGCTGTTACTCAAAGAGCAGGGGGACTAGACGTCGCCTTCCTATACTCTGTCTTAGGGAGTTAGTATTTCTTCTCTCTCCAAACTTTCCCTCGTCATAATATCTCCATCATACTTTGTGGTTTCCAAATCCTGTAGCCTCTGAAGACAAGAATCACAAAAGCAGAAAGAAAGGGAAGCAGAGAACATGAGGGAAATCAAGGAACTTTGTTGTTGGGTAGTGGGATAGCTGAGACAATGAAGGTGGTGATCCCTCCAGTGTTCAGTACATATATAGGCCTCTGATAGGAGCAAGTCCATGACCAATAGCCTTCTATTCTTAATAAAGAATATGAATAAATATGATTAACTGGTGGATCCTTCAGGGAACCTGGATTGAGACTCTATTTCCTGCAAGCTAGAGACTTATCTCTCAGGTTTCCCATTGGACTGGAAGCTTCATCATCCATCACATGTACCTGGCTTTCCTTATAAGGTAGCAGGGAATCAGGCAGCTGTTTCAGATGGGAGCTCATACCTGGGATCCTAGCATAGGAAAGGCAGTCTCTATATGAAAACAAACACAAATGAGAAGAATCAGAAAGGAAGACCCTTGTGCTATGAGGAGAGCCCCCTGCTTTGGAAATATGCTGCCATCAATCCTAAAACTGATGTGGTCTGAGTTGCTCCAAACCAAAGAGATCCACCCCACACTTAGATGACAGTGCTCCCATGCTATTCTGAAGAAATTCTTGAGCAACTGGAGAGATGGGCTTAGGCTTTGACTTGTCAATTCATTGGCCTCCTCAGTTAATAACCACAGTTTTTTGACCTTTAAACCAACAGCTATTTGTTAGTCTTTGCACATCCCTGACAACCTCACATTTCCCTTCTTACTATGAGATAGAGTCCATGGCTGCTTGGTACAAACATGAGGTCCCCTTACCCCATATGTAGCAGGTTTCTGATTACAATTGGATGCTCATTTAGTGAGTGTTTGTGAGCTCCCCATCATGTTTGTGAGATTCCTCAGCCGCAGACAGTAGCCCACTTCTTCTGAACCAGCTAGACCCAAAAGAATGTGAAATTTTCATGTCACTATATAGGGAATTAGAAGATGTAGATTTTAATATTGAATCTATTTTTACATGAACCTGGCTACAGTCCCTTCGTATGACATCAGTTTCTAAACTCCATCAATATGTTAATTTTCTAGGGCTCCTCTGAGAAAGTGCTATAGCATAGGTAACTTAAGAAAACAAACAAGCATGAATGGATTGGCTCACTGCTTGGGAGAATGGAAATTCAAGATCAAGGCAGAGCAGGCCCCTTCTGAGGACTGCAGGGGAAGGACCTGTCCCAGAAGTCTCTCCTGCTAGTCTAGGGCAATCCTTAGCTTATCACTGGAAAACTCCTCCGTATGTCTCCTTACCTCATCTTCTCTCTTTATGTGTCTATGTACAAACTTTCTACTTTTATAAGAACAAAAGCTATGCTAAAGTAAGGATCAACCACATTTTGAATACTTGCATCTACAATGACCTTATTTACAAATAAAGTCACATGTTCCAATACTGGAGTTTGGGACATCGGCATATGAATTTTGGAGAGGACACAATTCAACTCAAACCTGATAGCTCCCATTTTACCTACTTGTCAATTGAGGTAAGACATAATGAATATGACAGCATTTTAAAAAATTCTAAAGTACTAAACCAACAGTAGGAATTACTAGAAATTAAGTATATGTATTTGTTGAAAATTGTTGTTGAACCTTACGGTTCACAGCCGTCATACTGATTATTTTGCACATAATGTTCACTAGAAGTGGCCTTGATACTTCTATAAAAATGCATATATTTTTCTGCAACTGCATCTTCCTTTTCATTTATTGATTTGTATAAAATATCACTTAATGGTTAAGTATTTATATTATATGAATTCAGTAATAGCTTAATTCCCACAAAACAAAAAGGTACATTATCTATTACTTCAGGCAAGGCCCTTGTTTCCCAAGCCATTTGAATTTCCAGCTTCCCAAGACCAAACTTAGATAATCAGATTAGTATCTCAGAAACAAAATACATTGTTTTCAGGGGAAAAATGTGACTAGAAATGGGGTGTGCATTGGGAAACTATCAAGAGCTTTTCTTTTAAAGTTCTTCCAAAACTTAAGTTGATAAAGGAACAACTGAAAAATCAAACTAGTTGAAAAGGTAGTTACAATTTCCCCTAGGACAAAAGAATGAGAAAGGTTTCAGATTTGATTTGGATGTTTATCCGGAATGTTGATATTGAGCCTATTGTCTTCCCAGAGGAGGTTGATGACAATAATCAACAATTGTTTTCACAGAAATCAGCAACAGAAACATTTTAATACCTTGGAAGATTATTTTTTAATTATATGGTATATTTGCTTCCCATGGTTACTATAACAAATTACCAGGAGCTTGATGGCTTAAAATAACAACGTTCATCTCTCACAGTTCTGGAGCCTCTAAATGGCAATCCTTGTAGGACTAGGCTTCCTTCTGGGCTTCTTAGGAATGAATCCATTCCTTGCCTCTTCTCGCTCCTTGTGGCTGCCCCAGCACTCCCCAATCTGTGGTTTCATCCCTAGGGTCCCTGTCCTCTTCTCTGTGAGTCTTTGTCTCTTCTGTCTGAATTGTCCTCTGACCTATCTGACTCATGGAAGGACCCATCATGGAGCTAGAATCAATCAGAGTAAAACAGGGTCATTCCTGAATTTCTCAATCCTTAATGCAGCCACACTTGCACAAATCCTCTTGCAGCAGGGCACATTCATGGGTTCTGGGAACTTGACATGTATACCTTCCAAGGGACCATTTTTCAACCTGTCACATGTGAATAGAGAAAAGAAGCCTTCAATGTATTTTTTCAGATCATTAGTTTTCAAGCTGCTTCCAATAGCCTTGGAGCACTACTAGAGAATCATGGGGATGGCAGAGGAAAGTGAGGTGTGACGGAGTCCCCAGCGCCCTCCCCATCCCCATCTTTAAGAACAGTCTGCTTTTCTCTGTTTTATAAAACTGGGTCCTGGAAGAATTATCATTTCAAAGAAGGGCACTTAGCCTTAGAAAATAAGTCTGGAAACCAACACCCAGAATTATTCTGAGAATGCTTTCTGGATACATGTGGAAAGGCCTCCCTAAAATGAACAGACCTCAGAGAATTTAAGTCATCTAATGTCAGAGAAGAAGCTCAGAACCTGCACACCTGTACATAAAGCATTGCCAGAGTGACCTGATCTCAGCACTAGGAATGGGTGTCACACTGCTCCAGGTTTAGCGTGGTCCTCCCTGGCCCATTCTTAGCCTGCAATTGTAGATTAAAAAAAGGAATCTCAGGGCCAGAGAGATGATTCATATGACTCGTTAGATAAGACACTTGTCATTTAAGTATAAGGAGTTGAATTTAAATCCTCAGAACCTACTTAATGCTGGGTGTGGTAGTGAGCATCTGTAGTCCCCATGTACCTATGGTAAGACTGGAGCTGGAAACAAGAGATTCCTAGACACTCACTGGCCTGCTATCCTGATGTATATAGCAGCAAACAGCAAAGAAGGCAAACAAGTAGAAGACAAGGAACAACACCCAAGGCTGTACTCCCCATGCATACTCACACTCACACATGAATGTACACATACACACACACTCAAACATCAGACTCATAGACACATACATCATATACACACCAAGAGAGAGAGAGGGAGAGAGAGGAAGGAAGGAAGGAGGGAAGGAAGGAAGGAAGGAAGGAAGGAAGGAAGGAAGGAAGGAAGGAAGGAAGGAAGGAAGGGCTTTCTAAAACCAGTAACAACACTGGAGGAGCATACTCTGGTCCTCGTCCTCTCTTCTGTGTGCCTGTGTCTTCAGTCTGAATTCTGATTACCAGCAATAAAGATACAAAGGACCGATATAGAGTAAAACAAGGCACTATCTTGATTTCTAAATCCTTTACTTAGCTACATCAGCAAGTGAACAGTCACAGGTTGGAGAGGGTTTTTTTATTTTTTTAACATTTCAGGGCACTCATCTTTAAAGGACTGTTGGCATTTGCATAAAAATATTATGGTTCCTCAAAAATATAGGTGCTCAATGATTCCACTTACATGAGGCCCTGGAGGAATTATCTTCACAGGGTCAGAATATAAATAGTTCTTGCCAGAGGGTGAGGAGAGGAAGAAGTCGAAGTTAGTGTTTGATGGTTTCAGAATTCTAGCTTTGCAAGATGAAACAAATTCTGCGGTTGGGTAAGGGTGATGGGCAATGCAATAACGTGCACGTCACTAACCGCCCTGAACTCTATCTACACTTAAAGTGGCTGAGATCATAATTTTTTTTATACTTTGCTATAATTTTTTCTTGAGACATTGTCTCCCTGTAGCCCAATCTGGCCTGGGACTAGCTATTTAGACCAGCCTGGCCTTGATCTCACAGAGATCTTCCTGCCTTTGCGTCCTGAGTGTTGGGGTTAAAGGTGTGACCACCACACTGGGTTTATTGCAATTTTTAAAATTCTTTTACAAATCAAGGTGTCATGAACAACAGTTTATATTCCACTGAGCCCTTGTATTCCTAGTTGAAGTCTTTTACCACCCCTTTCTTCTATGATTTTGATTCCAACAGTCAGTGGTAGCCACAGCTTATTTTTAGAAGATATCTCTCAGAACACTCAATCCAATTTGTGCTGGCAAATGCCCAAGAAGTACCTGACTGGTCCCAGCTATGACTTCATTGGTAGTCCCTACTTAAGACAATTTTGGGCATAACAGATGGATGTCTAAGAGATTCCCCATGAGGCCAGGCTCCAAGTAACCTGTGAAGGATTTTTACATGAGTTTTCATTTTGCCTGGCTTCCTCTGATGTCTAGTTTTCCTGTGTATCTTAGTAGTAGACCTTGGAAGTCAGCCCTTAATTTATACATGCAAACATATGAAAATTTAAATTGGCTTTCATAAGCCCACAGATCTGGACTAATCATATGATTTTTCCAAAATATAAAGAATTGTGTACTCCATTATGGAATTCATTGAAAAAAATTTGCATGTACAAAAACAGCACTGGCAAGTATACAAAGAAGACCACAGTATAGGAAGAAAGCAATTCAGATTAAAGAAGCCATGGACAGCTACCCGAAAGAGTGGGGTGGGCCTGGAAAAACAAGAAGGATTTGGATAAGCAAAGGTTGATGGAATCACAGCTCCAAAAGAAAGAAAAGGAAGCCAAACAACAAAGGTAGAGAAATGTGAAGGGCTTGTAGGAGTCTGTGTCCCTTAGACTGCCGGACCCACTGGCACTTCAGCAGAGAGAACCTGAAACCTAGAAGGAAGGTGGGATCCGTATAGTCAGGTGATGAACTAGGAGGAGAAGCACAGCCAGTGGTCATGGCTGATAGGTCACATAGAGACCAGGCACAGAGCATGTAAAGGGACAGAAAGCAGAAAAAGAAATGAATCTTGTTCTACAAACATAACATTGAAACATATGGAAGACTGAATTTAACTCATCAAATAATTAAGGAATTAAAAAAAGATAAAGGAAATAACAAAGAAACTATACATAGATAAGCAACCAGGAGTGCTGACATAGACATGCTTACAGATGCCTGTGTGTAACTCCACCAGAAGAAAAGAAGAATATACTTCTAAGGATGGGTATTAATTTTATTCATTATCTATAATTTACAGATCTATGAAAAGAAAACATTAGCTCTAAGATAATAAATAGTTAAGGTTCCTATAAATTCAGATAACTCAAAAGTGTGAGATGTTAATAACACAGAGTCAACACAAATGTCTCTATTCCAGAGTCTTTGATTTTTCTTAGCAGTATACCATTAAATAAATTTGAGGACCATTGAATTAAGCAAAGTTATCAGTTATTGCTTCTCAGAGTCTTCCAAGGGAAATCCACATTTAGAATTAAGAAGGGGGAAAAGTGTGACATGGGCTAGTTATTGATCATGAGACCCCTTTTAATGGAATTTAAAAAGTGGTTTGTTATTTTTTATGTATGTATATCTACATGTACATACAGGTGCCTGTAAAAGCCAGAGGGCATCAGATCTCCTGGAGCTGGAGTTACAGGTGGTTGTGAACTGCCTGATATAGGTGCTAGGAACTGAACTCAGATCCTCTGCAAGAGCAATAAACACTGTGAACTGCTGAGCCATCTCTCCAGTCCCTGGAACTTTAAAAACTTAAGTATACATGTGTGTCTTGGGGGAAGGGGTGCATGTGTGAGTGCAGGTGACGGCAGAGTCTAGAAGAGGGCATTGGATCCCTTGGAACAAGGATTGTGGATGCTGGGAACTGGATTCAGTTGCTCTAGAACTGCTCATCCATCTCTCCAGCCTCTAATTTTAAGATATTATAGAGCATTCCTATTCTTTAAAGATCTGTTTGGAAAAGGTTATATTGAAACCTTCTAGATAAAAGGCAGGAGGATATCAGTCTGCCTGCCCAAAGAGCTCTGCGATTTACAGCCCTTGTAGGTTTCTGCATCTTTCCCTTACTTTCCTGTCATTTATGCTCCCGTTTCTTTGCTTACTATACAACCCAGCTTCTGAATAGTACAAGAAGGGTTAACAAATTCGAAGGGATACTATTCTTATCCCTTAACTCACTCCCCTCCCCTCTTCCCAGACTTCTATATCTACATTTGTTACTTGTGTCTAACATGGCTCAGGCTTGGTCATAGACCAAGACATTTCTCAAGAGAAAGGAATTATGACTAAGATACAACTGCCACATTCATGTCTGTCAGTTTAGCTGTCTGTTCAGAGCATGTTTGAGCCCTCACCAAAGAATGCACAACTGTTCTAATCAGTAGTATGCCATTTGGAGACAAACATATCTTTTTCTTAAAAAATACATACCTTGGGGCTGGACAGATGGCTTGGCAGTTGAGAGCAGAGGATCTGGGTTCAATTCCCAGCACCCACATGGCAGCTAACAAATATCCATAAATCCAGTTCCAGGAGGTTCGATGCCCTCTTCTGACCTCGGCTGACATTGTATGACATGAGTGCACTTGCACGCATGCAGCCAATATATTCATACACATAAAATTAAAATAATCAATAAAATATTTTAAAAACACATACATAAATAAACAGGTACCAAGCTATTAGAAACAATAATTTTCTGAAAGAAATAAAACTTCTCATTCTGTGGCCCAGTTGGCAAAACTTGGTATTTGAAAGCAGAAGATGTGAATTCAAGTTCACAATAATTGTGTGACTTTGGGAAAGGATTTATTCTCTCTAAACTTCTATTTCTTCATTTAGACAATGAATGCAAGCAAAGCACTTATCCAAGAAGCTTGCTGTGAGTGTGGGTGTTCATTGAGATAACACACAAAGCACCTATTGTGTGTCTGGCACATAAAAATTATTCAATGAACATTAGTATCTGTCCCAATTCACTCAGTATAAGGAGGCAGTATTTTTTAGACTTCAGGCATATGGTATACTACCTCTGATGGTGCCCCAGTCAATTTATTTTTATATGTATTATATTAAAAAATACTACCCTTTGAACCCAAGATTCCTCAAACAATTGTGCTTAGGAGAAATACTAATATATATTTAAGGTTTTTTAAAGTATTCTATTTATTATTTTTACTTTATGTGTATGAGTGTAATGCCTGCATGTGTGTAAGTGCACTCCTGTCATGTAATGCCCATGGAGGTCAGAAGAGGCATTAGCTCTCCTGGAACTGGAGTTATGCATAGTTGTTGGCACGCATGTGGGTGCTGGGATCTGAACTCCGGTCTGCAAGAGGAACTGGTGCACTTAACTGCTGAGCCATCTCTCCAGCTCCCCCAAAATATATTTCAGTTTTTTTTTAAGATAGTTCAATTAAACTAAAAATGTTAAACGGATATTACATATTGTATGGTTATAAAATAATTACAAAGGTGGTACAAGAATGAGTGAAGCTGGGGAAACAATCAGATACATGTGATTCCAAAGAGTTTCCAGAAACAAGCTGCGGAGGCTTCAGGAGCACACACTGCTATGCAGGCACTTTGCAAGGTTGCTGGATTTGGAAGCAGCTGCTGTGGGAGTCACTGAAACAGAGATTAACAACTGCTTTGCAGAATCCACGGACTGGATAGACAGGGCATCTTAAGTGTCAGTTTGACTGGATAATAGGCACCCAGGGAAATGACAGAAAGTATTTCTGGGTATGTCTGGGTAGGGTTTCTGGAAGGGATCAACATGGTCATCAGTGGACTAAGTTCCAAACAAAGGAACAAAAGGGCAGAGGAAAGGAGAATTCGCTTTCTCCACTGAAGTCCTCTGTCCTGTGTCTCTGGATTGTGGACTCAGACCTGAGTTTATTACTGCCAGAACTTCAGTCCCCAGTCTTAGACATTCAGATGCAGTCGAAACAGTTTATAACAGGTTGTTCTCATTTAGTGTCTGGCAGAGAAAAGATCCTGGAACCTGATGGACTCTATGATCAAGTGAATGAATTCCTATCGTTTATCTTTTATGTATCTCCTTTATCTGTCTATCCATCCATCCTTCCAGCCTCTGAAATGGAAAACACTGTCTCTGGAAAACACTGTATGCTTCTCTCGAGAACAGACTTTAAATGGCTGATTAGAACAGGTGTCCATTAAGACTCCCCTTGAACCTTAATGAACCTATCATTAGAAGGATTTCTGTTTTGAAAACTTACAGATCACAAGGAGTGAGAGACTCCTGGGGAAAGAGAGCATGCTTCAGAACGTGGGGGCTTGTGGGTTTTCCCCTGTATCCTGCAGTCTCCACAGCCTGCCTCCATCTAAGACTGCATGCCAATTTCCATCACATTTCACAGGTTTTGCACTTCCTATTCACTGAAGTCTTCCTTTGAGAATATAGTCCAGATCCTCCACTGCAATGATTTCCTCCGGGTGTGAATGGTTGGAAGGCACAGGGTAATTAAAACCCACACATGCAAGCATGTCTGACTGACTGATGTGAACTCCCCTCTGATTGGGGTCTGATTTGAATAAGAATACCAAGCAGTGCCAAGAGACAGCAAAGGCTAAGGAAAGCTTTCTCCAGTCTAAAAAGAAAATGTCAGACCAGGGCAGGGGTAGGATCTTAAGTGAAGCTTCTCCTCCCTCTTCCCCGAACACACACACACACACACACACACACACACACACACACACACACGGGGGGGGGGGGGATTCAAACTGCAGGCTTTGGTCTGCAGATCCTGATATTCCACAAAGACCCTCTGAAGAAAAAAACAACAAATCCAGCTTCCAGGCCTCACTGTTCATTCCACATGATAACACATTTCACAGACTCTTGGCCTAGGGAGATACCCTAGCGGCACCATATCCTGGGAGTGTCGAAAGTCTCTCAAATGCTCCCTTTTGACTGAAATCCCTTTGACAGGGAACAATGTCTTTATAAAGCAACTATCACCAGGGAAAGGAATTCAGGCTGAGTGGAAAAGATTGACTTGATCCTCCATGAGAGGATTTTAGGTTGGGATTATTACTGTGAATCCTCCTATTAACAGCACAGGTGAGACCCCATTCCAAGAAACGCTTTGTTTGCACCAGCCTAGGCCACAACCACCCACGAGGCAGGCAGCTTGCATTAGTCCCATTTGCAAGTGGGTCTAG
Organism: Eospalax fontanierii; assembly: GCA_035773235.1. Taxonomy (NCBI): domain Eukaryota; kingdom Metazoa; phylum Chordata; class Mammalia; order Rodentia; family Spalacidae; genus Eospalax; species Eospalax fontanierii. The sequence goes on from CM069526.1 coordinate 77,781,677, forward strand.
GCACTGAAAGTTTAGTCCTATTAAAGACTGAGCATTCTACTCCCAACTATCTCACTGGACATTTAAATTTTAAGCAGGAAGTAATTTGAATCAGATTATTTAAACCAGTCCCTTCTCTTGAAAAACAGAGAGAGAAAGTAGATGCATCTCTCAGTAACACAGCTGGGGCTCTCACTTAGGATTTCTGGATCCACATTTCAGCCTCTTTGGAAGAATCCGACTGAGTATTGTAAGATTCAGGGTGCTTGAGGTTTGGGATGAGAGCAAAGGTGACATTAAGAGAAGAGAGTAAATATAAACTATCTCCACAGTTCCAGTGTGGCAGTGTGACAATACCCTGTAGCTAAGTTAGTGAGTATTTGCTATATGCCATTCTCTAAGAGGAAGCAATGTATAATTTGAAACCACATAAGGCATGGGATAAAATTCTAACCAAGCTCTATTGTTTTCCAGGCCTACGATAAAAGTCCTTTCCATTTGACCACTGGAGAACCCAAAGTTGGAAGAGACAAGGCCATTTACCCAGAGGTATTGGAAGCCTGATCTAGATTTTTCTAGTCACAGCAATTGGAAGGGCAGAATGTAATAATTTTCCATGGCATTGCATGGAAGTGTTTTGGTAAGTTGTTGATTGTAATTTGGTAGGAGGAAGAAGGTGAAACAGGCTGCCAGCCTCTTAGTGTGGAGTCCTCCGACTGGTGAGTGACATCTCCGCCAGCACCAGCGGGTGGCCCATTAGCCCTGAGAGTGTTCTGCCTGCTCTCCCCAGGTGCCTGATGCTGTCCCCCTACAACAGCAGCTTTCAGTAACCTCAATAATGAGCTGCCTCTCATTCTCTCTGGCTTCCCGTGGGAAAGTGTGCCCCAGTGACCCGGAACCGACAAAAAGGTCACTCGGAGAATGGAGCAATTAGCTGCCAGTGATGAGCTGGTGCCTTTAGTGACCTGGGAAATGAAGGCAACAGAACCCCTCCCCCATCGCGCCACTACAGCAAAGAGTGAGGAGGCTGGGTCCTTGGTCACTGGGGAGGAGACAATCTTACCAGCTGTTGGCATTCACGATGCCAGGGCCCACTAGCTATGCTTCACAAAGTAACTTCTGTGTTCCCAGGACCTGGCTGGCATGTGAAGAAAGGGAAGTTGCTACACGTAACCAGCTGACTTAAAGGGATGAATGCATCCTGAGCCCAGGGCAGCTCTGGATCCCAGTGACTCGCTGCTCTATGCCAGGGTTCCATGTGATAGGTGACAAGCATCAGTGAAACACCTGCCCATTCTTATGGCCCATAACTTCAGTCCCTGTTAAAATTTTTCTAATAAATCAAACATTTTTAAAACCATCTATTAACAGAGAAGGAACTCAGAAAGAGGCAGGTAACTCAATGGAAGAGTTCCGACTCTGAAATCACCCAGACCTGGGTTTAATTCCTCTATAACTAATGGCTTGAATGACCTCTGGACCCCCATTAACCCTCTTAAACCTTGGTTTCCTTTTATGCAAATAGGAATGATAATATTTCTTAGCTTTGTTAGAATTGCTTTAAGACTACACAGAACACGTTAGCTCATAAACTTTTTTCAGTCTCAATCCCTCACTAATAAACATATTATATAAGAATAGAAACCAGGAAGTCTATTCTCATCTCTTGACTTAGGTGAGGTTGCCCTGGAAGTAGTGCCCTAGGGCAAGTTTGCAAGCCAGTAAGTAGTTCATCTGAAGGTCAGTGAAAGAAACGAAAGTAGGGTCCCGGGAAGTCAGGCCACAAAGGTCCAGAGTACATGAACAATGCATCTGCTACAACACTGCTGCTGAGGCCCAATCCTGTTAAGAGCCTCTGGGAAACCATACCTCAAGTTGTCCCACAAGAGGGGTGAGGGAGCTGAGTCATTTATCTATCATAGTTTGTTCATGATTCAATGAACTAAGTGAACTGAAGCTGAACTGTTCATCCGCTAATTCCCATCTACTATTGGGTGAAGGCTGTTCCCAAGGACATTGAGTCTTGGGCACATACAACTACCCTGGGTATCTGTTAGAAAGCCCTGAGGCAGAGAAGTGCATGAAATTACACAGAACATCATCATCATCATCACTGACACAATGAATGCTCCAAGGAAAGGACAGGGCACCAGCAGTATCTGCTTCTCTATACCTCTGGACCTTAGCACACTGCCAAGTGCACAGTGGATGCCCAATAAATACTAAGCAAACAGTTTACCTCAGAGCAGAAAGCCAGACCCACATCATCTTGGCATGCATCCCAGGATCACTTTGTTTGAAGTTCAACTGAGAAAGAACTTATGGCCTTTAAGTATCCACCAACTGTTGCAACAGCTCCCCAGAGATGCCACACCATCACCATCGACACTGAATTCTGAGTCACCAGAGTTGACTCTCCAAGAACTTTTGCTAAGAATGGTTTTAGATCCCAGTTCCTTTCAGGGTGAACAATGCCTGAATGATCTTGAAATAGAAAATTTAGGATTTAAATCAACACAAGGTTTTATTGTCTGGAAGAGAAAGGGGAAGCTCTTTGAATTCTCAAACACTCAGCTCTGCTCATTAACACCCAGGAAGAAGTCACATGCAAGACAGGGCCTGCAAAGATCCTGGGAAGATTTTCCATCTGTGGCTGCAGCCAGAACAGCTAGCAAGAATGGAATTTTTCCCAGATGATCTTGGCGTACTTTATTATTACTAGACCCTGCAGGAACAAGTTCACTTTGAAAAGGAATTGAGAATCAAAAGGCAGAAACCTGGAGAGATTAATGGATGGTCTGACAGAAAATGACAGGAAATCATCCTTAGTTCGAGGCCACGTGTAGGGACAGGAAGTGCTTTTTTTCTGAAAAATCTTTCCTTAAAAGAAGTTACTGTTCATCTCAAAAGACAGTTATTACTAGAACTTACAAGAAAGAATTCAGGGACACACTTCCTGAGCCCCAAGATACTCCTTAGGAAATGAGATGTGTATATGAAGAAAGCGGCTGTAGCAATTCCTAGCAAACTACTCAAGTTAATGACATTACTAGTAAATAAGATCAAATATCTTCCCTATTCTTTCCCTGGAATGAGAACTCTTTGGAGACTGAAGAGGGAGAGGTTTCTTTTAAGAACCTACATAATCCCAGAATAGAAAGGCTAGCCACTTCCGTGTCCCAGGAAGGGCCCCTGCATGGATCTTCTTATCAATATGTCCTCCTGGAGCTGCAACCAGGATTGTTCTCCAGGATCAACCAATCCTCCCACAAAGCAGTCCCATTCAGCACAGCAGTGAGGGAAACTCTACCATGTGTGGTACCAAGAAAGACTCCATAGATTTAAAAAAGAACTACACAAATGTGAGGAATGTCCCAAGATTTTTAGGTACACCCTCAATTTTCATCACACCAGAGAAGACACAGGAATAAGAGGCCATTTGTTTGAACTAAACATCACAAGGGCTTCTGTCAGGCTTCATATCAAACAATTCAAGCAAAAGAATCCTTTTACATGCAGCATATGTGAAAAATCCTTTGACCACTGCTGTTGGTTGCCCACAGAACTAGATGATAAAATCCTATTGCTGAAGACACAATGTGTGAAAACACAAGACATGAAGAGATGAAGCTGGGACTGAACTGGAAGCTTCGTCCCTACCTCTAGCTTCCAATAGTGCCAGAAGGCGCCATGCTGGCTGCTGGAGGAGAATTGTCACCAACAGTCTTCCTCTGTGGACTCTGTGTGCTACACTACTAACCAGACAAGATGCGTCCACTGGAGCAATAGTGGCATGACTGTCACAGGGTAACTGCTTTCTTTTTGGACTTACAGCCTGGCCTTAAGGTTGGAACTCATATCTGGTACTTAAATGTGGTCCAAAGGGAGGTCATTGGTCCTAGTGAGGCAACTACTGTCATTGTTTCACTAAAAGGACATGATGTGACAATTTGCCTTCAAAATATTTATTTTTATGCCCATAGATGAGTGCTGCTGTCAATTTGGGTCAGTAAAGTTTCTTTTCACAGTAGTTAGTAGTTACTGCAGATTCATTGCTAGTCAGAACACTAAGAACAAGTAACTGTTGATGCTCAACACTAAATGGGTCATCTATATCACCCCTTCCCAAGGCTCGGGGAACATCCCAGAGAGAGTGAATATAAGAGCTGGAGTACGGGGCCAGAGTGCTGTGGAATGCTCTCCTCTGGCCATTGCACTCCTGAGCTCTCAGCACCTGTGGTCAGGATTAGATCTCTCAAAGGCTAACATAGAAGGGGCATGGGATCATGAGACCCTGACACTCCCTGAGGTCTTATAAGCAGTAATATGGTTGCTAGGGAAGGGAGAGGAATTTTCTTGAGCAGAGTAGCTGTTGGTAAATTGTCCATGTGCCTGCAAGTTACCTTTCACTCGTGTCCCTGTGTATAACCCCCTAATTAAACTCATTGGTTCCCAGGAACAACAACCAAAATTGAAACCCCATTAAAAAGCTATTTTAAAAACCTTTCAGCCTGAAAACTAACGTGCAGGATCATGAGAAGATTCACACAGGCGAGGCTGGATGCATGCCTCTTTTGCTAGAGGGCCACTGCCAGACATCTGTGTATCATTTTCACTTGGGAAGTCACCAGAAGACTAGACTCAAAAGTGTTGCTGTCACAGCAGAAGCTTCCCCGGCTCCTGCCGCAATGAAAGGAATATATCTGTGATGTGATATAAATATAAATATATATTTACATAGTATCATGTTCGTTGAGAATATTCTATGTGATTTCTTCATTATGTTTGCTATGTACGGTCCCATTCAACTACAATATAAGCAGGGAATTTGTCCATTTTTTTTTTACCAAAGTATTCCAAATGCTCTGAAAATGTCTGAGATATGAGGTGTGATAAATACCTGTTGAATAAATGAAAAAATACTGAGTGAATCAAAGACTGGAAGAAAACCTGATAGTGTTAACTATAATACAAGAAAGGAACTGATCAGACCATGAAAGAGGCCATTAAATTACGAAGGGAGTTTAACAGGAGGTAGAATTTATCTAAGAAGGTATCATAAAGGATTTAAAGAGGCAGCATTTAAATTGTTCTTTAAGCTTCTGGGAAGTCTAAATTAGACTCATTTTCCCCCACCAGGCACCTAGTATACTTAGCACATTGGAAGAGCACAAATATTTGTGTTGCTCTGTGATGATTCTGTCCCATTGGTAAGTATAAGAAAGGCATTTCAGGGGAAAGAAGTGCATTAGGAACAACATGAAGGGCACAGAGCACGGTTCCCACTGGAAACTGTAAGCCATTCAGTTTAGCTGGAGCATAGTTGCTAGTTGTGCCCAGTGGGCCATCATGTTGGGTTAGCTGACTGTAGTTAGAATGATAATGCCACATTAAGCAGTTCAGACCTTTACAAGTGATGGCCACCTGCAATAATCACAGCTGTTCACATCCTTGCTTTGATTCTCCTCTTGGCCAATGATACACTCACAAATGTGACACAAGCCTGGGGCTCAAAGAATCACTCATGTGTTAGAGGTCTGCCCTCTACTACTGTGCTAAAGACCCTGAGCTGGTATGTGAACTAGTCAAGGTTCATCTGCTAGAGGCCAAGAGACCGAGAACTCTAAAGCAACTTGTCCTCCAAAAGTTCCTAGACTCCTCAGCCCACCCACTTTCAGACAACTTAGATGTGCCAACCTCAGAAGAGCTAATTCAGACAGGAAGGGTGTAGCCACCCCACAGAATATGTGAAAACAAATATTTATGCTTCAGTTCACTATGTTTTAGATAAAGTATCTTGAAGATAGTGAGGACAAGATAATGGGACTAGAGAGAGGTTTTATGATTACTTTAGAAATCATGTACAGGATTTAGGGGGCAATTTATCTAGTTGTCCCTCACTATTATGTAGAAGCCAATCGTATGCTTTTTGTTTCTCTGAAGCCAACACTAAGAGTGAGGTGAGCCACCCACAAGAAGCCTTCATTATACGATGACTTTGTCATCTAGAGACTCTTGTCATAAAGATATGAGACCTACTGTTTAAGATCTAAGTTTCTCAACCAAGAGGCAAATGTCAGACAGGGTTCCAAGTTAATGAGATACCCAAGCTATTATCAAAATGCCAACCCAAGAGGATTGAAATAAAACAAACTGAAAATTCAGAGCATCTGAGCTAGTGGAAAATTAGTTCAGAGCTAGAGTTTAGGTCAGGATAAAGGAATAAATCTCACTATTCAGAGCCAAAGCTCATGCCTGAGCTGCCGAAGGCTGGTTGTGTAACTATTCAGCTCTGAGTCGTTCACCCTTGGATACATCCAGGCACTGGAAGGTAATGAAGATTTGTGGAGTGATGCTGACTCCAAAGCTATGCTAAAAGGCTAGGTAAGAAAACAGGAATAATTGGTACCTAACAATGCCTAACTCTTCCAACTACTCTAGCAATTAGATGGCTTATGCCTTGCAAACAAATTCAACCAATAGTGTTCCTCAGTAGTACCCTTCTCTTAAAAAGACTCCATCATTTTAGAAATTCATCACAAATAGTACACTTTTAAAAGCCCCATACCATGGCTTTGGGCTCTGTGTATTTGATATTTCATGACTAACCCAACTGAAGTCATGGCAGTCCTGCAACTTAACAGAATTCCAGAGGTCAGGACCAAACCTGACCAGTCATCGCAATCCAGACCTCCAAATGTCCTGCCTGCCTCTTTACCTAGAGCCCGCCTTTGCTCTCACTCAGCTGTTCCTAGTTCTATCAAAAATGTGAGGATAATCTATGTAACTAGAAAAATAAATTGTCTTGATTTTCACTAAATAACTTCACTAAATAATTACATAAGACTTTAGCTGAGGGGCCAAAGAGATGGCTCAGTGGTTAAGAGCACTAGCTCCTCTTGCAGAGAAGCCAGGTTTGAATCAGAGTACCCACGTGGCAGGTAACTCCAGTTCCAGGGGATCTGATGCCCTCTTCTGTCCTGCATAGGCACTGCATGGCATGGGTGCACTTACACACATGCAGGCATAACATTCATACACACAAAATAGAAATAAATAAAGAAAGATTTCAAGAAGTCTTTAGCTGAGGTAGAAGAGAGGATAGAGTAATGGGCTCTGATTCTGTTCTTTCTGCTTTACCTCAAACACACTTGTAATCCACTGTGATTATGAAGAAGGACCCAGACATAGTTCCTACATTCCCTCCCTACCCGTCTCACTGCACAGCCCGTCTTCCTACCTTCAACGGGAGCTAGTGAGCAGTGTTTCTCATATGGGACATGAAAGCACGAGTCTTTGTGTCTCTGTGGAACCAATTATCTACAAGTCTGGAAAATTAAGGAGTTGAATTACATTTCTGTGGATACACATTCAGATGGTAGGCACTGACACAGAATTGAGAGCTCTGATGATCCTCAAGAGATAACTCCTTGTGAAAATACAAAACTTCAACTGCCATCTCTCTTCATTAGCTCTAGAAGCAGGGCCTCAGGTTTGAGCAGGTTATGGTTAATCATAGTTAATCTTGATTATCAACTTGTAGGGATTTGTAATCACCATGGAAACAGTTAAGTCCCTGGACATGTATGTGTGGGATTATCTACACTAGGTTAATTGAGGTGGAAAGACCCACTCTAAACATGGGTAGAACCATTCAATGCGCTGAGGTCCACAACTGAATTGAAAGGAGATAAAGCTGAACATAGATGCTCATCACTCTCTGCTTCCCGACCGTGGATGCAGTGCAGCCAGCTGCCTTCTGCTCCCGCCATAATGGGCTGTAGGTCCTGGAAACCTAGGCCGAAATAAACTTATTCCTTAAGTTGTTTCCATCAGGTACTTTGTCATAACAATAAAATAAGACACTCATATAGGTAGATATTTAGTGATCTCTTCATAAATGTTCTCTGACAAGGTCTCAGAGATGGCTCATGCAGCCTAGTGAAGGCATACTTTCTTTTTGTGGAGACTAACTGTTGTCTGGACTGGCCCAAGAACTTATGTGCAAGTAACTGATTTCATATTTAGTGCTGATGACAATGAATGGGTTTTTACATGCATGACAATCATGACCCAGTTACAGTACAACAGACAGATAACAGTACAGATTTAAGAAAAAGAAAGCAATATTTTATTATTAATGATAAGAACAATGAACATCACTGATACTATTACAACTCATAATAATAGATTACATGTATTGAGCTCTTAATAAATACCTATGTCCAAATATCCACTCTTGCTTGCTATTGGTTTGAACTGAGCTAGTTTTCTGGGCTGCATAACAAAGTACCAAACAGTGGGCAGCTTAAACAACAGGTATTTGTTATCTCACAGCTCTGGAGGCTGTGAGCCTGAAACCAAGGTGCCACAGGACCATCTTCCTTCTGGAGCCTCCAGAAGGAAGGTCTTCTTTCTTCTTCTCTTATCCAGTGCTTGCTAGCAATCCTTAGCATTCTGTGGCCAATAGATAACACTACTCATCACACAGCTGACTATATTAGATATTTGTATCAATCGAGAGACTGTATTAAATAGTTGTTTCAATGCTGTAATAAAATACCTGACAAAAGTAACTTAAGGAAGGGTTTCTCTTGGCTCACAGTTTCAGAATAGGGTCCATCATGGCCATGACCTGAAGCAGTTGGCCACATTCATGCACAATCAGGAAGCAGAAAGGGATGAGCACTGCTGTTCTGCTCCCTTTCTCCTTTCCCCTCTCTCTAGACCATGGATTGTTGGCATCTATATTTAGGGCAGGTTTTCACAACTCAGTTAGCTTTGGCTGGCAGATGCCTCATGTACACGCCCAGAGACTTGTTCGTGATGATTCTCAGATCTGTCAAGTTGACTATCTGGATGAATCATCAGTCTTTTCCCAATATGTGTCTGTTTCTAAGCTTAGGGGTCTGTCCTAAAGCCTAACCTTTCCCACCTCCCCAGTGTGCCCCCTGTTTTAAAGTAAAGCTGGTCATATTGAATAGAGCTCACCCTAATGACCTTATACAAGCTGGATTCCATCTGTTTCCTTCCAAGGTAAACTACTTTTTGAGATACTGTAAGTTAGGACTTCAACAAATCTTTAGTGGGAAGGCATCTCACCAGGAAACAATTGCCTAATCTCTCTCTTCACTTCCCCCTTTAAGGAATGAGCAGTAACAGGGATCCTGCCTCTGCTTCGCAAGTGCTGGAATTAAAGGCATGTGCCACCACACATGGCCAGATCCTTCATTCTTAAATGTCATGTCTGTACTTTATTTAGGTGATAAAAGTCTCTGTGCACTTGGGCTTAATGCAAATGATCTAATTTAATTCTCTTATTAGAAAATAGGTCCAAAGAACTAAGTGTCTTGCTTATAATCACAGAATGGGTTAATAGAAGCGTATGGGCAAGTTATCTCCAGATCCAGTGTGTTTTACCTGTTTAATTAGCTTCATTACAAAAGTCAAGGATTAGTGACTTATCTGCAATCTTTAGTTCCTTTTCTAAGTGCATGTACCAGTTCTTTTCATAGCTATTGGTGGTAAGGAGGAAGGAGAATGTTAATAATGGAATGTGCCTTTCTTTCTTTCCTACCTGCTTCTAGGATCTACATGAAGGACTTCACTTGACTGTTTCACGTTGTCATTTTCATGTTTGAATTTATTTATTTTAAATTTAGTCTTTAACTCACAGGAAAGGACATGTAATATCCTTAAATAATTTCCTTCTACAGGGCCATTCAGGGGCAGAGAGAGGAGCTGAATTCAGATATACCTGAATCTAAACATCCTATTTCATCAGTGTTTGAGTTGTCTCCCACGATTAGAAATACAACTGATCTATATCAGTATGCCTGGTGAAAGTGCTTAATATTGACTTTTAGAGCCTTCCTTTCTTTTATTTGAAGGCTCCTTTCTTAACCTTCTTTAAATTGTTCCAGGTTTTTAACCTTTAAGGTTTGTTTATTTCCTAGGAGCAAGGTATTTATTCAAAGTGATTTTTATCACGGTAGGAATGGATGGTGATATTAAAATAATCTGCTGCATCACAGGATCTCTGTGAGAAGGAAGCCAGCCTGATCTATACATAGGGAGTTCCAGGCCAACAGGGGATACAGGGAGATCCTGTGTCAAAAAACAAATGAAGACGCAAACAAAGAATAAAAGTTTGGAGCTGGAGAGACGGCTCAGTAATTAAGAGCAATGACGGCCCTTGCAGAGGACCTGGGTTCAGTTCCCAGTACCCACATGGCAGCAAACAACCTTTCATAACTCCAGTTCCAAGGGATGTGATGCCCATTTCTGACCTCTGATGGCACAATATACATGTGGTTCAGTTACATACATCCAGGCAAAACTCACACATACAAAACAAAACATTTTTTAAAATATTTTTTAAATGAACTATCATATTTTAGCATGCCAGTGTTGCTCCTTTGTGAAGGAAGAGAGATAAAATACATATTTTTTATCATGGTATGACAAATGTGTCAAAGGTAGAAAGAATACCAATTAAAAGACAGCCTGAATAAACAATAACAAATGTCACATTATTCTATCAAATATCACTGTGATTTATTTTATAAGATAAGGTTTCAGAGATCCGCTGCACAAGAATATTCATACTGTCAACATGATTATAATGAAAGCGTAAAATAAATATGGCAGAGTTGGGAATATGGCTCAGTGGTCCAGTGCTGCCCCGGTGTGCACAAGGCCCCGGGCTTGATTCTTCAGCATGGCAAAGAACAGAAGAAAAAAACTAATTAGAACTTTCATGGTAATTTTATATCATGGTTTTTTTTTCAACCACAACAGATGTTAATAATAATAATAATAATAATAATATCAACTATTTTCTTTCTTTAACTTTCCTTACTTCTCATAAACAATACCAGCTTTTTTCTGACATTTTTAGAACAGTAAATCCAGTCTTCCAGGATAGTTTCATGGGGAAGTAACTATTTAAAAATGGAGTTGAATGTGATGTATCAGATGGAGCTTCTAAGCCTCCCTGTCTGGCTTCTCCTCCTGTTTTCTGCACCTGTCCCTACACACTCCAAAGACCCCCTCCTTTTCCAGTAGGCTGGCATAAAAATCAACCCTGGGTAGGGCAGAGAAACGCAAACGCCTTCTCATAGTGCAATTCAATTGGGTATTCATTAATAATGGCAGAGCTTTACTAGGCTAAGCCTTACTTACACTCCAGCTAACCATTTATTGTAAATAATGCATAAGTGGGCCTTAGAGGTAGTATTTCTATCTGCTTTCATGAAGAGACTTTATAAATGTAATAGAGGTGAAAAGATGCATTCATCAACCTCAGAGTTTAGCCCAATAAGATCTGTATAAATGACTGAATTCCTGAAGGAACCCAAACCTTAGGGCTAGCATAGCAGCATAATTCATTCATTCATTCATTCATTCAAATGTTTCCTTATCGGCAAGTACATATATGCCAGACAGTTGTTAAAAACTGGGGATCAAAGTGAGAATCAGACACCACCAACCACCCTCAAAGAGTTCACTGTGTAGTGTGAGATGTGTTTCAACAGATTGCTGTAAGAAAATGGAAGCAATGCAAAGACGATTATGAACATAGGGTTACAGCTGTTCCAAGACAGCTGTTGGGAAGCCAGGGAAGGTTCTTTAAATAAAGCAGTGATAGCTATCAGGCCAGTGATGTGGAAGATTCTATCAGGCACACCCAGGAGAATGGACCTATAGAGGAATGGGTTGGTGTCAGAAGCACAGACAGGGAGGAAAAAGCAAAGAAGCTAAAGAGCAGATCACGGAGGAGACGTCCGTGTGTGAGCAGGACCTCCTGCATGCATTTGCCTTCCTTATCTCTGCCTCACCACTTCCATTCAGTCCTGGGAACCCTCCAAACGACACTGCCATGGACACCCGATCTGAGTCAGTAGCTTACTCCTAGTCCACAGAGCAAGCATCAGGAAGTGGAAAGAAGACGGGGGCACATTTCAGCTCCTCAATAGAAGTCACCGTGAGAGATCAGAACATACTTTTATCCACAAAAGAAAGCAGTGACACTTTTTGATTAGCTCTTAAGAAATCAACCAGAAGGCATGGTGCTGCACAGAAAGGGCCTAGGGGAACACCTGACCCATCACCTCCCTGGGACCCAGAGACTTTCAGGTGCCAGGTACACAGGATTGACTGCACAGCAGCAGGCAGGCCTGGTGCCACCCCCAAGTGGGGGTCTTCAGGGACTCTGCGCTCAGCAATTTTCTTTCTTCTTAGGACATCTCTGCTTTTCTTTTCCTTTTTTGTAATGAAAGCATTCACTTCAGATTCCATTTTCTCACAGAATATTAGAAAACTCAGGCTTCATTTCTCTTTACACCAACATGAACATGAACAATTCCCCTGCTGGGAGGCCCTTCGGAGTTTGAGTCAGAATGCTGACAGTAATGGAGGGGCTAGATAGCACCTTTGCTTTGCTGTAGGAACAGTCCCTAGATAAACACCAAACAAGCCCGGGTGGTGAAAATGCTGACATGCTGACCCGGGCAGACTCGAATTAAACTCTCATGGAAAGGTATCAGAATCCTCACTGCTACTGCCATTTCTCAGAATCTCTCTCTCTCTCTCTTTCTCTCTCTCTCTCTCTCTTTCTCTCTCTCTCTCTCTTGCCTATCTATCTGCCTATATACTTATCATCTATCTATCTGTCCACCTATCATCTATAAGACTATCTCCCAATTTTTAAATTTAAAAATATACTAGTTGATAAAAATCAAAGCACTGAGTTTCCCCACATGCTCCAGACAATTATACAGTTCTCATATATGACATACTTCAGACACCCAACAGCCCCATGGGATTCCTTCAGGTCAGAGGTTCCTAGAAGAAGATGAGTTTCAAAATCAATGAGAACCATAGGCAAATGGCCTTTAGAAAATTGTCTTTTGTAAATCAATGTTCTAGAATGTGAGTCATATTAACAATTAGAGAGAATCAAGCATTGGCCTTCATTGCCCAAAGTACTAATACTTGTCTTGTGGGAGCCAGTTCTCTATTTCCAATGGAGAGTCATGGTCAAGGGTTAAGAATAAAAGCTCAGGCTGGAGAGATATCTCAGCAGTTACAAGCACTGGCTGCTTTTGCAGAGGACTGGATTCTGTCTCCAGCACCAACATGGCAGCTAACAATGATCCATAACTCCAGTTCTAGCCCATCAAATGCCTTCTTCTGGCCTCCAGGGGCACTGTACACACTGGTGTACATGCATGTGTACAGGGAGAGTACTCAAACACATAAAATTAAATAGAACATTAAAAAATAGAAGCTCTAACTAGGCATGGTTTATTTCTATAATTCCAGCACTCAGGAAGTTGAGGCAGGAGGACTGCCATGAGTTCCAGGCAATTCTGAGGTTCCATAGTGAATTTCAGGCAAGCATGATCTACAGAGTGAGAACCTGTCTAAAAAATGAAACAATACACATACACAGAAAAGAAAGACAATAAAAGGTCAACATTTCAAACACAAAAACTTAAGATGATCTTTTTAAAACAGCCCATGGAGTTCAGTTTGTGCTGTCTATATACTCTTGAGGTAAGTAAGAGTGGACCCATCTGGGAACTGTTGAGGGAGGGTAGGGGTGACTATGATAAAACTATATTGCATGAAATTCTCAAAGAATTAATAAACATAGTTTCAAACAAAATAACAAAAGAAGAGGAAAGGAAAAGAGAATATGGAGCAATCTGTATGAATAGATGTAACAATTTACTTTTGAAAGAAACAGACTTTTTGTGGGTTGGGGAGTCAACCAGGGGCCATGTGCCTGTAAAGCATGCATTCTGCCACTAACCTGGCCTTTTATAACAGTTTTAGATTCATAGAAAAATGAACCAGAAAGCCCAGCGTTTGCGTGTACCCTCCATGCTCTGACACACAGTCTCCCCCACTACCAACATCCTGTGACAGAGTAGTGCCCTTGTGTGTTTGTCACTAGGTAGTCCAGGCTAGTAGCTTCAGAATCCCTGATTCTAGGACTACAAGCATGTACTGTTGCACCTGTCCAAACTCTATTTTTAAGTAGCTATCACCGGAATTAATTACTCTCTTTCGTTCTCATTGAATTTCAAAGACAAAACACTGAAACTCTTAACTGAGACCCTCAACAACCATCCTGCCAGCCTGTCCACTTGACTGTGCTTGCTTCTTCCCCAGACAAGTCATTATTTTCTTAAAACATCCCATGTCATTACAGGATATCTCTAATTATTACTTAACAGTTCTTTCCAATTCTAGGTTTTTCCTATACCTCTCAATGTAATTTTTACATTAGTATCTTAGTATTTCTTCTGTTGTTCCAACACTTTTTTTCAATCACCTTTGAAATCTACTCTCTTAAATTATTCACAATACCAAGGGTTAGAGATGTAGTTCAGTTGGTACAGTTTTGCCTAACATGAACAAAAGCAAGATACAACCTCAGCATCACATAAACCAGGCATGGTAACATAACTAGGCATGGTAACATGAACCAGGCATGGTAACATGAACCAGGCATGGTAACATGAACCAGGCATGGTAATGTGAACCAGGCATCGTAATATAAACCAGGCATGGTAACATGAACCAGGCATGGTAACACAATCATATAATCCCAGCACTTGGAAGGTAGAGCAGGAAGTCATTCTTGGCTAGATAGTGAGCTTGAGGCCAATCTGAGCTACATGAGACCCTGTCACCAGAACAAAAAATCATTGGGACTAGAGACATGGCTCAGCAGTTTTACTGAAAAGCACTTGCTTTTCCAGAGGATCCAGGTTTGGTTCCTAACACCCACATCAGTCAGCTGACAACTCTAGTTCCAGGGGATCTGACATCCTATCTATTCTGGCCTCCCCAGGCAATGTAAGCGCGTGGTATACAAACATATAGGTGCTCACACATACATATAAAATGAATAAACAAATAACTTTAAAAAAATCACAATGCACATTCAGAATGGTAGCACAGGTCTTTAATCCCAGCACTGGGGAGGCAGAGGCAGGAGGATCTCTGTGAGATCAAGGCCAGCCCGGTCTCCATGGCAAATTTCATTTCAGGCCAACTGGGACAACAGAGAGACCCTGACCAAAAAAAAAAAAAAAATGCTTGAGCTGGAGACATACCTCAGCAGTTAAAAGCACTGGCTATTCTACCAGAGGACTTAGATTTGGTTCTCAGAAGCCACTGGCCTTCATGGGCATTGCATGCATAGATGCACTTATACACATGCAGGCAAAACACCCATGTTTTTTAAAAAAGTCACATGCCTGAGACTTTAAGACACCATCCTGACCTTCACAGACCCATTACACCACCTATCTAAGCTTTTGTCCTTGTAGATAGACATTGCTAATTCCTTAAAGTTTGCTTTCTCCTATACTTTAAATGTTTTCATATATTGGAAAGCTTATTCCAAGTTCCTATGTTAATAGTATTTCAAAAGAGCCTTTAGGGCTGCTGCCGATTGGATGTGGCCCTGACGATGAGGCCTCATGATGACATTAGTGGCTTCATAAGAGGGGAAAGAGAGCCCAGAGCTAGCACACTTTCCATGTGTGATGTCTTTTGCCAGGTAAGATAAAAGGAGAAGAAGTCCCACACCTGACACCAGGCAGCTGCCAGCACCATACTCTTGGTCTTCTCAGCCTGCAAAATAGAAAGCCCAATAAACCTGTACACCTTATGAACTACCTGGGCACAGAAAACAAAAACAAAAACGGACCTCACCACAGCATTGCTCTCAATTGCTCATGTTGCTGTGACTATCTCATTTAGATTCGTTTCTTTCTAATCCACATTTTTCTTCCAGAACTGGATGCAGTCTTCCACGGAGTGCAGAGGAGAGGGAAGCAATGATCTCGAGTGGACTGTGAGATTCTGGCGAAGGCAATTGAAGACACTTTTCCTGTCGCACTACTCTGAGACCACATTTGACAGTTAATTAAATCCGCTTCTTCCCCGTCTGCTCAACTCTGCTTCCTTTCTTCATATTCTCCCTCTTCCAGCTCATCTTGTTATACATGGCCCATGGTATTAATCTGTCCAGATAATTTTGGAAACTCTATCTAGTATCCAAAATGTTAGCTGCCTCACAACTGTTTGATGGGATGTGGGTTTTTGATCAATTGCATTTAATTTGTCCATTTATTGGTTCACTCATTCATTCACTCAATCAGTATTCATTAAGGGCCAATTATACAGTCATATGCTGAGTTAGGCTCTAGAGATGTGTAGCAAACATTGATCCATAGTCTCAGTAAAGAGTCTGATGGAATTGGCAGGCGGTAACTGACCAGAGTGAAAATGGGTGATTACAAACTAATATAAGCTGTCCAGAAAATGTAAAATATAATTGTACTGGTGATTGCAAACAAGTCATCTAAGGGAGGTGGCAAGAAAAGGCTGCCCCGGGGGGTGATGACTGAGTTGAACCTAATGCATAAATAGAAACTAACTAAAGTGCTGGGCATGGGGAGAGGTTGATAAAAAGTCTTGGAGAAGAGGAAGCATTACATGGTTCAAGGACCTGAAAGGAAGTCAGGTTGTCTGAATGCATAGCAGCGGTCATAGAGGAAATCATGTAAGTTGACGCGATAGGACGGGGAAGGCCAGACCCTGTAAAGCATTTACAAGAAGAGTGATTATTTGACTGCACTTGAATCACCCACAAAGAGTCTCTCGGAATTAGACTCTATTACAAATGTCAACCTTGATCGCCTACATTTTCAGAGTTTCCTAATTCCCATTATTAAGTTCAAGCCCTTTCGCTTGCCATATAAGACCCTCAAATTTTACTTTCCTTTTCAATTGTGTGTTCCTACATAAAGTACCAACCAAGTGCTATATTTTTCCCACACATCTGCCTTCACCTGTAATGTGTTAACACTGCCCCAGCCTCTTTGCTACCCCTAAAATGGATACATAATTGTATTAGTTACTTGTTTGTTGCTATGACAAAATACCTGACAAGAGGCAAAGTTCAGGGAGGAAAGGTTTATTTTGGCTTACATTTCCAGTATATAGTCTGTAATGGTGAGCAAGTCATAGCAGCAGAATCCTGAGGCATTTGTCCACAGTAAAGAAACAAAGGGTAATGAAAGCATGTAGTCAGCTCACCTTCTCCTTTTGATTCAGTCTTGGACCCAGTCAATGGAATGGAGCACCCATATTACAGTGACTCTTCTCACCTCATTAACCTAATCCAGGTAATCTCTTATATACTTGTGATTCTAAATCTTACCAAGGTAATAATATTAACCAATACTATGGACAATGAATGGCTGCTTACTATTTCAGAGGAGAGCTGAGTCTTCGCAGTGAGACTGCAGTTTCCCACCAGACAGGAGAGACATTTATTTCTTCTCTTGGATGCTATATACTGTGTATATAATGTCTATATTCAATAAATAGTTCCTGTTTATAGATTATGTAAGAAGCCTCCCTTGAGTTCCCTACTGTATGATGACTATTTTCACCTAGCACTACATTCTATACAGTAGGCACAACAGTAATTGTTGATGGTTATGAGATTCAGTTTTTTTTAGACTAGATGTTATGGAACAGTTGGGGATCTTTGTAAAGTAGAGGAGAAAAATTAGGATATGAGATTACTTCATATTCCCTAATGTTTCAGGACAGCATTTTTCACAAAAGTAGCCCTGATTAGTTCTCAGTGACATCAATAGAACCTACAAATTGATCTACCAGCCAACATGTGTCCACTAACACAATAGTGGAAATATTGTTTATGGATCAACCATAAACAACGACTCTCTTGATTAGATCTGAGGCATGACCCATAGTATGGAATTCATACCTAACATTGCAAACACAGTAAAACCCATGGTTAGGGAGGTCATAGGCCCTAGGGATAAACCAACTGTTGTTGTTTTACTAAATAATCATGTTGTCATCAAACTGCCTTCTAAATATTTCTCATTTATATCCATAAATTGTTTCTGCTCTCAGCTTGACCAGAGAAGTTTCTTATTTCAGTGGGTGGTTCAAAATGTTGAGAATAAGTACCTGAAAATGCTCAGACCCAGATGGAACACATGTAACAACCTGGCCCACTCCAAGGTTCAGGGAACACAGCAGAAGAGGAGGAATTAAAAAATGTAAGACACAGGGACTTGGAAGGTGTGCTGTGAAACAATAACTCCTAGCTATGGCATGGGATATCACATACTCATAGTAACTGCAGCTACTGAACAACATCAAGTCAGTTTATAACTCTGTCATGGATGCGGGAGGGGCCACCAAGTCCCCATCCCTAACTGAGGAGCTATTAGCAGTTGATGGGGAAGGGAGAGTCATTTTTCTTTGTGAGGAGTGGCCACCGGCAGATTTCCCACACCCTGGTGGATGACCTCACACATATGCATATGAGCCACACTAATTAGACTTGGTGGGCTAAATAACAGTAATAATAAATAATAATAATAATAACAATAAAGAAGGCATGAAGTTGGGACACAACTGTGTTTGAGAAGTCCTAAGAACTGCCGAGGAGTGGAGGTGTATGAACAAAATACATTGTACATATGTGTGAAATTTCCAAGGCATAAATAAAAATGATTTCAAAAAGGAAAATGGATTCCTAGGTTAGATGTGTATTTGGGAATAACAAATATATTAATTCATTTTGGAAAATTTCTCAGAGCATTAACCTACTGGTGGGCATGTCTACTGTCTAAAAGAACATTATTTCTATTTACTCATTCATTTATTCATTTGATAAACAGCAAGACTCTGTCAGTCAATATGTAAGATTCTAAAAGAGGTATGTAAGTAAAGACTAAAAAATCAGCCTTCTCTCCAAAAACAGAACCCAACTTGTGTGTGTGTGTGTGTGTGTGTGTGTACATGCGTGTGCTAAAGGCATGTGTGTATAAACGTTTCTACCTGTCTTGACTTCAAGTTATCAATGTGATGTAATGGAACTCAGAAGATAAAGGATGTGTTCATAATTAGTGCATGCCCGACAGTTCAACCACTGGGTATTGACCAACTATGCACAACCATGAGCAAAGCAGCCATGATCTCTACCCATGGAGAGCGCACAGCCTGCTGTAGCCAGGAGAAAGCAAAGACATGAACAAATCGATAGCTAGTACTGAGTTGTGAAGACGATGGTCAAGTAACAACTGATAGTCTCATGACACTGACAACCCTGGGGAACTAGCAAGTGGCCACACCCTGGCCGGCTGAGCAGCTGGTATAAAATCTTGAACCAGGAAATAATGTGGTTGTTTAAAGGATTAAGTAGTTCTGCTATCTGGAGTGGAATTAATGGAATGACAAGGAATGAAATTTGAAGACAGAATCTGTACACAGGGTCTCTGATCTCCTAGGAAGGATAATGGATTCTAAAATGGAAAAGAAAGCACCTGAAAGTCATTTTGTTTGCTTGCTTTAGAAGTAAGTGGAATATACTTAGCAATTTTACAAGTCCACTCTGACTGCCATGTGGATTCCTGGAGCATCTCCACAGATTCCAACTTTATCCAAGTATCTTTCTTTGGTGTGCCTATCACAGTACATTTTGGAAGGTTTTATATTTTAAGAGTTATAGAGTCATGTAACTAGTTAATATAAGTCCTCTTTTCATTACTATAATAAAATAACTAAGTCAGGCTCATTTTATAAAGTGAAATTTCCAATAGTAAGAAAATGTATAGCTATAAGCCCTCATATTAAAACACCAGAGAGATCTCTAATAAACTTAATTATGTTTCCCTAAAGCTCTAGAATAACAAAAAGAAGCCAAACTCAAACCCAACAGACAACAACAAAAAATTAAGATTAGGGAAGAAATTAATGAAATAGAGACTAAAAGAAAAATAAACAAAATCAAACTCAGATTGACAAACCCGTAGCAAAACTGACAAAAAGAAAGAGGCAGAAGATGTTGGAGATGGTTCAGAGGTTAAGAGAGCACACACACACACACACACACACACACACACACACATATGCAGAATTAAAAATAAATCTTGGGGCTGGAAAAATGGATCTGTAACTAAGAACACTTACTGATCTTCAAGAGAACCTGTGTTTCCCTGTAATTCCAGCTCCCTGGGATCCTTGCACTCTCCTGGCCTCTGAAGGCATCTGCACACATAACATGCACACACATACATATAAATACAAAAGTTTTAAAATCATTCTTCAAAAAATGAATCGGTATGTGGCTTGAGTGATAGCCCAGAGGTTCGGAGCACTGACTGCTCTTTCAGAAGACCTGGATTCAGTGCCTAGCACCCACACTGAAGCTAGAAACTGTGTGTAACTCCAAGTCCAGGGAATCCGATGCCCTCTTTTGGCATCTGTGGGAATTGCACACATGCGTGTACTTACATACATGCAGGTGAAATGCTCATAAACATAAAATAAAACATTTTTTAAAGAATAAATTCAGAGAAAACAATTAAACCTTGAAAAAAAAGAAAGATTAAGGAAGGATACAGATGCCAGTGAAATTCAGAATATCATCAGAGAAATCTTTGAAAATTTGTATTCCCAAAAATTGGGAAACCTAGAAGAAATGGATGAATTTCTAATTGCATATGACTTACCACAATCAAAGCCAGAGATATAAATACTTTAAACAGGCACATTACAAGGAATAAGATTTAAACTATAATCAAATCTCCCCACAAATAAAAGGCCAAGACCAGAGGGACTCACTGTTAAGGGAAGGTACACTACTAACACTACTAAATTCATTCTATGAAGGCAGCATTATCCTGTGACCAAAGCTGGATAAAAACAAACCAAAAAAGAAAAAAAGTAAAAGAAAACTAGAGACCAATTTCCCTGATGAATGTAGATGCAGAAATTCTCAACAAAATACTTGGAAACCAAATTTAGGAAAATATTAGGAAGATTATATTTCACAACGAAGTGGCTTTCATCCTAGAGATGCAATGTTGGTTTGCCATATGCCAATCAATAACTGTAATATATCATATAAATAAACTTAAGGACAGAAAACAAATGATCAGCTCAATAGATGCAGAAACAGCATCTGGCAAAGCTCAACATTTCTTCATGATAAATACTCTGAAGCCATTAGAAATAGATGGAGTACACCTTAAAACAATAAAGCCTATATACAACAAACTTATAGCCAATGTTATCCAAAATGGAGCAGATTGAGAGTATTTCCTCTAGATCCAGGAACAGTGCAAGGATGCCCACTGCCACCTCTCATTCAATATAGTGCTTAAAGTCTTAGTTATAGCAGCAAGACAAGACATAAAATGGATATGTAGGAGAGGGATAATTCACCCATCCCTATGAAGATAGCATGATTCTATTAGAGGATGCTATAGAATCTACCAGACAACTCATACCTAATACATACTTTCAACAAATTTTCAAGGTACAAAATCATTATGCAAAAATCAGAAGTCTTCATATATGCAATGAACTTGCAGAGAAAGACATTAAGAAAATGCATAATTCATAATCACTCAAAAATAAAGTACCTAATAGATCTCTAGAATGAAAGCATCAAGAAATCTGACAATAAATGGTGAGTATTCTGGTTTGCTTGCCATTGCCGTGACAAAACTCTCTGACCAAAATCAACTTGGCGAAGGAAGGGTTTATTTTTCTTACATCTCTCAGGTCACAGGGTTCATCAGGAAGTCCAAGGTAGGAGCTCAGGGCAGAAATATGGGTGTTTTATATATCCCTAAATTCACTTCTTTAAAGTATATAATACCCAGTTTTAAGTATATCCACAATGTACACCCATCACTGTATCTAACTTTAGAAATTTCATCACCCCAAAGGGAAACCTCTTGCCAATTAACAGTCATTTCTTATTCTAGCATCCTAATACAACCACTAATCTATCTGTATTTACATATCCTGGACATTTGATATGCATACAATCCAAATTAATCTTTTATGCCTGTTTCAATACATTGCCATGGTATATTTAAGATTTTACCATTTACAAATGCTTCATTTTTGTTGCATAACAAAACTTCTCTGGTGAGAGTTGAAAGATGCACTAATCTTTGGTTATAACAGTAAGTCATTTAAAGTCAATTTAATATAATAACTATCTGGTAGAAAACTAGTTTTAGGCTCTCCTCTAAGTTCTGTAACATGTTTAGCTTCAGGTTCCTAAGACTGATTTCAAAGTCAAATAAGGGCTCCATCTTAGGAAGAGAACCTTAAATCCAATTATAGAGTGGTTGGTTACTTTCATGGTATTTGTGGCACTATTGGACTGGCAGGCATATCTTGGCTGGTCAGTTGCTACTGTAGTTCATAGGATTCACAGATGGGTGAGGTTGATGATTATTTTTTTCCTTCTGGTAGTTTGCATAGCACCTTCCAGCACTGCGAATGCTAGTCAGTAGAAATGGGATCTGAGTCAGCACCAGCTTGTTTTCTCCTTGTTAGTTCTACAGTTCACATATGTAGTGTGTTCAACAATAATGTCTTATCATCCAGTTATTGTGAGTAATGAGGAGCATGGGCAATGGCCAGTATTGTTTGATGGTTCATGAGTCCCCTGATCAACAGCTCCTAGAGACAGAGTCCATTCCTAGCATTGAGTTTTTGTTCTGTTTTGTTTCGGTTTTGGGTTTTTGTTTTTTCATTATCCTATGATGTCTAAAAGGGGAATGTTCTCCTGTTATAGGATAACTCCTTTTATTTCTCTTTTTATAATATATGTACATACTTTAAGAATCTTCTATAGTGGCAGGTTTCCATATGACTTTTTCTAAACACTTTATTGCTACTGATGCCTCCTAATATCCCCTCCTCTGCTCTGCCCTCCCATTCCCCACCTCATACAATCCTTCCTATGTTCCCCTTTCCCTTTAATATTACTGCATCCTACCACCCCTCCTAGGAAGCCTCCCTCTACCATCCATGGTGATTTATTAGTTTCTTGACCTCTTTGAATTTTCAATTTGAAACATGCATATTAACATTTCAATGCTATCATTTAGCTATGAGAAAGAACATTTGACATTTGTCTATCTGAGTCTTGGTTCCTTAAACTCAGGATATTTCCAGTTCCATCCATTAACCTGAGAATTTAATAATTTCACTTTTTAAGAATTGAATAATATTCCATCATGTATATATTCTATACCAGTCCTTCATTATCCATTCATCAGTTGATGAATATCTAGGTTGCTTCCAATTTCTGGCTATTATGAAAAACGTAGAAATTAACATGGATAAAGAGGTATTTCTGCAGTAACATAGAGAGTGTTTTGGGTATATGCCCAAGAATGGTATGGCTAGACCATGTGGTAGATCAATTTCAAACTTTGTGAAGAATCTCCATGCTGATTTCCATAGTGGTCGCGCCAGTTTGCACTCCCACTGACAGTGAATAAAAGTTCCTCTTTCTCTACATGCTCACCAGCATTTGTCATTTGTTTTTTTCAAGCTTTGCCATCCTCAGAGGGGTAAGATGAAACCTCACTCGTTTTATCTGAATCTTAAAACATATTTCTCATTCATTTGTATTTCATCTTTAGGGAACTCTATGTTCATCTCCTTGCCTCCCTGTTGAATTGGGTTGTTTGTTGTATAATGTTTAGTCTTTTGAGTTCTTTGCATAATACTATCAGAGCATAGTAAAGATTTCCAGTTCTGTAGGTCGCCTCTTCACTTGAATGATGGTGTCCTCTGATGTAACAAAGCTTTTTAGTTTCATGTGCTCCCTTTTGTCAATTATTGGCCCTAATGCTTGTGTTATCAGAGTCCTGTTCAGAAAGTCCGTGTCTGTGCCTATAAGTTCCAATGTGTAGTCCCACTTCCTCCTCCATCTGATTCAGGGTATTGGGTTTTATGTTGCAGTCCTTGATCCATTTGGAGTTGAATTTTGTGCATGGGGGCGGGATCTAGTTTCATCCCTCTACATGCCCTTATCCAATTTGACCAGCATGATTTGTTGAACATGCTACCTTTCTCCAGTGTGTGTTTTTGGCTCCTTTGTCAGAAATCAGGTGGCTTGGGCCTGGAGAGATGGCTCTTTGGTTAAGAACACTGAATGCTCTTGCAGATGAACTGGGTTCAATTCCCAGTATCCACATGGTGGCTAACAATTGTCCACAACTCCAGTTCCAGCGGAATCCAATGTACTCTTCTGACCTCTGCGGCCATTGCACAACATGGGTACGCTTACACACACGCAGGCAATACACTCACTCATACAAATAAAATTAAAATAACAAATAAAATATTTTTAAAATCAGGTAGCTATAGAGGTATGGATTTAAATCCAGATCCTCAATTTTATTATTATACTGATCGATTTGTCTGGTTTTATGTCAGTTCCATGTAGATTTTATTACTATAGCTCTGTAATATAATTTGAGTTCAGGGATGTAATACCTCCAGCAGTTTTTTTATTATCCGGGATTATAGTGGCTACCCTGGGGTTTTGTGTTTCCATATGAAATTTGAGCTTATTTTTTCAATGTTTGTGAAGAATTGTGTTGGAATTTTAATGGGTATTGCAGTGAATTTGTAAATTGCTTTTGGTAGGAGGGCCATTTGCACAATATTAATTCTACTGATCAATGAGTATGGGTCATCTTTTCATCTTCTGTATCTTCTTCAATTTCTTTCTTCAGTATCTTACAAGTTTTTATTGCACAGGCCTCTTACTTTTTTGTTATATTTATTCCAAAATATTTCATGAACTTTGAGATTATTGTGAATGGGATCATTTCCTGGATTTCTTTCTCATTTTGTTTGTTGATGGTATATAAGAAAGCAATTAATTTAACAAAAAAAAAATAATGGTAGCTCATTAAAAAGGCGAAGTAACAAGGTTTATTTGGCTCGCAATTTTGAAGGATAAAAATCCAAACAGCAAGGTACAGATCCTGGCAAGGCCCTGCTCTACCTTGACTGCATCATGGTGGATGAGAGTGACAGAAGAATGGGAAGAGATGACATATCAGAACAGGAAGTCAGAGGGAGGCGGCTGGAGCCCTGCAAGCATTTTGGAGGGAATGCCCCACTAGGCCCCACTTCTTAAAGTTTCCCCTATCTCTCCACCTCCATCCTGCAGATCAAGTCTTCAAGACACACTTAAACCATGTCCAAACCACAGCACTGGGTTAGCTATCGAATTTCCCATCCTCTGTGCAGCAAAAAATAAATACTTAAGTGTGATGATAAAAGGATTTTTCTTTGCTAATCCCTATCAAACCATCACAGGATTCCTAAATAGGCTCAGTAAAATCTTCACTGTCCACACAACTGATAAAGATGAAATGAACACACACATAATCTTAAGTGAAGACCTAGAGACACTGTGGAGCTCCAGGTAAGATGATTCTAATTACTACAGCTTATGCTCAAGACCTGGCCATTTGAAAATAGAGGTGAAGCCAGCTATGGTGCCACACTGCAGAACTTTCTATGATGCTGGAAGTTTCTCTATCTACCTCCCAGATGTAGCCCAGGATGGCAGGCCCTAGTCACATATGACTACTGAACACTGGAAACGTAGTAATATGACTAAGGCAGAGAATGTTAAACTTTATGTAATTTACTTCATTTAAATTAAGTAAAATGGCCTTAAAGGGCTTTTTTCTAATATAATGGATATTATAGTGTTAAAAGATATTACTGGCAAACTAAAAAGTAGACTTTCCTCCTTTTATAGCTAAATGAAGCCTCTGCTCCCAGACTTAATCCCACAGGAGAGAAGCAAGATGCTGAGGCATTCCAAAGGTCATCCTACATTTTAGTCTTCTTGATACTGTTTTTCTGCTCATTTTTTTCCTGTTTAAAGCCACATATACATAAGAGCAGTTGTTAATGTCTCTAAATACTAGATTACCATTATTTATGACTTGTGTTTCTGTATTTATTTTCTCCTAAAAAGAGACAGAACACCTTTCTCTTCAATGAAAGAAAAAAGTTAGCTGGTCAAAGAAAGCAAAATCATATTGTGACTTTATATACATGTCCCTCTTGTTCAGTTTCAACCAACAGACATAGTAACTACTACCTACCACTCTTATATTCTTATGTCACCACTCAGCATTTGAATCTGCTTCAAACTCCTCAAGCCCATTTAAATTACATCATACCAAGTCGATGGATGGGAAAATGGCCAGGGGTATATGGTCCATTAGAAATTCCCTATTGGCCTTCTTTTAGAAGGTATTGCTCAAAACATTCTGCTGGATTGCAAGGTAAATCTTTCTTATTGATTTCACTATCACCACAATCTTGAAGAACCAAGCTTGCAGTGACACGAGAAACGGGGAGGCAATGTGCCGAGTCCAGAGGCCTCCAGTCCGTCTTTTTCCATGTCAGTTTGCTTTCCATCCATTTTGTTCTTTTTCTCTTTTCTTCCTTCCCCCAACCCAACCAGTTTTCATCGGGAGCTTTTGGGGCCTGGCTAACCAAGGCTTGTGTAGAGATAGATGAGTTCAGATAGGCAGATTTTTGTCCTTACAGAGCAATGAAAAGCCACCAGCATGCTGGGCAGTAGGAGAAGGGCCTAGAAACAGGAAAGTGGGAAACAGATCAAAATATGTGTCTGCAAAAGAAAGAGAGCCTTAAGAGTCGGCCTTAGAAGTTCAACACAGAAGGCTTGAATATCACCAAGAAAAAAATTTTAAAGAAAAAGGAAATATTTCTCAGACACATCTTTAAGGATCACAGAAATAATTATATGAAAAGCATTAAAGGGGCTGGTGTGTAGCTCAAAGGTAGAACTCTTGCTCAAAAAAGGAAAAGAAATTAAGAAAATGATGGAAAAATCAAGGCAAATCTCACTCCTTCATTGAATAAAGAAGTTGATGAATGAAAAAAAATGATAAAATCTCTGTAGAGGGAAGCTAATAGTTTAAAATTGACTCTTGAGCCATTAAAAATTCTCTATCGTCAACCAGGTAGTCTGAAGTCCTTAGATATAGACACTCCAACATTTATCTCCATTATCATTCACCAATTTTACATCTTTCTATCCATTCAAAAACCTTTGCATGTAGTCAGATGGATCTATTAAGTAGTTCCTATTTGAGGGTTCTTTACCTTTTTCCTGTGTTTTCTCGAATTCTTAGCAGTTTCTCAAAGCCTAATTTAAATCTTCTCTCCCGGATCGAGATTCACTCTACCACTCTAACTGCTGAAATACATACTCCTTCCCTGAACTCTTAAGACACCTCGTGAAAATAATACCTTTTCTTGCAATGACAATCATTTCACAATTAGCAAGCCTGTTCAGTATACCTGTTTGTCAGGAGGGCAACATGTTCCATACTATTCTTTTTATTCATAAAACATTTTGATAAATCTTATTTCATTTAAGCTAATCCTCACTGAAGCCTAACTAGGTAGGCTTTTCTTTACCTGTGTGAAGAAAGGAAAATGGAGGCCTAGAAAAGGGAACTAGTTTAACTGAAGCTGCACAGACAATAAGACAAAGCTGGGTTAAAATAACAGCTTTGGACTCCAAGTGCCCTTTCTCCATAACAAAATAGTCTCTGAATCCAGAACTCCCAATACATAGACCTCTGTGTTCACAAGATGGTTTAAGCCACAGAAGGGTATTTAGTGGGCATGTAGTGAAAGACTGATAGGCGGTTAGTGGACAAAATGAGGCTAATTTTCAAAATCAGTACCATTAACAGTACAAAAAAATGAGTATGGGCATTCAACTTTTATAATGCCAACCACAGTCAGTTTCCTATTTTAAGACACAGCTATAGAAAAGAATTGCCTGTAACTGTGGTCACTGTTGTCCCAAATACATCTGAGTTACCTAACCTTTGGATCTGTTTTTCCTAATGGTTTCTGGCCAAATCATCCAGCCCTTTCTGGTATCTCCTCCATAAATGGAGACAGATCAGAACAGACTATTAATACCCAAGCAAATGCAGAAGCCACCCAGATGGAGAAGTTCTATGTTAATACAGAAATATTTAAAAGAGCTACAGAATGTCACATGGGGGTTTAATAATAAAGAGATAGAAGGCATTTATTTTTGGAAAAGTAATTTTTTTCTGTATATCACATGAACATTTTAAATAGAGCTCCTGAAGTTTGCACAGGAATTCTACCTTACTAAGTAAGAAGTAGTTTTCATAATAGGTAATTTTGGCTTCTTAATTGTGTGTGCTTAACTATACTGGATTCCATTTACCAAACATGCATTACACAACACAACAACCCCACAAGGGAAATGCCCCTGGTGTCATTTTGTTGAAGAGAAAGAGCTTCCCAAATGACTTCAACTGAGAGTAATTTGGCATTATAACAAGGTTTGTGAAAGAGATCATACAATCATACTTTGACATTTCCTTAATATAGAGGAAGTTAATTAGGAAATCACATTTAAAGGGTGATTGAATAATAGCTAAATTGAAAAAATAAAAATGAACTCCTCTTCATAAAATGAAATATATTTTTTCAGATTTTGTCCTTTAAAAATGGTCCGGCAGTACCTCCAGTACCTAGCCCCCACCAAGACTTTATGTGGAATCCAGGACCTGACATTCTCTCCAATATTATTTTCCTGAAAAGAAACCTGGGTTTCTCAGAGGCCAACTAGTATCCTTCAGAAAGTGAATCTTTTCCATAGAGCCTGGAATGCCCAAGTTTGCCTAAAGAACATCAGTGCTCTGAAAAATATCAGACAAATAGCCTGTTACTTAGTCCATTTTTGCTGCTGTAGCAGAATAGCACAAATTGGGTAATATAAGCAAAGTAGATTTATTTGACTCACAGCTCCAGAGGCTGGGAAGTCCAAAGGTTGTTACCAGCAAATGGAGAGGACTTCAGGCTGCATCATAAAATGGAAGAAGGGCACCCCAGCATGTGCAAGACAGAAAGGAAAGGGGGCTGAATTCAGCCATTTACCAGGAGCACATTCCTGCACTAATTAACCCACAACCCAGCTAACAGAGTTAACCCACTCTGGAGAACTTCTTACTTCTTAAGGGTCTCATTTTCATCACTGGCCCAATGGCTATTGAATTAACATATTTTGGAGGAACATTCCAACCATAGCATCCAGCTTAAATGGACTTGTACTGGCCAAATTAAGGCAATTTAGGCATCAAAAAGAGAAAAGTGCTTATGGTATAAACTGAACCATTATGAGTTTGTGAAAGGCCATCACGATTCCATCCTGATAACAAATGGACAAAGTTGACACAAAGTAAACTAAAAGTCAGTGCTACCGAAGAAAGAAGAATGACCACAAATATACTGTTTATGATTGGCTGTTATGACTAAAGGAGATGGACAGTTTATTGTTGCTTCTA
Organism: Eospalax fontanierii; assembly: GCA_035773235.1. Taxonomy (NCBI): domain Eukaryota; kingdom Metazoa; phylum Chordata; class Mammalia; order Rodentia; family Spalacidae; genus Eospalax; species Eospalax fontanierii. Next base: position 77,810,944 of record CM069526.1, read on the forward strand.
CTTATTCTATGTATCTACTCATAAACAGATGCATTTTCTATCTAAGTAAATAAGGAAAAATAAAAAGGATTACAAGTCAGTCAAGTAGTTTCAGGGAATTTTGGAACTCTAGGAGCAATGCATTATGGTGATTGGTGAGAATCAAGTAACATGTTCAGTTGATGGTCAGACTCAGTGACCAAAAAGAAAAATAGTGAATTTTGAGATGATTTATAAGTCACTGTCCTCAGAGAGCTAAGGCCCTTCTGACTACCAAAATACTAGAGTAGGACTTAGCAGCATTTCAGAAACTAATAACTATATGTTTACAAATAATAACTGATCAGATTGGGTAACTGATAATCATTGACAGAATAATGGGTGTGTGGCTTAGCCACGCAAAGAATACCTGATACTTGGGGGAAAACAAATTGCATAGTCTACATCTGTAGGAGATCTATAGGATTAAACCATTCTGCTGAAGTAAGAGCATATTCATGAAGTAAGAGAGTATGTGTGTGTGTGTGTGTGTATGTGTGTGTGAGAGAGAGAGAGAGAGACAGAGACAGAGACAGAGAGACAGAGACAGAGAGAGATCAATAAGGATATTTGTAATCTCAGGAAGCTATATGGTTAGAATTTGCCTTGTCTCCATAGGCTCATGTGCTTGAATGGTTGATTCCTCCCTCACTCCCCACAGTTAGTGGCACTGTTTGGAACTTGGAAAAGAAGTAAGGCCTTGCTGAAGGAAAGTGGCCCACTGGGGGCCTGACTGCTGAATGATATAGTAGTCCTGCAGCACCCTCTCTCACCACCATGCTTTCCCACCATTATGGACTATACCTTCAAACCGTGAGCCCATACAAATCCTTTCTCCTTCAGGATGCCTCTCATCAGCTGTTTGACTACATCTCAAGAAAAGAAACAAATATAAGAAGGTATCAATATACATTCCAGAATAACTTTTTAATTAAACTAAAACAAGTATTATTCTGACCCTACAAAAGTATTTAAAAACATGTTGAGATAAATATGTTAAATCGGAGCATTGATAATTTTGATGTTTCAGTGCAATTATAGTAATAAATGTAGTAAACATTAGATCGTAGGTCAGGCTACTCTTTATTTATAGTATTTAACTTTTTCAGTCACATTAAGATCCCAATCAATTTTCATATGCTATGAATTTGATTAAATGCATTTGGAATACATTTGACATATTTTAAAAATAAATTTATTTTTATTTTATGTGAATGAGTGTTTTGTTTGCATGTATGTAAGTATACCATGCATGCAGTGCCCACAGAGGTCAGAAGAGGGGGTTGATTCCCCATGGAACCAGAGTTACAGATGGTCATTAGCTGCCAGGTGGGTGCTAGGAACTGAACCCGGGTCCTCGGTAAGAGCTAAGCATTGCCTTTAACTGCTGAACTATCTTTCCAGTCCCCATATTCACTTTAATGTTGAAACTTTGTTAGATTATACATTTTCTAAAGAAAGTGACTATTTTATGAACTATAGATACAAGTTTCTGATCCTCCCTGTTAAATAAACTCCCCCAAATCAAAGAATCTTATCAACTGAAACACTGTCAGAGAGGATCAGTAGTTTGTCCCAGGTCATACTGCTGATGATTAACATATGTGAGACTCAGACCCTGATCTATGTGAATCCAAAGCTTGTGTTTATAGTTACTCTTTGCAGACACTTTGGAACAACTTTTTTCTTCTTTCTTCTTTCTTTTCATCTGCCTTCATTTGTTTGTTTCTCCTTACATGTCCCAGGATGGCTTTGAATACACAGTCTTCCTGCCTCAGCCTTCTAGTGTTGGGATTGCAGGTCAATACCACCCACTCATCTGAGCTAGCTTTGTTCATACATTCAGAGCATTTTTTCCACTTAGCAATAAATGGTTTTGGATGTAGAGTTACAGCTTTCCAAACTGTTAACCCATGAGCTGAATTCAGTCGTTAGAGCTATTGGTTTGGACCATATAATTTTTTTTGACAGTGAATGAATGAATACATTGTTACTATTTTAAATTTGAGAATTTCCCATAGAAATGTATATGTGTAGCTTCTCTTGATCAACTGGTCTTATTAGGCCCTCGATGGCAAAATCAACATGAATGGTGTGTGGTCTGCCCTGTAATTGAGCATTCATTTCCACTGGTCCACTGTCACCACTGGTTTCTGCAGTGCCTCTGTGTAATATAAGTATGCTGTTTCTACCACACACCAATTATACAAAACCCACACACAAGTCACAGTATGCCTATAGAAGCCCTCATCAGCTCAACATTTTAGTAGTGCAAAGCATAAGGCAGAGACGGAACCTTTGTGAAGGACAATGTTTCTCTATTTCCAAGTCACAAGAAGAGAATTTCTTCAGAATCGGATAAGATTGGAGTAATCAACCATGTATATGCCTAATTCATACTTATTACATTCATATCTAATATAATTATTAATTCAACATTGAGCAAAGGAGAAAAAGTCAACAGAAGACACTGAACAAAAAAGTCAAATAGAATCATGAATCTATCTCCTACCCATTCATCCACCTACCTGTCCATCTACAACTCACCCACCCACCGGTTCACTTACCCACTAATCCACCTATCGATTCATCTACCCAATACTCACCCATTCATCCTTACATTCAATCACCTACCTACCCACCAATCTATTCACATATCTATCCACCCACCTGTTGGTGAGGGCTCAGTCTAAGACTTGCATCTTGATTCTCAGCACACTGGGTTTCAGAAGGTTGTGTCCTACAGATGGAACACTTCCTGTGCCCTAAACACAGAAAAATAAGTCTCCTGAAGACTTGCTCACCCAACATGCCTCATTAATTTCTATTTTGTCTGAATTTGTAACCCTTAAGTCCCTGGTTATCTGTAACCTGTAAATTCATTGCTATGTTCTATAAATTCAATGATCCTTAACGCTTTGCCTTTGTTTACTACATACCTGAATTGAGCTTTCCTATTAAAAACCTGGGGCTGAAGGAAGTCAGTATTTCAGTTTCTCTGAGCTCTGAGATTCCCAGCCTTCCCCTTATTTTAAATTATTTCATTTAGATTCTCAGTCTTCAGTATGTAGGATCTCCAACTCTTGTCTGGAACCCACTTGGCTACCCATTTACCAAATTTTTCATTCATTCATTCATCCATCCATTTACTCACCTACCCTTTCCAGACAATCCACCTGCCCAACCATCCATTCACCTACTTGTCCACCCTCCCACCCATTCATTTACTTACTCATCCATCTACCCACCCACCTACTCACTCCAAATCTATCTACCCACCCATCCACTCAATCATCCACTCACCCATCCATCTACCCACTCATTCACCCATGCACTTACCCATCCATCCACATCCACCCATTTATAAAGATGGTCTCCCAAGCACATAGAGTCCTCTATGCTTCCTTGTTGAAGTTATGCCCCAATTCACCATCTGGGTTGAGCACCCCATTTTTGAACACTGTGTTCTACACACTGTGGAATGTGAACTGAGTAGTGGCAGTGAACAAAACAGACAGGGCCCCTTTCATTGCTTATCCAACTTAAATGGATAATCCCACAAATAATTTAAACTACAGTTAGTGTGATAAAGAAGTCTCAAATGCTGTGAAAGTACCTATTGGTGGCAGCCCACCCTGATGTAAAATATTCAAAATAGATTTCCATGGGGACATGGCAGTAATTAGAGCCCACAGGTCACCACCATCCTCTTCCAAACCCTGGTCAGCTTCATTGCTTGTCTACTCGTCAACTGATCTAATAACAACCCTCAAACTGTGGATTCATCACTTTCTCAGCTGTTTGGTGAGTGATTTTACACAGATCAACTATTTAAACCTCAAACCAAGATGATTTAAAAATGCTGCTATGATTATCTCCATGTTGTGGAGAAGGGAGCAAGCAGATACATTCAGAAGTTAAGTACTTAAGTCAAAATAAAATCCAAATCAGCCCTTCTTGTTTTGACCTTCTTTTAAAGGAGCCATTCCTTTTCTGAAGAAGTGGACTTAAGTGGGAAATGGCTATATATTAAACACCACACACACATGCACTCACACACATACATATACATACATGCACATAGCACACCACATACACATATATATACCACACACAGATACACACACACACATTCACACACACACACACGTACACACACCACACACGTACACACACTACATATACACTCAGATTCATACATACATGCACTCACACACATGCACACCACATACCACACACACATATACCTACCACACACACTCACACACATGTACATACACCACACACATGTACACACACTACATATACACTCACACAGACACACATATGCACTCACACACACATGCACACCACACACCATACATACATATACATCACACACAGACACACACTCACACACACACACACATGCACACACTACATATACACTCACACAGATACATGTACATATGCACACACACACACACACACAAACACATGTACACACTCCAAAGCCCCAAAGCAGCTTTCTGCAAATAATAAATAGCAATATATATCAGCCCAGGTTAATAGTACTGAGTTGATCCAGCAGGAACAAGAGCGGTCCTCACATAATACCTTTTTATTAAGGACAAATATTAGTTAAAACACATGGTGCAGTATCCAACTCAGAAAGCAGTTTTCAAGAACTGAGTCTCTTCATTTTATGTTGCAAAATAATGAACACATGGGCACCCCAGAATGCTTATCCAACATAGCTTGCCATGTTAGTATTTAAAATAGACGAACATGTGCTGAGAGATATAAAGAAATGTAACTATACAGATGATTTCTTCCCTGTTTAGCTCAACATTGATCATTTGCTATAAAGTAAACACTTTGAAGTAAAAGGAGTCAAAGGGAATTTGGATTTTCAGAAGAAATTACACGCCAAAAACTCACTGTGGGAAAGTGAAGAAAAGAAAAGGCAAAGGATCTCTAGAAGAAGGAAAAGCTTCCAGGCTGATCACCTTGGCTGAGAACAGCTTTTCAGAATGAGGCATTTACATATGTAAGAAACATGACTGTTTTATGCCTTTGATTTGTGCAAAAGAATACTTTTTCTCTTCGTCCAAATATAGGGAAGATCCTCTCTCAGATTAACATTAGAGGCAAAAATAATTTCTACCGGATCTGCTAGATTTTCTTACCCATTGACAGTCACATGTTTGTGAGTACAGCTACCTGGGAAGGTTTATGACCCTTAAATCCCCTGCCAATGGGGAAGAGGATGACTTCAGGACACTAAGACTACCTTTCTTCTTTCCTGGGATAACAATGAAACCTCAGTGAAGCTAGAGTTTCCTCTTCACCCATCAGACTTAGGAAGTCTGGGCCTATTAACATGAAATGACAAATACACGTTATGCTAAATGTAATGAGCATGAGTCCTCTTTAAAAAGTGTAGAAGCTACAAGGCTACAAAACATTCCCTTTTGTACTGTTTTGCTGGTTCATTTTGTGTTGTTCTTCCTTATCACTAGGGTGGGGAGAAAATATGTTCAAGTACTGTGATGCTTTATAGTAGAGTAATATTTTTGGCATTTAATTACAAATGGGCTTGAGCTTTCAAATGGAGAGATTGTATAGACTGGCAAGTTCATAGGCCATATCTAGTGTTTTATTCAGAGGCAGAAAAGAGTGTAGGTACTGGAAGCAGAATGACCCAAGTTCAAATTCCTGAATAGGAAACAATATCACTCTGATGATGCATTAAGTCATCATTATAATAATACAACAACAACACTGTTTGAAAGTATGTGAAAGTCTCTGAAGGTCCTCATACATGCTATATGAAAGAGAAAGAGTCTCAGCTAAGAAGGGGGTCATTGTTGAAGCCTTGTGAAAGCATCTGTCTAATTCATTCCTTCCATGAGTTTTTACCAAGACCCATCAGGGCAGGACACTCTTCTCAATAATGAGGATACCTACAATGAACAAAACAAACAAGCAAGAGAATAAAAACAAAACATTCTCATTCCTCTTGTTTTATTACAGAAGAGAAAAGCATGACAAAGAAATATCAAGAAAGACAGGTATCTTCTCTAAAGCAGGAAAAGTTGGGTCAGTGGTTGGAGGTAGGAGGGATACAAAAAGAAAGGTCTTACCATCTTTCAAGGGAGTAATGAAAACATGAAAGAGCTTTGAGCTAGAAGATAAGGTGTTTAGGTGATAAGGTCTTTGGGTATACCCTCCTAAGTAAGGGCTCAATTTGATTAAGAATACATACTCAAGAGTGAGACAAGTCTAGAGAAATGAGAAGCCCTAAGAAATTAAGAAGCTGTAAAGAGACACCTTCAACTCTGTTTGAAGGCCATACTTATTGTCTTATTCAGAAGGAAGAAAGAGTGTTGGCACTGGAAGCAGAATGACCCAAGTTCAAATTCTGTATCAACCTCTTCTGAGTTAGCTGTATGACCAACTATAGCAAGTTGCCTTGTCACTATGTAAATTTTAGATTCAACGAAAGGAAACTATACCTACCTCAGAAATTAAAATGAGGGTTGAATTTGAAGATATGTACAAAATTAGCTTGACGTTTGACACATGCTAAGCAACAAATAAATAGGATGTGCTATCATTATGGGAGATAACAAGACAATGACTCATACTTTAAAACAAAGCAGAGTCTCTTGAGTTTCTCTAAATGCCCCTTGTTTTCTCAGATAATGTGACCTGATTATTTTAAATTGTTTTCTTTAGGCTAGTAAATGGAACCTTTCACCTTATTGTTTGGTCCACTAACCAATTTCATTTCTAATGTAATAGAATCTCTTTACAACTCTTCAGATAAGCATAAGGAGAAAAAATTCTACTAAAAACTAATGCAACTCATTCAGTTACTGAGTGTGAATCATTCCCAATTGCAGGGGCTGGATTTTCCCAGGTTCGACCTTACGTGTAGACACGAGAGAGATGTCTGGGACCAAGTGAGTATATTTATATGTATGTCTGAATGACTATATCCTGAAAACAAACATAAAAATAAACTTTAACTTTGCTTCATGAATTGGCTGACTGATAAATCTGGAAAGTATACTTAAATGCTGACTTCAAATATATTTCAGTCGTACCCTCTGCAGAAACACAAGACAATAATTTAAAGCTTTGTTTGAAGACAATGTGTGAAAGAGATGATTCGATATTTTGTGACCAAAGGCTCAGTCAAGGGAAGCTTAAGCCAGGAATGCAGACAGAACACAACAGACAGACACAGGGCCACCAGGGTAGACAGAGTTCCCAAGACATTTCTCTACCATTTGATCCATAGATTGACAGGTGTTCTTGGAAATAGGATCTGCTTAGACTGTGTCCTCTGTCAAAATGGAACAAAGAACTGGAAAATCATCATTGCACTGACATTTCCCATTAACCTCTGGCATGGAGTAACATGCTTTTATCTGCCTACAACTGCTGCTCAGCCTGAAACTGCCTCTTATCTTCATTTGCAGGCTAAGGAATTACCCTAGCCTCTGAAAATGCACCAGTCACAAACACAGCTGCAACCTGAAGCTCACTGATGACTGATCCCCCAGCACTCACAGGAGAGGGCTGCAGGCAAATGTTTATCTTCATGCACACACATCACACAGTTTGAGATTTTTAATCCCACTCAGTATTTCTTTTTTGCCATTTTGGAAATCTTATAGAGCCTGAATACCCATCAGAGCTTAGGAAATCAGGGAATGATGAGTAAAGCGTTAGGGAGAAATTGTTACATGGCCAATTCAGCCCTCTATCTCAGACGGGAATCCAAGTGTGTTTGTGATGGGAGTGACAACCCAGAAGAAGCAGCATGTAAAGAATGGATGGATATTAGCAGATGCTACCAGCTTCATTAATGATAGACATCCCGAACTTACACAGACTTTTCTGTTTGGTTGTGTGTTAATAGCCGATTTCAGTGCAGTCACGTAACCATTGATCAGACATGGCACAAGTGGAAAAAAAAGCATTTCATATATTTTATATGAGGCCACAGTATAAATTCATACTCTTTCTCCCGCAGGGAATGCAAATTTGAAATAACTTTATACATGGGCATTTTAGCATCATTAATTCCAGACTAGATTTTTGACCCGCATAACACAGTTCTAGAAACCACATAGCCCATAAAGGAAAATGTTATCACAAAGAAGCAGATGAAAAGCCTTGAAATGTCAAATGGATTTAGGAAAAAAACTGTATTTCTAAATGGCAACAGGTGGCCTTTACTTTTCATGCCCATCTTGAGAGAGTAGATCACAGGAGAGAACACAGTCTTCCTGCCAAGGTGATGATGGATAATCAGGCAGGTGGTACCAACAAGGTCTCACATAATGATGTTACAAGTCAAAGCATTTGAAAATGTTACAGAAACTTGTTTCCCAGGATAGTCAGTGGTTTGGAATCCTTTTTCAGGAAAATAAGTGTTCATTGTGTCATGTCAACTATGATCCAACATTCCGATTACAAAAAAGTGGACTTTGCAGAGAAGGATCAAGAATATCATGAATAAAGGAAATACAGATGGAAGAAAATGAATGACCAAGAAATAATGCCTTTCCTATAGTGTTTCTTCTGTAAGTGTAATCTAGGGTTTTAAGGAAAGTTGAGCCTACCCACATTTCAATAGATACGCAGGTGATCTACTGAGAAGTAAAATAAGCCTGACATGCAGAAAGAGGCTCACTTTTAGTTTTGTGTATAAGCCATTCTCTTGTTGATCTTTATTGGCTGTGGTTTCATTTGTTCAAATCTACCTACTTACATAGCCTGGCTGGGCATTATATTCCTAGTACACTAGAATACAGGTGGTCAAACTAGAATCTTTCACCCCTTTCACCTATAAAACAGAGAACTTCAAGACAGAGAAATTCCACCAAGGCCTCTAACCCATATTATTACCAAAGCAACATTTTTGCTTATATACGTTTTCTAGGACTTTCTGCAATTTCATTTTATATACATCAAGCAAAGAATCATCCACTGCCTAAGACCATTTACTGTACAACAGATTTCTTATACTTAAAATGTACATTGAACTAAGTTTAATTCATTTTTTATGGCCACCCAACCACACTCATTTTGTCCCCAGCAAAAGTCTGCATGCTGAGAGAACAAAAAAAGGAAACACAGACAGAGAATTCAGTCAGGAAGTTTCAAACACACACACACACACACACACACACACACACCACACCACACCACAGAGTTGAAGAAATGACTGTTAATTCTAGAATTAAATAAAGTGCATAAAGCACTTTATACCCTCAGTTTGTTGATTTCCTGCAGGAGCAGATGAATCTGCCACCCAGTGCCTTAATGTTTTCAATGCCCTTTTATGATTCCTTTATGTCCACATGTCACATTTCACCCTACTGTGTCCTTCAGCTGTTGATCAGCACAACTGACTAAACCCAGGATAAAAGAACCATGGGATTCTCAAAGAAGTGTATCTGTTACATTCACAGGACATAACTTTTTTTCCTGCCAAAAATTCCTGAAGGAGTTGATTATTCAATTCATTTCAGTGATTTTTAATGAATGTCTTATGACTATACTTTATTTGAAAATTAAATCTTTTATATAGTTAATCTATTAAAATGAATTCATAATTTACGCTAAATAATGCCTATATTTTGATATCTGCTATATTCTTACCATGTTTGATTAATGATAATTTCAGTAATTAATAAATTTCAGGTGATAAAGATCATCCATCAGAGTTGAAAGATACAATGACCTTTCCTTTGAGGTCCACAAAGATTACTCAAAATTCTTACTTCAAAGAGAATATTTTTGCAACAAATTCAAGTTCAAGGGTAAAGAAGTGTGAAGGAGCTTACTATTGGATAGCAGTCCTCTGTCCTATATGTTAAGGGGAATTTAAAGGCAATATATCTATTATAATTTATTATGGCTTTAGAAATTTTCACAGCTTTCATATTTTCTCCTTTCTTTTTCCATTACTTCGTAAGTACGTTTTGAAAAAATATTTTGTTTATTATTTGTATTTTATGTGTAGTAATGCATTGCCTGCATGTGTGTAAGTGTACATATGTTGTGAAATGCCCACCAAGGTTAGAAAAAGGAGTCAGATCCCCTGGAACTGGAATTGTGGACAGCTGTTAGCCACCATGTGGTGTTGTGAACCAAACCTGGGTCCTCTGCAAGAGCAGCCAGCCCTATAAGTATGTTTTATAAGGAATACTTTATTCCTATCAATAAAATATGTATGCATCTGTGATGGAGTACACAACACAAAGAAAAAGAATAATGGCATTTCATTGGCATCATTGGAATCCACTGCCGCTTCTAAGCTCTTTTTCTGAGAATATATTTCCTTGTAACAAAAATCTCTACAGCTTTATTGCTTGGATCCCCATTTTGCAAAATAATAAAGACAGGCTTTAATTTTTCTTTCTTTATTAGTGGGATGGAATACTTCTGCTCAAACTGCTTTTTTTAAAAATTACATCTTTAATTGACTTACAAACTGGTGGGGTATCATAAAGCTTCTTCATATATTCTTAGTTTTCAATAACATCCCCCCCTCCTTTACCTCACCCCCTGTCCCATCCCAAGGTGAACCTTTAGCTCCCAGGATTTCCACATTTTTTAATATTATATACGTTCACTTACTCTATTTTTTTACTTGGATTGCAAGATCATAGATTCCAAAGTAGTTTCTCCACTCACACTTGATTTTGGTTAAGTCTCCCCATCTCCACTTCCCCATCCCCGCCACTCCATGACCTGCTCAAATCCCTCTGATCCCGGCATTCCCCCTCTCTACTTTCGTCTGACCTATATTCTATTATCCTCTCACTCCCTTTGTATTCCCTCCCCATACCAATGGCCTTTCTCCAGTATCATAGCTTCCTCATGTAGTCCATGACAAATACACAAAAGATTTGAAGTGAGGACCCTCATATGAGAGAGAACATGTGGTGTTTTAAAGACGAGTTTAAATAAAATAAGTTCAACTAATTTCATCCAGCATCAAACAGTAACACCAGGATCTGACTCCGGAGTGTGTGCTCCTAACCAGCACACTCCCCTGCATACTTCACTTAATTTGATGCCATCTACCCCTTCATTATTTTTCTCCCAGCCTTGATTGAACATTAAGAAGCAAACACTAGGTAGCAATTATCTGAGTTGTAGGCCTTCAAATTTTGTACAGAACAAATGCTGCTGAGACCAGAAGGCCATCTCAAAATTGCTCTGCTAATTTTGCAACTCCTCCCTTCACAATCCCTAACAAGTTGAATGTTATTTCACTCCAACTAAAATTATATAACCTCTCAAAGTAATGCCCCTTTCTGAGATCAAAGTAGAAGTCTGTACTTTTGAGTAAAGTCAAAGTAGTGTTCAAAAGAGTGGTGGGCAGACAGATTTGTTGCACTGACATTCACCTTGGAGAGGATTAAAGCATCAATAAAAATCAAACAAGAGTCAAACTTCTGACATCAATCCTTTACATCTCTACCCACTCTTTCAGGCAGGCTTTGTCTCAATCCATTTTGGCTGCTTTACAGAACACTACAGATTTGGAAATTTATGGTGAACAGAAATTTATTCAGTTGATAGTTTTGGAGGTCTGGAAGCCCAGGAAGACAGAGCCAGGATCTACCAAGAGCTTTCTTGCTATAGTAAGAAAGCAAAGAGGCACAATAAAGCAGGCAAGAGGTCAAACATGCACCCTCATTCCCCTACAGATAGTGTAAATTGAGAGTGGATTCTCCTGATCTAGACATTTTCCAACACTGTTGTATTAAGTTTTCAGCACATGCTCTTCAGGAGACTTGTCCAGACCACATCAGTCTTCATTTATAGACTCTGCCTTCAACAATCTAACATCCGTAGATCCCTCCCATCACTGAAGTCCTGCAGAGTGTACGTGCCACCCTTATATCCGTGGTCAGCACTCAAGTACTTATAAAACACTAATAGATCTAAAAGGTTCTGTGCATTTGCCTGTAGTGAATTCCTCTTTAGCTTTCTTGTACATACTAGATTATGACTATACAGTTATAGAATAAGGAGTTCATGGAAATCATCTGATAGAATATTACACTTTTAAAGAGGAATAAACTCAGGGCTAGAGAGGTAGAGATGGCTAGCTGCTCTTGCAGAGGACAGGGTTCAGATCCCAGCACCCACATGACAGCTAACAACCATCTGTAACTCTAGTTCCAGGGGATCCAATGATCTTTTCCGACCTCCACGGCTATGCAAGCACAACATTTATACACATAAAAATTAAGCCATGATGGTAGAGCCTGCCCTTCATCCCAGTACTCTGCAGGCAGAGGCAGGTGGATCCTTATGAGATCATGGTCCATTTGTTCTACAAAGCAAGTTTCATGCCAACTGGGGCTACAGAGAACCCCTGTCTCAAAACAAAAACTAAAATGTTGGATAAATACGTGATTTTTTTTTAAAAAGAATAATGAACTGGAAGAGAGTTTCGATAGCACATCTTAGATCACATGAGTAGCAAAGGAACAGGTTAGGCCTTCAGTTCCTGGTCCTGAGCTCTTCACTTTAAGCTCAGTCGTTCAGCTGAAGTAAAACAATATAAAAATACCTGGCTGCTTCCTTACAACCACTTGCTCAAGTTAATTATGAGACAGGGATCTGAAAAATAATACAGCTACTAAGAATATTTAAGAATTTCAATAGAGATTTACCAAAGAATGACAGTCAGATATGCAGGATGTCAAATTTTAGCCAGAAGCACCAGGACAATATATCTGACCCATTCAAACCACAAATGCCAAGGACCAAACATGATACATGGATGCTTAGAAACAGATTGTTCATTTCTACAGTGGATGACAATTTACCGAAAACTTGTCATCCCCATTCATTTCTTGATAATTTCATTACTGTCAATAAAGCTGTCATTTACAAAGAGAGATGGTTACACATAATGCCATGTTCAAACTGTACCTCTTGTTCCACTGAATTTTCACAAGGGTGTAGGAGAAGAAGGTGAAATGGTGGACCTAGCATGTGTGCGAAGTCTGCCTAAATCCAGAAGCTCCTATTTTGGCCTTGTGTTCAGATAGTTTGATGGGAACCACTAAGCTACTGAAAAGTGGGGAGGAGACTTAGATATATAGTTTACCGGAATGTTAGGAAAATACTTGCAAGTCTCCTATAATCCATGCTGTTATGAGGATCAGCAATTATCTGAACAAACTACTGTCAATGAGTGCTACTTAATAGATCAATACTAACTTGGAGAGAAGTGTGTAAGACAGTGTCACAGAGTTTTATCTGGGGTTGGATCCTCTTGACTGCTTTGATCAATACATCAAATTAAAATGAACAATGAGTCTATAAAAGCCAGGGGGTGGGGCTTTGCAACAAACACAAGTGGAAAAAAAGCAATATAATGGCCAATGAAATGAAATTCAAAACAGTATCACAAGCAGAAATGCTGGGCTAAAACTAAGCAGGACAGATTTAAGATGAACAAAAATGGTTCAGATACCTAAGCTCAAACAAACAAACAACAAGGTTCACAACAAAAACCAAACTAAACAAACCACAAGGGAAGTGCCAGGGTTAGAGCTATTTCTTTATTTTTCAAACAAATATTAATGACTTTTATCTCAGGACTTTCCAAGTTTCCAATCTAGACATAAAATATTTGTGGTGCCAAACCAACAGACAAGGTGCATGTGGACTTAGGTAGAACCAGATTATGAGCTGTAGATCTGCCTTGAAAGGAACAAATTGGGGAATCAACCATGAAGACCACTTCTGGCAAGTCACACAAAAGGAGCCATGGACAGCAAAAGAAAATAGACACAGGGCAAGGGACATGACAGAAGCAAGTCTTTAGGGCAGGGCTGGTAGATTTAGAGCCGTGAGACCAAGGCAGAACTCTTGGGCAATTAGAATGGCCATGAAAAAAAACACAAACAATATCTAAAATGATGAGTATGGACCTGTTCTAATACAGCTTATTCATAAACACTGAGATTCGAATTTCATATAATTTCTATTTTTTAATATTTTTTATTATTTTTATTTTATGTGTATGAATATATTGCCTGGATGTATGTAAATGTACCCACATTGTGCAATGCCCACAGAGACCAGAAGACAGCATTGAATCCCCTGCAAATGGAGTTACGAATGGTTGTTAGCCACCATGTAGGTGCTGGGAATTGAACCCAGGTCCTCTGAAAGAGCAGCCAGTGCTCTTACCCACTAAGTCATTTCTCTAGTCCCATAATTTCTACCTATTAAAACATATAATTCTTCTTTTGATTTTTTTAAGAAATAAAAAATGTAAAAGGCTCTCCGCTCTTCCTAAATGGACAGACAGCCACATCTTCTCATGCAGTTCTAGCTATGTCCTTGAGAAAAGACGGTAAATCAAGATTTAGTCATTTGGAACACTTGGCTGCCCAGGTTGTTCTTAACTCATCAGAGTCATACCATCACCACCCCTTACTCTTTCACTGACCTCAACTATGTGGTCTACAATTACAGTGTGTTCTATTCATGGAAATCTCCATGGCACAGTCAAGATTGAAAACAGCAATTCTGTCATCCAGGAGAAAGTCATATATTCCACACTCTACAAGGAAGATCCTGCCGGCACCAGATATGGAGATGTGGGTGAGGAGTACGCTGTGATGTCCACCGGTGTCTTCATTACTGCGGAGAAGACTGGGGCCCACAGGAAGGGGAGAACCGAAGTCGTCATCTGTGCCCCTTCTGCTGATGCTCCCGTCTGTGATGGGCATGAATCATGAGAAGTCCAACTCAATTAAAATCTTCAGCAGTGTTTCCTTACCACAGGCTGCTTAGTTCTGCTGATCGGGAGCAACCATGGCATCATGGAGGAACTCAGGGCCACAGTTCATGCTATCATAACCACCCAGAAGATCACAGATACTCCTTCTGGTGAGATGACTGTGAAGCCGCACAGAACATCACAGCTACATTCAAATCTGTGGGCCAGGTAATCCTGGAGCTGAACAAAAAGCTCACTGATGTAACCTTCACAAGCCCAATCCCAAGGTGTCCATCAGAGATCTGATCTGCCTCCTAGAAAAAGTCACCAAATACATCCTGTGGTCCACTAAGCACCAGACTGCCTCCTATACTTTTAGCAGAGACACTCATTCTTCTACTTCCCATTCTAGGCGTGTCATCACACTCAGTGACCACTTTTCAGTCTCGCTTACTGTTCAGCGAGAGACTCATGTTCTCTAAGGAGGAAGAGCTCCTTGGTCATATATCCCAGCAAGAACAGAAAAAGGAAGAGAGACACTGGGGAGTCCACACCTCAGCTCAACCTCCCAAGACACTGAAATTCCCCACCTCCCACAGTTTCCTTCCCAGATCTCATGAAAGGGTAGTGGTAAGGGGCCCAGGGAAGTCCTCCATTGTCTAACACCATCATTAAAGTTCACTGCACCCAGCCAAACACAGGAAAAAAGCATTCTCACTCACAAGTAGTGCAAATACAGGCAGCAGGTTTTAGTTTACCAATTCCAATGATAGATCATAATTGAAGGAATAAATGAATCAAAGTAATTTACTTAATATTTAAGGAGATAGAGATAGATAAAAACAAAAAGGTGGATTTCAGGAGAAGAGCAAATTATATGATAATTCAGCAACAATCCAGCTATTTTTAAATAACTCTAGGGTAGAACTAAACTATTTTAAAAGATTTTAAAAAAAATACACAGAAAGATTTCACAAAGAAGCAGTAAATGTGAGCTAAGAAATGACCCAAGGAAACAGAAAGGAATTGCATCATTCCAGAGTTGAAGAGTACTGAGATCTGTCAAGGACACAGTCATGACAGGACTGGGATCCCAATTTCATTATCTTAGACTGTATTACAAAACTTATTTGCCTCAGGAAAAACAAAAAGTTTTTTTTAAAAAATACAAATTAAATTCCCTTCCAGAACACTTTGGGTGATCATAAGGTTAATTTTTAGTTTCAATTCCAATTCATTTGACTACTTTAATTTCATTATTGTTGTGTTTAGGAATGAAACGAAATTGCTGTAGAAATGGCAGTGTTTCCCTTGTTAACGCAGAACTAGGAGAGCAAAGCTAATGGGCTTCCTTATTAGATGTGCGCTTTACATGGGAAAAAAAAAAAGATGTCATCCTGAGTTTAGTACCACAAAGTCACTGAGTGGCTCTTCCTGTGAATTACATACTGCAATTAGACTCTTGAATTCCATTTCTAACACATATTTCTTTTATGTCATACATTATGTTTGTAAATCTAGTGTGTAGTTTGTTAATTTCTTTTTAAAATTTTATTTTTATTTTATGTGTATGAGCATTTTACCCTCATGTCTGTAAGGGGTACCACATGCATACAATGCCAGAGTAGGCCAGAAGATGGTGTTGGATCCCTAGAACTAGAGTTACAGGTGCTCATTAGCTGCCATGTGGGTTCTAGGAACCATACCAGGATCCTCTGCAAGAGCAGCCAGTGCACTTAACCACTGAGCCACCTCTCCAGACCCTAGTTTGCTAATTTCTAACTGAAGAAAGTTGATGCCAATTTTAGGGCAACAGTGACAGCCTGGTTGTGGAGTACAGTGAAGACTTTTCCATTATCCTCTTTACATTAAAAGATGATGAATCTCGTCTCATCTGTGGGTTCTGAAGAACAGAGCCTCATGTGATCACATGACAATATGAAGCCACAGCTCATCAATAGTAAATGCAAAGTGGATTTTCTTATCTTTCTAAACAAGAATGACTTAAAGCTTTCTGGTCCTCCTGGGACCCAAACATCTTTATGAAAAACATTTAGAAACTTCAGGAGGAAAGCTAAAAGACTGAAGATATAATCTTGGCATCCAAGATGCTCACAACCTATTAGAGAGAAAAACAAGAAACAGACAATTAAAATTTGGTGTGATAAGATAAAAATAGGTAAAATTTATAAGGGCATTTGTTTTCTTCCTGGTTCTCTTTTAAATGCTTACACTTTGTGCCTTTACACTTTGATCCTCAAATTAAACTCTAAGAGGAGACACTATTTTAAATTTCACAATGAAGAAATGGGCACACAGCAAATTGAGCTAGCTCAGCGCAAGAGTGCCAGAAAGTAGCATAGCTAGGGATCAAACCCCAAGCCTGGCTCAGAAATCCATACCCTTCACTGTTTAACTAAGGATTCCCAATGGAATATGCAAGAAGAGATGTTGTACAAGCTCAAAGGCAAATCACAGATCCATGGCTGCAGATTAGATAGGGCTATCTCTCATGCAAGCCACACCCATGCCAACCCTGAGAAAAAAGCTAATGTACAGCAAATTCAGTGACTTGAGGAAACCAGACATAATCTTTTTCTGTTGAGACTGTTATATTCTCATGTGCCACATAACGGCATTTGTGGTCAATAACTGTTCAAATGGATGATGGTGGTCCACTATGACTATGATCAAGCTGAATAGCAACTATTACCTAATGACATCATAGCCGTCCTGGCATCATATTGCAATGTATTATTCAAGTGTTTGGCTGAGGCTGGTGTAAACAAACTCACAGTGCTGCCGTTGTGTGTCAGTTTTGAGCTTTCCAACATAGACACTGGGAGCTGAACTTGAGTCCTCTGAAAGAGCAATGCATACTCTTAATCCCCGAGCCATATCTTCAGTCCCTCATGCATTTATTACATGATAAACATGTGGCTGTCATATCTATTTACGGTATAGTATCTTTTATCATTGCTTGAGAATGTAATGTTTATAAAAACACTTATTTTGGAACTGTTTCAAGCAGCTACAATGGCACACCCATACAGCGTGCTTGCTGCATCCCCTCAACACATCACTCTCCTTTGTGTTTTATTTATTGTGTATGGGGGTGGGGTACATGTACCTGTGCCCGAGCACTGAGGTCAAAGGAAGATGTCAAGTGCACAGCTCTATTTCTCTCTCTCTTTCTCTTTCTCTCTCTCTTTCTCTTTCTCTCTCTCTCTCTCTCTCTCTCTTCTCTCTCTCTCCTCTCTCTCTCTCCCTCCCTCTCTCTCATTTCCTTGAGACAGGTTCTCTCATTGAACCTGGAGCCGGGCTGGCAGCCAGAGAGCTCCAATAATCCTCCTGTCTCCACATGTCTTCAACAGCAGTGGACTTACAGGCACATGTGAGGCCATGCCCCCGCTTGTTATATAGATGCTGGGGATATGAACCCAAGTCCTCATGCTTGCCCAACAAGTGCTCTTAGCCCACTGAAGAATCTCCTCAATCCCCTGTTGTTTGATTTACTTTTATGTAGTTTTGGTCATCGTGGTTCTGGGAGTAATTTGATATGCCATATACAAACTTATACATATACATAAACACATACACTACATGCATACCTATGTAAACACACATATCACTTGGGCATTTGGGAAGCTTTGACTAGATTCTGGAGCTCCACCACAAATTAATAAAGGAGCCTCTTTGAAGAGTGGGACACAAGGATGCACATCTTGAAAAGGGAGCCCAGGTATGGAATTTGGGGATTTCTGAAGTCCATGATCTTCAGGAGTCTTTCCTGACAGTCCAACTTGACCTTAGACATAAGACTGAAGCAAGGGGGAAAAAGGCAGAACAAAGCACTGGAGTGTTTTGAGGAGGCGAGAGAGATGGCTCAGTGGTTAGGAGCATGCATTGCTCTTGCAAAGAACTTGAGACTGATTCTCAGCACCCAAGTTTGGTTACAAGGGGATCAGATGCCTCTGGCCTCTGGCACTCATGTGCACACACACATAATAAAAGACCGAAATTAATTTCTGATCCACAACTGGTCAAGATGCAGAGAATGAGACTGTGGAGTGCTTAGCCCTAAATGGGACACCTATATCACACACACCCCTCCCAAGACTCAGAGATCATCCTAGACAGGGCAGGTAGAAAGATTTTAAGATCCAGAAAGACTGCACAAATGAACCCACAGCAGATGGGACAGCATGCACAAGACTCATCCAAGCTCAGGTCAGACAAAAATCCTACCATGGAGGGGGGACGTGGGCAAGGAGTACCCCCCCACGCCAGCTGAGGAGCTGTTGGCAACTGATAGCTGTTAGAACAGGAAGGGTTAATTTTCTGTAAGACTGCGGCCCCTGCTAAGTCAATCACACGAATGGCCATATACCCAAGGGCATGGCAGCACTCACTGGACTCCATGAGTTAAAAAGAATGAGGACACAAGGTCCAGTGGATAGTGAAGGAAGGTAGATTTGGAAAGAGTGGGGAGAGGTATGAATATGATCAAAATACAATGTATAAAAGAAATCAATACAAATATTGTTAAAACACCAGTGTATGTCAAAGGCAGAGTAAACATTCTGACAGACACTGGGGTGAGAGGAATTATTTTAATGCTGCCTAGAGAAAATGTTACTAGATGTTATTTTAAAGTGATTTTAAAACAATACTGTCATAATCCATCGAGTGTTGAATCTCAACTCATATCCCTGTGGCTCCTACCTCACCTCTATCACATATTAAATATCTCCTCATTTTGACGCTAGCTTTCCTTGCACTTGTAGTTCAAATATCTTGCCCTTGCCGAGGGCTTAAGAATGAATGTGTCTTGACAGAGACATCACATGTACTATTTGTGGGAGAAAGAATAAAAATAACTAAAGTATAAATATTCCTAGCCTCTGCTCTATAGTGAATAATCTGTCTTTTAAAAAAAATTCTCTGTGTGTATGTGTATGTGCATGCTCACAAGTGTGTAAGGTTTGTGCAGGCACAAGTATATACAAGCCAAAAGTCAACCTTCAATGTTGTCACCTTATACTTTGAGACAGAATCTCTCACTGAGACCCGGGGTTCGCATTTGCACTAGGCAGGCTGACTGATTTGGCGATAAATCCACCCGTCTCAAGTCTCCCGGTGCCAAGATTATAAGCACATGCTACTTGTGCCTTGTAAGTGCTACAGCTACAACTCAGTCCTCCTGTTTTTGTGACACAGCTCTACATATTCTGTCTTTAATGATTTGGGACTTTGTGATGGAGAATTTATCAATGGAGAAATTTTTTTAAAGATATATGATAGGTTTTTTTAAAAGCCACAATTTTGTGGAAAAGAAAGAAAAACTGTGAGGAAAAAGGATCAGATATTTAAAATGAGAATTTATTTAAGCTATAAAAAGGTAAAGTGAGAACAGAGAATATTTTAGGGTCAGCTCCAGGCCTGAGAGATACTGTTTCAGAGAACAAATGAAAAATGACTATAGTCATAAGGTTGAAGGGAGTTTCAAGTTGATCTGACCTGATATTGAGCAACAGATTTCAATAAAGATCTAAACTGTTTAAATTGATTTTGATTGATGAATCATATTTTTCTTTTAAAGTAACAGGAACAAGCACTGATATATGCAGAGTACCAGTTTTGCGGGAGGCGGTATACACATTTGGATTTGACTATTTTGGTAAGATCACATTCAAATGACTTGCCTAAAAGTTCTCTTAACCCATGTGCCTGGAACAGTTCTTTGTTCAAATCCTAAGCTAGAACTTCAGAATATGAGACCACAGATCCACCTGATATATTTCCACAGGGAAGAGGATAATTTCTTCTTAGTTATATCAAATAAGTTGCACAAAGCACAAACGTCGTGTGGACTTTTGCTTAATTTTAAATTTAATGGGAACCTGAGTCTTTGTGCTAGCTCTTTGCCTCTTAAGAGTTAACTCCCAGCTAAACTGTATTTGCTAAAAAATATCTGGACTTAAATTAACTATGTTCTTGGTAAAAATTTATGTAGATTTTATAAAAGTGATGTTACTGAGAAGTAAAGAGAATACAAGAATATTTCATAGTGAGGTCACTGAGAATGACAGAGCTGGGTTCAAATCCTGACCCCTTCAGTTATCACCTGCAAGATTTTGAACTAGTTTATGTACTCTAAAAGTCAGATCTAAAAATATACAGCAGGATACAATATCTACTTGCATGAAACTGTTGGGATGAATAGTAAGTTGATTTTGGTAAAGTCCTTAATGCACAGAAATACACACACACACACACACACACACACACACACACACACATGTTTGGGAAACACATTTTACATAAACATAAATAAAGGGCACAAAAACATCAACTTCCCATTTGGAGAGAAAGGAGTCTATGCTGATAAGGTGGTAGACTTGTCAAAAGTACATTAACCACCCACAAATGACTGTGAACTCCAACTTGCTTCTCTATTATATGGAAATGTTTTTATCACAAATTTCATGAAAATGAAAGATCAAAATTTACCAACAGATGAGGCTTTAAGAGTGTTTCTCCGTCCTCCAAATCTGAGTCCATTTCCTTGTGCTCGTGTATGACCGCAGGGCTAACTTCCTACTCTAAGAGAATCGTGGTTAAAATAATTAACCTCAGTTTCTGTGTAGGTCTCAGGTTCTATCTGAAATTTTTTCCATTCTAGAAAAGTCAAATATGAATGAATTTACCAGTGACGTGGATCACTTCACTAGTGAGTGCTAGCCTTCACTGAGACTATCAACCGTTACTTCATTTGTTTTTCTTAAAAAATTAAAAGGAAAAAGTTGAGTAGAAGGATACTTCCCTCTACCTTCTCTTCTCCCCACTAGGTAATAGAGTGGTAACCACAACAAGATTTGGCATTGACAAATTCATGTGTATAGCTCACAACTGAGAAGAACATGGCTCACCCCTTTGCTTAGTGACAGGGCTAGCTCATATCCATGGGTTTGAACAGAGTGTTCCTCTATTAGACATGATTCAGGCATCAAGTCGAAAATTTGAATTGGGGAATTTTATTGTTGTTTAGAAGAAATAAAATTTCTACCTGGATAATTTGGGTAATTCTAGAAGTTACTCAAGAATCACTAACTGCAATAATCAGCATATGAATTTATTTTCCCAGCTAATGGAGGAACAAAGCTTCTCTGTACTAGATGTGATGCTCTGAACAGAATTTCAAAGTATCAGAGAGTCTGACTTGAGCCCACAATAAATCTACCTTGGAGAGCTTCCAGGGAAACAGTTTTAGCTAATCTTTAAATTAGCTAATAGAGTCCACTGGTTTTATTTCCCTTCTCTATGACAATAGAAGTGTGAATTCATCCAGATCATGGGAATCTGAACATGATAAAACTTGCCATGGTAGGTAGAGAACCAAGTCTCCACCAAAAGTAAAAGCCAGGAGGCCATTCCTTTGTATTTATCTACATTAGGTAAATAGAGTCATTCTTACTACTAAGCCCAGGCAGTCTCTACAGGTTGGTTATCTATGTGAAATCTCAGGTCAAAGAATTCCCTCCAAATATTGACTAATATACTTTGTTGAATGAATACTGCTTACTAGTGCAGACTTTACAAGTGAGAAACCCACAAAAAGAATGGAGCACAAAGGCATAATACTCTATAAAGCACTGAAAAAAGTCCAGCGTGGGACTTGGGAAATGGGCATCAGATCCCAAACTTAGCCTAGGAATTTTTGGCAGCTAATCACTGCTGGGCAAGGGAAAGTTGGTCTTCTTCAAGGAAGTGTTGCTGGAGAGGCTGAATAGGCTCCAGTAAATAACCTCATACCAAAAGATATCTGGGTACACAAACTTGACATGTAAGATAGAATGCATGAAATCTTGTGGGTAGTCTATGCAGGGTACAGATGGGGAAAGGATCCAAATATGATTAAGGTGTATTGTACAAAATGCACAGAAATCCAATAAAAATATATTGGGAAAATTGAATTTACTGGGACTGGCTCATCAGTAAAGGAATGCTGCTCTTCCAGAGGACCAGGGTTTGGTTCCTAGCATCCACATGACAACTAACAATAATCTGCAACTACAATTCCAGGAGATTCTATTCCTTCTTCTGGCCTCCATGAGCATTGCATGCACGGGTGTACTTATAAACATGCAGACAGAACAGTCATACCCTTAAAATAAAAATAAATAAATAACCTTATATGAATTTACTATAATCCTCCCTAATTGGGTTAATTTATTTACAAATTAACTTATTTTCATTTGTTTCTTTTTTAAGATTTATTTTATCATTTGTTTATGTGGGAGGGGGAGTGCCTATGGAGGCCAGAAGAGGGTGTCAGATTCCCTGAAACTGGAGTGACAGATGGTTGTGAATCACCTGATGTGGGTTCTTAGAATTAAATTTGAGTCCTCTGGAAGAATAGAAAATGTTCTTAACACATGACCCATCTCTCTAGCCCCTTGCTTCTTTTTAAAATAAAGTTCATTGTATCTAAGTTATGCCACATGATAAGATACGTATATACTAAATAGTTTATTACGGTTAAACAACTCCTGTCCCTTCCCCTTTGGCAAGAACAGATGTAGTCTATTCATTTAGCAAGAATCTAGCATAGGCTAGATGTGGTGCCACACACCATTAGAACCAACACTTGGGAGGCAGAGGCAGGTAGATCTTCTGGAATCAAGGCCATCCTGATCCACATAGTAAGTTACAGACCAGCCAGGGCTGCATAGTGCATTTGCAGCTTCATATCCTTTGATCTACATTTCTCCATTTCTTCCTCCTCATCCTTTTTTTTCTTAAACAGAGATGTATTTGTTTATTTATTTGTTTATTTAATGTGAAAGTATGTGTCTGAGAGTATGTATGTACACCACTTCTAGGCAGTGCCCATGGAGGCCAAAGGAGGACATCAAATTCCCTGGAACTGGAACCACAAGAGGTTGTGAGCCACCCAGTGTGGGTGAAGGGAATGGAACACAGGTCCTCCCCAAGAGCAGTGAGTGCTCTTAACTGCGGAGTCATCTCTACAGCCCCTCTTGCCCAATCTTGACAATCCAGTATTATCAAGCTGCTTTTTGCAATTGAGATGGCTCCCAACTTTTATTTCCACATAACCATTTTTCAAGTTTCCAATGGTGTGGAAGTACTATACGTTCAGCGGAAACCATACTTCCCATTCTGAATTCCGGTCTTTCCCCAGACTAGCAATACACAGTACAAAACTCTGGTGTTGTGAGATGCTTGACCTGGCCTGCACCTCCCAGCTGGTAATTTAGTCACAAGGGTAAACAGCAGATACATCAATGTCCTGTATTGCTAAGCTACAAAAGGTGATAGGTTAGATGTAGTGAACGCATTTTTCAACCTGATACTTTGAACATGATGTCTTTGTCAGGATATATCCCCATCATAAGCTGAGAAACATCTATATGTTAAAATACTTCACATAAAATCTGGCTTCCCAGCTCCTTTGGGTAAAAGAGGACCTAAATTCTCAACACTGACAGTCTAAAAGAACTGAACAGCAGCTGCTCTCTTTAAACATGGCAGGCACATCCTGTCCAATCTGGCCCATCCCTCTTAGGCCTCTTTCGTCTCATCTGCCAAGCCCCTGCAGACCTGTGGGCTTAGGGCTGCTATGCTAAAATCTGTGGTGGTTCCTTTAGCCAAAGCAAAGCAGCAGTAGTCCCCCAAGAGAACTTTCATCTGATACGATTTATATCTGTCTTGGTGTGCTACTTATTATTTTTGTATCTCTCACAGCACAGTGCCTTTCACAGAATAGGTGTCATACATTTTAGTTGAATAAATGAATAATTTAGCTTGAAGACAGTTTATGTTCAGCTAAAACCTCTCCCATTTCTCAAGCACAGTACTTCTAACAAAACCTGAGGTTACATTAGCTCTTTGGGCGATTATAAAAATTTTGCCACCTCTTTCCTTCTGGAACCTTACGAAAATAATGCTGGGAATCTCCTTTTAGAATCCATAAGCACAACCCCAACAGCATCTTCAAGCATGGGAAGGATATACTCATGATGCAGTTTCCACTGCTCTCTCCAGCCTGGTATAGAGCCACTCTCAACATCCCAGTAATGAGCCAGCTTTCAGTATTTGCAGTGCCTTTAGCCTTCAGAGCTTCTGGCCCACCTGCTTCAAAGGCCAAGAAAAGAGACCAAACATATAGTCCCAGTCATCATATGATAACACACATTAAAGATGCCAAAAAGAGAGGCACTGGATAACGTGCAGATGACAGAGTGCTTGTCTAACTAGCATGAATGAGGCCCTGACGTTGATCCCAGCACTGAATAAGCTGGGTGATATTTCTCATACTTGCAGTCCCAGTAATCAGGAAGCAGAGGCAGGATGTTCAGAAATTCAAAGGCATCCTCTACTACATGACAAGTTCAAGGCCAGGCTGGACTACATGAGACCCTGTTTCAATGAAACAAACAAGAGCAACCATAAAAACATACCAAATGAATGTTTGGCATGAAGTTAGCCTGTGGAAGAGATGGGTGAGAGGCAGGAAAAGGAAAAATGGAGGTTAATGCAGAAGAGAGACGTTAACTGTAAATGGCTGTGAATTTATTTTCCTTTGGAGTTTCCAAAATAGCAGACTGATTTTAAATATGTTAACAGAAAATGTGAAACAATAAAGAAGTTTACCTCTATTTGCTGATGTGGGTTGCATGTGCCTGCCTTGTTGCTGCCTCTAAACTCCTGAACTCACACTGTTAGCAAGGACATTTCAACCGTGCCTTCTCCAACTTGTAGGCATAGAAGGATTTCTGTCTCAGCATGACAAGGAACGCATCTGTCCCATCTCTGCCACCTTCTCTTGCCATTGAATCTGCATGTGGGAAGGAATCACACAGATAAAGGGATTTAAACAGAATGATTTAGGCAAGGAAGGTGCTTCAAAAGGAAATAATCTGAGCTGAATCATTTTATCTATATAAAATTAACATTCATGATGGAAGATAGGTAGTTTAAAATGCAGATTAATAAAAAAAAATATTTCTCCCTAGGGCATCGCATACCAAACTCAGAAATTTGTACTCTCAGAACCTGACCATGTTAAGGTCTTGGGAGCCTTTAGCTTATAGCTTGCAACTGAGGAGCTCACTTTTTTTTTATTAGCTTAGAACACCCTCAGTTAAAACATAAAGAGTATTCCCAGAGTAATATGGCACAAACAGTGTGCATTAATGCAAACAAACATGTGGATACAGAGCTTCTTATTAAAGCAGTGTAATGGTTTAGTGTTCAGAGGTAGACAATGAGAAACTGTCCTTCCATACCAAGCACTTATACAATATGACCTCCTCAGAGTGTCCAAGCTGCCAGGAGTTGGGTGTTCCACTTCTATCAGTGAAGAAAGTGAAGCTCAGAAAGGTTCACAACTGGTCAGGTTAATCCTGGCAGGAAAAACTAGAATCGGTGTCCGAGCTCTCTTCTGACCCAGCTCCATCCATAGCTCTATACCTCATCATAGTATCCCAGTTCAAAGATTTCCATTAAAAAAATTATTTTTAAATGTGTGCATGTGTGTGTGCATGTATGCATGTATGTGTGTGGAAGTGCACATGTCAAAAATTTGTGGGTCGATTCTCTCCTTCCAACTTTGCATAGGTTACAAGGACAGAACCTCACGTTGCCAGGCTTGCACAGCAAGTGCTTTAGTTCACCAAGTCATCTAGCGGGCCCAAAGTATTTGTATTTTTTATTTATTATTTATTGAAGTACTTAAGGTTGGATTACGGGGCCAAAGAAATAGCTCAGCAGTTAAAAGCAGTGACTGCTCTTACACAAGACCTGGTTCAAATCCCAGCACCCACATGGCAGCTAAGAACCATCCATAACTCCAGTTCCAGGGGATCCTACGCTCTCCTCTGTCTTCTGTGGACATCGTACAACACAGGTGCACTTACACACATGCAGGCATAACATTCTCACACATAAAATAAATTATTTTTTTAATTGGACCAAAGGCTTCACACAAGCTAGGTAAATGTTATACTACTGAACTACATTCCCAGCCCCGAAGTTTTTCATTTTACATTCAGAGATGGCACCCCTCAAAGGCAGAGAAGAGAAGCTATGTCTTCTGGTTGGTTTTTATTGCCAACTTGACATAATCTAGAACCTCAATTGAAGAATTTCCTTGATCAGATTAGCCTGTGGTCATGACTCTGAAGAACTGTCTTGATTGTTGATTGATGTGGGAGGGCCAAGCCCACTGTGGGTGGTGTCATTCCTATGCAGGTTGGCCTGGGCTTTATAAGAAAGGTAACTGACCATGAGCTAGGGAGCAAGCTAGAAAGCAGGCCAATAAGCAGCATTCTTTCATGATTTCTTCAGTTCCTATTTGAATTCCTGCTCTGACTTCCCTCAGTGATGGACTATGACCTAGAAATGTAAGTCAAACAAAAATGTAAGCCCTTTTCTCCCCAAGTTGCTTTTGGTCACAGCAACATAAAAGCAAGCTATTATACTTACTATCCAGTGGGGGCTGTGACAACCGTTAGTATGACCAAGCTGTTCTAATTAATACAGAACTGTGCTGGCTTTAGCACCAAAATAACACTCAGACTTGGCTTAAAATGCGAAGCTTTATGACTCAGATAATGTTTCAGTCCTACCCAAACTGGAATAGACAACTGCACGATGTGTAGTTCCCCTTATATTTATGGACACAGTCAGTTCCAATGTCTGGTTCCTAACTTCAATCCCTATTGGCCTAGCTAAAGTTCAGAACCAAAACCAGACCCTGGAATGTAGTGGAAGTTCAATAAATGTTTTGTGAATTGGTGTCCAGACTAGTATAGTCTCCCAGTTCACAGGTCAGAGGTTTTGCACATCACTGATGCTCATCAACATTTAATGAATCAAATATACCAGATGGAAGAAGTTCATAAGAAATGGCAAGAATGACTTTTCAGATTAAGGAAGACCAAAGGGAGAGGGGCAGTTCTGTATGCCTTAGTGATGGTGGAGAAGGGAGTCTGGGGCAGAGCATCGCCTGCCTTCTGTAGAAGACAAGGATGGAGCTAGTTCTCTTCTCCTCAGCTGCAACTTCCCCAAATCACTGCTCATCTGCCCATGTCATTTGGGCCTCCAAAAGACTAATAGCCAGAGCAAGTTCCTACCAGAGTTTAGAACGGAATGCCCCTGAATGTCCATGTGATAAAAGGCTTGGTCCCCAGATAAGTGTTATTGGGAGGTAGAAGAGCCAGTGGGGCCTAGTGGAAGGTTTTCCCTTAAAGGAAAGAGCAGAACCCCAGAATCATCCTCTTTTACTTCTTAACCATGAGGTGAGTGGTTGTGTCCTGCCATACACTGCCACCATAATGTTGCTCACCACAGGCCTGGACACAACAGAGTCCACTGACCATATGATGGAACCTCTAAAACTATATAAGTTGATTACATTAGGTATCTGTGATAGCAACCTGAAGGAGACGACTACTGTGACTAGATTTATTATGCATTGGGAATATGTTTATAAGCTTGCATTCATTTCCCTGTAACAATATGAAGCAGTTACCATTACATTATGATTCAAATTTTATGGATAAATTAGCCAAAGTTCCTTGCAATCAAGAGACTGATTCCAGACCCCTGGCTTGTGGGCTGCACTGGACAGCTTTAGTTGTCAACTTGACACAGCTGGGAAGAGAGAACCAAAATTGGGAAATTTATTCTATAAGACTGGTGGGTGGACATGTCTGTGAGGCATTTTCTTGATTGTTGAGTTGTTGGGCATCATGTAAGATGGGCCTAGCCAGGCCACCTGCTAGGAGGAATAGAGGCATGGCTCCTGTGGGTGTGGTGTTCTGCTCTGGCTAGTTGTGAGACCAGAACCTGGAAAGAACCTGCCTACTTGGGGACACACTTACTATTGGCCATATTTGGGACCCCACCCCATAAGGTCATTGGCTATCCAGACCTATAAGAGCTTGTGCACATATTCAATAAACCGCGAGTTGGCAGTGCCACGCGCTTGGCCTGCTTCCCATCCAACTCCCAGAGTCTTCGGCTTGACTCTGCATCTACTCGCCCCCAACCCCTCGGGCCGGCCCCTCACCAAAGTGAGACACGATGGTAATAGACACGACTATATTGAGTCATATGGGAGGGGCCAGCCCCATGTGTTTGGTGCCAACCCTGAGCAGGTGATCCTGGGTTGTAGAAGAAAGCAGGTTGTGCTCAGGCCAAAGGAGCAAGCCAGTAAGCAGTGTTCCAACACGGTCTGTGCTGAAGTTCCTGCCTCCAGGTTCTTGAGATGGCTCACCAGGTGAAGTGCTTGCCATTTAGCCTGATGACCTGAGTTCTATTCCTGAAACACACATAAAGGTGAAGGGACAGAAACAATTCCACAAGCCTGTCCTCTGATCTCCACATAGCCACTCTGCATGCACATACTCTTCCATATGATAATAATAAATAAAGTTGGGGCCAGTGAGATGGCTCATTGGGTAGAGATACTTATAGTACAAGTCTGACAACCATGAATTCAAGTCCTGGAACCCATGTAAAGGTGGGAGGAGAGAACTGACTCCAAAAAGTTGTCCTCTGACCACCACATAGGTTCTATAGCATGCACACTCACACATCCATTATATGTGTACACTAGTACATACACACAATACAATTTTTAATTTTATTTTTAAAGATGGTATCTTGCTGCTTTCGGATATCTTTGATGCCTTGATGACAATTTTACTTTTTGGTAATTGAGAACCATTAAAGATGAGATATTATATAAATATATCTGTGTAACTCAAGGTAGTTTAAGTTTGCCTGCTCTTTCTTTTGATGTTGGAGCTTGTGCATGGGGCTTATAAATCTGAACCTCTGCCAAATGCTGTAAGCAGTTTCCTATAACTGCATCTTCAAGTACATTCAACTTAAAAATGCTTCCCTTGAAAGGCCAAAATACACCCTTCTGAAAAGAAATTCTATACAACACTTTTGTCAAATGTTCTCTCTCTTTTCCCCTTCCCCTTTCGTCCCTTTTCTTCAATTTGAATCGAATATTCTGGCACTGACATATCTAAACAAGGAATTCAACAAAAGTGTAAATACACATAGAGCACATTCTTTGCATATAATATTCTCAAAAAACAATAATTACAGAGAAATACCTGGGTGTGGTGGCGCACTCGGGAGGCAGAGGTAGGCAAATCTCTGAGTTCAAGGCCAATACCGTCTACCTAAAGTGTTCCAGGCCAGCTGGGGTGATAGGGAGACCCTGTCTCAAAAAGCCCCCGCACCCCCCCAAAAAAACCTAATAATTACAGAGAACGTATTAAAATTAGTCAAAACCAAAAGAAGATACTTGTTTAAACAACTCAGCTTTAATCTTGGAAATTCATAGAATATAGAACTGTTAGCAGAACTGTTAGAGAACTTCAGAATTTTTCTAGTTTGATGGCTTTCTAATTTGATCTGCATAGGTTTAGGGGTCTATTCAGAGAGTAAACATCCAATAAGACTGCTGTCTACACCAAGACGCAGAGCCAGGATAAACCTGAGTAGAGCTCCTGCTCTGGCCATCTTCAGTGTGCACAAATGGCAGATACCATCAGTCAGCCCCACCAAACACGCAGGCCTACTCTTTCCTACACGGATTCCTGTTCTGCACAGGGCCTAGGCATGGTCAAGCAACAGTGGACAAGTGATCTACATGGAAAGACTGCCACAGGCTAAGAGCTCAGATCACCCAACCAGAACAATGGCAGCTTCTTTTAGGCAGCATGTACAGAGTTCCTCACTACCAGACACACGGTGATGGGCACCAGCGGTAACAAAGGATGTGGTGCCGTGTATGTTTTCTCTAGTCGGTTGGTTTCTGGCTAGGCAATACGGAACTATACTTTAAAATCTTGGTATGATATTTCATTATGATTAAGTTAACCATAGAGTACTGGGGCCAAAACAAAAGTATGAATGCCACAGATTCTATCAGGTGCCTCACATTATACACCAAGACCTTGGAGTCAGAAAAGTAAAGTTACTAACAATAAAACTGAGTCTAGTCTAGACTTCCAGTTCTTATTACAGGTTTAACAGATGACATCTCAAAATTTGGTCTTGGCAAAGCAAATCCTATATAAAAGCTGAGCCTGTAAGAATCAATTAGGTGATATTTACAGTACCAGGCACGTGTTTCCTCTTGTGAGTGGGCCTCAAATCCTATCAAAAAGTGACATCACACCCCTAGACAAATGTAATTTCTTATTGCATGCAAAATATGGACCCTTATATTTACAGACAAGCAACCCAGTCACCCCTCATCAAAGAAGCTGCTTTGCAATAGACAGAGATTATTACAGATTTCCATAACTGGTCACACACAGATTGTCTCTGCAGAGAAAGAGTACTAATGCATCTCTCAACTCTGATCAAGAAAGCTAGAGAGGTATGAACACAAAGGGACACAAACGGCCAAAGCATAGAGAATAAGAGTCTGCAGAGTGTGCATCCTTGGACAAGACTCCTATATTAAATGCCACCCAGCCAGGGTTCAGGGACCACTGTGGAAGAGGGAATGGAAAAATTGAAGAGACAGGGGAGGAGGTGCATGACCATATGGAAATAAGAGTCCTACAGGCTCCTGGGACCCTGATCATATGAACCTACAGCAATGGTGTCAGCATGCACAAGACCCATGCAAACTCAAGCGGACCAAAACCCAGCATAGAACCATGGAAATGGGCAGCAGGCCTCAATCTTAGGCAAAGAACTGTTGGCTGTTGATTACTGTTTGGTGAGAAAGAGCTGGTCTTCTTAAAGGGAGAGACTCTATATAGGCTCACTATACCTCAGTGGATGACTTTGTATGGAGAAATGTCTCGGGAGACTAACTTGACTCAATGGGCCTTAACACAAGTGACAGAATGCATGAAATCCAGTGAAGGGGCTATGGAAGGGTGCCAATGGGGGAAAGGCCAATAAAGATGATTAAGATGTTCTGTATTAAAGACACAAAAATTGAGCAAAAAAATTACAAAAAAGTAGTTGGTTGCCCAGATAATATCCCTGCCACTATTGCACTCATTGGCATATCTTCATATCTTTCCAAGCCAGTCATTATTGTAGTTCACTGCTGGGTAAGACTTTTGATGACCTTTCTCCTCCCAGTAGCCTAGTACTATGAAAGCTAGTAAGCAAGAAGGAAGCTTAATGGTCAGTACCTACTTAATTTCTCCATGACCTGTGACCAGTGTGTATGGTATTTTCAGTAGTAGGGCCTTACCATCTGGTTCTGGTGGGAAACTAAAAGCAATGATCAGAGACAATAGTTTTGGAGTTCCCTGGGACATCTCTGATCAACAACTTCAAGAGAGGTATCACATACCTGGCACTATACTTTTTATCTGGCAATTTATGGCTTCAGGTTGGGAGCTCAAAGGCCCCAGTGGTGAACCTACTGCTATTATTCTGCTAAAGAGAAACAGTATCAAACTGCCCTCTAAATTTGTATCTCTCTACCCACGCATCAATTCAGCTCTAAGAAGCTTCTTTTTGTAGTGAGAAGTAGTTAACATAGAAAGTTCAATTGATCCAAGTGCAGAGAATAAGTGTTTGAACAGTGCTTAGCCACAAATGAGACATCTATATCATCCTCCCATCTCCCCAAGGGCTCAGGGACCATTTTGGAATAGGGGCAAAAAGACTGTAAGAGCCAGAGGTTGGGAGGACTGGAAGGGAACAGTCTTCTGGACAAGGCAGGACCACTTCACTCATGAACTCACAGAAGCTGTGGTTGCCTGCACAAGACCTGCACATGACCAGGCCCGTGAACATTTATCATGGAGGAGAAGAGAGTTCATGAGACCCCATCCCTAACTGAGGAGTTAATCTGAAAAATGAGTGATGATAATACCTAACTACCTCATGGGATTATTATAGGAATCATGCGAACCCAAGCAAAGCCTGTACAAGCTCATCATACAGTGAATGCTTAATAGGTGTTGGCCATTGTTGTTAAAATAAAACTTTGCCTGTGGTGGAAAAAAATCCCACAGAAATTGCTTCCAGCCCTCCAATCTCATATACTTTTGAACTTCTTTTAGAAAAACTATTTTATTTATTATTTTTATTGTATGTGTATGACTGTATGTAGATGTACCCATGTCATGCAGTGTGCCCATGGATGTCAAAAAAGGGCATTGGATTCCCATGGACCTGGAGTTAGGATGGTTGTTAGCCACCATGTGGGTGCTGGGAATTGAACCCAGGTCCTCTGCAAGAGCAGCCAGTGCTCTTAACTGCTGAGCCATCTCTGCAGCCCCCCTTTTTAAAAAATATGCATTATTTTTATTCTATGTGTGAGTGTATGGCCTGCATATATGTAAGGCTTTTTGGACTTCTGAGGGAGCTGCCCTCAAGTAAACTTAAAACATTTTCCTTAGGTCCCTTGGTATGTTGTTTTCTGCCCAGGAACTCAGGAGAAATAAATCAGCTGCAGCTGGCCAGGGCATTTTTCTGTTATCCATCAGTCATTCCCATGCTGCGACTGTCAAAATCTATGTAAACCTATTTGGGAAGCCCACATCTGCCACTGCTTAAAAAAAATTCCTAGATTATAAAAAATTATCTGTACATTCCATCATTCATAAAGTGCTCCTTTAGACTGTTTGATATGCTCTGGAAACTGTGTGGACACACACTGGGAATATTTGTACTCTGACTTTTCAGGGGGCACATGCAAGCTGAGGAAAGGTCAATGGTACACTGGGAAGTAACTGGCCGGTCGATGACATTTTGTCCCAGGACTCTTTATATATTTATATATACAAAATGTGTAACTGTGTGAGATTTCTGTTACTGTAACAAATACCTGAGATTATTAACTTATTAAAAAGGGTTATTTTGTCTCCTAATTCTGAAGGTTTCAGTTCATGAATAGGGCCTGTTACTCAGGCCTGTGGCAAAGCATCACATCATGGTGGGATCATGTGGAAGAGCAAAGCCAGTGGCCTCAGAGTAAAGATGAAAGAACAGAAGCAGAAGAGTCTGGGTCCTATAATCCCTTTCAAGGTCATGCCCTGAATGACCAGAAGACCTCCCACTAGGCCCTGCCTCCTAAAGGTTCTACCACCTCTGTGCTGAATAGCTTTGGTTGTCAAGGTAACACACCAGGAAGGAGGGAACCTCAAATGGAGAATTTTCATTATCATCTTGGCCAGTGGGCCCACCTGTGAGGCAGTTTCTTGATTGTTGAGTGGTGTGGGAGGGACCAGTCCAGTGTGGCTGGTACCACCTCTGGGCAGGTGGTCCTGGTTTGTATGAGAAAGCAGGCTGACCACCAGCCAGAGGAGCAAGCCAGTGAGCAGCCTTCCTCCATGGTCTGTGCTTCAGCTCCTGCCTCCAGGTTCCTGCTCTGAGCACCTGCCCTGGCTTTCCTCAAGTATGAACTGTGATCAAGATGGGTAAGCCAAATAATCCTTTCTTCCCGGAGATGGTCTTGGTTAGAGTGTTTTATCACAGCAGTAGAAAACTAACTAGAACCCTCCCCAGCAGCACCAAACTGAGGACTGAACCATTAACATTTGGTCTCTGAGGGACAGTTAAGATCCAAACTTTAGCAGTGACACATTTGGATAGTCATTTCTAAATAACTTATAAATTAGAGATTGTATATTCAAACACTCTTGAGGTGAGCACCTTTGGATAAGTAACATTTTTGATGGTCTCAGTCACTACCTTATTATCACCAGACTTCAGTTTCTGTTTGTATACTTGTCAGTCTTCTTGCTGAATCATATGGCATTTCTATTTTTAACTTTTTGAGGAACCTCCAAACCTGCCTGTATGGATTTATATTCCCATCAATGATGTGCAAGAGTTCCCATTTCTCCACACCCTCATTATTTAATCTCTCTCTTTTTAAAAGTAAAAACAGTTGACTATATTTAGTTATTTATGGAGTAGGCACATGTGCCACAGCGTGCTTGTGGAACTCAGAGGACAACTTGCTGCAGTCAGTTCTCTTTTTCTACCATGTGGATCCTGAGGATTAAACTCCAGTTGTCAGGCTTGGCAGCAGGCACCTTTACCCACTGAGCCATCTCACCAGCCCTAATAACCTTTCTTTTAATTATCATTCTAATAGACAAAAAGTGATAGGTCATTGTAGTTTTAATTTGCCTTTCTCCGATAAGGATTATGAAAGAGTGTTCCATATGCTTCTTTGCCATTTATATGTCTTCAAAAAGTATCTTTTCAGATCCTTTGTTCATTTTCAATCAGGTTATTTATTTTCTTACTGTTGAAGTCTGAGTTCCTTATAGATTCTGGATTTTAACCTCTTATCATGTGTATGGCATGGATCCCATTCTGTAGGCCATCTCTTTACTCTGCTGTATCCTTAGCTGTGTATAGAGTTCTAATTTGAGATGGTCCCCTTTGGTTTGTTGCCTGGTCTTTTGAGTTCATATACAGCGACCTGGCAGACTCTTAAAGAGTACATGTATATATATATTCAAAGAATAAAAATAAAGAAACAATGAAATAAATCTGAAATAAAACAATCAAAATATTAAAACTAAAAGATGCTTTTTAATGTAAATTTTTTAAAGAACATATGCACAAACATCTGAAAGATTTAAGGATCCAGTTAATGTTCCACTAACACTTAAGAAAGAGTTCCAGTCTAAAAAATGTTGAGAACAGGCTTTCAGGCCTAGCTCTGCTACTAACAGCAGTGGGACCCTGTATAAATGTTAAGCCTAATCAAGTTTCCCAGATGCTCTGAGATCACAGAAGTGTTAGCTTTCCTGAAACTTCAGTTTGCTCGGCTGTAAAATGAAAGAGTTGAGGCAGATCATATCTTAAGTTCTTTTCAGCACTAAAATCCTATGGTACTTGTTAAGTTGAATTTCAATGACCCTGTTCCTAAAAACTAGTAAGTTACCATTTATACATCACAGGTCTATTTGCAGCCTTCTGTCTCCAAACTCATAAAACACTAAGTTTCTGCCCTCAAAGCTATCTGGCGGGGGCGAGGTGAGGCGGGGGAACGACCTAGAGACGGCTCAGGGATTAGTAGTACTTGCTGCTCTTGCAGAGAACCTGTCAAGTTTGGGTCCCAGCACCACATTCATGACATCTCACAGCCATCTGCAGCTCCAGTTCCAGGGGATCTGACACCCTGTTCTGACCTCCATGGCCCCATGGGCACTTCACACACATGATACCCTTACATACATGCAGGCAAAAAACTCACACAAAAAAATAAAATAAAAAATAAAGTCTGAGACGATATCTAGTAAGTAAAGGCAAGGTTTAGGCAAGCATATGGACTCAAGGGTACAATGCAAATTGAACTGAGGAGAGCAAAGATTGCAGCAGATATCCATCTGGTAAGTGTGTACTTAGTTATCCAGAAAATGGAATTGGTCAGTGTTTTACTCGGGGGACAGTGTTCACACACTAACAGATAAAAAGTACGAAGGCCTTTCGTTATAAAACAAAATGAAGTCCAGACAAATTTGGGACAAACTTGGCAAACAACATGAAACAAAGAGGAAATTCTGTAAGCTTCAATGTTTCTGGAAAATGTATATGAAATACTCTGACTGATGTGTCTGCCAGTCTTTCTTTTATGGCCTTATAGAAACCCAGGACTAAAAGTAAGTATGGCTATTAAGTTTATGATAACAGGGGCAATGGATTCCCGTGCAGTTATCTCTAAGCATTTTCTTATGAGGAGTCAATGTGAATGTCCCTAAAGTTTTAGTTACTGCAAGAAAAAAAAAAAGGAATAAAGTGGTGTCAGTGCCAGAGGGACAGTGTCTCTCCCCCCAATTGACATTTCTAGGATTAGTAGGAAGATGATATGTACATGGCAACAAGATTAGCAATCAGCCAATAACTGGTTATTTTTTCAGATATTATTTTACTTTTAATATGGGGGGGGGCATTACAAGTGAATCCAGGTGCCCTCAGAGGCCAGAAGAACGTGCTAGAGACCCTGAAGCTGGAAGCTGGGGTTACCACCTGACATGGGTCTTAGGAACCAAACTTGGGTCTTCTGCAAGAGCAGTATGG
This sequence comes from Eospalax fontanierii, assembly GCA_035773235.1. Classification (NCBI taxonomy): domain Eukaryota; kingdom Metazoa; phylum Chordata; class Mammalia; order Rodentia; family Spalacidae; genus Eospalax; species Eospalax fontanierii. The sequence continues at coordinate 77,847,794 of CM069526.1, forward strand.
GCTCTTGATCTCTAAGCCATGTCTCCAGCCCAAGAACAGTTTAAAAAAGAAGAAAGCCAGAGCTTGAACGTCTTAAATCACTGGTTGTTCTAGTGACATCATTGCTATACTAACATGCTTTTACTCGACGATCTTGAACTATTCATTTCCTCTCCCCTAACCAAAATTACAGGGACTAAGCAGTCTAATCTTAGGGGAAATGGCTATATTTAAAATATATGTTGCTCTATTCCTAATATAAATTTCTAGATGCTACCAAATTTCTTCCTTTGCCTACTAGGCACATACCCAGTAAACATTCGCCCCTTCCCAGTTTATCTATGTGGATTGAGAACACTTGCTGCTCTTCCAGAGGACGCAGGTTTAGTTCCTAGCACTCATATGCAAGCTAACAACCATCAGTAACTCCAATTACAGGGGATCTAACACCCTCTTCTGGCCTCTGCAGGCACTGCATGCATGTGGTGCACATACCTACATACACGCAAACAAACCACTCATACACATAAAATAAAAAAATAACAAATCATTTTTAAGTGTGGCTACATAGCTGAGTTCTTACCAAAAGAATATAAGTAGAGGTGCTTAAAGCCATTCCTTAGTGCAGACCGTAGGATATTTCCATATAAGTCTTTATTTATTCTCTTTCCACTTCCTCTGTGTGAAATGAAAGGAGTCTGCAGACTTGAAAGAAAACTAAAAGATGGAAGACACTTGTGCCTGAAATGATTCTGTAGAGGTCACTTAGACAGGAACACAGTTATAGAAATATGGAATAAACATGCCTTATTAAGTCATTGAGGCTCCTTGGTTTATTTGCTCCAGCAGTTAGAATTTTAATTAATATATCAATATTTAGTGAATGCTTACTACATGCTAAGCAATACACACCTCTTCAACCCTCACAAAACCTCACGATATAGGTACTACTGTAAGCACAGAGAGCTTAGATAACTTGCTCAAATGCACACAGCTGTGTTGAGCTGGCCCTGGCTCTTAAACATCACACTGCACTACTCTCTCAATACAGGAAACATTTTTAGGTATGCATCCTGGCAAAAACTACTTCTTATACAGTCGCTGAGCATCAAATCATTGAAGACTTTCTAATGATATGAAGAAAATGCTCATGATGTAATGTGATCATCTACATTAAGACATCTATTTATTAATAAATGCAAACCACCCGTTCAAAACATGTTTGCTGGGGACCACTTTCATGCTGTATATAAGACTGGGATCTGGCTACCTTGTCCCTCCTCCCAGAGTGTGGTTTTCAGTGTAGGCATTCTCAACAGACTAGCAGAATCCCGTTCCCAGGGCTTGGTTTCTTTACATAATAAGGGAGTTAGAGGAGAATATGGCTAAAGTCTCTAGAGCAATTAAGTTCTGCAAGTCAGAAACAGGTTCCTTTATTCAGTTGGGCATAAGACATTATTTGGTATAATTTGCAAGGTTTCAACTCCACTGAACCTATAATTGCACCATATACCTATTAATGTTAGTTTCATTTCCAGTGCCCAACCATCTTCGTTTATCCGAGACTAGAGGTTTCCTGAGCAACTCTTTGATCAAACATCCAGAGAATTTCGGGCAAATTGAGATGTTTGGTCACCTTAGTTCCATGTCAAATAATTAGACTTAAATACTGAAACTAATTTTAATTATAGAAACCTCAATTAGTATCTTTTTTGGTACTAGAAAAATTTCATGGGTAGTTTAAAAAAAAAAAAAAAAAAAACAGAAGAACCGGGATTATGTGGCTATAAACTATAGTAAAATCCTACTCAGTTGTCCAAAACTTTTAGACAGACAACATATTTGGCATGAAAGTTAACTATGATCACAGTAGGTATGTAATTATAAGTTTCATATACAACAACCTTTAAAAGCTTAGTGGTAGTTGTTTTGAAACTAAAATATTAGTTCAGAAATTGGAAGGAACAGCACTCTATTAATATTTAAATTAGAGAGACACATTTTTCAAGCTCTAAAAATTGTGATTTTTAAATCACATGTTCCAATTTCGTTCTCAAAATTCAGTGTTATTTAAAGAATATTCAAATATGATCACCCTCTAAAGGTCCATTTCTTTTGAACCATTTACCATATAGCTCAGTACAATTAGGCTAATACCAATTATATTGTTCCTTCAAACTCAGGCAAAAGAATCCCAAGAGGACTGTGGGGGACTCCAGAGGACGGTCTCTGAATAGCCAACCAGGAGTGAGAACCACTTCTCCCATCCACAGCAAAGCCTGATTCTCTTGGGAATGTTCAGACCCATTTCCAATTCCATTCCACTTCAAAGGCACCCAGGTTTGCCTCGGTGTCCTCCAAACGTCAAAATAAAGTCCTACCCTCTTTTTTTTTTAACTAACCTACAAGTGCTGGCCCTCAGAACAGGACAGATCCACTAGAAATAATTCACAGATATATCTGAGGATTTAAGGGAAAAACAAATTCGACGCAGTTATACTGGTTCATCTGGCATTTCCATGTCATAAGGACTTGGAAGTGACAGTGCATAAAATATTCACAAACTCCCTTTGCAAAGTTACCAAATGACAGTTTCTAAAATGTGGGCCAATTAACCATTTATGGATTCATCAAATCTCCAATACCTGGACCACATTCCCACTTTCATCATTACTGAGCCTGGTTTGTCTTCTTCGGCCCTGTGGCAGTCTTTCCCACCCACAGCAGTGATGGCTCCCCAAGCTCTTTCCCTGGTACTAACACTCACAATGTCTTCCTAATGCTCCCTCTGTCTGGAACCAAATAAATGCAGTGATTAAGGAAAAGCAGGCAGAGCCTCCTTGCTCATTCTTGCTTTGGGGAAGAGGGAAATTGTTTAAAAAGAAATGAATTGAACAGCAGGGACATTGAGGCCATTTCTTTTGCTGGATCTGCTTGTGTCTTTAAGGTGTTCTGTCACAGGAGAAAGCTGTAAAACCATCATCCCACCAATCTGACCTGATGCCTTGTTTCACTCTTCAAAACCTGGCTAAATAATGTCTACTTTTTCTGTTTGCCAAATGCTTGCTATCTACCAAGTGCTGCCCTAAGCATCTCACTTGCTTACTCTCACTTAACCAGCACAATCCTTTGGGATTAGAACTGTTATTAATTCCACTTTAAAGACAAGAAAACTAGGGGTTAAAAAGGGAGAGTGACTATCTCATAGGGACTCAGATAAATTGCAATGCTGGGGTTTAAGGCAGAGTTGGCCTGGTTTCAAAGCTCCTTCCTGACTCATAGAATCCACATGAAGTCTCTCCCCAAGCCCCAGGTGTTGCAGATCTTGCCCCTGTGATTAACCCCTCCCTGTAATTCCTTGCTTAGCTGTCCTCACCAAGACCCACCTCTATAAACTTCAAGTCTGTCATGGGGTACAGTACTGTCTTTCTCCTACTCCCAGGAAAACAGGCTGGAAAACTCAGGCTCCCTGTGTCTTCCTGAACAATCAGATTCAAGTTCTCTGTTTCCACCAGTGGCCTACCTTCTTTCAGACTCTATCCTATATGTAGTCTACAAAAATAGGAAGAAAGAGACAGAAGCAGGTTATAAAACAAGTAGTCTTAATTCTAGTCTGGATTCGATTGGGGGGGGGGGAGCGTCTGCCTGTCTCTACTGTTCACTCATTATCTAACCTAAATCCTAACATTGCCTTTCCCTACAGCCTTCTAAGATACACTGGGTGACCTACCTATAGCAACAGGACAGTTTCAGGACAACATGAACACGTTTGACCAAACCTTTGTTAGACATCTAAGCATGACGAGGATAAACAAAATAAAGAACAAAACTAGAGAGATCAAGAATGCAAGTTTACTGTGACTGAATCCCTCCCTGTTTTACAGACTTCAAAAGTAGATTCTATAATAACATATTCTTCCGAATTCCCCAAAAGCTCTTAGCTCAGATATCCCAAGGATATTCAATCTATTCAATCACCTTCTCTTTCTCAAAGTTATTTAGTGTTGACGGTTAATGATGCTATGGCTTAAAGCTGATTCCCCCAGCAGCGTGATCAAGGACTTTTTTTGATCTTTGCCTTGGGCTTCCACTTTGAAGTTGAAACTCAAGTTCAGGTGCAATTTTCAAAATCAGGGTTGCAGCCTTGCCGCTCATTCTCGCTCTCAGACAGCCTCCACTGCAAGCAGACTTCATTTTCAGCCCTCTGCTAAGGTGAACAACTTTCACACCTAACCAAAAAGAAAGCTGTAATTTCAAAGTTTCAGAAACATTTCAGAAACCTTCCCCCTAAATCGGCTTTCCCGTTCCATTATGGATTCAAATACTGCTTCCCAGGGCAAGGGTGTGGACCAGTCCCACCGACACACTAGCATACCCGCACGGTGTGTACACAGAGCCTTAAGAGATCACAATGTCTCTTAAGACGGACGAAGGGTCAAAACTCATACTGAAACTTGGCTCTTTCTCAGATTGAATTTTGTCTACTTGTCGCCTGAACCCGAGTTCTCTTTTGCCTGGTTGGCCTTCTAACATGTTTTTTTTTATTTATTTATTTATTTATTTATTTTCTTCTCCTTGCCTCCCCAACCCAAGCCTCAGCCTGTCCTCCCCAGACGAAAAGCACCGACTCGCCGCTCCCCGCAGCGGCCGTGGCAGCGGGTTTGCGGCTGCGGGTCCGCGCAGCGCCTTTGTGGGGCGGACTACAGATGGTGCCCCGGCGCCCGGCTGCACCGAGGCGCGGGGGAGGAGGGAGGGCGGGAGGCTGGGAGCCGGAGGCCGGGAACCGACTCCAAGGAGGAGGGGGAGGAGACGGCGGAGCAGCCAATCGCCGCGCGGCCCATCAGCTGACCGCTTTTGCTTACACCAGGTGCACGCCGGCTGCGGGGAGCACAAAGCGGGGCGCGCACGGAGGGCTCCGGCAGCCAGCCGCGGAGCGAGGCGAGGCCCGTGCGCCCGGGGCTGCAGCGCCCGTCCGGCAGGGACAGGGGCGGGCAGCGTCAGCCGGGGCGGCGGCATCCTCGCGAGGGCATCCCCAGGCTCCCGAGGCGCCTTCCTCGGGACCCGACCGTTCGCTGCCCCGCCCTCTGCACCCCAGTTCTTATCTCCTTCCCAGTCCTGCCTGTCTCTGCCCCGGCTCCCAAGAGCTGGATTTAACCCAGCCCAGCCCAGCAGCTGTCGCTCGGGTCCCTGCCCTGCTTGGCGTCTTGGTGCTCTGCCGGGGGTCCCCCAAGGAGCCAGTGCGCGCTGCGGGCTGGGAGGAGGCGCCGCTCCGCCCGCTGCTGCTGCTCTTCCTCCTCCTCCTCCTCCGGCTGCTGCTGCCGCCGCCACCGCAGGCGCCGGGTGGGTGCGCACCCCACGTCCTCGCCAGCCGGGCCTTAGGGTAAGTGTTCGGCCATCTGGGCCGCGGCGGGAGGTGAGGGAGGCAGCGAGGGTAAGTCGAGGCAAACTTGGCCGCGTGGTGGATCCTAGAGTGTCTGAGAAACCACGGGATAAGATCGCTGGCCTAAGGGGACAAGGGGGCGCGGTTCCTAGAGCTAAGAAAAATGACGAAGTGGGAAACTGAGAATCTAGTTTTCACCCCCTCCCTTAAAAAAAAATAAAACAAAACGGGGGCGGGGGGCAGTAGTCGGAAAGGAAGGCCAGAGAGAAATGGGCAAAAGGCAGTGACTGGAGTCGAGCCCGCTGGATTTTAGGGACCCATCAGGAGGGTGGGGTCTGGGGTGAGAAAGAGAAGAGATGGTATTGGAGTGTGAACTGGGGACAAAAGCTGGGCTCTGAGAAGAGTGCGGAAAGAGGACTCAGGACTCGGGGAGTTGGAAATGGGGTCAAGAGCGGAGAAGGGAAGGTGGCAGGTTGTAGAAAGGAAGAGGTCTAGGCAACGGCCTTGTTGGCAAGAGAAAAGGGCAAGGGGCTCAATTAGCACAGCTTGGAGAGTACTGAAGTCCGAGCACTGGGGAGAACCTAGGTGGTCCAACACGCGGGAACTGTATGTTATGAGCTCAGAAGGGGGAGCCCCCTAAGGAGGCTCCGCAGGGATGTGGAATGCCAAGGAAGCCTTGGTCTCTCCCAGGCACCGAGACCCGGGTCGGGATCAGGGAAAGTTCGCCAGAGTGTCCTTTGTGCTGCGTGGACAGGGGTGCTAGATGCCGCCAGCACTGGTTCCGTGCTTCCTAGATTCCCGCGGTGACCGCCGCCTAAGGGGGCAGTCCCTAGTTGCCTGGCTGGCTGCTTTACTTAGAAATGTCAAGCAGCTGAGAGGCGGTTCGCAGGTTGCAAAGTTCGTCCTGGGACAGTTGCGGGACAGCCTAAATGGATGTGCAGACTGAAAGATTCCGTGGTGGGACTTGCTCCAGAGGGACCTTGCCCGCTGTATTCCAAATAGTCTCAAAGCCAAGAACTGTGCTGTTTGAATTCTGTTAGGAAGCAAGAACTGTTGACTGGGGCTTTTTCCCTGTAGGATCTGGAGACGGTACGTTGTTTTCTCTGCAATCTTCTTTACTACAATAGTTTAGGCAATTGATATTACATATGATCATTACTTCATTGTTAAAGGCTAGAACTAGAAGAGTGGAAAGTTTAGGAAGATTTATACTTTAACCTGTATAAAGCTAAAGTAGAAGTGTTGTTACTGGCTCCAGGGCCATGTGTGTCATGAAGTCTCTGATTTGCATGCAAATGTGAGCTGATCCTGGCAGATGTCTGGCCTCATCCATTCACATGAAGGAATTTGAAAAGACAAGGAGTCTTCGGTTAACAATAGACCTTAAGAACACAGAATAAAGGCGCAGTGTGAGTTTTTCTGTTTGGGAATTCCATGGCTTGCTGACCCCTTTATTCAAGAGCCAAATTCTTAAGAGTGGTATTATATCAAAAGCTCAAAGTCCACTTGCTCTTTACCTGGCTGTATAATCTGCTAGCTAGATATCCTGAGCTAGTTAGGGAAGTGTTTCTGTGATCCACTGGTGGCTAAAGTGATATCCCGATTGATTTCTTAACTTTTATTTAGAGTTTGTTTTCTTTTTCTTTGACTAATTCTTCCTCTTTCTCACATTTGCTTTCTATCCCTAGAGATAGTACAGGAGAAGATAGTTGCACTGTCCAGTCAAAATCATGTAGGTTCTTAAGGTGTCAACTAGTAAAGATGATGAAGCAGTCTGATTCTAGAGAAGGGAGTGGATTTGGGGGTTCTCAGTACAGAACAGTGAACTGGAGGCAGTCATTCAGTGAACCCTCCCTGAGCCAAGACCTTTCTGCCTTGTGTAATGTTAGCTGGTCAACACACTGTTCACCTCCTGGCATTGTAAAACTGCCGAACAAAAGCTGGGCTGCATGGGCTACACGTGAGGCTTGTGATTATACCTCCTGACAAGCCAGTCCCAGCAACTCCCCTTCTGTCAATCCTAAACCCTGTTGAAGAGAAAAAGAACCTATTCACCCAACCCAGTTTGCCCTGTATTCTATACATTCAGTGAAAGGGACATTAAAAGACAATATTGTTTTGGAGGGCTCAGTGTTTGGGGGAGGGGTGGACAACAGCTGTTAGTGTGCTGCATCGCATGTTTTTAGGAGTTATTTGTCTATTTTTTTCTTTTTTGGTTTAGTGTCTCTTATACAGAAAATAACCTATTTTCGCAAAGGGAAAAACTGAATTGAGTTCAATCTCAGTAAGAAATGTGAGAGCCAGGTTTGCATTTTCTTAGAGCTATATGGAAGTCAGAAAGTAGCAGATCAGTGTAATAATAAACTCTTGTATAACTCTCAAACCTAGGTCTGTCTTTCTGATGAAGTTGAGGGACCACTATAAAATAAAGATGACATTCTAAACTAAGACTATATGCCCTTTTGTTGTAAAGTTATTGCCTATGGAGTTTTGAAATATAACTAAGATACCAAAATATCACATTTGTGAAACTTTGGCTGTTAGCCTTCCTGGGTGAGATCTTTATTGTGGAAGACTAATAACAGGAAAGGTCGGGCTCTCATTCCTTGGTAAGTAAAAGAAATATGGTACTTAATTATTAGAAAAGATTTATTCTGTTAAATAAAAGAATCTCAAACAAGTTTTGAAAAATTGTCCCAGGTAGCTTTTGTTAGTATCTGAAATTCTGAAATAAAAAGACAAGAGAAAGCTGGACCATTGGCCTCCATTTAGGTGGACTGTGTTCTCACTAGACTCTTGACCTGACCTGCTGCAGTTACTGCCTAGTATAGTATCCTGTCACACTCAAGGGACTACATCAACTGTAAAAATTGTACCTCTACAGCTATATTGCTACTCCCCACCCAGCTGACTCTAAATAATTATAACAATCTGAATTGTAGGCCATCTTAAATAAGCCATAATCCATAAATAAAATATGATAAATTATAGGACATAGATGTCATTTTTTACTAGATGTACACAAAGTATTCTTTAAATTTATTTTAATCTCCAAAATAGTTCTCTTCATGATTCATTTGAGCACTAATGTAAGGCTGTTGAAATACTGTATTTAATTCTTAAAATTATTATCTGAATATCTATTTTGGGTTAAGCCAATCTGAAGATAAAGCAATTTCCATTTTAGAATCATATTTTGGTTTTTGGAAACAATGGAAGTATCTTTAACTCATGAATAGAGCTCTGATTAATATTTTATTTAAAATGAAATTATAATTATATACATGAAGTCAAAAAAACATGTATCCTTTCTTGTTTTGGCTCGAAAGCAGAATGAAGACAAAAGTTAAGCTCTGTAAAAATGCAGTATTTTAGTGACCACAAAAGAAGTATTTGTTCTGAAAGTTTTAATAAGTTTGCTTTTAAAATTATCTTATTTTAACATAGCACCATTCACTTATATTTGGGCTATATTTTAGAGTGTGTACTCCATGTCTCAAAAAATAGATAAAGCATAGTAAATGGCTTATTGGTTGGTAAGTAGGCTATTACCAATTAAACCTAAGTGATCCATATCCCTTCCTTAACCTGCCAACTTTGAGATTCCTCTTTAACCTATCATGATTGGCCAATTGGACTGGAAGGACTAAGCACCCTAATTAGATGGCTAAAAGGGCTATAGAAGCTACACCTCCAGTACCACAACTGCTATAAACATTTAACTTAGATGGAAACACTGTACCCACTGATCTGGAAAATTGCCCTTAAGGTGCAGAGAAAATAGGTGGAGGCTTGCAATATACATCGAAGGTCCTATCCACCCTGACTTTGGAACACCTGCTAAAGACCCTAATGCATTAGCTTAAGACATTTAGTTTTAAAAGCTGTGGAGTAACACCTGCTTTTATAGTGGCTTGTTGCCTTCCATTTACGCTCTTTATAGCTCAAGGTTGGGATGTTATTTGAAAGCTCTGATTACTATAAATGAATTGATATTTTCTGACCAGGCTGTCTTAGCTCATGTCTGTTACAGCACAGACAGACATGGACTCCACAGCTGTCCCCCTCATTTGTGTATGAAGCCACCGGTGGCATTTTTGCGTTACCATGGTTACATTAACAATGTACATGTGGACAGTACATCTTTCTGTGTGAAAGGTTTTTATGGCAGATATTCCATAGATCTGGGAATAAAGTACAACTATTTAAAGTTTTGGAAAACACATAAATACGTTTGCCATTGTTCATTGGAGCCGCCTTGTCAGTATAGGAGGGTGGCCTTCCCACAGTCATGTCCAGAAAGGGCTTTTACCTAACAAAGATTTTTTTCAAGGGCAATATTGAACCTCACTCAGCAAAAACATGACCATAAAATTTTAAAAACCTTTGGCTTTCCTATTTTGTGACTGCCTTTTGTAAGGTAGCATATTAGAACAGTCATTCTCAACACAAGAAAGGAAACATGGACAGCCCCAGTATTGGTGTCTGTCAGTCGGACTGGAGGAAACAACAAAGTCAGTTTGCACTGTGAGGCAGTACATACAATGCGAGCATCTTCCAGCGTCTTCCTTTAGGACAAGCTGAAGAGCTTTACAAAGAAGGAAAGGTGGCTTAATTGGTTTCATGCCTATAATTTTCCCCTCTAGGAAAAAAACAAAAAATTTGCATGGCAATAAAGGATATCATTAACCTGCATTGTTATTTCACAATAGTAATAAGTCTTCATTTGCATCCATAATAATGAGTGTAATCAAGCACAGTATAGAGAGTCAGGAAATCTCAGGCTCAGTTCCTAGTTATGACACCCATACCTGAATATGTGACCTTCTGGATGTCCTGCAGCCGTTCTGATGCTTCACATCCCTACCAGGGCTGTGTTGTAAAGGGTCAAGGAAAGCTGTAGACGCTTGCAGGATTACACCATGAAGAAGTCAATTTCTACTCCAAGGCTGTGATTCTATGGACAGTTAAAGGTCTGGGGATCTTTTCTACAAAGTGATGTTTCTTGTCCCTAATTCTACAACTAAGATATTCCTTGTTCTTTTACAAATATTTTAATTATATTTTTACATTTGTGTGTGTGTGTGTGAAAGTGTGTGGCTGGCTGGCTGGCTGGCTGGCTGGCTGACAGACAGTCTGTATGCTTGCAGAGGTCAGAGGACAACTTGCAAGAGTTATTTCTCTCCTTTCAAGTGTGTGTTCCAGGGATTGAATTCAGGTTGTCAGGCTTCGTGGCAAGTGAGCCATCTTGCTGGCCCTTCTTTTGAAAGAATTTCCCTACCCCAATATTAAACAGTTCACTACCACCTCGCCTGGGCCCTCCAAGGGGAAAGAATTTCACTAGAGAAAACAGGAAACTGGTTATGATCCCCAAACATCTGTTCACTTTGTTAATACATATTGAATACTAGCTGTATGCTGGACATCACAGGAGGCCCTGAGACTAAGAAATTGACTTTATTTCTCTATAGCTGACACGCTGAGCCCATCATAAGTATTTTGTCCATTAGTCCGTGTATTTTCCCATAATACTTACTAAGTGACCATAATGAAAAAAGTCACTCTAAACAGATTTGAACTAGGGACAGGATATTTAGATGCTTTTTTAAAAAATCTTTTTTTTAAGACACTTGAAAGCATCTAATAAGTAAGCATCCTAAAATGCTTAGGACCACCTTCTTCAACAAAGAATGAACCTATCCTGTGCCAGTAGGACCTAGGATGGGAAACCTGTTGTCACATACATTGCCTCTGCTCTTAATGAGCTTGAATGTCGCTGGGGTTACAGAAAGGACCGCAACAGGTAAGTAAAGTATGCTACAATGGAGAAAGTACAGACTGTAGAAGAATGACAAAAGGAGTCTCAATTTAGATAGTGCTGCCAGCAAAGCCTTTACAAAACACAGCAGTCAGTACAAAGGATAGGTTATCAACAGGAACACAGTGTTCAGGAGACAGTTTTAAATCTGGTTTCATTGAACAGAAGTGGTACATAGTTGCCCAAGGAAAGATAGTTCTTTAGTTTATGGAGAACTGTAAACTGGAGACTGGTTGCTCATTCTGATTATTCAGTGTGTCTGGAGAAAACAAGAGAGGTTGGAAAGAGAGAAATTCAGCAGCAATAAACAGGATGGCACAAACTTGCATAGTGAAAGGTATGGCTGAGTTGACAGTGAACACTAACAGTGCCTGAGGTCTTAGAACTTTAAACTGTGCTGCTGTTGAGTGTGCCTCATGTGTCTCACTTGACCTATAATCATCTGAGAAACCAAGCACTGCCATTCTTTCCTGTCTCCAATAATTAGAGGACTAGAGACACGAAGTTTCCCTGAAACCATGGGCAAGCTGCTTAGCATATCTTGATTTTTCTTTCTTTCTTTTTGAACTCTGTGGTTTTTCTGTAAAAGAGAAAGGAGTTGCAAGGCCCTCCTCTTCCTAGTACAAGTTGAACTTGAGGTCACAGAGCTAGGGAAAGACTGGAGCTGGGAGAGGCCCTGCTCCTGCTTTTGTCACACCCACTGCCTTTTCCATTATGACTGGACCACAGGTAACGAGATGACAGTGACTCAGCATTGTAGCTCCTGGGCTGCCCAACACTGTCAGGATGTGGAATGCATCTGGGAACATGTGTCATGGTAGGAGTGGGAGTTTAAACTGGGTTTCTTACCAGCTAAGGACTAATCAGGGGCCACATCTGTAATGTCTTAAGCTGACCATAGCAGCTTCAGGAATATCGGTGACAAGCTGGGAAAGATAGTTCACAATAGAGCTGTGATAGGATTAGAGAATGAGATAACCCAGGGCATGTGGAAAGACAGAAGATGCTCCACTGAGAAAAGAGGCAACACTATAGTTTAAATGTTTATTACATTTAATTGTATGTGTGTGTGCACACACAGAGATATGTGTGTGCATGCATGCTACCACATACAAATGAAGGTCAGAGGACAACTCTCAGATTTGGTTCTCTGCTTCCACAATGTATGTTCTAGGGATTGAACTCAGAGAGTCAGGCTCGGTGACAACACCTTTACCCGCTGAGTCATCTTTGGTCCCAGTAATGTAGTTTTCTGATTTTGAGTTTTGGTCTTTTCTTAGGCAGGGATATTTTTGCTTTCTTACCAGATGATGATAACCATACCAGTATGTGCATGCAGATACACAGGTGTGTGCACACATGCACGTACACAGACATAGCAGGACAGAGAAATCCCATACTAAGAAACTTTCATTTATTTTTGTGTTAGCAACTCTTACACATCAAAATGAGTTGTTTGTTTCTTTCTTTGCTTTTGTCTTTTTTTGAGACAAGGTCTCCCTGTAGCCCCAGCTGGCCTGGAACTCTATGGAAACCAGGCTAGCCTCAATCTCACAGAGATCTGCCTGCCTCTGCCTCCAGAATGCAGGGCTTAAAGGCTGTGCAGCCTCACACCTGACTAAAGTGAGTTTTAAAGAGAGACTTCTCTCAAGATCTTAAAGGGGAGTTGATCCCTCTCTTGTCTGGGACAGTATAATGTCTTCTTGGGAGAAGAATGAGAAACTGCATGTCCACTCACAGCTGTATCCATTCTCTGTGATATACACATCATAAATGAGAGTTACATGGGATTCCAGCCACATCCTGAGAGTTCCAGGGAAATAATGGTATCTACGTTAACTCGGCAGACTCTTTAACTCATCGAACAATCACAAAACAACTGAGGCCAGTGGAATAGCAATTACTGGATTTCTGTGTTTTGTATTGCTGCTGATTAGGTTTCTGGGCACCGAGGATGACATGCAAGGCTTAATCCCCTAGAGGACCAGTTAACGTTGCTGTACTCTTTAGGGACACAACTAACCTTCTCATATACTCAAAAACTCATCATCCCTGACCCAGGAGGCCAGCTGACACTTCAAAGATGCTTGCAGGGAAACACAATTTGGTGGGCAGATTTTCCACATGGAGTATTTTTTTCTTTTCATGTCAAAATAGAACGATAGTGAAGAAGTTTCCAAATGGCTTCACTATCACAGTTGAGCAATGGAATGAGAGATTAGGTCTGTACAAATGAGATGTTTAGTAATTGGAAGGAAAATATTACATAGGGCTCCTAAATTATATCCCCAGAGACCATCATTTTTTCCTAGCATACCAGAGCAGCAGAACTATAATAATCTCCAACATTACTTCTCATTTCTGCAGTGCACTAGGAACCATCACAAACACTAGATGTGTATTAACTCATTTGCTTCTTTAAATAACTGTCAGGTAGTACCCCACTTCACAGTTCAGAAAACTAAGGCAGAAAGTGCTTAGTACCTTGCCCGAGGCCATGCAACTCGTGTGTGCTTAATAAATATTTGTTGAATGAGTGGATGAATGACTTAGGTTTTAGAGGAGAACAAAATATATTTCAAATAGCATCTTTTCTTTCTAGCCAAGGCATCTTAGAACCAGCCCCTGTGACTTGTGAATGACCACCCAGAGAACTGGTAAAGTAGGCAGAATAGGAACGTGAAACCTGTATGTCTCCTAAATCTGCACTGTTCAAGTACTGGGTTCTGTCTCTTTCTCTTTAATTGCAGCTGTCAAGCAAAAGACTGTGTTAGATCAGCTCTCGTCACCCTTCCATGTCCTACAGAATCCCACAATTCCATATCAACGAACAGTCCTATAAGATGAAACATTTTTTATTAATTTGCAAATTTAATTTGGTATTTTACTTAACTAATCACCATTGAACTGTCCTTTAAAGTTACGTTGGAATTATTAACAGCATATTTAAAAACTGTATTTAGGATAAACAATTTTCAGTGGATGAAAATGCATGATTGAAGATTACATTCTTCTAACAATTTGCCCCATATAGTAAGTTATATCATCATTGTCTAAATTTAACATTCTAGAAATTGAAAAGCTTGGAGGTTAGAGACATGGCTTCATTGGTAAAGTGCTTGCTGTGTAAGTGTGAGGACTGAGTTTGGATCTTCACACCCATGGAAGAAGCTAGAGATGGTGAGGGCCTGCACGTGTAATCCCACTGCTCAGGAGGAAGAGACTGGTGGACTCCTGAAGCTCGTTGGCCAACCATTCTAACTGAATCACTGAGCTCTGGGTTTAGCAAAAGACCCTATCTCAAAAAAAATCATGGTGAGGCTGATCTCTGTGAAGTCAAGGACAGCTTGGACTATATAGTGAGTTCCGGGTCAGCTGGGGCTACAGGGAGGCCCTTATCCCAAAAAAATTAAACACTAAAAGTAAATAAAAAATAAGGTAGAATGTGATAGAGAAAGGCACCCAATGCTGGCCTCTGACCTACACACGCACATGAACATGTACATACTACATACAAAAATTGAACAGCCTCTTACTGTTATACACAGAAAAGACAGATATAATTAATTTTGAAAAAAAGCTACTTTCTTTAGTAATTGGAGGGGTAAGTTGCTGAATCTTGGGAGAACTTGTTAAATGATTTTTACTAGAGTTCAACCTGCCAGCAGTGTTAAAAACTTGAGATGTGTTTCTGAAGATTTTCTTTGCTTTAAGGTATCTTTTCTGACATGGACGTGATACATCAGAACTGTATATCCGTGGTTGCCCTGGTATTTCAGGGTGTACAGCCCAAGGCAGGGGGAAGATAGTAGGTACAAGGCAGTTCTTAGAATTAGGAAGAACAACTTTTTAAAAGTCACTTCAACTCTGGGGTCTGGAGTGATTTTCTTAAGGTTTAGTAGCGTCATCTGCAAAGTGGGGGGAGGCGATTCAGCTTGCTTTGTACAACATACACATAAAGCCTTAGCATAGTTTACAGTTGGTAAATGTACTTAGGAAACAGTAGCAAGGACTAGAGGAAGTATTACTGTGCCAGCTGCTTCATTTCCACCTGCTCCTGTCTGAATTCCTCAGTCTTAATCCTGAGGCAGGAATTTTAAGGGGACAGGAAGATTCCTTGATGTTCTGTAGAGTCACTAGCTCACACAGTTGTCACATTTTTGTGGTAGAAGTAAAGAGAATGTTATATTTCTTGAGATATGCAAGAAATTATGAGAGGAAGTACTTTGACATCACTAGAGCCAGTTCTTTCTAGATTCTGTTTTCTATCTGCTCTCATTATAATTCTGTCGTAGTCCATTTCCTCTTGCTATCACAAAATACCTGAGGCAGTATACTTAATAAAGAAGCTGATTTAGCTCACCACCCTAGTGACTACGAAGTCCAAACAACCTGGCCAGGGCCCCCTCTCTGTGTCAGAAGAACCTTCAGGTAAACTGTTGTATGTAAATGAGGATGCACGAGAAATGAGCCAAGAAAGCTGTGCCTACTTTATAACAACCCATTCCCACAGGAGAGTGGGTCACCTTCCTTAGTCACTGCCCTCTCACTGCTAGCAGATTTTCATTTGCAGATGAAAGAGTAAGACTAGAGCATCGTGTCTGAATTCCTTGTGAGATGAAAACGAGGATCATGTGCAAAGAACTTCAATTCTTGTTGTTGTCTCTCTCCCTAAAATGTTCCATTTTGATCTTGGATGAAATCCTTACTCATTGGTGAGATCCAGACCCTTAACTCTTCCTCTTCTTATCCCTAGATGATTTCCTAGCTTCCTGTGGAAGCTAATGAATATAGTGTTCTAAGTGTGTTGAGAGGATCATGTCACACTCTTGAGAGTTAAGTTTTGTAGGTGTGTGTGGAAGAAAACCTGGGACAAGGAACTTGTCCATTGTCTTTTAGCTAGTAAATATGTGGGACAGGAACTCTTAACTCTGGTTTTCCTCCAGACTGAGTTAATCATGCTGTCTTTGATTTTCCCACATCTCCTCCCTGTCCTCACCTCAAGTATGGAATGTGCTGTCTTAATTTAAGATTATTTATTTATATCACTGTAATGACATCCCAACTGTACAGCTCCATAAGGAAAAAGCTTCCAACTTAGTCTTTGGTCCCTGGCACCCATCAAAGCACTTGGCATATGGAAAATGCATTCAGAAAATAGTCAGTGACTGAAGGAAGAAAGATTTCCATTTCATGTCTGTTTCATTTGGCCAGTACTGTATCCTTTAAATAATTTTTAGTTATTTCTTCTGTTTGGGGGTAGAAGACGAGTTATTCATAAGCATGCATTACACCTAGATGTTAGTGCATTGCTATTTCAGAGACGTTGTTAAAAAAAAGTTGAACTCAGTTTGGGAAATCTTTCATGATATTATTAACAAGGAATGTTATTAATCAAAAAGTATTCATTACATGTATGTAGAATATCAAGTTCTCTTAGAAGGGTGATGTGAGGCTTAGTAAAATTGCATGGCATTATTTCTGCCTCCAGTGAGTGTCCAGGCACATGGGAGAGTGAAGAGAATATTAGATAATTAAAAGATAGTTTATAGAAATTCTCCAACAAAGCAGAACAAACGGGAGCTGAGACCACATGAGTCTGGGTTTGAATTTCTACTGTAGGACGTACTGGCTGTGCAGTCTTGGTCAAAAGACTCAGTTTTTTACCGCAACACTCTCATCTGCAGATAGGCTATAAGAGAAAGCCCTTGGCACAGCTCTCAGAACACGGCAGTCTGCAGTTCACTCATTTGGCAAATAGTGGCAGTACTATTTTGCTTTTTTTTTTCTGTGAACTAGGAATACAGTGGTTGTGTGAGCTGTCTAAATGGTTGATGCATCTCTCTTCCCACATGGAATTCACTGTCTGTTGGAAGATAAAAATAATAATCCAGGTATCACAAAAGTAAATGGGAAATTTTGACTGTATTAAGTCCAGTAAACATGAGGCCTAAAGACATGATATGGAGATTTCAAAGAGAAGACCTCCAGAGGTAATATTTGAATGCCCAATCTATAGAACAAGCACAGCGTAGCAAGGGAAGGATGTGGAGCCCTCAGAACTTGTAAACGAAAGCTCAAAGGTAAAAAGGAGCTTGGAGTGTTTAAGGAACAGACAGAAAACCAGTGTGACTTAAGTAGAAAAAGTCCCTTAGGACTTTCTTTTTCCCAGAGAAGG
The DNA here is from genome assembly GCA_035773235.1 of Eospalax fontanierii. NCBI lineage: Eukaryota > Metazoa > Chordata > Mammalia > Rodentia > Spalacidae > Eospalax > Eospalax fontanierii. The sequence goes on from CM069526.1 coordinate 77,865,149, forward strand.
CATAGCTGGTGTGAGCTGCCCCCAGAAGATATTTTAGGTTATAAAAATATGGGAGCTGCAGAGATGGCTGAGTGGGTCAGAGCACTTGCTGCACAGGCATGAGGCCCTGGGTTCAGATCCCCAGCACTCATTTAAAAGCCAGACATGGATCCAGGAGGATCCCATGGGCCTGCCTGGCCAGTCACTCTGGACAAATTAATGAGCTCTAGATCTAGAGACTCTGTCTCAAATAATAATAATAATAATAATAATAATAATAATAATAATAAATTTTTAAGAAAAGAAAGAAAAAGGAGAGAAAGAAAGGAAAAGATGAAGATAGAGCTGGGTACAGTGGCACACGCCTTCAATTCCAGCACTCCAGAAGCAGAGGCAGGCAAATCCCTGTGAGTCAAGGCCAGTCTGGTCCACACACTGAGCGTTAGGCCAGCTGGAACTATGGGGAGACCCTGTCTCAAGTAAGAAGAAAACAAAGATGGAGAGATAGAAGAAAATGTCCAGCACCAAGCTCTGGTCTCCTTGTAAGGATACAAACACAAAACACATGCATACACCACACACACAAAATTAAAAAAGAAATGGGTTGTATGTAGTCCTGGGAGAGAAACGGCAGAAAGCTTGAGTCACTGGATGACAAAATAGCACGAGTCTGTGGTTTTGTGGTAGCCAGTGTCTGACATGTCTGATAGAGCGTATGTCCATCTCCAAGAATAAAGGTCACACCTGGGAAGAAGTCTTTCCTGCAATTACGTGTGGCCTGTTGCACGTCTGAATCATGAGTGTTAGGGGAAAATCATCGGATTGAGAGAATGGAAAGAAAATGTAGTGTGAAAATAGAAAATAGTCCCTTCTAATGCATGTTCCCTTTATTGTACTGAGCGTCACATGGGTTAACCAACAACCCATCACCTAGTTTGCCCATAGAGCAGTTTTTAATACTATTTGGAGATGGCTCAAAATTCTCTCTTGCTTGGCAAGTGCATGCCTCGTGTATGGGATATTGTTGTCATTCTCGTTCATGATGTCTGCAAGAACAGCCAGTGCTGATTCATCTCTCTGGTGCCCCCGCTCTGTAATAATTTATTTTCACTGTTATAGCCACTTATAACTGAAGTCAGATGCTATCATAAGTAGTTATCTTAGGAGGTGGTAGAGGCACAGTTGGGGGGGCGGTGTGCGCACGCACACACATGCACTTAGATGGTGGTATATGCACTTGTGTGTGCATGCATGGATGTGTGTGGAGGGCAGAGGACAACCTCAGCTGTTTCTCAAATGCTGCCCACCTCATTTTCTGAGGCAGTTTCTCAGTGAATGACCCATCAGATAGGCTAGGCTGTCTGACTAGGGAGCCCCAGGAATCCACCTGGCTCTGCCTCCTCAGTGCTTGGATTGTAAACACAGACTAGTCACGCCAAGACTTTTTCATATATGGTTTTGGGGGATCAAATTCAAGACCTCATGCTTACAAGGCAAGCACTATGCTGACTGAGATACCACCCTGTCCTCCAAGTGAGTTATTTTTAAAGAATATTTGGTTATCCCTTATACTGTGACTATGCGTTGTAAAGGCCGTGAGTCTCATCCGTCCTCTATACCTATGCTCACTCGCCCGCTTTCTTCTCTTTGCCCCTTGAGATCTTAAAGAAGAGTCCTAGATAATTATGAGAATACCTCCCACGTGTCATTCTAGCTATAATCTCACTCAGGTTCTGGCCTTCTACTTTCAAATGCCCGCTGTATGTTTCCCCTGAGGTGCAAAAGGAGGCGGTAGTATCTAGGATCCAGAGTGCACTGCGGCTGTGTAACAAGCGCTGCCCTTTGCAGGGGAACAAATCCCGGAAACCGGTGCCTTCGGGAGGGACACAGGGCAGTGGGTTCCCACCCCCTCCCTTGCCACCCTCTGTCACTCAAAGGGAAACCCATCTCACTTGCAAAGCGAGCGTTTTTGCTCTTGCCTGGCTCTCCCCTAGCCTGGGAACCACTGTCATCACAGTTGACCCCAACATTCTTTTTAACACCCCCTTTTCCCACCTCTGGTCAACTGGAGTGCCTAAGAGATGCTTCTGGAGTGATCATTCCCTGACTTTCCTTAAATGTGGCTTTTCTTCCTTCCTGTCACCACCAGTCCAACTCTATTTCTCCTTCTGCTTTATTTAGCTTGTTCTATAGGTGCTCAGTAACCACTTTCCAGTACTGTTGCTCTCCCTGCAGTCTGCCTACAGTCAGCTGGAGATTAATCCTTACTAAAGAAATGAGCCTGTGGTTTTCCCCTTCAAATATGCGTGAAAGCTCCTTAAGTGTTAAATGCCCTGTATGTACTTTACTGTCTTTTTTCAAAGATTTCTTTTATATTTTGTTTGTGTGTATGTGTCCGTATATGAACAAGCATATGTGGCGGTCTGAGGGGCCAGGAGAGGGCATCAGGTCCCCTGGTGCTAGAGTTACAGATGGTTGTGAGCTGCCTAACTTGTGTGCTGGGAAACCAAGTCAGGTCCTCTGCAAGAGTAATACGCACTCCTAACTGCTGAGCAAGCAAAGTTGAGCAAGCTTTTCTTTCATGATTTAAATTATCCTTCTCTGGGCATAATTTAATTTCCATTCATAATGAATAACTCCTGTTCCATGGACCTACTCCAGGTGTGCAGCTTTGGTCTTTCACCAGTGATGTACCTGTCAGTGGTTAACAGCTGGCTCCCAAAGGAGAGGGGAGAACCTTGATCTACAGCATTTTAGGCTACCAGCATAGTGTCTTGGTCTTAGATTTGGAAATAAATGCTCACAATTAGCTCCCAATTCCACTACTTCGCACATGCGTTCTGGTCTACTAGGCATGCTCTGCACCCTAGTCCCAACCCCAGTGCCTTGCTCAGCAGAACTGTTCAGCAAACTATTCCAATTAATTTCTATTACCCCTGTAGGCATTTGAAATGGTGCAGAAAACCTAATTACTAGGCACATGTTGATAGTAATATTTATCCTCCTCATAGTAATATTATGTTGACATGGGTGTTTATTACATTTTTGAGACTTAAAAGTCCTGAAGTGAAAATAATCATGATCTTGGCTAAGATACTGAAACTTGCCTGCCTTGATTCTCCAACAGAGTAACTCATTTTCTGATCTTGTTTTAAAATTACATTGTTACCCTAATTTAAATATCACTTTCAGTAATAATAAAACATCATTAAAATATATTTCCTCAGTCAGGCTTCAGTACACAAACTTGTAATCCCAAGTACATAGGAGGCTAAGGCAAGAAGATTACATGTTCAGGATCAGCCTGGACTACAGAATGAATTTAAGGCAAGCATAGCAACTTGGAATACACCTTATTAAAAAATTCAAAAAAAGAGCTAGGAATATAGGTCAATGGCAGAGCTCTGATTGTAGTATGCCTTAGGCCCTAGGATCAATCCCCAGTACTGGAGTGCAGTATGTATCCTCTGTGTGTGTGTGTGTGTGTGTGTGTGTGTGTGTGTGTGTTCCTTCACTGCTATAACGTTTAGAACATTTTAACAGCCCATAGTTTAAGTTGTTCTTAAGTCCTGCAGAAAACTTGTAAGACATGTGGGCATCTTGAATGTATCAGATGACATTGTAATTATTTTTCTTTTTTCTAAGCAAAATATCTCTATTACTGAATCCATCTACTAGTTAAAACATAAAACAAAGAAAAACTTTTTTTTGCCAGTAGGACATATTCAACTGTCTAGGTAGAGGTAATGCTTTCAACTTCATTTGTTTGTTTATTTGTTTGTTTAAAAAATATTCAGACATAGTATAAATATGTGTGATGTCTCATACACACTTCCTTGTAGACCCTGTGAGATTTTCCCCAGTGTGCCTTACTGGAGTTGTACCCAATTTTATTATCGGTTTCCATCCCAACCCACTGAGGAATTTGACACATTGACTATGTTTCCTGTTCAGGAGTAGCTTGATCTAGAAATCTCATGAGATGACTTCCTTTGGAAGAATGGACACAATGCACGTAGTCAAAATTCTACTGTATTTGAAAAGAACTTTTTATTTGGTCACTCGTTCTAAGGGGTAACTTTAATTTTGCATCATTAATAAAAGGGCTCTTTTTTTAGGTTCAAAATGTTAACTCTGATTTCTTTTAGGAAACTAGGGCTAAGCGTGTAATAAAGATGACCTACTGATAACACTGGGCTACTTTATAGTTTAATGGTTATGAATAACACTGTAGATATTCAACAGTGCTTATTCTTCTTACTTGTAACTTAATAAAACACATGAATTGAAGAGAATGTATAGAGTGGTATGATTTATAGTGCCTGCAGGCGTTTTAATGTTTTCAGCTGTTCCCTTGCACCATTTGATTATACAAAACCCAAACTGTGTAATTAAGGACCGTCTATGAATGTGCTCTGGTGGATTTATGGTGTCCGGGTCATCAGCTCTCTGAGCACTTTTGAGTACTGGACCATTAGTTTCAAATGCATACAGAGATAGAGGAATACATCTGCATCAAGGAAAGTATAATAAGAAACAATTCCAAATTCAGGGAAGTCGTTTTCACCTGATTGTGATTTACCAAAAACAATTTAAAAACCTGATTAACAGAAATTCTAATTAACTAGATCTCTTCCCTCAGTCCATTTTTAGGAGAGAAGGGAAACTTGTAAGAAGGTAATATAATAACAAGAGCTCTAGATTTTTTAAAAAAGAATTTCCAATATGAATTTAATATCAGGGCCTTGAAGAAAACTATGGTTTTTTTTAAGTTATTAAAGGAAAGAAAGTATTAAAGTTTGAAAGTTTTCTAGGAAACCTTCAGCTAACCAGAAAATTAAAATTGTAAATTTCCCAAGCTTATTATTTTCTACTCTACAAATTAGTTTTCTTTTATGTATCTAAGAGAATATTACAGTAATATACCAATCTATACTGGAATCCAGCTAGAGAAATGATATTATATAAAAGATCCAGACTTCACAATCTAACAAGCTCGGCTTTAATCTTAGCCTTTCACCTGTTGGTACAGGAATTCTGACACTACTCAGGCTTCTCTGTGGAAACAGAATGCATTGGGCAGACAGACAGGTGATTGACAGATAAGCAGGTATATAGATGAGTAACTGGAGAGAGAGAGATCGCCCCATGTGATTCTGGAGGAGTCTACATTCAACAGATGCAAGCTGAAAAACCCAGGAACCGGTTTTTCAGTCCCTGTATTGCAGGAGCATACATACAATGCCCTTCATCAATTTTGCTCGGTCTCCTGCTCTCTCTCCACCGCCCTTCTCTCCCCCCACTTTGGCCATTGTCACATTCTTCTTAAGAGAGTGCAAAAGTTTAAACACCCCTTCACATCTTTACTTTATATTCTTGCAATGAATAAGAAAAAAGTTCCTGAAGTCTTATTAGACTAGTCATGTAAAAATAGTTTAGGGAAGGAATTTTAAATCAAGTTTATTTTAAGAATTCAGGAACAGATGGCTTTGTTTTGCTGCTTTAAAATATATAGCTTCAGTGTGCTGGATCTCTGTCAAGTCAAAGGACAAGTGCTGACCTTCACCTAAATGCTGCTGCATTTAACCTTGATCAACAGATTTTCTGCAAAGATACATACACTTTTATATAGTTCATACTAATTTTATAATAAAGATGTATTATAATTTTAATTTATCAAAATGTTTTTATTTATTTATTTTGAGATAGTGTTTACTGTATCCCAGGCTGTCCTTGAACTTTTAAGTATCTGCCTCTACCTCCTCAGTGCTCTGATACAGGTGTATATCACCACCCCTGGTTTATGCCGTGTGGGAGATGGAATCCAGGGTTTCATGCATTGCAAAGCAAGAAATCTAGCTAGTGAGCTACAGCCCAGGGCTCAGTCTTGAAATTTTAAAGGAATGCTTTAAAATGGAAGGGATATGTTCTTGACATTTTCTTGGTCTAAAGTTGAAAAGGCACTTTAGCCTTCTAATTTGCAAATTCCAAATAGACTGATCACCAGATCAGAGCTGTAAGAGCCCATCTTATTGGATGTGAAATTTTTCTTAATATAAAAATGTCAAATAACTAATAGACACTAGTGTTGGGTGAAAATGATGGCAAGGTAGGTGCAGAACTCTAGCCAAGCAAAGAAAAATGTAGTAAGTGTTCTAAAACAAATAGGAGAACATTTGGTAAAGAGAGTTATTTTCATTACTACAGACCTTTAATTCTGTCTTGGAGTAAATTTCAGTCTGATACAGACTAATGGAAGTGCTTAGCTTAGTGAGCAGCCAGAAATCTCCAGCTTTGTATTAGTAGCTTACACAGGGCATCCTCAGTATCACCCGTGAATCTGTTTTTTCATTGGTGTATCTGTAATGTTGAGGGTTCAGTGTAGACCTACTGGAGCAACCAGTTCCTTGGCAGGTTTATTTAGTTTATTTATGTGTAGATTGGTTTGCCTGCCTGTATGTCTATACATCATGAATGTGCCTGGAGTCTGCGGAATTCAGAAGAGGGCTATGGATCCTCTGGAATTGGAATTAGAAATGATTGTGAGCCACCACCTGAGTGCTGGGAACCAAATCTACAGGAACAGCCAGTGCTCTTAAGTGCTGAGTCATGAACCATCTCTCAGTCCTATTCTGTAATTTTTTTTCTCTTTGAGATAGGATCTCCCTGTAGCCCCAGCTGGCCTGGAGCTCACTATGTAGCCCAGACTAGCCTTCATCTCACAGAGCTCTGCTTGTCACTACCCTCCAAGTACTGGGATTGAAAGTATGCACTTTCAATTGAAAGTCACTCCTGGCTTACTATGCAATGTTTATTACCCCAGCACAGTGAAATCCATGTCCAAAGTGAAAATATTAAACAATATACTGTGAAGTACTTAAAACATAGTGACAAACCTGGGCCTTCCATAAGTATTAATGTTGCCAAACTGGAGGTTTAGCATTTATTTAACATTTTAATCAAGCTTCTAATTAGAAAGCAATTATTTCATATAGACATATTGCAAGAAGTAATTAAAATAATCTGTAAAAGACTAAAATTAAATTGATTTCGTGGTAGTTCGTATGTCACTGCTCTAGCCAGTGCTACAAGGGGTCATAAAAATAGCCCAGTTGTTGGTTGCTGTTTTTTTCTGTTTAGTCTCCTGTCAGCTTCTCAACTCAATAATGTTAAATTGCTCCTTTGATTCAAACTATGCAAATAGCACATTTCTTTCAAAGGAAAAAAAAAAACCTCCATAATTGTTCAAGTGATTTAATTAGGAAGAAATAAATATTTTTGGTCCTACCTCCTTTCCCTACCATTGAATCTCAGGTTGAAAAGGGATTTGACAGACCAAAGATTCAAGAAGTCTTCCAGTTGTATCTGGTATGTGGCTTTCAAAACATCAGGACAAAATGATTTGGGCATAGATCCGAGATGAGTCATGAATAATTATTAGCGTAGGCTGCTAAGACCACAGAAGAAGCTGCAGAGATCACTTGCTAGGTTACCATGACTTTTGAAATTAAGAGGTGGGTGTCTCTGTCTTCACCTATGAGACAGTGATGAAACCTCCTTTTCCAATCCACTGTGTGTATTTAAAAGTATGATGAGAGAAGGTGGGTAAGGACAGTCAATGCCTTAAGTCTTTAATAAAATAAGCATTCGTATAGAAATAATTTACATGGCCTCAAAATAATTAGTATGTGTATTAAAGCTACATGCTTTGTTAGTTTCCTAGGGCTACTATAAAAGCACCATGGACTAGGTGGCTGGAAACTGCAGAAATTTTTTTTCCACTGTTCTGGAAGCTATAGACCCAGAGAAGGCTATTCAACAGACCTGTCAACCCTTCCTAGCTTCTAGGGATTTGCTGGTAAGCTCATGTTCCTTGATTTGCAAACTCTCATTGTTACAGTTACATGTCACTGTTACATGAGTCCAGTGTCAACATCATCTCTCCCTTTACTACCAGTCATGCATCGGCAAGATGACCCAGTGGGTAAAAGTGCTTGTCACTAAACTTGATGTTCAATCCTCAGGAATCACAGAAGGAAGAAGAGAATCTACTCTCAAAAGGTTTCCTCTGATTTCCACACATACTCCCCCACATGTAAGTGTGCATGCACACACAACAGACAGATGATAGATAGATGAAAGGTAGACGATGGAAGATAGATAGATAATATATGATAGATAAATAGATAGATAGATAATAGCTAAATATAAAAAGAATTAAAGCAATGCCAGCTCCACTATGTTTGGAGTCCATCCTGCTCCAAAGAAGACCTTGGCTAATTACATCTGCAACAGCACATTGCCAAAAATAGTCACCACGTGAGGTTTAGAGATTTGGACTTCACATCTTTTTTTAGGTGAGCTCAATTCAGTCTAGATCATGAAACTCATGGTGCGTGACCTAGGCATTCTACATGCACAAAGTCATTTCATCTTTTTCAGAACTCCATGAGGAAAGCACAGTACTGCTGTTGCTAAAGGAAGCAGGAAGACTAGAAAAATAAGGTCCGGAGCTGGGTTTTGATCTGTAGCTGTTGATCCAAAGCCTGTGTGCAGGCTTGTGTTCTGAAGACCCGCCTTCTCTAGTATCATATTCTGTCCTCCCGCCTCCCTTCTTCCCTACTGGGAAATGCAGAGATAATCTCCCAAGTTCCCAAAAGCCATTTCTGCCTTCCTTACAATGCTGTGAACATGCTCTGCTAGTTTCTAGAATGACTTTTCTCACATCTCCTGCAATTATCTAGTCCAGGGATATGATGCAGAAATGACAGAGGTTTTAGATGGGAGCAAATACTAATATACAAAACAAATAGGTATGTTATCACCTGAAAAGGCCTCTGTGTGCTCAACAGCATTTCCAAGTAAGCACTTTATACACAGCCCTCTACTGGACCCTCTGCCACAGATGCCATCAAAAGCAATTTCTAGTTCTCAGTGAGCCTTCCCTTTAGGAAGTAGAGTAACTCATGCCATATGGCACAGGGCCTGACATGTTTTGTGCAGCTTATTTGCTATGCCAATTATTATTTTCAAATATACTATCAAGGCGAGCAGGGTCGCACTCTAATTCTTGACATGTAAAAACCTTGGTTCTGTTGCTTTCCTCACCCAGGGAGTCTGCACAAGAGAATTCTTACCTCATTCAAATGGTGATCTTCTTTTTCCCCCTTTTTTTTTTTTTAAAAAAATCTATTTTTATGTGTATGAGTATTATTCTTGCACATAGGTTGATGGACCTGTGTCATGCAGTGCTCACAGAGATCAGAAGAGGGCATCAGATCCCCTGGAACTGGAGCTACAGACCGTTGTTAGCCACTATTTAGGTGCTGGGAATCAAACCCAGGTCCTCAGCAAGAGCAACCAGAGCTCTTAACTGCTGAGCCATCTCTCTAGCCCTTTTCCCATTTTTAATTTTTGAATTTTATATGTGCATATAATGTGCTTGATCAGGGCCCTGCCCCATTCCACTCCCTCATCTCACATTCCCCATCCCTCCCCGACTGATCCCTCACAGTTTCATGTGTTCCTTTTGTTTGTTTGGTTTTCTTTTGATTAACTGATTGACTGACTGACTGACTGACTGATTTTGAGACAGGGTCTCCCTGAAGCTCCAGCTGGTCTGGACCTTGACCAGGCTGGCCTTGATCTCACAGAAACCCTCCTGCCTCTGCTTCCAGAGTGCCGGGCTTAAAGGAGTATGCCACCATGCCTGGCTCATGTATTCTTTTTTAAAATCCACTGAGTCTACTTAAGTGTCACCAGTATGTGCATAGCTATAGGACCATGTACTGGACCGTGGGAGGCTGTTCCGGAGCTATATCCCTGAAGAAAACTGACTCCCCCTCTTTTGGTAGCCATCAATTGCCAATAGCTCCTCAGCTGAGGGTGGCACTTCCTGAGCCCATTTCCCTCCATGCTGGGATTTCGGCGGGCTCGATGCTATGCAGGTCTTGTGTTTTTAGTCACGGCTACTGTGAGTTTATGTGTGCAATTGCCCTGCCATGTTCAATGAACACTTTTGCTGGAGTCACCCACTGCTTTTGGCACTTAGAATCTTTTCACCCACTCTTCCCTGAGATTTGGGAGGACAGGGTGGGATATAGATATGCCATTTAGAGCTGAGCTCTCTGCAGTCTCTTATTCTCTGCCTATTGACCAGTTGTGGATCTCTGTCAATTGCTATCTTCTGCCAAAAGAAGCTTCTCTGATGAAAGGTTACACTAATCTATGGATGTAAACATAAGTACTTAGAGGGCAGTCTAATACTGTGTCCATTCAGCCGAGTGTCTGGTCTTTCCTGCTTTTGTTATGTGCGTTCTCATTGGTCATAAACCTGTTTCGGGTAGCCTTTCTTTCTGGTATATCAGAGGAAAATCCAATAAATGGAGGACTGTCTGAAATGTAGCTTGTGATTCCCTTTGCTTGTTTCAGCTCATATTCAATGAACACTTTCAGGCTAGGCACTATGTTAACAGTGCCTATGGTGGTGAATAAATATAACCTTGGACCTGAATCACTGTATGAGCAGGGAGCATGGGAAGCTCTAAGTAAATGGATTATAGATACAGACAAAGCAAAGCCAAGTCTTAGCTATGTTCTACAGTCACCAGGCCCCAGTGAACAACTGTGAGACCCTTTAAGTCTGTGTATGGTGGCTGGGTAGAGTCAAACCAGGATAGAGGAAAGTTGAAGCATTTAAACTTGGTCTGAGTTACAGTCTTCTGTGGGACTTTGAAAAGTACACATATATTCTCAGACCCCATCCAAGATGTAGTTTATCTGCATGAGGCAAAAGAATTTGCAATCTTAAAATGATACCTCGGTTAATGAACAGCTGGATCTGGAAATCTATAGCCATGCTGCCTGTGATGGTAGCTGCTGGCCACATCTGGCCATTTAAATTTAATTGAAATCAATTGAAATAAAATAAAGCATAAAAGTTTGGTTTCTTATTCCCACCAGTTACTTTTCAAGTATGAAATAAGCACTCAAGAGCCACCACACTGGGAAATGTAGATAGAGAATGTTTCTGTCATTGCAGGGAGTTGTACCGAGTAGCACTGACAGAGCAGGGCACTCACAGGCTGGCAACTCTAATGTCTCCTTCTAAGGACCCCCAGATTTTGCCATTCCTCCCTTTTGACATGTGTCATCTTCGATAGTCACCTGTATACGTGTCGCATTCTCTATTCATAAGATTGTAAGCTCTTAAGGGTAAGATCTGGTATTCTTGGCCCTGATATACCGTAAATGATGAGGATCTTTTTAATTTAATTAAACCACTCTGATTCAGTCAGCACCATCATATTGGCTTACATGCAGACTGACACTAGGTTTTCAGCAGAGGCTAGAGAAATGGGTGCATCAGAGAAGAGGCTTCCCTTCGCCCTGTGTTTTTATGGATGGAGAGCAGATCTGGTTGAAGTTGAAAGGTTTTGTTTGCTATTTCTTTGTTTTGCTTTTTTATGAGAGAAGGCTTTGAAGAGTGCAAGGTTGGACTATGCTTCATTACTTCAAAGGGATTCATTTTGTCTGTTTGCTAACAATTTCACTCCCTTAGCTTATTACTTACATTTTTGCATCCAAAGTAACTCAAATGTATGTAAGAGACAGGATGAGTTTCCATATATGGTTTTGATGTTGGTTTGGCCTTATGTTTTGTTTTTGTTTGGTGGTTTGGTAGAGAATTAAACTTGTTGGGAACATTACTTTCCAAAACAGGTGAGTACATGCATTTTAATATAATGCCTGCAAAGGAGACTGAAGAAAATTCCATTTGAACTACAAAGTTGAAATCCTAAGTAACTGAAATGCAAAGATTTAATTAGCATTTTGTGATTTTTTTTTCTTGACTTCAAAATAATGGTGCTTTTGCAAATGCCTTCTGAAAATGAATTCGAAAGGGGAAGATTAAGCTTTCAAAGCAATCTTGATTTTTGGGGAGTTGGCAAGTTGAACCCTCCTGGGGCCTGCTCAAGAAAACAGTTGCTTATACTTATATATTACAATGAAATGGATTTAAATTTTGAGACCGGCCATATTTTCATCTCAGGTTCAATGGAAACTAATCTGTATTTGTACTAAATTTTCTAATATTCTAAAAATATCTAGAGATAGAGGGTATCCCTGTGGTAAACAGGAATCATCCCCATGTCATCCCTGTGGTTTGTTGAGATTAACTCAATTAGGAAGAATCTATATTGTCTTCAACAACTGTAAGCTCTCCAAAGAAGCTAATTTCTTGTTGTAATACTTCAAAATGATCCCATTCACCTGACACCTAATTCAGGGTTTGTTGGGAGGATCATGTGACTGGAAGAAGTGATGTATACATCATGGGCTTTAGAACTCACTCTGAATCCTACCTCCATCACTTTCTAAATGTATCTTCCAAGCAGATTGCTTAACATCTCCATGTATCAGTTCTTTTAGCATCCCTACGTTCCTAGAATATCAGAAAAAAGAGTAAACTACCAAAAAAGTGTCAGGTAGAAAAAGAAGAAAAACTGTTCCAGGTAATTTTCAGAATACATTAATATTCTTGTTGGAAGAGAAGATACTTGCAGGTTTGAAGCACCTGACTCTGATTTTCTAAGATGGTAACTCCAACAGAAACTGATGTTTGTTGAGCTCTGCTTTGTGCCAGAAACTGCTTAAGACATGTTTTTTCATTTAATTCTCACAATATGCGTATGAGGTGTATTAGTTACTTTTATGTTGCTGTAATAAAACACCATGGCCAAAAGTGACAATGGAAAAAAGAGTTTATTTTGGCTTACTGTTCCCGAGGAGTAAGAGGCCATCCTGACTGGAAGGGGGCAGGGATAGGGTATGGCATCAGGGGCTGAAAGCTGAGTGCTCACATATTCAATAGAAAACGTAAGTAGAGAGAACTGCAAGGGGGACCGGCTGTGAACTCCCCAAACCCACCTCCAGTGACATACTTCCTCCAACAAGGCCTCACCTCCTAAACCTCCCCAAACAGCACCACCAACTGGAGACTAAGTGTTCAGATATGTGAGCCTATGAGAGACATTTCTCCTTCAAGTTAACACCTGAGGTATAATGATACAGGAGATAAAATTTGTCTCATATGCCTTAGGCAGTATGCATGCCATAGGCAGTGCAAGGGTATGGACCCAGCTGTGCCTGTTTCTGGATACTGGAAAAAAAATAAAGAAAAGTGAACAACTAAACAGTTTCTCTTGTGCTAGGGTCTAGAGTCATGACTCCAATCATAATTACATGATTACATGGGCAGAAATCTGAAAGAAACATTAGGTTCCTAGAGCCCTAGAACAAGGAAGATCCACATCATCTGCTTCCAGATGAGCCTCATTATTTACAGGTAGAAAAGATAGGTAGTGATCTCAGAGTTGGAGGCAAAAACCAGAGGAAAGGACTCAGGTCCTCAACTCTCGGTCCAGTACTCAAGTCTTCACAACAGTGTTTCTCATGCCACACAGAAAGGAGTCAGGACTACATAGCATTAGGTCATAGACTCTGTGTTCCATGATTTACTGATTCCTTGGAGATTTGATTTCTCTGTGAAACATAAAGATTATCATACAGTATGTCTTTGTTGTTATCTCAAGACCCCAGAACCCCATTTCAGTTCAGAGTTTTAGAAGCTGAAAATCCAAGATTGGGTGGCCTTTAGTGGAGACATGATAGGTCACCATAGTGACAGGTGGAGCTTCGCGCAGGAGGAAGAGATCATATGGCAAGGCTGGAAGCATAGAGAGAGACATCAGGCTCAGGCTTTTAGAACAATTCCAGGAGGTGAGTATTCACTCCTGAAGTCAGTGTTCCCAATAGTCTAAGAACTTCTCTCTTTAAAAATTAAAAGTAGCTCCCAGTGTTACCATCATGGGACTAAGCCAGATACCCAGTATCTGATCCTCTGGGTAGCAAACAACAGCAAAATTATAGCAGATGTTATTAACTGTATGTGTGTGTGTGTCACTGTAGGATGCATAGAAAACCTGCCAGGTGAAGTTAGCTATGTTGCGTTCTGTCTCTCATGAGAGCTGTCCTATCCTGAGTGCGAGCTTTCCAGCTCCCTGCATTGTTCAGAGTTCTTTACCCTCATTTCATTTGCATTTCTGTGTCCTTACCTAGTTTGCAGCATACAGCCTATCACCAAATTAAAAGGTTTTAATTTATGCATTTTGCAAATTAAACTTGTAATTTGGCTTTGTTTTTGTAAAGCAGATCAACCATTATGATCAGTTCATTGAAATGCTAAAAAAAAAATCAATGAACACTGTTATCTGAAATGACTAATATTTTGGAATGAGTTGGCCGTCAGCCTGATTGATTGAGCTATCTACCCTGATATTTCTAAGCAAAGATCAAGGGGATGTGGGGGTGGGGCACTTTACTATCCCTGAACTGAGTGATGTTTTTTCCTGTGCTACTAATAAATACTTTGTTAGTGGAACACTAAAGGCCAGTGAACTTCAAGGAGCATAAGAGAGAATCAAAAGTTCATTTACAACCTTACCTAAGTAACTCTAGGCTAAGTAAAGAAGCACAGAATTCAGGGCCAATGAATAAGTGTCTTGCTGCCAAGCCTGCTGTACAAGACTGATGTCCTGAGTTCTGTCCCTTGGATCCCCAAAGGGAGGGAAGGAACTGACTCCAGTAGGTTGTCCTCTGACATTCACATATGTGGCATGGCACCCTCCCCACAGATAAATAAATATACTTATTTTTATTAGACAATTTTAATTGAATTTTTGCAGCAAATTGGATATATTTTATCATATTTAGATCCCCTCCCCTCTCTGTACCTCCCTTACTACTCCTTGTGTGTGTACTCTCAGAGAGAGAGAGAAAGAGAGAGAGAGAGAGAGAGACCACAAATGCCTTTCAGTGTGGATCTGTCTACTAGAGGCTAGGTCTACCTACCAGGAGTCTTACCCTTAAATGAAACTAACTTTCCTTGCTTAAAATTTTTTAAAGAAAAAAAAAATCAATTAGACAGCTGTTTTAATAAACAGCTAATACAGTTTGCTGTGCTGATAATTATCATGGTTATTAGGCTTTAAAGCTAGGGTTGGACCACTGATTGATTTTTTTTTTTTTCATTTTGCAGCTTACATAGTATCCTCTAAACTGTAAGAGTCTTCAAAGAGGAAGACTTTTCAGTGGGAGGTAACTCATGTGGTATTGTAAAAATAGTCAAATACACATGGCTCATAGATCCTAGAGAAAACCCAATGTCTGTCATATCCCTAAACAGACATAATTTCTACACTATGCTAAATATGAATCCTTATATTTACAGACAAGTATACCCGCCACCACTCATTAAAGAAGCTTCTTTTTGCAACAGATGGAGACTATTATAGAATTGCACAACTGGTCACATACAGAGAGTAAGTGTCTGAGAGATGCCCAGTCCTGAGTGACACATCTATAATGAAACTTCTAACCTAAGGCTCACAGAACATAGTGGAACAAGGGGGACAGAGAATACGAATACATCTCACAACTCTGATCAGTGACCCTTCCTCATGAGACAGATTATGATTAACACAGAAAGCCACAATTGGCCATAGTATAGAGAATACGAGACTACAGAGTGTGTGTCCCTGGATTGGACTTCTATATTAATTCTACTCCCCCACGGCTCAAAGACCATTGTGGAAGATGGAACTGAAAGATTATAAGAGCCAGGGGTGGTTCAAAACCACAAGGAAACAGAGTCCTTCAGGCTTCTGGGCACTTTCTCATATGAACTTACAGCAATTATGATGGCATGCACAAGATCCATGCAAACTGAAGCAGACAAAAACCCAGTGTAGAACTGGGGAAGTGGGCAAGGGGACCCAATCTTAGCTGAAAAACTATTTGGCAGCCAATCTCTGCTAAGTGAGGGAGAGTTGATCTTCTTTAAGAAAGTGATGCCAGTTAGGGAACAGGCTTGAGTGGATGAACTCAACCAAGGGACATCTTGGCAACCGAAGGACAGTGTGACACACAGACTTGACTCCATAGGCCTTAACATTTATGACAGAATACATGAAATCCAGCGAGAGGGGGGTGCAGAGAAGTGTAGATAGGGGAGGTATCTAAACATGATTAAGATGTATTGTATGAAATGCACGAAAATTCAATAAAAATATATATTGAAAAAAAAAGAAAGAAGATGGGATGCTGTAAAAGGTAGTGGGGCTAGAGACTAGGAGTGGAGGCGGAGTTCCTCCCCTTATTTAGTGAGCTGAAAATGGCAGGTTTAACACGTGCCTCATTGTCTCTGAAGCTTTCCTGCCACTCTGCGCCCCAACACATTCCACAGGGAAACTGCCTACTTCCCTTCAGTCAGTTGGAGCCAGTCACAAGCCGAGAACACTGCCATTTTCCCAACCATGCCAAGCCACCTACTTGGACTGGATTCGTGCCAGCTGGCAGGAGACTTTTGACTTTTCATTTTCCTGTCTTTCTTTTTTCTTTTTTTATAATTTTCTTTTGCAATTCTTCAGTCCACCCAGACCATGCCTGGCCTGCTTACCATGCCTGGCCAACACTCCTGAAAGGGCTAATGAGCTGGCCATGCCCAGCCCCTCTTAGGAGCTGAATGAATTGTGACCTCAGCTTTTATGCGCAGCTTGGAGACCAGCTGCGCCTTTGGGCTTTTCCCAGAGATGTTGGCCGAGGCTGCACCTGCAGGGTGATGTATTTGCCCTGGCCTGAAAGAAGAAGGAGAAGGAAGAAGAATCAAAAGATCACTTGTGTCTGTCCTCTTTGCACACTAGTGCATTTATGCCACCCAAATACACCAGAGAATTGCGGGGGGGGGGGTCTCTATTAAATAATAATTACAACATAAAGAAAATGAAATGAGAAAAACATCATATTTTTCTTTGGGAACCAGAGAAATTTCCACAGAAATTTAAAGTGAGATTAGGACATGGTGAAATGGTAATCAAAGCACTTGAGGTTTATTTTGTCTCTCTACCAATTAACTGTGTCAGTTTTGCTCACCGAGGGAATAGCTAAGGGTCTATCTACCTTTTTCTTTAAATTCTAGGCCTTCCTAGAGAAATGGTAAAATCAATTTCTGGAATAAAATGCTTTTATTTACTAATGAAATTTTCTTCCAAGCAAGATTCATACCTTAAAGTTTATAATTGTGGGTTTTCTCACATGTAGTGTTGGCCAGTAATATTTAAGCATTTCTATCTAATCTTCTAGTTACCAGATTTAACTCAGCAGTATCAGAGATCATATTATTATATAATTCAGAGGCTGAAAAAACTGGCTTTGGGCTATAAAAGACCTCGGAGAACAGATGGGTTTTGTTCAGCCTGCACAGCTAAAACATGTTTGAATGTCTTACCCTACTTGGTTGGCCCTGCCATTCCTGAGTTTGAGAACCTTGGAATCTTAAATTCCATCCCTCCATCATAATTTTATAACAAAAAAGAGAAGGAAGGAATAAAAGCAGAACCAAGAAGGAAGGAGCAGCTACTTCCCTTAAAAATGACTGGAAGTACAGTTTTCTGTGACACGAGAGGAATGGGTAGACAACATGAATCCCGGGGATCCCTTTGGCCTGGGAAGTTATGACCTCCTATTCCCTGTACCTATCTACCATAAGATGAATAAACAGGACACACATTTACATGACTTGCTCAAGGTCACCCAGGAAGTTTGTGGTAAAGCCTGAATGAAGACTCCTTCCCTTGGTGGCTGTCTCACCAAGCTGTTCGGAATACTGAGGGCTCTCGAGACAGTTGTTGCAAAAGACCCTCCATAAGCTCCATCATACCCTTTCAAAGGAATACGCTCTTGTTTCCTAATGCATTATGGGAACTATTATACCTTTTCCTCCATATGGACCTTCTGTCTCTGATCACTGTCACACACACTGGGGTGTTCAGCCTTGGAATAATGTATCAACCAGGAACATAACCTTGATGATTGGACTTAGAAAAGGTCAGGGAGTCAGATAAAAACCCTGAGAAATTAATGTCTTTTTGAATACTCTACACAGTTTGAGAGTTCAGATGTACTTACAAGTACCCTCTTTCTTTTCCAAGGGAAATAAAATGGACCCTCCATAAAGGATTTGCTGTAATCTCTTTTCCAGCTCCACCTGCAATATCCATCTACATTAAGGTTCAGAACTTGTAGCTGATCAATCTACATGTCACTCTCTGTTGATTTCACTCTCCCACTGCTCCTTTCATCCTCAATGCCCATAAAAAAGACTGATTCAGTATGCGACATCAGATCTGTAAATGATAACTGCTCACATCTATTGGGCACTTGCTATGTCCAGGCCCACTGCCAAAAGGTTTACATTTAATTCCTCAGTTCTCACCACTCTTGCAAAGCACAATTTATGATTTCCACTTTCAAAAAATACAACAAACTGACACTCGGAATGTTTCAATAATTTACCCAAGGTCACAGGGCTAAAACCAGGACTTTCTCTAAGCCACACTTTTGACTCTAAGCCATATTCTTGTTCCAAAAGCTTAAAGTCCTTGTGAGTTTAACAGTCAGCACTTGCACCTGCAGCAGAATCAGTGTGGCCCTCAAGCATAGGAGGAATCCTTCTAGAAGGTCAGTCCTCATAGTGGGTTTCATATTACCAAATTACCATCACCCCCCCCCCCTTGGGAGTGACTATAGAGTGACTTTGTATTGAGGCAGTGAACTCATTTTTGTAACCTTGTAGAGTCAGAGGAAACAAAATTCCAGTCCACTATTGGAACCATTCCCAAAAGAAAACAAGCAAATGTATGGTATATTGGCCCCACATTTGCAGACTGGGAGAGCTAAATGAATAATATTTTCAGAACATTTTCTATACTGTATGCATCTGTCCATCAAAGAGAGTATGCATACAAAAGTAAATGTCTTATTTTATTGTCATTTAGGAATTAAAATTTTAGTTCTTCATTATTGGAACTGGAATACCTGTGGGAGGATATTAATTCTAAGTTGAATGTTTGTGGCCTTTGTTTCTCTTCTTTTTGTTTTTATCATTGTTTGTCTTTGTAGTACTGGTGATCCCTAGGATCGCCCACAGACACATCCAAGCACTCTACCACTGAGCTCAGTCTAGGCTTCCCAGCTGGATTTTATTTGTTTGTCCTCATAAGGCTTTTATTTATGTCTGGTACAATCTTTGTGCTGTAGGTTTTTCACTCTGTTAATTTCACTTAACACTAGGTGAAAATCCAATAGAAATGGTAGATAATTCTGAGGAGGCTCCCAAACCCCTTCCACGCCCAAGTCCCTTACAGCTTTCTTATGCTTTGCTTCCCAGTCTCAGGATGAGAATGGAATGAACTGACAAACTGGATGAAGTTCAGAAATTCAAGTAGGATTTGAGAGCCCATGATGGGTTCTTTCCCAGACCTTAGGCCAAATATGACAATATAGGTTACTCTATAATGATTTTTATGCATGAAGAATATATGATTAAGCCTTAATTTTAACTATGGAAAGTGGTACTTAGAAGAATTTGAGCAGTTTAAACAAGTTAGCACGTACACAGAGTAGAGAATTCAGTTTGAATATAGATTACTTGGCCCCTTCCCGCCAGGAAGAGTTTTTTCTACAACCCCACAGCCTTTGTTTGCTTGTTTTCTTTCAGTAACAAGAATATTCATGATCTTCACATTGTCATAAACTCAATGCCCAGCCGCAGTCCACCATTTAAATATTGTCATTATTTTTTAATGTTTTTTTTATCAAATCATTTTGTGTTTCATACAGAGATCTCAATCCATCTTAATCATCTTTATATCCCTTTCCCCATCAGTACCCACCTCACAGCCCCTAACTAGAATCCATACATTCTTACATCTGTATTAAGGTGTAGTGTGTCAAGTTAGTGCCCCAGGTGACCTCCGTGCAGGTTCACCTACTGAAGTCTAGTCAGCCTACCAAGAGACCCTCGCTTTAGGAAGACTAGCCCAACATCACCCAACAGTAATCAGTTGCCAATATTTCTTAAGCAAAGGTTGGGGTCTGATACCCATTTCCCCAGTGCCATGCTGGGTTTTTGTCAGCTCGAGTTGGGTGGATCTTGAGCATGCTGAATGATTGCTGTAGGTTCATATGACCAGGGTTCCAGGAGCTTGTTGAATTCTGTTTCCATATGGTCAGGCCCCTCCTCACTGGCTCTTACAATCATTCCACCCTGTCGTCCGCAATGGTCCCTGAGCCCTGGGTGAGTGAGACTTAATATAAGAGCCCTGTTTAGGAACCCACACTCTGATATTGTCATTGTTTTAAACTAACATTCCCTCTAAAACAATTGCATGAGGAAGATGAGAATCATTGTCCACTTTCCTGAGGGCGATGATCATGCATTCCATATCCTTTATAATCCTATGTAGAGCAGAGTGTCCCCAACTTTTGTTGAGAGAGGAAAAAAGCATCAAATGTAATTGTGTAATTGTTCTTGTTCATGGGCCTTTCTTAAAACATGTCCCTTGCCAGTTCTGAGCCTCTAGAGCTTTGGTTTTCTCTTTAAGGGACTGTTTCCTTAGATGGCCACATTTTGTTGTGCCACATTATTCTCATAATCTGTCACATTTTACAGATTTATCCAGCTAATCCTAGAATAAAGCCATTTTATGTTTTTGAACTATGCCAGCCATTTTTAATTTTACAAAATTTAAAATAATTCATATGTATGCTAAACATTGGCCTGAATTATAATGCATTTACTGTCATTTTTACTGTGTTAAAAAAGCAGCATCAAATTTACTGTCCCTCCTGTCCAAGTGTACAGTTCAGTCCTGTCAAGTATATTTACATTCATGCAGTGGATCTCCAAAACCTGTTTATCTTACAAACAGAAACTTGCACCCCGTAGACAATAATTCCTTTATAGGGTTGTTGGTAGCACTACTTCTATTTAGAAACTTCTTAAGCATTGAATCATATAGTATTTGTCCTTTTGTGACTGGTTTGTCTCATGGTGACTTCAAGATTCACCCATATTCTACCACAGAGCTGGCTTTATGATAATTTGTTATGTATGTTCATCCCTTACTGCCCTCAGGAGATTGGCTCTGAGGATGCAGACTCCCCACATACCAAGATGCACACATACTGAAGTCCCTAACATAAAATGATGAAATATTTTCTTGTAATTTGTATATATATCTTCCTTATTGGGCATAGGTTAAATCATCTTTACATAACTTATAATACCTCACTCCATTTAAGTTCTATGTAAATATTTGTTATGCTATAATATTAAGAAAATAATGACAAACATCTATATACGGTCAGTACAGACATATTAGTTCCCTGAACACTTTCAGTCTAGGTTTGCTTGAGTCGGTGATGTGAAACCCATGTTGAATGAAGGGCAGCTGTATAAACCACATTTTCTTTGCCCAACTGTCCATTGATGGACATCTAGGTTTCTTCCAGCTCATGGCTACCGGGAAGAATATTGTAATGAACATGGGTAGGTAATAGCACCCTGATATCCTGCCTCTGATTATTTTGGGTGCCTACAGAGAAGTGAGACTGCTGGATCGTAATGATTGTGTTTATAAATTTTTGAGAACCCTCCACATTGGTTTCTATAATGGCCACACTATTTTACATTCCCAGCAATGCACAGGGGTTTCAGTCTCTCCATCCTTCCTACCACTTGTTGTCTTCTTTCTGACAGTGTCTATTTCGATGTGTATAACTCATTGTAGTTATTACTTATGTTTATTTTATCGTTAGTGATGTTAAGCTTTTTGTTTTCATGTGTTTGTTGGTCATTTGTTTTTTGTTTTGTTTTGTTTTTGAGAGTTGTACATCTTAGTCCTTTGCCAAATCTAGTGTTAAAGTTTGCCTCTATGCATTTCCTAGAATTCTACAGTTTTAGGTCATGCATGTAATACATCTTCAATTCATTTTGAATTAATTTTTGGAGATAAAGTAAGTTAAGTGTCCCACATCATTCTTTTCATGCAGTTTCCAGTTTTCCTAACATTATTTGTTGAAGAGACTGTACTTTCCCAGTTGTGTAGCTCTTGTCACAGATTATTTTGGTTTATTTCTGGGTTCTCTGTTTCACTGGTCTCTATATCTTAAATTATCCTTTTGTGTTATATAAGTTTTATTCAATTCCCCACAAAAAGTCAAATTCAGTCTTGGGAGATGTATTTGATACGAAATCCAACATTCTGGTTTCTGTGACTTGATGGTTGGTCAGTTAGTTAAAGCTGTATATGTGCAAAGACAAATTTGAACTTTTCAATTAATTATCTCATCACCTAATTTAAACTAAAATCATGTATTACTCATGGTAATATTCAAACGATAGCCCTATAAAAGCTTTTTGATTAGTAATAAGCTATTTGGGGAATCTCTCGTACAACTTTAATATATATTTTATTGCCTGTTCTAGTTCTTTCAATTCAATCAAAACATAACACTTTGTTGCAATTCCATCTTAGAATTATATAAAGCCTAGATTTGTTCTTTGAGCTCTCTATTTTGAATTAAGATTGAGGAATAACCTATGGCAGATATTTTTTAATGTTCTTAAGCCTTTGAATTTGTTTTAGAATTGGTCTAAACAGAAACAAGCATCAAATAAACTCGTAAAGTTAATGATATTTGCAAAATATTATTCTGTATATATGCATTTTATAGCATTGCCTGATAAGCATCAAAGTCGGGCAGCGTTATAATATTGAAAAGTTTTCCAGATGCATAATAAATGGTAAACAGCCAGATTCTGAGGTGGAGGAGAGAGGAATGTCAGGTGTGTTTCTTCCCCACAGAGCTGCAAGCTTCTAGCCTCACAGTACACATGCATCATCTTATCTCAGACTTGCCATCTGAACCAGATGATTTTATCTTGTCAGACTCATAAGAAGATTTGCATATCTTATAAAACAAAATAGCTGTAGGGCTTTTCTTTATTTCTAAGATATGACTTAACTGCTTAGGCTATTTGTATCATTACGCTTTATTGTGTCTCACAAGAGTATGTTTTACAAAATAAAAAGCTAACATAAAGTACTACATGAAGTAAGAGTTGACTGTGTTCTGAGCATTGAAGTTACCTATACTGTATTTAATGAATCTCTCTGGAGAGTACTAGTCACTGAAGTTCCTTGAGTACTCAAAGCTGAAGTGCATTATAACCAAAATTATAAGGAAACCTATAACCCTGTCTACTATAAGTAGCAAGTGACCATTCTTCAGAAAGCAAGGCTAACAATAGGTATATAATGGCCTTTTTCTCTAATTCAAATGCAGAACACTAGAACAAGTAACCACTGGCATCATTAGCTGGCATACCATCCATGTTTTCTTTTTTAATCTGATAATATCTTATTAAAGCCAACAGATAACAGTCAGCAGAGTCTGATTTCCTCTGCTTTCCTTGTTTTACTTGTCTTCTGAGAAACCACTATTTAGCTAAGACCACGATTATCAGAAACGTACTAGCATAATATGAATAATAAATACAACTAACTTTTATGAGCATTTACTATGTTCCAGGCTTTATACAGAGAACTCTGCATAGATTTCTGGTTTGGGTTTGTGTTGTTTTTCGAACATAGATTCAGTTCTTTCAGCAGTCCCATAAAAACCCTTTGTGACCAACCCTATTTTTTAAATTGCAGCAACTGTATGCGTGATCTTTAGCTGTGAAGTAGGCAGTGCTATTCCCATGAAATTAATGAGAATACATAAGTGAGGTACACTAGTCCTAGCACAGAACTATGTTTCTAACCTTTGATATATTCTTAGGTATTTTATATATTGAACATGTTTGTATTTTTAATGAAACTAGGCAGTACAATAGAATAGTCATTTGATTTATTCAGTTAAGATAACATGGCTGTTAGAATATAGGAAAGTTTAATATTTTACTTTCATAGTTGTCTTAAATTAGCTTTTTGCATTAAAGTAATTGAGCTAGAAACACTCTGACCGAATGTGTCTGCAGGATATACCATTTGGAAAAGAAAGAATTCCTGAAAACAAATAGATATTGATGAAAATACCATAGGTAATTCAAAGTTTGCTTTTACTAAGAATGACCTTTTACCTTTAAGAATCATAAATATATGTAGTTTCTGAAATCACCTGTTTTTATAATGAATGACATCTTTTGATTTTTCTGGATATACGTAGTATAACGGTATGTTTCTGTGTGTGTGTATGCGTGTAATTAATGGCCATCCGATGCTGTGCTAATTATAAAAATGAAAGAGTAATAACTAGTTTAGTGCAGGAAGAAATAAGAGCATCCTGAAATGTAAAGGTCTGCTTAGTTATGTTAAACACATTTTAGAATACATTACTACCTTTGTAATAAGCAAAACACAGGTTATAATATAGAAGATCAATAGAATAAGCATAACATCTTTCCTGATTTAATTTTCAGATACATCTCCAGACTCTGATTTGGCTGAAGTAATTCCCTAGAAGACCTGTGCACATGCTTGGAATTGAGTAACATAGTTACAAGTTTCAGATTGCTTTCTGCCTTTTAATCTGTTCAGCCTCTGGAATTCTGTACAATTCAACGCAGACTTGCTTGAATGTTTACATCTTCTGCTTGCTGTCCTACTTAACACTAAATAGTGCTCACACCTTGTTAAAACCCACCACCGTCAAGAACTGAGTGTGTTCCGCAAGCCACCATGGCCAGATTGAGCATTGGGATAGCAGCTTGCCGAGTGGTGCTGGGCTTGCTGATGACTTCATTAACTGAGTCTTCCATATTGAATAGCGAATGTCCCCAACTTTGTGTGTGTGAAATCCGCCCTTGGTTTACCCCACAGTCTACATACAGAGAAGCCACCACTGTTGATTGTAATGACCTCCGCCTAACAAGGATTCCCAGCAACCTCTCCAGTGACACACAAGTGCTTCTCTTACAGAGCAATAACATTGCCAAGACTGTGGATGAACTTCAGCAGCTTTTCAACTTGACTGAGCTAGACTTCTCCCAGAACAACTTTACGAGTATCAAGGAGGTAGGGCTGGCAAACCTGACCCAGCTCACAACTCTGCATCTAGAGGAAAATCAGATCTCGGAGATGACCGATTACTGTCTGCAAGACCTCTACAACCTTCAGGAACTCTATATCAACCACAACCAGATTAGCACGATTTCTGCAAATGCCTTCTCTGGCTTGAAAAATCTTTTAAGGCTCCACCTGAATTCCAACAAATTGAAAGTAATTGATAGTCGTTGGTTTGATTCTACCCCTAACCTGGAAATTCTCATGATTGGGGAAAACCCTGTGATTGGAATTCTAGATATGAACTTCAGACCTCTCTCCAACTTAAGAAGCTTAGTTTTGGCAGGGATGTACCTCACAGATGTCCCTGGAAATGCCTTGGTAGGCTTGGATAGCCTTGAGAGCTTGTCTTTTTATGATAACAAACTGATCAGAGTCCCTCAACTTGCCCTGCAAAAGGTTCCAAATTTGAAATTCTTAGACCTCAACAAAAATCCCATTCACAAAATCCAAGAAGGAGACTTCAAAAATATGCTTCGGTTGAAAGAACTTGGAATCAACAACATGGGAGAGCTGGTTTCCGTGGATCGCTATGCCCTGGACAACTTGCCTGAACTGACAAAGCTAGAAGCGACCAATAACCCCAAACTGTCATACATCCACCGCTTGGCTTTCCGAAGTGTCCCAGCCCTAGAAAGCTTGATGTTGAACAACAATGCCTTGAACGCCGTTTACCAAAAGACAGTAGAATCCCTTCCCAATCTGCGTGAGATTAGCATCCACAGCAATCCCCTGCGGTGTGATTGTGTCATCCACTGGATTAACTCCAACAAAACTAACATCCGCTTCATGGAGCCCCTCTCCATGTTCTGTGCCATGCCGCCCGAATACAGAGGACAGCAGGTGAAGGAAGTGTTAATCCAGGACTCAAGTGAACAGTGCCTGCCAATGATTTCTCACGACACATTCCCAAATTATTTAAACATAGAGATCGGCACAGCAGTTTTTTTAGACTGTCGGGCCATGGCCGAGCCAGAACCAGAAATCTATTGGGTCACTCCCATTGGAAATAAAATAACTGTAGAAACCCTTTCAGATAAATACAAGCTAAGTAGTGAGGGTACCTTGGAGATATCAGATATACAAATTGAAGAGTCAGGAAGGTACACATGTGTGGCCCAGAACGTCCAAGGAGTGGACACTCGAGTGGCAACAATTAAAGTGAATGGAACCCTTTTAGATGGTGCCCAGGTGCTGAAAATATATGTCAAGCAGACAGAATCTCATTCCATTTTAGTGTCCTGGAAAGTTAACTCCAATGTCATGACATCAAACTTAAAGTGGTCATCTGCCACCATGAAGATTGACAACCCCCACATAACATACACAGCCAGGGTTCCAGTAGATGTTCATGAGTATAACCTAACACATCTGCAGCCTTCTACAGATTATGAAGTGTGTCTCACGGTGTCCAACCTCCACCAGCAGACCCAGAAATCCTGTGTCAATGTCACAACCAAAAATGCTGCTTTCACCCTGGACATCTCAGATCAAGAAACCAGCACAGCCCTCGCTGCAGTGATGGGGTCCATGTTTGCTGTCATCAGCCTTGCATCCATAGCTGTATACATCGCCAAAAGGTTTAAGAGAAAAAACTACCACCATTCACTGAAAAAGTATATGCAGAAAACCTCTTCTATCCCTCTGAATGAGCTGTACCCACCACTCATTAACCTCTGGGAAGGTGACAGCGAAAAGGACAAAGATGGTGCTACAGACACCAAGCCAACCCAGGTTGACACATCCAGAAGCTATTACATGTGGTGACTCTGGCTATTTTGCTTCTGGTAGTAAGGAGCACAAAGACGTTTTTGCTTTATTCTGCAAAAGTAACAAGGTGAAGACTTTTGTATTTTTTGACTTTGCTAGTTTGTGGCAGAGTGGAGAGGACTGGGTGGATATTTCCAAATTTTTTAGTATAGCGTATCGCAAGGGTTTGACACGGCTGGTAGTGACTCAGAGCTTCCAGTTAGTGTTTGGTTTTTATTCTTATCATTATTATGATTATTATATTATAATTATTATTATTTTATTTTAGTTGATGTGCTAAACTCAATAATGCTGTCCTAACTACAGTGCTCAATAAAATGATTAATGACAGGTGGGGGTTCCCTGTGCTTGACCCCTTCTGAAGCCATCAGTACAAAGAACTGTATCCTCCCAAAAGCTAACATACAGTTTTGAAGCAGCATTAAACCTTTTGTAGCAATCTGGTCTACAGACTTCACTCAAGCTAAGACTAGACTTGTTACCTTGTTGAATGATGTTAGTTGACTGTACTGTAATGTTGTATCAACTGAATTGAATGTTTGCCTTTTAGCAACTACTTTTCTTTCCTTCCTCTTTCTTTTGTAATAGTTAAAGAGGCTTAGAACCAGCTAACAGGCACTAGAAATATGTATATCAGATTTTTTTAATGTAACAAACTACATGTTAATTGTTACTGTATTCTTTTTATCTTTAGTAGACACTTTTAAAAAAGCAAAGATAATTTTGTTGTGTTTAACTCACCAACACATGGTGTATAATGAAGACAGAACTATAATAAATTAGTTTTGTTCTGATTTTTTTAGAACACTTGCAAGAATGTATCATTTATAGTTCATGTTGGTTGCAGTGGGAATCCCTTTCACATCAGTGAAAACCACCAGCAGCATATGAGCTACAGCATGCTACCTTTTCTAGTTAGGTCCTTAAAACTTCAATTCTTTTTTGCAAAGAAAGAAATACTTATTTTAACCAAGACATTCAGGGATGGTAAGATGGCTCAATGAGTAAAGGTGCTTGTTGCCAAGCCAAATGATCTGAGTTCAATTCCAGATCTCACATGGTAAAAGGAGAAAACTGTCTCTCACAAGTTTTCCTCAGACCTTCACACACATACCATGTACATATGTGTGTATACTGACATAAGTGCAATAAATACATACAAGTATTCAAAGAAAAAGTGAAAATATTCTAATAAACAGGATTTCTATATTTTATATATTACTGACTAAAACCTGATAAGAGGATGTTTCAAATAAAGAAAAAAAGATATACTGCTATATTTCAGGCATTACTAAACACAGTTTTATAGATAGATGATAAATCGATGGAAAGATGATAGACTAGATAGATAGATAGATAGATAGATAGATAGATAGATAGATAGATACTAACATACATGCATGCGTGTGGGGAAACCATAATCCCCCCTTACTGTTTGTCAGAATTAAATATTTCAAGATTACATAGGAAATGTGTATATGAAGTTCAGAACGTGAGGAATTAGGTTTGCAGAGTCCTAGAAGGGCTGAGTGAGGAGATTTTAAAGTATAGATGAAAGACAAAAGACCCATTTGAAAATTTGACTTGATAAGGCAGAAAAATAAAGAAAAGCTGTTCCAGATGGCAGCTGCTGCCATGGACCTGCTGTGTCACCAGGAATGATGAGACTGTAAAAGGGGACTAAGAGGACACAGGTGCCAGATGAGCTGAAGAAAGGACAAGAGAGTGAAAAGACAAGAGGAAGGGCCAGATGAGGCAGCCTCGGAGATGGCTGTCATTGTCAAATGCTTTGTGAATCACACTTTTTAAAAGATCTGCCTTTTTTTCTCAACAATCCAAAGGGGAGTAGGGAGAAAATTCCAGATGCTGAAACAATCATGCTGCAACAGAAAAATAGCCAGCATTGGAGCTGGAAGAATTTGCTGCTGAGCAAGACCCAGGGCAGGCTCCAATGCCCTCCATCCATCCCTCCAGGCCCATCAGTACCCTGACAGCTTTTGTAATTTTATTTTTTTTATTCTATATGTATGAATGTATTGCCTACATATATGTAAGTGCAGTCATGTCATGCAATGCCTGCAGACATAAGAGGGCATCAGATCCCCTCGACCTGGAGTTATCGATGGTTTTAGTGACCATGTGGATGTTGGGACTTGAACCTAGGACCTCTGCTAGAGCAGCCAGTGCTCTTAACCACTGAGACATCTCTCCAGTCCCAGTCTTCTTACAGTTTTAAACAACCTCTGTTGCCCCTACAACAAAAATGTAGCATATCCTCAGGTTCCCTGTTTACCCGGAATAAATTTTAGCACAAAGGCAGACCAGAGGATTAGCAAACTGCCCTTCATGGTTGGCATTGTCAAGTATACATGGAAACAGAAGGAAGTGCCCTTCTTGCCACTGTGCTACCTGCTGGGTGTTCTTATTTTCAGACATCAGCAGAGTCGTGACCACCAAACCAATGATCTTTGTAAATCTACAAGCCTTGAAACAGATCACAGATCGGCACTGAAGTGAAGGAAAAATCACTTATCCCATAAAGCAAGGATCGCAGCTTAGCACAGAATGTGGCCTTAAACACTGACAGGAAAAAGGACAACTTAACCGTTACTCTATTCCCAATATATAGCAGGCACAAGGAAATCTAAGCATTGGTGTCAATAAAATCATTTGCCAAGCCAGTTTAGGGAAAGTTATTTCTTTTACTTAAAAATGTTCTTAAGATGAGTGTGGTGGCTCATGCCTTTTATCCCAGCACTCAGAGACAGAAGCAGGCAGGTCTCTGTGAGATTGAGGCTAGCCTGGTCTACATAGTAAACTCCAGGCAGGTTGGGGCTACAAGGAGACTTTGTCAAAAAAAAAAAAAGTACTTAAACTCTTATGGTCATGAATTAGTTTTCTCCTGATGGAAAACAAGGTGACAGAACGCTTTTCTCTAGCCAGCCACATGCTCTACTTCCTCATTTGTGTGTAATCTAACTTGAGAAGTTAGTAAAGTCAGACTTCAAACTAGATCCTGATTGACAAGGGAGGTCCCCTCACTTCCCTCTGGAAGGGGCTGCTGCAGGTCACATTTTAATTTCTTGATTTTACAAGGTTATTTTTGGAATCGTTTTTTAAAATGGGCATCCCTTAATTTTTCTTGTTAAAGACAAAGCACCCTGATGCCATGAATATAAAAGGAAACATAATGTTTGATATCGCTGTTTCTAATTTGCTTCTGTGAATGGTGGAAAGAAATCCTCTCCTTTTTTGGCACACAGGACCCAAGTCCACTTTTCCCACCTTTGGCCCCGGGACATCACAGTCTGCTCTGTCTCTGCATTCATTTTCTCGAGCATTTTTCCTTCTTCCTCACTGTTTCCACCAGTCGGGGGAAGCCTTTCTTCTTTCTAAAACCATACTTGCTGCTTTCTGTTCACTGGGAAGGGAATTTCTGATACATTTAAGGTACGACTGAAAATGCTTTTTCTAAAACCTCAATTCTTTCTATCTCACCATCCTTGCAAATAGATCTCTCTTTCTCTTTTTTTAATCCAAAAGGGATTAGATACCAAAAAAAAGGGGGGGTTGTTTGTTTAAGCTATGAATATATATGTAGGTGTATGCACACACATGATTGCAGGTATTCTGAGCGTCCAGAAGAGGACATCAGATCTACTGGAGTTGCAGGCAGTCATAAGCCACCCAACATATACTGGGAACAGAACTCTGGTCCTTTACAAAGGTAGTAAGTGCTCTTAACCACTGAGCCGCTTCTCTGGCTCCTAGAAAAGGTTTGTTTGGGGTGTTTGTTTCTGTCTAAAGTCTGTGTCACCATCTAAGGCTCACCAATGATTTTGTTATAGAGCCCGTATACAGTACAGCTTGGGAACTTCACCTTACTTGGTATGGATATAATTACTTTGCAGGGCCTCCCTTCCCCGCACACACACCAGCTCCGCTCAGTACTAGAAGTCGGGGGTTAAAAAACAAGGGGATGGTAAGGGACCTATTGATTTTTTTTTTTTAATCCTTGTGGTTCAGCACTGCCTGACACACATCAAAAGAACTAAATATGTTCCTTGCTCATAGAATTTCTCAGAATCATCAGTACTACTATAAAATATACCACACTTGGCTGTTGGTGTAACCTCAGATTACTACTGTGAACTGTGGATCCTGAAACCGGTCTGATAAGCTGTAGTTATTCTTTCCCTTTTACTGATAAGAAAACGGAGACCTGTAGAGGTAAGCCTTTGTTACCGTACAGAGGTTGGCCAAGACGGGGTCAACTCGCTTCTAGTTTTCTCCGCCTCTGATAAGTACCCGTCCAGAGTGGAAAGAGGGGCCCTGGTACCCAGCACATGCTTGGGGCACATGAGTAAAGGCAGAGCCGTGCAGAGGAGAGCTAGTGGAAGAGCACACAGAAGATGACCTTTATACCTTATGAAACTGCTCTAAAGCTTCAAAACATGTTGTATAAACCCCACGGATCGCTGAGATACTCTTCAAAACTAAGTTCATATTAAGCCGAGTTTTTAACTCTTATCCTCAATCACTCCCTACTTCATACTTATAAAATTGAAATTGAAATTTTTAATTTTTATTTTATGCATATGAATGTATTTCCTGCACATACCTAAGTGCAACCTTGTCATGCAATGTCCAAAGAGGTTAGAAGAATGTGTCAGATGCCCTGGAACTGGAGTTGCAGACAGTTGTTAGCTATCATGTGAGTACTAGAAACTGAACCCAGGTCCTCTGCAAGAGCACCCAGCGTTCTTAACCACAGAGCCATCTCTCTAGCCCCTTAGATTTGCTTTTTAAAGGAAATTCAAACCTTCTGTCCCATGAGGAAAGCACAGGAAGTTCATATAGTTGAACAGTTCCAAGGTTGGTACCTGCAGTCATCCTAGCAAATCCTTCCTGCATCTTCACCAAATTTATAGTAGCTATTGATGTTGTCTGCCCCCCTCCAAATCACTTCTATGAATGTCATAAGGCAAAACAGTGGGGATATTTGTAAAGTAAATGTGACTTGCTCCCAACACACCTCTTTGTCTTGGTTGTGTTTTACTAAGTATGAGGCAAAAGCAATGTCAAATACAAACTGTGTCAGATCACATCCTTCCTCCCCATGTTAACCCGTCCGCTGTCTATCATAAGATTAGACTGATGTGCGGGCTGGAGAGTTGGCTCAGCTGTTAAGAGCACTGGCTGCTCTTGCAGAGGACCCAGGTTTGGTTCCCAGCCCTGACATGGTAGTTAACAACCATCTATAACTCCAGTTCCAGGGAAATCAACACCCTCTTCTGGCCTCCATGGGCTTTGAAGGACATGGTTGCACTTACAGACATGCAGGCAATACATCCATATACAAAACATAAAAACAGATAAATCAAAAAAAGTTTTGAATGTTGTGTGTGCCCTGAACACAGACTCTTTCAAGCACATGAGACTATACATATGTTTTATATAAATGCTATGCCATTTCATATGAGAGGCAAACACCTGTTCATTTTTATATCCATTGAGAGTCCTGGAACCAGTTCCTGAAGGATGACTGTAAATCAAAGCAAGCCAAAGGAAAAAGTCAAGGACAACTCAAAGATTTGTGACCCAAACTCCATAAGAACATCAAGGAGAAACTGAACCTGCAGGGAACAAAATAGTAATGAAAATTAGTGAATGCAAAATGGGTGGGCGGTGGGAGAAAGTAAATTTCCTATACTGAGCACTTGACCTTTATCATTTATAAAATCTCCACTAATGTTATAAATTTGTATCCATAACCATGTTTTACATGTGAGGAAACAAACTCAGCTCACCCTTTGTAGGCAACAAAGCCAAGATTGCTTCCTTGGCTATTAAACAAAAGGCAAGAGACTGACCAGCTCTAAAGAGGTACGAAAGCCCTGGGCCGGGAATCTTGTGCATGCCTGATTTAATTATCAAAGTGGGAAGTGACGGAAGGCTTAGTCTCATGATAGTGAAAGGGTTTTTCCAACATAAGGTCTGTTAACTTGGTATTTCATGGCATGGAGAAATAAAGACGGGGTGTAATTCATTGTTTTTTTTTTTCTTTTCTAAAACATTAAGATTCATTTCACTTTTTAATCATTTCTCTGATTTATGTTTTAAGACCTTATCCAGGGCAAAGAATCATTCTCCTGCCCTGTGCAATCTGATCTTTTTCTGAACAACATTGGAACTGAAAAGATAAACTCCCTAGAGAACTGTTGAAAAAGTTTTACACTAGCAAGGTGACTTGTGCTGTAATCCTAGCACAGTGAGGCTCTAGGGAAAAGCAGGGTTTGTGATCTCAAGAGCATTGAATTTTTAAAAATATGTTACTTTTTCTGTCCTTTAAAGGGAAGTTGGTTTGACTATCTCCTGTTAATGATGAAACTTAGAATGCCACATGCTCAATAATGCCTGATTTCACCCAATTTTATCGGAACTGGCTTAGCTTACATGTCATAAGATAAGGTCTGTCTGTCATTCATTTAAACATGATGTTTTTTCTCTTCTTAATAGATTTATTTATTATATATGGCTTCATACAGACACAGTGCACACATGGAATCAGGGGACAACTTAAGAGAACTGATTCTCTCCTTCCACTGTATAGGTCCCAGGGGTTGAACTTGGGTCATCAGTGTAGCAGCGCCTTTACCCACGGAGCCATCCAGCTGTCCCCTGGTTCTTCTGATTATAACAGTAACGTGTTCATTGTGGAAAGCACACTAGTAAAACTAGCATGTAATTCTATGATCTAAAAACAGAAACTGAGCATTTGGAGTACTTGTAAGTTTTTCCTCCATATATGTGTAGATACATATGCACATGTATACACATAGAACCGTAAAATATATGCCAGCATGAATACTGAACTAAAATCATGACACGGTTTTATGTACTTTATCATGCAACTATCAAGCATCTTTCCATATCACGAAGTTCTAGAAAGCATGGCATTAAAGACCATCATCATCTGTCACAGAGACATTATAACCATGAATGATCCCTTCTCTTGGAGAGACCATGCCTTCCCAATGACAATCACAAGAGGCTGGACACCCAACTCAAGGACTCTGATAATGACAATGCCCACTATACCCCACCCTGAGAAAATGAAATGGCATAAAAACCAAGAAGGCAGGTCCTGCTAAACTTCATATTGTACTATTGAAACTCAGGGTTGAAAACTGCTGTAAAAGTCCCATAATGAAACATCCATGGGCAGAAACAGGGAACACATCACATGTGTATTACTCTACTTCTACCTTTGAACAAATGACTGAGATGATCAATTTGAAAGGGAGAGGGACTGTTTGGCTCATGCTTTCAAAGTTTTCAGTCTGTGAACACCTGGCTCCGGTTTTTCAGAGTCTGTGAGGCAAAACATCATGGACAGGGGTGTGTTATAGAGCAAAGCCGCTCACCGTCTTGCAGCTGGGAAACAGATATGGAGAGGCCAGGGTCCCAATATCCCCATGAGAAGGCACAATCTGAATGTAGCTTCCCTCCACTAGACCCTGCCTCCCAAAGGTTCCACCATCTGATAGTGCCACAAACTGAAGATTAACCTTTTTGCACGTGGACTTTCTAAAGCATAACTCTGATCACAGGTTTTCAAGGACATAGGGAAGACATTCTCAAGAAAAAGAAAAGGCTACTACAATGTAGAGTAAATAGTCAGCTGAGATAAGGGAACATGATAAGTTTCTATGCAGAGATGAGGAGAGGCTGGGTCATGTAGATGGTCCCTCCCACATACGCCTTTATTTATTTTTTCATTCAAAATAATCACTGGTGGAGTGCTTTCCTTGTGAGATAAAAGATGCTTGCAAAAACAGCTTTGTAAACCCTTTTAAGCCCCAGAGTCTTGGTGAGGTATCTCAGCTGTGCTAATATCTAAGACACAAACATTAAATGGATGTAGGGCTGCTCTAATTGCTTAAGTCTATCACAGTCAGTGGCAGTTAGTGCAGGTTTTCTTTGGTGTCTGGTGTCAAGGAAATAGAAAGTGTGTGTTTGGAAAATTGAAACTAATAATGTGGGAGGGTAAAAGCAGGAATTAACTCTTCCACTTGTCTGTTGTCCCATTAAGTATATTTCTAGTTCACTTGCTTGAACAAAATTCTGATTTGTAGGTATAGAAACAAATAAGGGTTGGGCTGAAAAGAGGAATCAAGAACAAAGGGGAACGAGAAGCGAGATGGTTCAGCAAGTAAAGCGCAGCCACCAGGCCTGACGACCACAGTTTGATCCCTGGGTTCCACATGGTGGAAGAAGAGAACTCACTCCTGTAAGTTGTCCTTTGTCCTCCAATGTGCACCATGTCACAAGTGAACCCACATATCCACGTGCACACACCACAGAAAAATACATATTCTAAAAATATTTTTTAAAGCCCAAGCCATTTTCTGATACATCAGTCCCCAAGCTCAGATATTGCATCCTTTTTGTTTCTAAAAGTAAGACAAGTCAATATACTGTAGCATAACTTACCTCAAAATACTTCTGAAACAAGACTCTAATACTGTGGGATTTCCTTTGGGTTCTGTGTGTAAGCATGTGTGTGTGTGTGTGTGTTTGAGTGTGCCTGTGCATATGTGTGCACATACATGTAGACCCTAGAGGTCAACACCCAGTGTCTTGGTCAATCGCTCTCCACTTTATTTCTGGAGGCAGGGTCTCTCAGTGAACCTGGAGAGCCCCAAATCCATTAGATTAGCTGGCCAGCAAGCCCTAAATTTCCTCGTATCTCCATTTTCCCAGTGCTGGGATTACAGGCGCATCTGGCTTTTTATGTAGGTGCTAGAGACTGAACTCAGGTCTGTTTATATAGCAAGCACTTTACTAACTGAGCAGTTTATCCAGGCCCCTCCATTCTGTTCTTAATTGGATTGCTTCCTGATGCTTGAAATTTTTGATAGCAGAGATGGATAAAAACGATTCTTTTCCCATTGTGACTCTTAACAAGTGTGCCGGTGGTCCTAACACTGCATGATGTTTTCATTTCAGGGAGATGTTTCCAAATCTGATTGCAGATTCCACCAACCCATTTCTCAGGAGAAAGATTTAAGTGAACACTCTACAAATATCTTAATTCCCATCCATTTCCCTGGTTGGACAAGATAATTCTAATTAGCTTCCAAGTAACTACATAAATTGAGACAAGCCATTTATATACAACAACAATAAAAATATTGGAGAATCTAAAAGTCAAGAGATTTGTTGGATGCAGGAAGCCATTCAGACCTTTGACTTTGGAGTGAATAACAAAACTTACTTGGAAGCAGATAGCTCTCTGGCTTGATGTTTTATCTGGTAATAGATTTTTGGACTTTGGCAGAGAACAAGCTGGCATTTGGTTGATTTGAGGAAGACTGCAGTTCTTGAATGTATTTATTTTTCTCCTTCCACACTGAGGATTTGGAAATTTTGCATTAGCTTTATTCCAATTTTGTGGTAATCATTCATCCCGAGCTTCTTTCTATGTGGTCTACAGCAGCAGAGTCACTTAATTGGGAGATTGGGGATTGTGAATATTTGTGTTCAGTCCTCAAGGTGCTATCCCAAACACACAGCAAAACACTTTACATTTTCTGGGCCTATTAAAAGTCTCAGTGGATTTGGTGGTGGGGAACACTTTCCATGAAGATAAGTACATATTCTTTATTGTTCTTCAGGGTATGTTCAAAACTCCCTAAACTCTAGAAGCCTTAATCAAAATAGTCAGCCATCTTTTTTGACCCAGCCAATCTTGAACTTTAAAGATGATTACCAAGGAGTTCACATATACTCTCCCTTGTGTTCTGTGGCTACCAATGGCCTGGTCGAGGGTGGAAGAAGAGAAATTTGAGAAGAGACAAGAAACCAGTGTGGAAATGCCAAGGTAGACGTGGAGGGGCTGAGCAGTAGACATCTATTTCCTTACGGGTTCCAGAACATGAGATCCTGACAGCAGTGGACAAATTAGATGGGGAGGGGCTGGCGAAGTCCGCTGTCTTCCGGTGCTCTCACCTGTGTATGTGCTCCTTTTCTTCTTATAAAGACATTAGGTGTATGGGATTAGGGTCCAAACCACTGGCCTCATCTTAACTCGATCACCTGCATTCATAGGCATTGCAGGTTGCACATTAGTGGAGAGCACAATTCCACCCACAACAGTCCTGTTGAGAAGCTGCTGTGACCCCTGGTACTGCATGTTCTTTGCATTGCTATACAACATGAATTCTGCCTGTTCGTTTATCTTGTGGGTATAGCTTATCAAGGCTTATCGACAAATGAAAGTTAGAAGAGCCTTTCTAAACTATTCAGTTCCACATCCTTCTAAAGTAGATGGAGAAACTGAGACCTAAGAGAAGAGCTTAGTCAAGCTCTCCTGACTACCAAGTAGAGAAACTGAAACTAGAACTAAGTTTTCCTGAATTGCAGAAATAGGAAAATTAGAGCTTCCCCCAACACCCAGATTTTCCATTCATCATCAGGAAAATTGTCTCAGCTTTGTTACATTTAATGTGTAGGTGAGTAATTTATTCTCCTATTTAGTTCTTACTATGAAGGTCTTGCTCTGAGTAAGTACAACTTTGTACAAGAAGTTTCTTTCCATTTTAGCCAGCACTCTCCCTAAATCAGTTGTAGTGAATCAACCACAAGCTGTACTGTAATACTGACTGAGATGCATAGAGGAACACTGCATAGTGATGGTTGAATCAGGAGTTATCAATAGCCATGGTCAGAGAGGGGGCAAACACCCAGAAGAATTCTCAACCCTGAGGAGAAGCTTAAAACCTCAATTACATCATTCTAGGGCCAAAGCCAATAACCATAGTTATATCGGGTCACCATGGTTACACCAGACCAGGAGCAGGTCAGTTAACAAAGAGGTTTTCAGTTAACAGATAGTTTTGATAAGGAAAAAAACAAGTTTCTCGGAATTGCAGAAACAATGGGCTCCATGGAGATGCAGGTATAGCTGGGAGGACATGCTGTCTGGACATGCTGCCTGGCTACTTGTAAGCTTCCCAGTATTTTAGAAACAGTGAACTTCCTGAAACTACCTGCTGAGAGGTTCTGGGGGCTACAGTGGGAATGCCTTGGAAAAATCTCAGGGTAAAGCAGATTCAGCCAGA
This sequence comes from Eospalax fontanierii, assembly GCA_035773235.1. Taxonomy (NCBI): domain Eukaryota; kingdom Metazoa; phylum Chordata; class Mammalia; order Rodentia; family Spalacidae; genus Eospalax; species Eospalax fontanierii. Next base: position 77,903,055 of record CM069526.1, read on the forward strand.
ACAGACTGCAGTTAGTTTTGCCTTTTCACCCTCCCAACCCACTTCTGTTTCTTGATGAAAGGCTGTTTTCTCTCATAGCATAACAGACTTCATCTTTTTCCTGCTGTCTTCTGAGGGAAGATGGAAGCAAGACAGAAACAATTCATCTCAGACTTTTCAAACACCAATACACGAAGCTTCCCACACCATAATAATTTTAATGGAGAAATAACTGTAGGTATATATTTTTAAGTATATTTATATTGAAGAATGATTGAATCAAGCTAATTAACATATATATCACCAAGCAATCCTTTTTAACCTCTTCACATGATAATGGATTGTTAGTTTAAAAAGATTCAGATCCCACATACAGAATTCCTCAACTTAAATTTTAGAGTCATAAAATACACCTGATATGCAACTCAGTTTTCTCTCACCTTACAGCTCAAGACCTTGTGGAGTCTCATCTCAACATGCTTGCTTAAGAATTTCAATTTAAGATGAAACTGGGTCTTCTGATCGCAACAATGCATGTGGTACCCACATGTTTATTGAGCATCTGTTATGCTAGCACATGATCACAAGGTAGATCTGTACTTGTCAGGACGAGTGTCAGGGTACAAGGGCCTTGCATTGCTTCATCTCAGAGAATCATTGGAAAGGAAGAAACAATTTTCCAGGGCCCAGCTTGCTAAGTGGGAGTCCAGAAAAAACGTGCTAAGTTCAAGTGACTGTCACTTTTACCTAGAAAAGGCTTAAGAAAATGTAAAGAAAAGACCAATCACTTAGAAATTCAGAGAGCAGGAAATGAGAAATTCTTTTTGTGGGAAGAACCACGGAGGAAGCCTTAGTGCAGTAGACACTCAGAAAATGGGGAAAGTTTGAACTTGAAAAAGTGGAGGGGTGACAGACAGCATAAAGCAAATGAAGTTTGAAGGGAAATGCAAATTAGTGGGCACACAGTTGAGTTTACAACAGTAACTGCATTCCTGGATCAGGAGGAGATGGCTGGGACAGACATCTATCCAGCCTAGGCAGAGTGGGGGATGCCTTATATGCAGAATTCCTTTTGATCTTCAGAATAATCCCAGGAGACAGATTTCTACCTTCCTTTCTTTTCTTTCTTTCTTTCTTTCTTTTTCTTTCTTTCTTTCTTTTCTTCGTTTTCCATTTTACACATGAGGAAATGGGAAGTGTAGAAAGGTTAAATAATTTTCTCAAGGTCACCCAAAATGCAGATTGTCCTGTAACCTATACTTATAACGCTACAGTATTTAGACATTTGATTATGAAGGAAACTAAATATGAAAGCCTGAGTTCCATTCTGCATGAAAGCAGATCCAGGAAAGGGTTCTGATCAATGAGACTAGCATAATGCCACCCTTGAGAAACGCTGAGGGAGTGATACAATGACCAGTTGTCAAGCGTCCAACTATAGGCAAGAATACACCCGAGAATCCTCACAGATCCTCAGAAGAAAAAGTGAATATAGGGACAAATTTCTGGAACAAAAGCTATTTCCCAGCTTCTGCTACCATTAAAGAATGGATGCCATCAACAAGAGAATGACTCCATAATTTGCCCATTCTTGGTTCATTAATTACTTTGGATCTTTAGACTGTGAGGAGCCAGGACAAAGAAGGCTAGAAAGACAGTGAATCCAGTCCTCACAGCTGACTATTGAAAGGGTTAACACACAAATTGCCTTGTCTTTTAAATTTGTATGGAAGCAAAAACTAATTACCCATTGAAATGGCATGGAGATTATCTATGACAAATGATTAAATGTGTGCCCAACTGCCACTTCAGTTTCCTGTCTTCAATGGCATGAGCCCATTAGCTTTCTGATGTAGGCTGATGTATTTTATACAATAATGGGACCCTACTAAACATGAGAAGTTTCTGACATAAAAATAGACACAAAAGTAACCTTCTCAAGCCCGTTTCTTCCGGTTGCATGGTGAAGTTCCCTAAGAAGTTCATGATAACATGTAGGCTATCCTCTCACGATGTATACACATAAATTTATTTATTTGTTGTCCATAACTGGAAGTTAAAAGCCATATCCATAGGGAATTACCTATTTGGCTATGGAAATAAAAATGCTTATGGATAACCATAAGTATCTTGCAGTGTGTTCAAGTCCTGTTATAAATATCAAGATTGTATCACATTTTACATTAAGATCTTTGATCCATTTGGAGTTGATTTTGGTACAAGGTTTGAGGTTTTATAGAAATCTAGTTTCTCCTGCATGTGAATTAGACTTACAGCTCTGAAACTGTTGGATAAAAATGGAGGAAAAACACTTCTAGATACAGACAAAAGCATAGATGGCCTAAATATGGCTCCAGGTGCTCTGAAAATAATGTCAACAAGGTACGAATGGGACCTCATAAAATCAAGTCACTTCTGCACAACAAAGGAAACAAGTAAAGAAACAGACTACAAAATAGGAGAAAATCTTTGCAAGCGGTGCATGTGAAAGAGGGTCAATACCCAGAATACATACAGAGACACACAGATACACACACACACACACACACACACACACAAAGTTTTAAGAAAATAATGAGAATCGGACACAGCAATGCATAGGTGAAGCATGGCCAATAAACATATGAAAAAAACACTTCAACTTCACAAGCTGTCAGGGAATTACAAATTAAGACTACACTGAGATTCTGTCTCATCCCAGTTTGATTGGTAGTTGTTAGAAACAAATAAGGAATGTGGTAAGGATGTGGTCAAACGCTAATGGTTATACACTGCCAGTCCAGCCACTGTGGAAAACAACATGGCGATTCCTCCAAAAACTAAATATGCATCTACTATTTAACCCAGCTATACCACCCAAGGGCTCCAACTCAATATATCACAGAGATATTAGCCAGCAATGTTTATTGTTACACTATTGACAATAGCTAAATGATGGAACCAACCTAGGTGTCTCCTGATAGAGGAATAAAGAAAATGTAGTACATATTCACAATGGAATTTTTTTTCATCCCATAAAGACACAGTTATGTCATTCGCAGGAAAACAGACATAATCAGAGATAATCATACAATAAAAATTAGTCAGTCTTGGAAAGATAAATGTCATCTGTTTTCTCCCATTTGTGGCTCCTAGATGTCTATATAGAGACATAAAATTATGTATGTATATGACATGAAAGTAGAAATAAAACTGACAAAGGGAACAAAGGAGTCTAATTGGAGGGGGTATGAGCGAGGGGAGGAGCAGGGGCCATGGAGGGATGTGCTCAAAGTACATGACATACTTGTTTGAAAATGTCCGGATGTAGCATTGTATCATGTACAATGAGTGTACACTAATGCAAATGGAAAAGACATTTCAAATTTTTCATCATAGATTATAACTAGTCTAGTCTAGTCTTTCCTGAGTCCCTGCTTGTTTACCACATGTATCAGGAGTACAAAGCACACGTGGTCTCTGCCCTCTTAGGACTTATATTATTAAAGGACAATTAGATTATATATAAGTTAAATAATTACTTCATTACAATTTATAAGTTCTACGAAAAACACAGAACTGAGGTAAGAATGACAGGTCCAGGAAGGGACTCTGCTTCCTTCCCCGTGGACAGACATAGCATATTCTGAATGATGCTACTGTGAAAGACTCTGTTCCTTGGCTCTGGCTTCACAGAGGTAGCTGACTGGATGCTGATGAGGATGCTTTGTTACTTAAATACCTCCCTAGCCAGCAGGACCCACAGCAGTTTGCAAATGGCATTTCCATTCATCACAGCAACACTCCAGAGAGGCAAGAGAGAGGTTCAAGCCTCATTACCTCTATTTAAGGAAGGGGAAGGTCAATGACTGGAGAATCACCTCCAGCCAAATGTTCCAGAGCTGTAGGGCTGATGCTCAGGCCCTGGTTCCTAACTCCTAACTTACCTCATTAGACCATATATCCCACTCACCACAGGAGCTAAAATACACCCAGAGCTTTTGGAAATAAATCAGCTGCTTCCCAACTAAGAAAAAAAAAATCTGTTGCACAAAGAAAACTTCTCTTGTGGTCATTAATGTGACATGTATTACTTAAACTTAAAAAAATTAAGGAGTTAATATGTTTGAGAGACAGGGAGAAAGAGAGAGAGCAGGTACACATGTGTAATGGCACATGTGTGGAGGTCAGAGAACAATTTGCAGGAATTATTTCCCTCTTATCAAGTGGGCCCCAGGGATCAGACTCATCTTCATGGTTGGCAGCAAATGTCTTTGCCTGCTGAACCATCTCCTGTTCTCCTTCTTTTAAATAGTAAGCAGATAATCCTACAATGGAAGTTTCTTCTATATGTATTCATAGCAACCCCACTAAATTTCTAATTGGGAATTTTCTTATAGGGCAAAGTCATGTCCAGAAGAATACATTATTACTGAAGTGCCCAAATGACATTAAAGAACCATAAATGAATGTTCTGGAAGGACTGATGATTGCTTAGTACAAATTCTTAATGGTATGGATTGAAGCCAAGAAAAGTAAAATGCTATATCAAGGATTTTGCAAAACCTGAACAAGACTCAGATTACAGTTTTGTGATTCCAAATTCAGGGTACAAGCATTAGAGACTGCTCAGGTGAAGACATCCTTGGCTTTCCAATGGGCAAATGAAGATCGGGACAAGTGGTTTAGAAAGGCCAAGGTCATTTCACAGTGACAGGAGCGCATCACCGAGGTAAGCAGGGCACTGACTCAAACGTGTTATGATTTTTACATTTTCAAAGCCATCATAATTAAAGACGTATAGTAAAGTTATAAGAACAGTAGAAAGACTGCAGATACTTTAGATGCTCTCTACACAGTATCTCTCTGTGTGTATTGGAGGGCATATCTGTCTGTCTTTTCTCTTGAAGAAAAATTTACGGATACAGTGTCTCTTTGCCTTTGAATACCTCAGTGTGTATTTCCAAAAATAAAACATATTCTCTTACATGACAACAATACAAAATACAAAACCAGGACAATTAATACAAATAAAACATCATTTAATACATGTCTTTTTCAGATTTTTTTCCAATTATATTAGCATTCTTTACAGTAAAATAAAATTTCAAGATTATGCATTTCACTTGGATTTTATATCTCATTTCCTCCTCTTCCTCCTCCTCCTCCTCCTCCTCCTCCTCCTCCTCCTCCTCCTCCTCCTCCTCTTCCTCGTCATAGTTTATTTGAATCTGGAAGTTCTTAATTCCTTCCTTATATTTATGACATTGGCATTTTGAAAAGAACAAGTTGGTCATTTTATAGAGTGCCTTTCAATTTAGTTTTGTCAGATTTTTCTTCACAATCAGATCAAGTTGCATCCTTTTGGAAGACATACCACAGCAGCATCCCTGAGTTCCTCTCAGAGCATCATTTCAGAAGGCATCTGCCACCAATATGCCCTATTTGACAGTTACATTTGCCGCATCGCTCTGGTTTCTCTACTGTAAAGTTAGTCTTTTGCCTTTTGTAATTACTTTATGGGACAATGCTGTGATAATAAGTAATTGTCCCTTTATTAAATTTCTCCAACTTTATCCACTGATTTTAGCACCCACTGAGTATTTTTGCCTGAATCATTAATTGTTTTTCTCAAGTAATGACTTGCTGTATACAAAACTACAAATCTCAAAATAAACGAGATATGTTTATTTTTCAGATAAACACATTTGAAAATATGTTTACTTTTTCTAAGTATCCTGTTCTTTTTCTAATTATCCTGTGCTTTTTATTCCTCTTTGATGTTTTGCTTTTTTTCATCTATCTCCCTAGAAACACAATAGCTTTCAAGAAGAGATTAAAAGTGGGTTTATTTTGCCTAAAGAAACAAAATTGAGAGACAGCAATAACCATTATAGATATGAGAAGATGACAGATTTCTCTATGGTACATTCAGAAAAACATTCCAATCTGCAAAATGGGTACCTGAAAACATGGAACACAGGCACTCACGACAAGCGTGCCATGTTTTAAATTTTTAAAGCTTTATTTACTTTTATTTTATGTGTGTGAGTATTTTGCTTGCATGTAAATACACTGTGTGCATGCAATGCCCCGGGGAGGCAAGAAGAGGACACTGGATCCCCTGGAACTGGAGTTATAGACTGTTGTTAGCTACCATGTGGGTGCTGGAACTGAACTCAGGTCCTCTACAGGAGCAGCCAGTGTTCTTAACCACCGAGCAACCTCTCTAGGCCAAAATACCATATTTTAAACCTTCATTTTTATAGCCAGGTCCTCAATAATATGAATTCTGAAGTTAGACTGTCTAGAGTTAAAGGCTGTGCCATTTGCTTGAAGAATGACATGAACAAGAGCTTAACCTCTGTTAAGTCTTTTCCCTCACCTATAAAATAGAAATAGTAATTATCTTCCCATAGAATACTAAAGATAATGCATTTAAACTAACAAACAGAGAGGTTGCTTGCCAACCCATTTACCAAGCAACATTACTTGGTAATATTTTACTTTCATGGTGCTGCAGTAGCCATTGGCCATTGAAAATATAATAAGATTTTTTTCCATTAAAAACCCATCATACAATAAAAACATCTATATTCTCACTATACTGTGATCAATATGAATGCAACACTATATGCAAAGAATGCATATGAACTTCTTTTGTCACTGTGGGGAGTTAGATCTGTGCCTCATGCATGGTAGGCACATGCTCTACCACTGAGCTGTATTCCAAGTCCAAGGGAACCATTTTAACCCATGAGGATAATGAGAAGTTTTCAAAATGGACGTTATTTTATAACTTGTATTTTTTTTCACATGAACAAAAGAGGATAAAATTCCAGCCTGTAGAACAGTATAGTCAAATACAGAGGTATAGAAAAATGATGATCTTAGAGATGTAAATGGCTTGGTATGATTACAGCATGAATCTGAAGCTGGAATATGCCTAACAATGCAGCTCAGTAGGAGGGCACGTCCCTCTAGCATCTCTAAAATCATGTGCCTATTCATCCTTGAGACCCAAAAATATAGTGATCACGCAATATCAAGCCACAAAATGTCATGGGTAATGCCTCTATGCTCATGGAGAGCTGACCCCAGCCTTTTCCCACAGCTAGCAGGGACCCTCTGTCTATAGGAGACAGGTAAAGATAATGGCATTTAGAGAAAGAATAAGGTTCTAAGGTGGCCTAATGTTTCATGCTAGTTAAAGACTTCTATTACTCCTCCATAAAATGCCTCAGTATCCAGCCCAGCTGTACCACTTCCTAAAGTTCCCTTTGACACAGATTTCCACAGACTCCCCCCTTGCCACTTCCTGTTATCCTAGAGACCTTGAGTCTTGATTTCCTGTTATTTTCCAATACACTTCCATCATATTACCTGATGACTTTGGTATCTATGTATAATCCTTCTAATCTTCTGGCCTCTTTCTGGGTTTCCACTCACTCACAGGCCCACACTCTGCTTCTGACCCCATGTTCTTGGGTTCAAGTATCCCACTGTGGGAAATATGCCCACTACTCCCACCATCCAGGCTCACCTCTGTCATCCACACCAACAACCCAGAGCAAGTACTAGTAGTCCTAATACTCTTTTCTTATCCTTAACATCTCTCATGTCCTCACATCTTTAAAAAATTAATTTGTGGGGCTGGAGAGATGACTCAGCAGTTAAGAGCACTGACTGTTCTTGCAGAAGACCCAGCCTCAAATCCCAGCACCCACACTGCGGCTTATAACTGTCTGTAACTCCAGTTCCAGGGGACCCTATGCCTTCTTCTGTCCTCCATAGCACTGAATAACAGAAGTGCACTCACATACATGCAGACAATGCATGCATACACATAAAATAAAAATTAAGAAAATATTAAAAAATAACTGTGTTTGTTTTGTATATGTATGTGCATTATGTGTGTTGCACGCATATTAGTGTCCAGGTGTGTATACTGCTGTGCATGAATGTGGAGGCCAGAGGAGGACATGGGATGTTGTGTTAAATAGGGTTCTTGTGGTGGTTTGAATTAGCATCCTACATAGACACCAAGTATTTGGACACTTTCCCAGTTCATGGCACTGTTTCGGAAGGGTCTTAGAACCTTTAGGGAGGTTGACCATGATGTAGGAAGCATGTCACTGGGAGTAAACTTTGAGAATTCTTAAGCCTTTCTGGAATTCCTTTTTGCAACTGTAAGCCAAATGAACTCTTCCTTTCATAAGTGGCCTTAGTCATGGTGTTTTATCACAGCAACAGAAAGTTAGCTAATACAGAACATTTCCAGAGGAACAGAACCAATACAGAACCAATACAAGCTGTATATAACTAATATATAGCATATATACGATGCATATCATATATATATATATATATATATATATATATATATATATATACACACACATTTAGCTTACTTCAAAATAGTAACAACAGATGAATCACACCTAAAAGGCCAAGAACCTGATAGTTGTTTGGCTTGGGGCTGGATACTTCAGCAGCAGGAGTAGTCCCACACTGGCTGTCACGCACTATAGAGGCCAAGAACTTGGTGGTGTTATAGTGGCAGGAAGCCCCTTGGGAGAAATCTAATCGAGGAAGACTGTACCTTCCCAGTTTTTCTGGGGTCATGGGATCATCCCTAGGTGGGTGGGTTCACCTTAAGTCATACTAAAAAGATGGGCAGAGCACCTAGTCCATGAATGAGACGGCGAACCGTTTCTACCCAGCATTTCCACCCATTAGTGCAATGCTTATGGACTGGGTCACAGACATGAGCTCTCTGTAAGTCTGCACACTTTTCTGGATTCCTCAAAAAAGCATAACCTCCCTTTTTCTTCTATCTCTTTTCTAAATGTGCTTTCCATAACACTGCTGCCTGCACCAACATTTTGGGTTTCTTTATTTTTTTCTCTAAAGCTCCCTTCTCATCTCTGCCTTGTGTCTGACCTCCATGCAGCATATTTTTATGGCTTTTTTCCTTCTCTCCTCATTTCTCCTCCTCAAGGCAGCTGCTGAGATTCACAGCTTGCCTTCCCTGATGATTTTACCTCAAATTAGTCCTAAATCATAAATAAACGAGTCCTTGAGTCTATTCTTAAATTCTTTTATGAATGAGACTAGGAATTGCAAAAGGAGACCCGGTTTTCTCCTGTACCTGTAGTTGCTTGATCCTCTGGGCCAGGTGCCTCAACAGTTCCAATGAAAACTCAGAGGGTTCCTGAGGAGCCACTGGTCCTTAGTCAATGATGGAAGCCTAGAAACACTGGTTCAGCTACCAGCTTAGGAATCAGCAGCAGCAGCAGCAGCAGCAGGGTCAACCAATTCTGTAGCAAGAAGCATAAATCATGCTCGCCACACCCCTTTTATCTTTGCTGCCGGGAGAAGCGCAGTCCACTTTTGAGAGGGGTCTTCCCACATCGATAAGGGCAACTGAGGAAATTCCTTAAAGGAAGCTCTCTACTCGGGTGATTCTAATTTGTGGCAAGTAGACATAAAATCAACCATCACAGATGTCTTCTTCTAGCACTCTCCACCTTTTAATACATTGAGGTAAGTCTCTCACTGAGCCAGAAGATCACTGTTTTGGCTAAAGCAGGTGGCCAGCCGCCTCCTGGAACCTGCCTGTCTCGGCCCCTCAGTGATGGAGTTGCAGGCACAAGGAGCCAGACTTGACTTCTTCCTTCTGTGCTGGGGATTTGAACTTAGTAAGCTCTCTTGCCCCGGCGCCATCTCTCCAGTCCATTCATTCTTTCTTACTCAGCCTGTATCCCTGCTACATCATTACACCTGTTCACCGGCATCACCTTCACGCCCTAGTCTTTATTTTCACATTTCCCACCTAAATCCTGCTCTAGGTCAATCCAGCTTTCCGTGAACCCTGAATTTATACTTGCCTGAGAAGCTAAATATCTAGGGGAAAACTGTGACAATTAAAAAAGTTGCACCTTTTAGCTCATGAAAACTCAGAAGGTTCCAGTCACAGCGGTTACTTCCTGCATTTCCCATTGTGCTCCCCGCCCTAGGACTCGCCTCAGGCTTTCTCCTCTAGTGGCCCGCCCGCTCCTATTCCCCCATTCCGGCCTAAGGAATGACTTTGCTTCTTATTTCCCTGGGAGAATGGAAGCAATCCGCAGGGAAATTCCATCTGTTCTTTGTGCGTCTTCTTCCCACCCTCTGCGTCTGTGTTCATATGCTCTGCCTTCCTCTGTTACTTCTTATCCCTCCACTAACTGCTGCTTCCTAAATTCCTTCCCCCCAGTTGTGCAATAGATCCCACTCCTCTCTTGCCTGCTTTTAGGATGTTTCCTTAGCATTTGTTGCCTATTTCATGCGTAATTAAATTCCCCCTCTCTATTGAATTATCCTTGTCAGCATTCAAGTGTGCTGTGATTTCTTCCATCTCTACAAAATACCACCGTGTTGACCTAGTTCTGTCTTTAGCTACCTCCTCATTTCTCAACTGCCCTTTACAGCAAAAGTGCTTCCCTTTATCTCTCTTTCTACTTCATTTCCCTGAAACTGGTCTTGACAAACATATCAATGACTCCCATGCTGCTCAACTGAACACCTGACTCTACAACCTTCCTACATGAATGGTGAGCAACAGGGGACACACTGATCACCCCTCCTCCAAGAAACATTTACTTCCCTTGACTTCTTGGGGACCCCGTTAGGAACCAGTCCTTCTCGGTTGCCTTTGCTGGTTTCTTGTCTCTCCAACACTTCAGGTTGGAGTGCCTCCAGTTCAGGTCTCAGGCTACTTCTTTGCTCACGTTGGCCCAGTCTCATTACTCTAATTGCTATCTGCGTACTCCAGTCTTCAACAATCTGACGTTAAATAGGCTTTAAATCTTTGTCAGTATTAAAAACTATCTTATTCATTCTTTGAGAACGTCATACATATATTTTTATCATATTCTCCCCTCCCTCAACTCATCCCAGATCCTTCCCCATTTCCTACCCACCCAATTCCATGATCTTTTGTTTTCTCATGGAATCCAATATGTGTTACTCAAATAGTCTTGGTTGGTGGAATCTGCCCTGGATTGTGGTTGACCTATCAAGGGCCACACCATTAAAGAAAATTGACTCCTCCTCTCCAAGCAGCTACCAAATGCTAACAGTTCCTCAACTGGAGTGGGACCTCATGCCCACCACTCCAAGTCCCTTTATACTGGGATTTTATTTGGCTTAAGCTTAATCAGGTTTTAGGCATGCTGTCACAACTGTAAGTTCATACGTGTCATTTTACTCTGGTGTCTGGAGAACACTGTTTCCTTGCAGTCATCCATAGCCTCTGGCTTTTACAACCCCCTGTATTAGTTACTTTTCTGTTGCTGTGATAAAACACTGTGACCAAGGGAATTTATAAAAGGAAGAGTTTATTTAGCTTACAGTTCCAGGGTAATTAGAGTCCATCATGGTGGGGAGGCATGGTGAGGGGCCATAGCAAGAGCAGAAGATAAGCATTCACATCTTCAAGCAGATACAGGAAGCAGAGTGCAACTCGATATCCAGCAAGGCTTAAGAATTCTCTAAGCTGGCCGCCAGGGACATGCTTCTTCCAGTATGGCCACACCCTCTAAAACCAACTAGGGACAAAATATCCGAACACTTGGAGCCTATGTGGGAGCATTTTCATTCAAGCCATCACATTCCTCCACCAGCTTCCTTGAAGACCTCTGAGCTTTGGGGGCAGGAGCATGATATAGATTTAGGACTGAGCAATCAAAAGTATCTTAGTCTCCGCTTGTTGACCAGTTGTGGCTCTAAATGCAATCAGAAGGCGGACGGTCACTCCCATCACATTCACGCCACCATTTTCCAGTAGGCACATCTTACCAGGCCACTTGTTAGCTTACAAAGTTCACAGCTGGGTAGACTGAAGATTACTCTTCTCCTCTCATACATGCAGAACATCTTCTGGGACTATGAAAGCTAGCCAGTAGGGAAGAAGCTTCCAGGTCAGTACCCATCTGATTTCTCCAAGTTTTATGACTCAAGTATGTGTTGTCTTCACCAATAGAGTATTAATGTCAGGTTTTGGAGATGTTAGAGCAATGGCAACAGCCTAAATGTTTGGGATCCCAATGGCCAAATAGGCCATTTAAAGTTCACATAAGTTCACATTTGAACTCTAGATGTCTATCCCAAACATACTGTACCCCAAATCTTCTCTTCCTTTCTCTTCCCAACTCCATCCATCTTCTTCATTCCAAGCCTCCAATCATGAATTCATCTACATTCCTCTTCTTCTCACATGATTCTATTGGCAAATTCTGTTGTCTCCACCTTCAGTATAAAATCAGACTCCAGCTGCCTTTACTATCTTCAGTAATGCAATCTAGTCCATGTCACCATCACTTAAGTACTGGTAAATTCTGATTTTTCTACCATAAACAGATCTAGAATCTGATTTATCTCACATGAATCCAGTCACCACTTTCTCTTGTTTAATGACTGAAAGAGTCTCCTAACAGGTCTTTCTGCTTCTGCCTTTGACCTGAATATGCTATTCTTGACAAAGTCGTTAGGATAATCCTGTCAAGTATAAGATTGAGCATATCCCTTAGCTCAAAGCTCATCTCACAGTGTACTTGGCTAACTACTTCTGAATTGTCCCGCCACTTGCAATTCTCCCACTCAATCCTCAGCTCCTGCCACATTCACTTCCTTGGTAATTATTGTGATGGTTGATTTTTATTAACTTGGCACAAACTAAAGTTACCTGGGAAGAAGGAACCTCAGCTGATGAATTTCCTCCATCAGACTGGCCTTTGGCATGCCATGAGGCATTGTTAGTTGATGTACAAGAGTCCAGCCCATTGTGGGCAGTGCCATCCCTAAATAAGTGGGCCTGGCTGTATAAGAAAAGTAACTGAGGGGCTGGAGAGATGGCTGAGTGGTTAAGAATACTGATTGTTCTTGCAGAAGACCTGGAGTTCAAATCCCAATACCCATATGACAGCTAACAGCTGTTTGTAACTCAAGTTCCAGGGGATCCGACGCCCTCTTCTGTCCTCTGCAGGCACTGAATGACCCAGGCACACTTACATTCATGCAGGCATAATACTCATACACATAAAATTAAAAAATAAATCAAAAACTTTTTAATTAAAAAAAAGAAAAAGAAAAGTAACTGAGGGGCTGGAAATATGGCTCAGTGGTTCAGTGCACTGCGTGCTCTTGCAGAAGATTTGAGTTCAAATCCCAACACCTACATGGTGACAAACAACCATCTGTAACTCCAGTTCCAGGGGATCCGATACCCTCTTCTGTCTTCTGAGGACACCACACAACACAGGTTCACGTACATAGTGCAGGCATAACACTCATTTACATAAAATAAAAGTAATAAAAAAGAAGAAAAGTAACTGAGCATGCCCTCCTCTCTGGTCTCTGCTCCAGCTCCTGCCTCCAGGAGGTTCCTGCCCTGAGTCTCTGCCTTGTCTCCCTCAGTGATGGACTGTGACCTGGGAGGTATGAGCTGAAATAAACCCTCTTCTCCACAAGTTGGTTTTGTTCATGGTGTTTATCACCGTGATAAAAACACTGCACATCTCTTTAATACTAGCACTCCATCTATCCGTTAGAACCTCCCATAATAGCAGAAATACTCTGTACCTGCACCATCCAAAACAGTCAGATGCCTGTGTCTATGTGAACTATGGCAGAAACAACCAAGGAACTGAACATGAACACAAATGACCACCTGCAACTAGTGCCTGCCATCGTAGAGCTAATCTAGTGTATTCTTCTTATCCACATGGCTCATTCCTTACCTTCAGGTACCTGCTCAAGGCTCCCTGTATCAACAAGGCCTTCCCTGGATCACACCACTTAAGATGCCATCCCCATTGTCTGCTTGGCTTTTCTTGCTGTCCCCATTGGTAATTTGCTAATATGGTCTACCCATATCCCTTGCTCATTTATTTGTTGTCTTTATATCCAAGTTAAAGTTAAACAAAGCCCAATAAAGTCGGGGGAGTATTTCGCCAGCTTTCTTTTCAGTGTTAGGTACCTGTGCCTAGAATTTGACCTGGCTCTTACTAAGAGCTCAGTGATTAACCCTTTACCTCAATTAACAGTCTCCTGTCAATCATTAAGTTCTAGCATGGTCTTGAAAAAGTATAAACCATCTCTGGCCTCAGCTTTTTTTCCCATTATCCTATGATATTTAGAGCTTTGGTTGTTCTTTGTATTTACAACAATTAATAAATTCTGTATTCACCTATTCAATTCTTGCCTGTCTCTTTACTAGACTATAAACTCCCAGAAGGGCAGGGACTATATCCATTTTATGAATTTAACATAGCTCTTGGTTCATGGCTGCTGTTCCTTAAGAAAATCGTATTTCTGGGTGTGAGGCAATAATGCCTGACACCCAATATGTACTCAATAAGGATTTGTTGAAGAGCGCATTAATTATTTAATCTTCAAAATGAAGTGTTTTAATTAGTTGGATGGATAGGCCCTTCTAACTTGTGGCATTCTGTGGTTCTTAAAGAAGTATTAAATCAGAGGCCAACACAATTGCACAGTATCAGAAAGAAGCTGATGGTGTGAGTTGCTCTTGTAGGATTGTGAGTCCTGGATCCCTGAGGGATGTTAGGACACTGAGGGAACACAGGCATATGCCCACCTATCAGCTGTCTGACTCTTCATTCTCTCCCTGTCCCAGGAGGTTTTCTGTAGAGAGTGCTGTTTTGCTGTAGCGCTTTTGTGAAAAGGTTCTGAAGGGAATTCTGTATTCAGCACAGCCATCTTCATGACACCTGTCATGTGAAATGACCACTCCCTGCTCAGTATCTCATTCCCTTTCAACCTCACCCATGACTCCAAGAGAAGAGTTCCCACGACTAAGCTCTTCTTTCCTTTTACTATGTGAAGCTTTAGAAAGTTACAGAGACAGGACACTAAGCTTGGCCATTCACCTTTAACATTTCGAGCCCATAAACTATGATTTACTACCAGCAGAGAGTGCGGAGTTCCTCTCTTGCTTAACAGAACTTTTTACAGGGCTTTAAATTCTTCTAAAAGACATCCCCTAAGTCCCCAATAGATCTTTCATAAAACAGAACTTGGTGCCAAGATTCTTGCCATTCTTGAAAATTCTAGTTTATTAAGATCAATAACCATTAACTTAGTCATTATCACTTGTGTATTTATTTAAAAAAAAGACAAAAAATCACCTCTCAGTCAATCTTACTCTATGAAAACTTACACTGGGCCTTATTGAGATCTTACCAAAGTGACTTTTCTTCTCATTGTGACTTGAATTCTGAGCATGATGATCAGTAACAGAACAGATACTTGGGACATTATTTTTATTTCCATTTGTGTAAAAAATTAAGTTTGGTCTGTATCAGTAACTTAACGTTTCTAATTGTGAGCTGTGGCTCTCACTTTCTGTCATTACCCCAGTATATCAAAAGCTCAAGATTTTAGGGGCTTTGTATTTTATCTGTGATTTTGTACTGATGAACTGCAGGGTATAGCCATCAGTTATATGTATCCATTTTGGAAGGGCAATTTTTTCAGCCATCTTTCTTCACTCTGAGTGATGACCTCTGCCCTCTATTAACCAACCCCAGGGCTGGTTGTTACTTCTAGTTATTTACTGTCACTGAAATGAAAGCCATCTTTTAAAATATAAATCCTAAGTGGTTTCTGAGTTTCTGAATCTCTTACTGGTCCTCATCCTAATTCTTCTCTGATTTCTTATTCTGAAAGACTATTGATAATAATGTACGAATTAAGTTTTTAGGGAATGAAAAAAGCATTCATGATGCATTAATGTAAAATAAAATTGCTGTCATTTTGTTAATTGCTTAGTGGTATTTTTTTTGTCCATAATGAACACAGTGACCCTAAAATTAACTTAATCTTCTCTCTCATTGGTTGTAAACCTTACGGAGTTGAAATGTTGTTGCACAAAGTGAATAGGAAGAAAAGAAATATACAAGCCTATAGAAAACAGAGAATAAGTGTATCTTATTATTTTTAAGGATAGTTAATGACCCTAACTGAAGTTCAAACAGTATTTCCAGGAAGAAATATAAACCAAATCTACCATAACAAGAAGCTCAGAAAAGTGGGAGATGGAGAGAGGATGAGTGACTGCTGCGTAGAGGAGTGTACCTGCATATGAGGAATAGCTGATCCCATTCGGTAACACAGCACAGGGAGAATGGTCAGCCACAATAAATCAAATGCTTCAAAATAGCTCGTAGACAAGATTTTGAATGTCCACAACATAAAATGAATGATCAATACTTGAGATGATATGGGGGCCAATCACTCTGATCTGATCATCATACACTATACCTGTACTGAAATTATTACACTGGGTCCCATAAACATGCACAAATACATGACAATTTAAGACTAAATATCTGCTGCGATGAAAAGAACTATCTATAATTAGAAACTGAGTTTTCTTTTCTTTTCCAGTCACCAAAACTTCATCACAAATTCTTTGCCTAGAAGGGACAAATGACTATGGTTTTACTATTATTTACATTAACTTCTAGGTAGATTTTGTGATTCCCTGGCCACCTAGGAATCATGTGTACCCATTCACTCTGTCTCAGCAAAGAATAGAGGCAGTAAGAAAAGAATCAAGTTGAAATTATAAGCAAACTAAATTTTCGTCTGGCTGGTTGGTACTTCCTCTCCATGTCTCACAGCCTCTTCTAGTTCACAGTCATGTAATATATCAATAGACCCAGGGTCAGGAGAGATGAGATAGTGCAGTGAGAATCACACTGCTAAGGCATGAGCAGACCTTGAATGTAGTCCCCTGACAGTCTGTAACCATTGGACTCCTCGCTGACGTCTAGCTGCCATCCCCCTCGTCCACTGAGTAGGGGAGCTAGTAAATCCATAAGCCTCTTCCAACTTGAAATCCCATGATTCAACGAAACATAATGACTTACACAGAGCTAATTCATTCAATCTAGTCATATTGCCTCAACCTAAATGATTCTTTGGGTTTCAAAGTTCAAATGTAATTACATAGAAATGAAGGGGACAGAAATGAGTTGCCGCTTAAGGCTCACAGGCATCCTAGGCAGCAGTTCAATTGAAATGCTCATTGGCAATTAGCAATTAATGTCTTCTGGATAACAGCAAATGATCAGGAAGCCTTCTGGCAGGAGGGAATCATAAAATGTCATCATATCACTTAACCAGTATTTTATCACATGATAAATTAGGTACCTTTCCATCGACTGTAATAATGTATTTCCTACAATAATTAGAGATGATTCAAGTCCTGATGCCCTCTGGCTGGGACTGATCCTAAAGAAATCACTTACTTCATCAAAATTTGGTTCATTTGTGGCAGAAAAGAACAATGATCTTTAGTTTCTGGTAGCCAGTAACAGAAAACCAACACCCCCAAAGTGAAATCATTTTATTTTCAGACTACAGCCTTAGCCCTAGTTTAGGTAAGGATGGATTAAACTGATAACAGCACCACTAGGACCCAGCCTACCCTCTATGGCCCTGATCTACCCTATGTTAGTTTATTACCAAGTTCCCGTGCAAATCTGAAGATTCCATGCTAGGATCCACATATGGGCAAGAACAGGCAGCATTTGTCTTTCTGAGTCTGGATTACCTACTCACAATGATCTTTGTGAATTCTATCCAGTTATCTGCAAATTTCATAATTTCCTTTTCTTTACAATTAAACAAGATTCCATTGTGTACAGATATCACATTTTCATTATCCATTCATTCATCAGTTGATGGACATCCAGGCTGTTTCCATGTCCTAGCGATTGTGAATTGGGCAGTGATGAATGAACATGAATGAGAACATGTCTCCATAGAGTCCCCCGAGTATATGCTCAGAAGTGCTTTAGCTGGGTCATATGGTAGATCAGTTTCTAGCTTGTTGAGGAACATCCACATTGATTTCCAGTGTCTGTACTTCTATCCCTAGGAACAAGGGTCCCCTTCCCCCGCATCCTCACCAGCATTTAATGTCATTTGTTTCTTAGTCTTAGCCATTCTGCCTGAGGTAAGATGAAATTTCAAAGTAAATTTGCATTTTCCTGATAGCTAAGAATGTTGGACATTTGTTTAAATGTTGCTTAGTCATTTTTATTTCTTCTTTTGAGAGCTCTGTTCAGTTCCATAGTCCAATTTTAAATTGGGTTGTTTGTTTTCTTGACATTTACTTTTTGAGTCCTTTGTATATTCTAGACACTAATCCTCTGCTAGATGTGTAGCTAGCAATGATTTTTTTCCCATTCTATAAGAAGCCTCATCAGTTGATTAAAAGTTTCCCTTGCAGTACAGAAACCTTTTTAAAACTTGTTTTACATATCTTATTTTTACATATCTTATTTTATTTATTTATTTATTTATTTAGTGTGTGTGTGTGTGTGTGTGTGTGTGTGTGTGTGTGTGTGTAGGCATACATGCAAGTAGATGTCAGATGACAACTTTCAGAGTCAATTCTCTCCTTCTACCATGTGGGTCACATGGATTAAACTCAGGTTGTCAGACTTGGTAGTCATCTCACTAGCCTGCATTTAATTTTATCAGGTCCTACTTGTTGATTATTGGTACTATTTCCTGTGCAACTGAGGCAAAAATGTGACTGACTATTATCAACTCTAGGTCTACATATCCCTGTGTTCAAATTCAATAAAAATGAGTACTTGTTTTCCTGTAAAAGTCAGGACAAAAATCCTGAGCATGAATGCAATCACATGATCACATTTGAACCAAGCACTACAATGCAGGGTTACAGTATACTGATCGGCTCTGTACTAGGTCACACGGCTTCCCTTAAGGAAGTAGGACTAGCATGGGTCAGCCACCTCCCACCCGATGGGATGAGACTCAGGGTAAGGGAGAGATTCCTCAAGAAAACTGAAATAATGCTAACTAGAACTGGGTAAGGATGGCAGGATTACATATTACAGATATCCACTTTGTAACTGAAATAGCATAAGGTCTTAGAGTGCATTTTCAGACTTGGAAAGCATCTCATACATCCTAGTCACCTCTCTATTTAAAGTTCAAAATTCTGGTATGTTTAAAAACGAGGGCAGGAAAGCATAATTGTTGTGTTCATAGGCTTTGGAATCAGACAACCTTGGTTTGAGCTCTGATTCTGTCACTTATTAGCTCTGTGACTCTAAGCAAGTCATTTTAATTTTACTCATCTAAAAATAGGACAAATCATAGACCCACCTCATAGGGTGATATGAGGATTCAATGAGATAATGACTATATAGCTCTTAGCAAAATACCTTGTACTCATTCAAATAAATGACAACTATTATTAACAGAGAGAGGAAAGGACTTGCCCAAATTCATACAGCTAATTAATAGCAATGCTAAAACTAAAAAGGAGTCTTCTGACTTCTTGCTCAGAGCTAGAAGTGAATTAAGGTGAAAGTTTATGGCACACAAGTCAATTGTATTCAAAATATCATTTTAAAAAGTTAGTCTTTCCTCTCACATTGGTACCTAGATTCTTGTGGATATCATTTCACAGGCCATCTAATGTTATCATCACAGACCGTGCTGAGAAGGGGCCAAGAAGGGCTAGCCACATTTTACTTCTCTGAACTACAACTATGTGAATAGGAGAAAGGCAACATTGACCTGATCAGCCAATGAGATCCTCAGGCATATACAACCTTTCTCATCAGCCAAGTGTTTGTTGAGGACCCTGTATGTTTAGGTTTGTGCAGAATCTTAAAATAGAAAACACAAGGGATGAGAATACACCTCAAGTGGTAGAGTGCTTGCCCAGCATGCATGAAGCCCTGGGTTCCATCCTCAGCACCACATAATCTGGACAAAGACACACACCCACAATCCACTCTGGAGGTAGAAGAAGGACATTATGAAATTCAAGGTCATCTTTAGCTCCATAGGGAATGTGCTGATAGTTTTAGCTGCCAACTTGACACCCCTGGGTTGAAGGAACCTCAACTGGGGAATTCCGTCCATTGAACTGGCCTGTCACCATGTCTGTGAGGCATTTTCTTGATTGTTGAGTGATGTGGGAGAGCCCTGTCCACTGTGGGTGGTGCCACCCTTGGACAGGTTGTTCTGTATTGTATAAAAAAAGCAGGCTGAGTATGGGCCAGGGGAGCAAGCCAGTAAGCAGTGTTCCTCCACAGTCTGGGCTCCAGGTTTCTGCCCTGAGTTTCTATCTTGGGTTCTCTCAGTGATAAACTGTGACCTGGGAGATGTAAGTCAAGTAAACCCTTTCCTCCCCAAGTTGGTATTGGTCAGAGTGTTTTGTCACAGCAATTGAAAGCAAACTAGGAGAGGGAGCTCGAGGGCCCACCTGGGCTACATAAGACCCTGCCTCAATCAATCAATCAATTATTTAATTGGTAATGAAATAGAAAAATCATTATCTGTGTTCATTCATCTCATTGTGAGATCGGTCAGTTGGGGGATGAAGACTGAAAGTGCTGATGGGGCTAAGATAGAGGGATCACTATGAGTAGACTGGAAAATGTATGAGTGGCCAGGCCAGATTACTTTAGGGAAAAAGCCACAGAGAAAGGGGACTCCAGGCAAAAGGTTAAGTACAGGCAAAGACTAGCAAGATGCAGTAAATCTGCTGTGGGAGAGGGTAAGAACAGCATGAAGTCCAGAGTGAGGAACAGGAAACAATGATGAGCAAGACAAGGGTGGCTCTGCATTCAGGACTCAGAGGGGAGGGAGAGGAGGATGAAGGCAGAGGGAAGCAGAGAGGTATAGAGGGAGGGAGGGAGAAATGAAGGAGTGTGACATGCCTAGTGGGCAAGAACACTGTCCTAGGTCACATAACTTGTAACATTTGGACATCAAAACCCTTGTTTCTGACACATTAGACCATCATGCTTACTCCTTGCCAGTATTTATTTATAAATTATGTCTTAACTTTATGAAATGTGAAGCTCCTTAGAAGAATGAAATATGAGTTGTTTATCTGTATTATGAACAAATAACATTCCCATAGTGATTTTGTAATCTGCAGAGCACTTTAACACAGGACTACATGGCATTCTTATCATAGTTGTATGAAATCAGTGTGTTTTTTTTTTAAATGGGATTTTGGGGTTTGCAATAAAATAATGGATTTCATCAAGACATCCTCACACATATTTGTTATTATACTTTGCACATAAGAAAAACAAAGCTTGGAAGATATTATCAATGGACCATTGCTAACAACTTGACCCACTTTCCCACAAGCACTTTCAGTCCAAATCTGATGATGGTTGTTGGAGTTCTTAATATGAACACCTGAGCTCTGCCACACTTCCAAAGAGATGACATGGAGGTCCAAATCCCAAGACAGATCCCATGATTCTCCAGGGAGCTTTTCCCACTCACATGAGCATAGTTATAAATAATTTGCTGGATCATGTGCTCTTCAATGATTCTTTCCTTCTCCTACTCTCTCATAGTGTAGACTGATGTGCCATGGGATCACAACACAAATAAACTACGTTCACTCAATTCCTTGTCTCAGGGCATGCCTCTAGGGAAAACAAAATTAAAACATTCTTCTGGAAGGCATTCTTCTCCCAATAAGTTGTAAGACTAGAGTTAGGGAGGTAAAATAATTGGGAATTTTAAGTGATTTTCATTTGCAATTTTTAAAACAAAAGACAGAGGGAACTGCATAAAAAAAAAAAGATCGAATAGATGCATCACAAGTCAAAACTGCAGTGAAAGGGGTCCTGGCATTAAACTGATAGTTGCCTTGGAACCTAAAATATAATTGGTTAGAAAGTTATATATATTCATAGTTGTTTTTCAACTTGATGTATCAGTGAAGAAGGAGCCTCAGCTGGAGAATTTCCTGTACCAGATTGGCCTGTGACCATGTCTGTGGAGCATTTTCTTGATTGTTGAGTGATGTGAGAGGACCCAGCCCACTATGGGCAGGTGGTCCTGCATTGAATAAGAGAGCAGGCTGAGCCCAGTCCAGAGGAGAAGCCTGTGTTCCTACAGTGTTTGTTTCACTTCCTTCCTCCAGGTTCCTACACTGGATTCCTTCACTGAACTGTGATAAGGACCTACAAGCCAAACAAATTATTTTCTCCCTGAGTCTGTTTCTCTCAGAGTTTTATTACAGCAACAGAAAGCTAATTAGAACAGACATTGGTAGTAGGAGCAGGCATTGCTGTGAAGGACCTGACCACATTGTTTTGGGGAGGATTGTGGAAGTGTTTTGAACTTTGAGCTAGAAAAGCCATTGAGTGCTCAGAGCTTACTGAGCTGTTGGTGTAGTGCTTGGCATAGCTATGATAAGAGAAAATGTGGACAATGGGGGACTGACTTGCCAAGTTTCAGAGGGAAGTTTGAGATTCCATCAAAGACTTATCTAATAGGGCCATTTATGTGATATTTTGAATTGAAAATTTGTAGTTTCTGGGTGACTAGGGCTGAAGAAGCAATTGTGATGAAGAAGCAACCAGCACCACTAAAGAGAAACTTTTGCTTTACTGGACAATTGATGTTGGCTAGCTGGGACTTAAAAATCAGTGTGATTAATAATAGATCAGCATCACTGAAGTTAAGACTTCTAGAAAGTATTTCCTCAGGGTCAGTACACAGAAGTTGTGTTCATGGGGGCCCAAGATTGCATCTTAAACTGGAAGCTGAACTTGGTAATATATAAGTCTCTCACGTGATACTGATTTCAGTGACATGAAGGCTGAAGACCCCCAGGATTGAAGGGATCATGGAGAGTGGATAGTATCTGAGGCTTGGCACCCTGAGAGGCAGGAGAAGCAATTGCTGAAGGTATGACATCAGTTGCAGTAAAAACCCCAGGACTGTTGGAGTCATGGAGGGAATCTGAGACTTGGCCCTGTGGGAGACCAGAAGAGGCAGGTCGTTGGTAAAGGTGTAGCTTCAGTTTCAGTGAAGAGCCCAGGATATACTATAGATGCGAGAACTCAGGGTAACCCCCAAGAACAGCAGCAAGTATAGGATGGAGCTGGCCTGAGCCTATGAAGACAAGCCATGTGGTAACAGAAAGCAGAGCTGGAGAAGTGGGACTGCTCAAGCCTTTTGGAGCCCAGAAGATCATGAGTGAATCCAAAATGTTTGACATTGAGCTACGTTGCTGGCTTAAGTGTGCCTGGCTATTCCCTTTTGAAATATAGTATTTCAAATAAATACAGTATTTAAAATAAAGTATTTTATTTTACAGGAGTCCAAAGTTAAGAGGCTTTGGTTTTTCAGGAGACACTGGACTTTTAAAGTGTCTGAATTTTAAAGACTGTGGGACTTTTAAAGTTGTACTGTAATTTTTAAAACTTTTTATTTATTTACTTTATGTGCATGAATGAGTGTTTTGCCTGTAGATACATAAGTGCACCCATGTGTGCAATATTCACAGAGACAAGAAGAGGGAACCCAGATCACCTGAAACTGGAGTTACAGATGGTTGTTAACCGCTATGTGGGTACTGGAAACCAATCTAGATCTTCTGCAAGGGCAGTAAGTGCTCTTAACTACTGAACCATCTCACCAGACCAAGTTGTATTACATTTTATGATATCAACTCAAGATTTTTATAACAGACAAGGAAAGGAAAGGTTATGATTTAAAGTGATGCATTTGTGTGTCTAGGTTGACAAGGGATGGAGTATATGGTTGGCTTTGGTTGTCAATTTGACACACCTGAGAAGAAGGAACGTCAGCTGGGGGATTTCCTCTATTGAACTGACTTCTGGGCATGCCACTGAGGCATTTTCTTGATTGTTGTGTGAGATGGGAGGGCACAGCCCACTGTAGGTGGTACCACTCCTGGGCAGGTAGTCCTGGTTGTATAAGAAAGCATTCTGAGCAAGCCAGTAAGCAATGTTCCTTCATGGTCAATGGAGTTTCTGCTTTGGTTTCAGTTGTTGATGGACAGTGAGCTGTAACCCAAATAACCCACCCCACCCCCCAAGTTGCCTTTGATCATGCTGTTTATCATAGCAATAGAAAATAAACTAGACCAGGAATATAAAGCAGGCTGAGCACAGGTCAAAGGAGCAAGCCAATAAGCAGTGTCCTTCCATGGTCCCTGCTTCAATTCCTGCCTCCAGATTCCTGCTGTGGCTTTCCTCAATGATTAGCTGTGATCAGGACCTATAAGCCAAAAAAATCCTTTCCTCCCCAAGGTGGTTTTGATCAGAGTGTTTTATCACAGCAATAGAAAGTTAATTAGGACAAAAATATATAAATTTCTCTGGTTATTTCCATTACAGACAGAAATACTCTGCCACGTGCTCCTTTGCTCTAATTACATCTTAAGGAAATTTCAAGAATTCTTAGATTAAACTAGAACTCCCATTGCATACCCAGTAACATAATTCATTCTCAATATATCAATTCCTTAATATGAGATCAAGCATTGTGATGGAAGTCAAGGACTATTAATAGAAAAATAAAAATAATTCAGTTTGATAAAGAGGTGATCCAGGAAAGTAGGTAAAAGTACATGTTGTATAAACACATGCAGAGCAACACAGAGAGCTCACATAATAACTAATGCATTGAGTTCCAAAGGCACATTATGGGTCCAGGAGATTATCTGAATCCAGTGGTGGCTTCATTATACTATTTGTATTATATTTATAATTCTAACTCTCTCCCTAGAGGAAAAAACTGGAACAGTCAAGTGCCAGAACTGGCTGATGATCTATTGTGTGGTTTGTGAACAGTACTTAGGCTGTGGGGGAATGCATATAATCCAAATTCTTCATTCCATTTCTGTTAATGAATGGAAAAGTACTTTTATATCTGAAAAGGTGCTACACAGATGAGAACATTTCTGTTTGGTAAGTTTTAAAAATCATTCATGCAGCTAAACTCACACTCTAAATTGGAGGTGGAAAACTGGTTAGGGACTATGGTGAAGATGTAAAAGGATGATGTCCACTTTAGAGTCAGAAAATACCTGGCACAGAGCTGAAAACTGTCCTTCCCCTGGCCCCACAAGTGAACCACTGACAGAGCTGAATCAAATCTCTGTGTTTTTAAAATTCCAGGGGCATGAGAGAGTAAGAGACTTTGAACTCTCTGAGTTTGTATCAACACTCTGAGTGTTATCTTCATTCTCAGAAATCTGTGTCCAGATGATTATCTCCACATACCGTGGCTTCAGCTCTTCTTGTAATATCCATAGTAGGTGAACTACTGATGCAAGATGCTGCCTTATGTGTCTCAAAAGTAAGTAAAAGAAAAGAGATACTTCAAGAAAATTCTCATGGCCCAGTGTGGGAATGTGAATGGATGGATGGGATATTCAGGAAGGTCTTTTTAATTACTGATATTTCATGTCACCACAAACTAAAAATTTTAATTATGGGGGAAAAAAGCACAAAGAGTTTGACACAGGAAACTAGATATTTTTTGCCTTTGTTGTATTCTTGAGAGATAAAAGAAGCAAAAGGAAATATTACATGCTTAAATAAAGAACTTAACAGGTCTGTTTGAACTCACGCTATGTAAAAATGAGCTCAGTTTATGATGGGCTTCATAAGTAGGTTTTGCTTATGGACAGAGCAAAGTCTGTGCTTGGGATAGTGTGGATGGGCTCTTAAACATATCTAATAATTTATGTCTCTCACTTAATTAGCCTAAGACGAACAGGCTAAACAAAGATCACCAGAAGTCTTTCTTATCTCAAGCAGGATACATTTTGTCTTCTTACAATAGATAGATGGGAGACAGAAGTTACAGTTGGCATTGTTTACTTTATTAACTGAGAAAATGCCTGGCAAAGTAGTTTAAAAAGACTTGGGTTTGGCTCACAGTTTTAGGGGATACAGTCCAACGTGGCAGGGAAGTTCTGGCAGTAGGAGTGTGAGACAGATGGTCATATCACATGCAGTCAGGCTGTGATACTGGTACTCAGCTCACTTTGTCTTTTTTTTTTTTTATTAAGTTCACAGCCCCTGCTGATCAGACTTTGCTGCCCACATTCAGGGTGCATCGTCTCCCCCTCAGTTAATCCCCTCTGGAAATACACAGACAACACCTAGATGTATGCAACTGAGTGATTAAGAGCTGACAAAGATTAACCATCACATGCAGCTAAAAGCATCTCTCATTAAAAGGAAGCCCAACAGAGTCCAGATGTTTTACTTCAAAACCAAGGTGGTTTTCCCAGTCCTATCACTTTTAAGCTTATGTTTATCACATGACATCAAATGGCTAGGTTGGATTCCCTTGACTTCAGAAATAATAAAGGCATGATTCATATTAATTAAAAGATACCTTGTAATTCAACACCAGGTTGAATAACATCTAGCTACATAGGATATATCATCTGCCTGACATGATATTATATCTAAGAGACGCAAAAAATTCCACCAGAAAACCCGTAGACACGATTAACACTTTCAGTAAAGTGGCAGGTTACAAAATTAATCTACAAAATTCAGTAGCCTTTCTATACACCAATAACAAGAAATTTGAGAAAGAGTACAAGAAGGCCCTTCTATTCAATAATAGCCTCAAAATAAAAAGTAAAATATCTTGGAATAGACCTGAACAAAGACATTAACGATATCTACAATGAAAATTTTAGACCTTTAAAGAAAAAGATTGAGGAAGACACCAGAAGATAGAAGGGACTCCCATGCTTATGGATTGGAAGAATTAAAATTGTGAAAATGATCGTCCTCCCCGAAGCAATAGATTCAATGCAATCCCAATCAAAATCTCCTTAACATTCTTCACAGAATTAAAAGGAAATCTTAAAATTCATATGGAAGTACAAAAGGCCATGGATAGCCAAAGCAACCCTGAGCACAAAGAGCAATGCAAGGATGATTACTACGCCAGATTTCAAACTATATCACAGAGCTATAGCCATAAAAAAACCCAGCATGGTACTATGGTACTGTCCAAAACTAGAACTGTAGATCAATCAAATATAATTGAAGACTCAAACATGAGTACATGCAATTTCAGTCGCCTGATTTGACAAAGGGGCCAAGAACATTCACTGGAGGAAAGACAGCTTCTTCAGCAAATGGTGCTGGCAAAACTGGATCTCCATCTGTAGAAGAATGAAACTAGACCCTTATCTTTTACCTTGTACAAAAGTCAACTCCAAATGGATCAAAGACCTCAATGTGCAACCTAAAACTCTGAAACAGTTAGAAGAAAACATTGGTAGTCATAATCTACCAGATATAGGTATAGAAAAGGTCTTTCTAAATCAGACATCAGTCACTCAGGAATTAAGGTTAATAATCAACAAATGGGACCTCATTAAACTGAAAAAAAAATCTTCTGTACAAAAAGAGAAACAAACAAGAAAGAGAAGAGAAAACCCAAAGAATGGGAAAAAAATCTTTACCAGTCTCACATTTGACAGAGTGTGACAGAATAAAGAACTCAGAAAACAAAGAATCAAGGAAACAAGTGACTCAGTTAAAAGATGGGCTATGGGTCTGAGCAGAGAGTTCTCAAAAAAAGAAATAAAGATGGCTAAGAAACATCATAAAAAGCATTCAACATTGTTAATAATTAGGGAAAAGCAATTTGAAATGACTTTAAGATTTTAACTTACTCCAGTCAGACTGGCTAAGATCAAGAGAACGAATGATATCAAATGCTGGAGAAGATGTGGGGAAAGAGGAATGCTCATTCACTGCTGGTGGGATTGTAAACTTGTGCAACCCCTGTGGAAAGCAGAGTGAAGAACTCTTAAAAAACTAAAAGAAGAATCTACCATTTGACTCATGTATACCATTTCTTGGCATACCAAAAGGATTCATTTTATTGCAGAGATATTTGTACATCCATGTTTGTTACTGCTCTTTTCACCATAGCTAAGAGATGAAAGCTACTTAAGTGTCTCTCAGCTGATGAGTGGATAATGGAAATGTGGTACATTTACACAGTGTAGTTCTACTTAGCAGTAAAGAAAGAGGAAATCATGAAATTTGAAAGTAAATGGCTGAACTAGAAACTGTTATGCTAAGTGAAGTAACACAAAGAAAAACAAACATATGTTCTCCCTCATTTGTGGATTCTAGCACCAAATCCTTATATGAGCAGGTATCCTGATAATAACTGCAGGAACCAGGTAAACGGAAAGAGACCAGGGAGGTAAAGGGACAGAAAGAACCCAAGAGAGAAGAATAGTAGGAGACAGGTGTTATTAAGGGTGAAATAGATCAAGGAGGGGTATTTAAACAGGGGGGGAGGAAGGGTTATATAAGGAACTATGGGGATAAAGGGAAATAAGTAGCTCAAGAGAGTGGGGCCTTAGGAAGCTGGTATTATCAAAGTAGAAATGGTGAAAATGGGGACACTTTAGATGGAGGGAAGGCTAGTCAGAGAAAGACAGAGAGAGAGAGAGAGAGAGAGAGAGAGAGAGAGAGAGAGAGAGAGAGAGAATGCATAGCAAGTATAAAACACCAGAGGGAATTATATTAGTCTAACATCCTAATGACAAATTCAAACATACAGTATCTCTACATGAGTCCATGTGCATAGCTGAAGGCTACAAAACAAACAAGAAACAATGCCAGACAGGAAAAATCTTCCTCTGAGTTGCTGGCCAGGGTTGTCCAAGAGACTCCCAAAATTACACAGGCTCTGGCTACACACCTTGATTGCCTCCCAGAACTTAAAGTTAAAACTGTTTTACAAAAACAGGACATACTTCAGAGACCGGATTTGGAGCAATGAAGCTAGAACTGACCTGGAAGCTACTTCTCCTGAAGGCCAGCACTCATAGCTCTGGAGAACACTATGCAACCAGCCAAGAGAGAACATCAATAGATGGCCCAACACCCGCTTGGTGACTAAATAACCACATCGATGACCTGCACAGCATTAGACACTGGTGCGGTAGTGGCACTTTTATCTTGAGTGCAATCAATGGCTGCCTAATTGGTCTTAGTTACCACTCAGTGGGAGGACACTCGTGTGTGGTTTCAGCGAAATACAAATGGCTGAAGAGGTCATAGATCTTAGAGAAATCCCCAAGGCTTTTACATCCCTAGATTAATGTAACTTCTTACTAAGTGCAAAATATGCATCCTTATATTTATAGTCAAGTATCTCAGTCACCACTCATCAAAGAACCTTCTTCTCCACCAGACAGAGACTACACAGAGTACCACAACTGGTCACACACAGACATTGTCCATGAATTGCCCATGCCTAAGTAGCACATGTACAATGCAACCTCTACATCCAAGGCTCATGCAGCATGGAACAAGGGGTGAGGAGGACACTAATGAATCTCTCAGCTCTCATTAATGAAGCTCCCTCATGCAACAGAGGGCCAGTAACACAAAAGGTCACAAATGACTAAAGAAAGGAGATCAGGAATGTGCAGAGTGTTGAGTCCCTAGACAGGACTCCTATATTAAGTTTCAGTCATCCAGTGCTCAGGGGCAACTGCAGAAGAAGGGATGGAAAGATTATAAGGGCCAGTGAGGAGGAGCATGACAACATATAAATAGAATTCTACAAGTTCCTGGGACCCTGCTCATATGAATGAGCTCTGCTGTTTGCATGCTCAAAGCCCATGCAAATTCCAGCAGACAAACACCTAGCATGGAACTGGGGAAATGGGTAGCACACCCCAATCTTTGCTGAAGAAATATTGGCCACTGACTGAGGATAAGCTGAGTGATGGACTCTGGATGGGCAAACTAGACCTCAGTGGATAAACCTGCACTGAGGAACATTTGGGGACACTAAGTTGACACAATAGACATTACCACAGATGAAAGAATGTATGGCTTCCTCCTGGGGGGGGCTATGAGGGATGTAGGTATAAAAGAGGTATAAAGATGATTAAGGCTGAGATGTTCTGTATGAAGCATACAATAATTCAATTTTTAAAAAAGAATATATCATCTGCCATATTGGAAAGAAACTTACTATTATAAGGTTCCAATGGTACTCAACCTAAGAAGTTGGATAAAATGGCCTATCTGATGTTGGCTTTTCTGTTCTTGTAGGCTGTGGTAACTTTTTCCATCAGTGATTCCTTCATCTATTTTCAAAGGTGGACTTATAATTGCACTAGTAATTGCCAAAGTAATTCCTCTGTTATTGCTTTGCTCTTTGGGTGTCCTTTTCTTCAGCTAAAGGTTATTGCACCCACTAATCAGAGATGAGGGAAATGCCCTTGAAGGTCACTTCTGAAGCTTCGTCTTAAAGAGAATTCTTTAGAAACCTAAGATCTTTCACAATTTTTTTTCTTGAGTTTCATGGAAAGCTATTTTTTCTCAAGAGTTTCATGCAAAAATTTTCCAATATTAAGTGAAAAACTTTTGTGGTGAGGAATAAATTTAAGCTGAGAGTTCAGGTGCTATGTATGTTCTAAAACCATCCTTGAAAAGTGATGTCTTAGAAACACATTTCCCAATGCTACAATGCGGTGAGGCTTGCCTTGCTCACCTTAGTGACTAACACTTAAATGGGTGGTAGGTGCTTCATTTACCCTGTAGATCATTCACTGAAAGTCAAGGGTAGAACCTGAGAGATGTGTCTTCAGGACTAATCTAATATCATTATGGAAAGCTCGGGAATACTTCTTTTTGTTCTGTCCTTTTTATTTTTGCCATATAAGAACACAGTGCTGACCCCTCCAGAGGACACAGCCACCATCTTGGAAGTAGGCAGCTGCCTTCTTCAGCTACAGCCAGCTTGATCTTGACCTTCCCAGTCTCTAGAACAGTGAGTAATAACTTTCTGTTCTGTATAAATCATTGTTCAGGTGGCATTTGGTTGTGGCAGCATAAAAGTTTCCAGTCTAACATTTATCACCAATAGGTTACATATTGTTGAGTTAGCCCTCTAATCATGCAAGTAAAAATATCTCTCGTTCACAAATTAAAAGACTTGGAATGGAATCTTTGTGTTAAGGGGGAAAGAAAACACTTTGCTACACCTCCATGAAATACTGAGATCACAGTCTTCCCGGGCTATGAAGCTTTTCCTACAATTTGTTTCTGTCCCACAAAATGAAGACAGTAAGCAGGAAGCATCTGAGGTTAGATGAAAGGAGGATTTCATTTTCTCACCTTGGTTACCAACCCTTTCATTAGTGCCTAGATGCATTTCCCTGAAGATTATTGACTGAAAGGTCAAGCACAATTCATCTCCTGCATAAAGGTTGTGACATTTTACAGAAGGATGTCCCATATTCTAGCCCTTTGTCAAAACCAGATACCGCATTTTTCCCTCAGCATTCAGAAGGGGATTAGAATGAAATGCTCATTGAAAATAGAATTTTCCAAACTAACAAACCCAAGTGAGATACATTTGAAAACCTCTAAGCTGATACTTTTCAAATTTTTCAAAATATTTTATTTATTATTTTTATTTTATGTGTATGAGTGTATTGCTTGCATATATGTGAGTGCATCCATGTCTTGCAATGCCACAGAATTCAGAAGAGGGTGTCAGATTCTCCTGGAACTGGAGTTAAGGATAGTTCTTAGCCACCATGTGGGTGCTGGGAATCAAACCCAGGCCTTCTGCAAGAGTGGTCAGTGCCCCTAATCACTGAGCCATCTATCTCTCCAGGCCAAGTTAATACTTCTTAAACAACACTCAGAGGCTGGAGAGATGGCTCAGTGTTTCTTAGCATTGTAGAGACCTGGAGTTCAACTCCCAGCACCCACATCAGGTGGCTCAAAACTGTCTGTAACTCCAGTCCCAGGACATCTGACACCTCTGGCCTCCTTGGGCACCTGCACTCAAGAGCACATACTCGCACATATACACATGCTTAAAAATAAAATAAATATTAACAAAAAGGACACCCAATGGGAAGAAGTGAAATACTGGTGGGGTCTAGAAAACTGGACCTTCTGTCCATGCAGGTGGGGAGCACTTAACCTGCCAGGCCGCCTTTAACTCATAATTGTGTGGCCATTTGATGAGTCTAGCTTATTTAATAGGTGAAACGAATACACACTGTGTACTCTAAATCCTGTACTAATGAAGACACAGGCTTCTTTGTTGGAATTGTGTGTAGGTCTGTGTGTGCCTCTGTGTGGGTACCCATAAATCACTAGACTAAAAACTAATAGACAACCCAAATATATCAATATCTTGCATGTTCAGGTTATTCTCTGTGAAGTTAAAGTTATATGGAGGAGTCATTGACCTGAATTCATTAATCATATTTACCAACCCTGGGGATCCATTTTACAAACTATTTTTAGCCACTGCTTTAAAAATTCAGTTAGTACAGATGGTATTTCCCTTAATTAGTTAGGGAAGTAAAGTTATATTTCAGACTAAAGGCTCATATGTTGCAAAAGCTCACTTTTCTAAAATCAAGCGGACAATTGTTCTTGGGATACCAATGAGCATGAATGCCAGTCCAGCTTTGCTCTACTCAGTCCTAATGAAATGAAATAGTTCCAGCTTTTTAGTTTTCCTTGGTGTTTCTTTGGTTTGATAATACCTTCTTAAGCAGCTCTTTTAAGGATGTATTTTAACAGTGTTTTATACAACTTTAAATGCAAAATATATAAAAGAAATTACATTATGCCAGGTTAGTAAGATAGGATTAAATTAGATGCTTGTGAAAGCCTGTTGTATATGCCAAAGTACTGCATGGATGTTAATTACAATAATAAAAGCATTCAAGCAAGGGAGGGGCACAGTTAACAGCCTGGGCTCTGGAGCAGAGCAATGTAGGTTTGGATCTTGCCTGCCTACTAACAACTCTGTAATCTCACAAGTTTTTCAGCTCCTGTGTGTCTCCTCTGCTAGCCTATAAAGTATAAATAATATCAATATCTACCTCCCAGGGTCATTCTAAGTACTAAGTAGCAAGTGTGCAGGTAAAGGACTTAAAGAACATTGCCTTGATGAATGTTAAGCATTATTATTATTGACATTAACTCAATTGGTATTTGTTAAAAATAAATGTACAGATTAATCAATGAAATCTTTTAGGATTTAATGAGAAATGTATGTAGCAGACACAGCATAAATGGTAATGTCTACTTTCATTGCCCCCAAGAAGTTTCTGTTACAAAATGTACTTTTAACTGTGTGTGCCTCTAAGAAAGAAAAAATAAAATGCCAATTAACTGTAAGACATTATCAACCATGAAGCACATCCCTATTGCTGAGAAGTGAAATCCAGGACCAAGAGATTGCTTTATAATCAATGAAATGTAATAGTTTTACATTTCACATTTTACATATACAGACGCAAAAGACAAAGGAGAAGAAACAGAAAAAGGTAAGAATATTTTCATCAAAATAATTTCTCAGCAGACTCAAAACTGAATTTTTTCTTTCACTCACATACCCCCACATTGTAATTCTTGTTAGCTTGTAAGGAAGAAATAAGGAGAATGAGCCAATAACAAAACACAAATATCATCAGTGCCATCTCCCACTCAAATGACTATCTCTTGTACAATACATCTCTTACACATTCCAAGGACCTTCTCGAGGGCTCTTGGAGTTGCTCTTGTGGGAATGTAAATCCATTCTCCCTGCGGGTACTGGGGCAAGTGAGGAAAGAGTGGCAGCATATGGGGCATGCCAATCACCACTGCCAGACTGGATGGGAAAGTGGGCGATGCTAATTCTAATTGGCAAAAGGGAAAATGGCACAGGAAGTACAATTTAGATAAGATCTGGAGAATAAATGATACAGAAGCAGAGGAAGAATTCTCAGGTATTTCAGAAAACATGTCTAGCCAACTGCAATGGGGTGGGGGGAAGAGGGAGATCTGTGGGAGAAAGCAGGACTATCTTGGAGCAAAAGAACTGAGTAAAAATAATCTAGCTGCTGCTCTTCAGGGGGAAATTCAGCAATTAATAAAAGACACAAGCTATTTCCCCTCTCCAGTCAGCGTGGCACTCTAAGTCATGATAGTCAACCATGAAGTCCTATTAGAACCTAGTTTTCAATATTACAAACACTGGAAACTGAATTACTTTTCTCTCTTCTTTGCATATTTTTTTGTGTGGTGTGCACACATGTAAGCATATTTGCATGTGTGTGAGCATGTGTGTGCATGTGGAGCCAGAGGATGACATGAGTGTCTTCCTCAATCATTCTCTATCTTATATACTGAGGCAGGTTCTATCACTTGAGGCCAGAG
The DNA here is from genome assembly GCA_035773235.1 of Eospalax fontanierii. Lineage (NCBI taxonomy): Eukaryota > Metazoa > Chordata > Mammalia > Rodentia > Spalacidae > Eospalax > Eospalax fontanierii. Next base: position 77,937,104 of record CM069526.1, read on the forward strand.
CTGACTGATTCAGGTAGTCTAACTAGCCAGTTTGCTCCAGGGAGCTCCTGTCTTGACCTCCTGAGCACTGCAATTATACATGAGTTGCCATGCCCACTGGCACTGATGTAGTACCAGGAATCTGAACATTGATCCTCATGCTCGAATGGCAAGTGCTTACTCACTGGAGCCAACTTCCCCAGCCCTAGTTAATTTTCTAGTCATTGTGACTAGATGTCTGACAAGAAACAACTAAAGGAGGAAGGCTTTGCTTGGGCTGACCGTGCAAGGGGTCTGTGGCTACAACCCATCATGGCAGAGAAGTGATGGCTCTGAGTGTGAAGCAGCTGGTCACATGCAGCCCCCGCCAGAGAGCAGAAAGATAAATGCTGTGCTTCACTTTTTCTTTACTCCAGTCTATGGAATGGTACCGGTCACTATGATGCATCATCCTTCCTCACCTAAGCCTGTCTAGAAACACCTTCACAAACATGCTCTGAGGTTTTGTGTCTAGCTGATTCTAAATTTCATCAAGTTGACAATGAAGATTAGCTATCATGAGGAATGGAGACATGGCTCAGCAGTTAAGAGTACTGGCTGCTCTGCCGAGAACCCAGGTTTGATTCACAGCACCCACACGGCATTTAACCACCAGCTATAACTCCAGTTCCAAGGGAATCCAATGCCTTATCTTGACTTCCTTGGGCACTGCACAACACGGGTTCACATATGCACACATAGACAATACAATCATATACATAAAATAAAAAATAAAATAAATATTTTAAAAGATTAACCATCATAAAAACCATCTAACACAATGGTTTCAACCCCTGGATATACCTTAAAACTATCAAGAAATTCTTATAAACATATCAATATTTTAGAAACCATTTAATGCAAGAGTTCCCAACCATCGCTTACAACTTTCTAAAACATTTTATAAATACTAATATTTTAGCCTTGCCCCTAGACACTATGACTTAATTGCTCTTGGTTGTGACTCTACACAACTGGTTGTTTTAGAAAAGTTTCACTCAGGTGATTCTAAAACATATCCAAAGCTGAGACCCTCGGATATAATCCAACCTGTTTACTTTACAAATAAACTAGTCCCAAATTAGTACTACTAGAGATCCATATCCAAATGCAACAGAGCCACAATCTATGATAGATCCAGTCACTAACTTAACTGTTCATTTCTCTGCAGTGGCAGCCTGCATGCACACCCAACACAGCCTCATGGTGGAGTGTATGTCCCTGCCACCTTGACTTTGGACTTTGTCATATGACTTGTCCTAGCCAACACGCTGTTAGTGCATGGATATGTTTGTTCTCTCGTCCTGCTGCCTTTTACCAAAAGGGCAGTGTATTAGTTACTGTGATAAAACACCATGACCAAGGGAACTTACAGAAGGAAGAGTTTACTTGAACTTACAGTTCCAGGGGGATGAGAGTTCATCATGGCGGGGAGGCACGGTGGCAAGAGGTGGAGAGCAGTACACAGAGCACTCACATCATCAAGGGCAGGAAAAAAGAGTGATGACTAGAAATCTGGTAAGGCTTAAGAAATCTCAAATCCCACTCCTGGTCACGTGCTTCCTCCAGTGACGCTCTGTAGCTCCTAAAGCCTCCCAAAACTGCACCACAAACTGGGGACCAAATGTCCAAATACTTGAAGCCTATTACGGACATTCTAATTCAAACCACCTCAGGCAGTTAGAAGCTGATCCAAGGTTAAAGAGAACCTTGTGACACCAACTCATGCCTGGCCATTCCAGCTAACTGGGACATGAATAATCAGAAATAAATGTGCATTATTTTGAAGAACTATCCTTGGAGTCATTTGTTATACATTGTTACTAACTGACTTAGAATCAAAACCAGGATTTTAATATGGGGTTCACTTCCTACCTAGACTGGTAGCACTTGATTATATATAGGCTGTGGGGTACAATTTGAGGGTGATCCACAAGTGCTTCATAGCAAACACACCAATCAGATTCCTCTATTGAATAGCACATACAGTGTGGACATTTTACCCATTTCTATAATTTCAGTCAATTTTAAATAATTACAATCAATAATTTTTGAGCTATGCTATATAGAAAAATTATTTGGTCCTAAGAAAATCCTTTGAAATAGTACAATTGCAAGCTCCATTTTACAGAGAAGAAAATCAAGGCCAAATGAAATAAGTGACTTGCCCAACGTCAGATATGGAGAACGGGAACTGCAGAGGACACGCTGCACTGCCAAGGCCCGTGTTGCATTGTCTCCATCCTGATTTCATTTCTGTGACGCATGAAAACTTCATACCGGTTAATTTGGCAAAAAAGCACTCAACCTAGTATGCTTATTCAAAGAGAATAGTTCTTTCTTTAGGCATTAATTATCTCTAATTATTGACTCTTCTTTTTTTCTGATTAACACATAACTATACATATTTATGGTTATATGCATGTCTACATTATGAAATGATCAAATCATGGTCACTGGGCACAGCTGTCATTGTCTGATGAGGGAAGCATTCAAATCCCTCTCCTCTAGCTGTTTTAGAATGTGTTATGGTTATGTACAGTTAGGCTGCTGTGCCAGAGAACGCCAGTATTTGTTCCTAGTACCAATGTGTGAATTTGTGCCTATTGCTCAACCACACCCTTTTCTGCCTTCTCCTTGCTTCTTTAAGACTCTGGTAAACACATTCTAGTCTGTTTCCAGGTGGTCAACTTATGTCCATTCCACATATTGTGAGCTCATACAGTATAGGTCTTTTTACATTTAGTTTATTCAGTTTATAATGTTCTCCAGATTCACCCACGTTGTCAAAAATGATAGGATGTCAATCTCTTCTAATGGCTCAAGAGCACATTGCTAGAGATATATACCGCATTCCCTTTATCCATTCATCTGTTGCAGGATGCTTTGGCTGATTCTGAAGTTTGGTTATTATGAATAGTTCTACAATAAGCATCATAGTGCAGTTACTTTTGCAGTTACATTTAACCACAGGATGTCTATAAAATCTGATCATTTGCCTGTGCTTCCAGACTTATAAGCACTCTATATTTTTCTGACGAAGAGCAATGACACTATAAATAGAATTTGGGGTTAGGATAGAACGCATCTGCTAATAGTAATAGCCTTCAAGAAATGTAGCTATTTGGAAAATGTCAACTACACTTGAGTAAGCTTTCTTGTAGCCGACTGTGGGTTTTTTTCTGTCTCTGATTATCTCTGCATTTTAAACTCAAATTTTATCAACACTGATAACTATAAAAGGAGGAAATATATAGGTGTGAATCAATAATACTGCAGAACCATTATTCAGGAATAAAATGCTTATTATTATTATTTTGCATAAAATAAAGTATCAAACTCTAAAACCTTGATATCCTCCCATATGGCTAGACCCCACTTGTGTAGCAGATATCATACCATCTTCTAGGAGGGCATAAGCAGCATTTGTTACCTATTGTAACTGTTCAGCATCAGAACCTCTTTCAAAGGTTGGGATATTACCTGTTGATGATTGTACATAGCAGTTAATAATTTCCTCATCATTCAGAGACGGAAACTCTCTCTCTCTCTCTCTCTCTCTCTCTCTCTCTCTCTCTCTCTCTATTTCTCTCTCTCTCTCTCTCTCTTCCCTGCCTGCTAGGCACTCAAATTGTGACCAACACTCCACTAAACAAATAATGGCAGCACTTCAACCTGTCCCTTTCTAGAACAGAGATGAAAGCCTTATTCCAAGATATTCCCATTTCCCTTCTGGTACCATAACTGAGGTGCACATTCATCTCTAGCTGCAAAGAAAGATGAGAATGAATACTGAACATCTGATCCCTGAGATTAGATCTAGCAATAGAGAAGAATGTTTTGAATAGCTTTTGTGTAACCTTTTGGCAGGTATGTATTACTGGTCCCAATTTATACACAAAGAAACACAAGGTTCTAAGAGGACAAGTGAGTTGCCTTCCACAATGAGTGAGTGGAAGAGGAAGGATTTAAACCCAATGTTTGTCGTGCCTAAAAACCCACCTTCTTCTCATTGTATAGATTTTTTTTAATGTCCACAGTTCATTTGATTATTTCTGATTCAATAGGGCAGATTTAACTCTTCTCATCTTGGTTATAGGCACGACTTAATAACTAGTTACCAAGAGTGGAAAGAGAAAGCATGTCAATTTCAGCAAATAAAAATAACGGGTGCCCAGTTAAACTTGAATCACAGACAATGAATGATTCCACTCAAATATTGTGTGAGACAGACTTCTACTAAAGGGATTTGTAGTTCATCTTAAATTCAAATTTAGCAGATATTCTGAATTCTACCTGACCATGCAGGTTCCGGGGGTAGCTGAGAATGACTTCAGGATCTAGGTCCTAAAATGTGTGGTGACGCTCTCTCTTCTCTGTTAGATACTTATTCCAGAGGAAACCAGCTGCCATCTGTAGAGATATTCAAGTAACTCTATTGAATGTCTATATAGTGAAAAACCGAAGCACCCAGAACAGTCAGCAGGGAATTGAGATCTCATCTCAACAGCCACACTTAGGTTCTTACACAGTTATTACCCAAGCTGACATGATTGTAGTCCCATGGGAGACCCTGAGCCACAACTACCAACTAAGGAGAATTCTGACCCAGAGAAGCTACATGATATTAATGTATTCATCATTTTAAACTGATAAATTGTGGAGAATTTGTTACATAGAGAGAATCAGGGGCTGGAGAGATGACTCAGTAGGTAGGAGCTCTTACTGATATTCCAGAGGACCCAAGTTTGCTTCCTAGCACCAACATAAAGCAGCTAACCACCTCCTGTATGATCTGACACCTCTGGTCTCCCCAGGCACCTGCACTCGTGTGCATATACTCACACACAGTCATACACATACATAATTTAAAATAAAATAAAATAAATATTTCTTACAAAAGAACTAATACCTCCTTATCACTTAATAGATGCATATCAGTTCAGAATTCTAGTCAATTTTCTGGCACATCACCAATAATTGCATTCAAAGATAAATTTTCTTGATTCTTATTTAGAAATATCAGGTCTCCTAGGAAATTCCCCTTAAGAGTACAGACAAGAGGAAACAAATTCAGTACTGTTGGAATGTTTTGATTTGTTTTTAAGGGACAGTTAATCAAAAATAGTTTTTAAAAGCAAACTTGAAATCAAAAGTTAAATTGGAACTGGAGAGATGGCTCAGCAGTTAAGAGCACAGTCTGCTCTTGCAGAGGACCTGGGTTTGATTCCCAGCATCCATATACCTAACAACTGTAACTCCAGTTCCAGAGACATCTGACAGCCTCTTCTGACCTCCACAGACATTGCACAACACAGGTTCACTTACACACATGCAGGCAATATACTCATATACATAAAAGAACAATAATACAATATTTAAAAATAATAAAAATAAAAAGTTGTCAAATGCAATCCTTTTGCAATGTGCATTACAGATTAGAAACTTTCACATTTAGCACATTATTTAACCAACAAAATAAAGTATAACTATTACCTGACTTTTAAGGTTAAAAAGAAACAAACATAAAGAAGGGGTTAAGGTTCAGTGATGTCTAAGGTCATACAGCTAAGCACTCATCAAGGATCCTAACAGATCATTGACGCTCTCAATCTGAGAAGTGTCTCTTTCTTTCTGACAGCGGCTGTTGATCTTACAGTGTTCCTTTAAAGCTGTTTCTCAATATCAAAGATGTTAAAGTAAAGGGTAAAAAAGTGGCCATAAATCACCTGATGTCAAATCAGGAAAGTGAGCCTCTCTTGACCTCTGGAAAATTGCTTTTAATTTTCCTCATTAATTCAACATCCATGGTTGACAACGCCATGGGTGGTCAAGAGTTGACTCAATCATTCAGCAAGTCCTGTCACACTATTTAACTTGACATGTCCCATCACTAGAAAATGTCATCAACAACAAAGGGCAAATATTGGGACAAAGATGTAATAGACAGGAATGCCAGACAAAGAAAAGCAGTGTAAAACAGACCAGCTACATTCCAATGACTAGAATTAGCAGTCTTCAATGCTGGCTATTAACAAAAGCCAGACTAGGTCAATTTCTCTCCAAAACTCATCGTCATATGAGTTCATGTGGTAAACTTATTTTTTAAGTAGAGTCTAGAATAGGCTTTTTTCCTCTTGTAACAGTATTATATACTAAACAGGGAAGATTACAAATGACAGAATAATAAACTGCATTCAAGGAAGAAAAGACACTAAAGTTGGTTAGTAAAGATAAAAAGTGTGAACAGGTTTGGTTTCATAAATTACTGTTGGAAATCAAGGAGAACAAGGATGGCAATAGAACAGAGCAAGCGCAGTAACTGGAATGGTTTGCCATCTTTTGACTACAATTTAAGAAAAAGCTTAGCAGCCAGTAGCTGAACATAGGTGGTCTTTGCTAGACGCTTTAGTGTGGACACTTCACTCCTTCGTATCCCGGTGTTAAAATGAGGAAATTCATATGTAAAGACAGCAACCAATGAGGAGTATAGCCACAGTGATCAAAAATCTTCCATCTCAGGAGGATTGGGGTTAAATGAGAAGAAAATCAGGAAGGAAAAGAATTTAGTTACATAAAAAAAAAAAGTTGACTTCACTTCTAGAGTTGAAAACAAGTTTACTTGAAGGTATGCTGTTCAGCGGATTTCTAGATTCTGTTGTTTGTCTCACTGGTTCAGGTCAAGCCCTGGTAGGCAAAAATGATGTAAGTGCTTCCTCGGGCTCCCTCACCTGTTCTGCATGGTAGCAGCCTTGCATAAAATGCAGTCCTAGAGATCCAGGATAAGAAGAGAAAAGAGGGAACAGCTCATGCATCTGGCACCCCATGTGTGACAGAGGACAACTACACACCTTACCCCTACATTTCCCAGGCACATAGTGTCTGAACCAAGAATAGAGTCTGAATGCTGGAGTTTTTTCTTCCTGATTAGAATGTATTAAACAGTCATAAAACTTCCAAGTTTCTGATAGTTACACAGAGGGTAGCATGCTTTTTTCATTTTTTCAGGCCAAAATTAGCCCCAAATGGTTGAACTGGACACTTAAATGTTGTAGAATGACTCTCAGAGTGACTTGGACTTAAGAACTGTGCCCAATGGGAAAGTATCATTCTGGGAAATAGCAATTCCATTCAGTTCTCTGTTATGGGTAGTGGGGGACTAAAATGAAAGAGAGAGAGAGAGAGAGAGAGAGAGAGAGAGAGAGAGAGAGAATATTAATGAACTCAAGAAGGTAGAGAAAATGGAAGATAGAAAGTATCCGTGTCATTAAGGCAGCACTTAAGGGCTGTTGTTGGTTCAAAAACTTCACCATGAACATTTGGCTCTAACATAGGCCCAACACTGCATGAGTCTTTTCTATTGTTTAACTTCTATATTCTAACAGTCAAAATCTCTGTGACTTGAAGTGAAATAAACATATATCATTTTGTCACCAAGAGGAGACTAGTTATTAAACAGACCTTTTTTTTATTTTTGTGAATATCATACATGAGTATAGTCTTTGAATTATTTCCATCTCTCCTAGTGCCAATCTAACTCCTCCCCACTAATGCCCCTCAATTTCTTGTCCTTATCTTTTCTTTATTACACACACACATATAATTATACATACAAGAATATATATAATTCACTGAGTTTATTTAGTGTTGCTCCTGTGCACCTGTGTTCCTGTGTTTAAGGCTGTACAATTGGAATTATTATCTGCATGTATTCACAAAACCAACTGACACACCAAGGTGGATGGAGGGGATTTCAAGGGGTCCCATCTCAAAATGAAGAGCTACAGGCAATCAATGGATACTGAGGAGGGAGAGGATGAGTTTTCTCCAGGGACTGGCTCCTTGAGAGTTTACCTAATTCCAAGTGGACAGAACCTTAAAATTCTTACTGTTTCTATTTTGTCCTAGAAACCAGGAAGTGCTTAATCAAACCTTGTGTTTAGAAATTATATTAACTCTGTTTAGATTAGAATTTTGCTGTTCTTCCATTCCTTCATGCAGATTTTTATATTTCTCTACATAAATTTCATGTGTGTGCATGTTTACTTTAGATATCAGAAGGTTTCAGAAACAAACTTCTCAGCCTTTAAAGAGTCTAATAGCCAAGACACTAATACATCCAACTTGAACGATAGTTTTATGGTAGCTGTTGGAGGCCACAGGTCAGAGAATAGCCAGCTTAGCCTGATTCCATCCCAGAGAAAAACAGTCCTGGGAAAGATCCTCCCTGCTTGCCCTTCTCTCTTAGTGCTAAGCTCTTGGCCAAGGGCTAGCCAGGATCTTGTCAATTGCAAAGCTCAAGTAAACAACTTGACCCTTAAGCTAGCCCAACCACAACTTCCTTTTTCCTGTGTACAGCTGTGTGTCATCAGTAGAGGATGTCTCCTGAGAATCTGAACTTTTAACCTCCTGTAAAGCCCCGCCCTCAGGGTATATAAGGCTTGCTGCCTCTGAATAAAGTCAGTGTGTGTCATTCTCCTTTCCCCCTACCTAGTGTGTGTGTCTCTCTCTCTGTGTCTGTGTGTACTCTTCAACCTCGACGTCCCTCGCAGAGACTCGGACCTAGGGCCGTGCAGGCGCGGCAGTAGCTTTCACGTATCTTTGGGTTTTAGCAATTTCTAATTTATTTTGGAAAGGAAAAAGTTGAAATAAAAATTCCCATCAGCTGTCCAAAATTCAGACACAATCCTGTATGAACAATTCTAACTCTAGGCACAGACAGACTTCTGAAAAATCCATCATATGTCTGCTTTTCAAGGCTGATATAGAGACACTAAACTCTTTTAAAAGGGACAAATATCTGTCTACAACAATATCTTAGTATAGTTCCTAAAAATACCTTCATGTTTACCTTATGATGGAAACTAACCTCCAAATTCCCATAATATATATGGAAGTACATTGGTAGAGGAATAAACATACTCCCAGAAGAGCCCCACCCTATCCAAACTGGGTATCTAGTATTCACTATCATTCTTTATCCCTGTCTGTTCTCCAAGACATTATTATAACAAAAAAGATCTAGAGAAACAAAACGTACAGAAAACTGCTTGGATAAAGACAATGTGTAGCACTCTGATTTCCTCTCAGAAGCCTGCAGGTCAGTTTTGCTGCCTTTTCCTCTTTCTATATCAGCCCCAACCAGAAGGTAGCTAATGACACTCATTCATAAGATAGCTTCTTTGAGCCGTACGTGTATTCATGGCCTGTGTTCCTGGTACTCTATGAGGTATAAGCAATATCATATTTAATAAGCATTGTTTGATGTTTGTCTTTCTGGAGTCTACATTACTCTGTTGTCTTTTACCTAAGAAAGATATTCAACCATACAGAGCACCTGAAAACATATGGTGGTATGTTTATAATCTACCTGGGACAATCTAATTTTTCAACATTTAATGAGCCAAAGTGTATGAATGACAGTTCAATAGGTGTCCCTGAAATACACAGAGCCAAGTTTCATGCAATTTTCTAAAATTATTGAAAGAGTATCTAGGTATATGAATAAAAGGTAGGTATTTGTTTACAGACTGTTCTTAGTCCTTCATTACTTAATTAAAGCCAAAGCCTTCTATAGAATTATTTTTCTTATAAATACCAGTCTTTACAGTAGGTTATATTTATGTTATCTACTATTCTAAGAAAAAGAGTAAAATCTCTATGAAATTAAGTAAACATACACTGCACAGTCCATGGGCTGAAGTATAAGTTTTCTAGTTCAATTTTTCTCTCCTGTCTTTAGATTCCACATACTATTTATCAGAAAACACGTGGTATTTTATCACTCCCCAACATCCCCAGCTTTCTAATTTCTAATCTAACCAGAAGGAACAATAGGCTAAACATGAATAGTCATGCCATATGTTCATATCAGGCACTCCTCAGAATGTACAAATTCTCAAATGCTCCTGTTCAACAGAAGGTCAGCTATTAACTATTTTCTTCAGTTCTCAGCACTAACTTAGCTGAAAATGTTTTACTCAACAAAATTATTGCCTTGCTTCAGTCATGACTTGTTAAATGCCCCAAAGAGCTTCTCTCCGATGCTACCGTAGACAGGCATGGGTGCCCATTGGGGCCAGAACTAAACACAGAAACCAGCAGTGTCCAACATTTACAGGAGATCTATTTTTGTCAGTTTAACTTTTTAAAAACTAGAAAGAAAGCAAAACATATACATCTATAATTCTGTAAGGCATTCCCAGGTAATCTTCAGGAAAGTCAAAGGAAAGTTGGAGTTAGGGAGAGGGATGCCTATGGGCCCTACCACTACTGTATTTGATATAAAGCATCAAACACATCTAAATTCATACAATGTCATATCTGGAAAGAGGTCAGCCCAGCACCCTCAGTCTGCAGATGAGAACAAGAGCTGGCAGCTGGGCTCAAGCAGAGCTAAGCCCACTACAGTGAACAAATGTGAACTTTGGAGTCAGAATTCTAAGACTGCCTCGACCACAGATGAGTGCAAGGATTAAATAAGGCATACACATAAAGCACCTAATCAATGCTTGGTACACAGTAAATGCCTAGTAAATAGAAACTATTAGAAGAGTTAACCATAGTAGAGGACCAACCTAAATACAAATTGCATCAGGTTGATGAGCAGTCAGCTGTTGGATCTGGGGAAATCCTTACACTCATTTTTCCTAGACACCTGGCCAGCAAAAGTCTTGAAGGCCTGAGGTAGAGATGAGGGTGGGCTTGGGCTGCATTCCCAAACTGACAGATATACACAAGACTCAAAACCCAAACCCATTAGGTCTAGCATGTAAACTATGTACAGTGTGTTGGTCTTTGCTCTGTCTGACCAGTGTGATGGCCCAGATAGGCCCTTTCCTGGCTCTTGTTTTCAGTCTTCTCATGTGTAAGCTGAAAGTGCTGGCTAGGTCTCTATCTTTCAAATTATAATATTTTATGACTTCAGGTGTGTTTAGTGTTTTATATAAAATATAATACTGGTAGAATCCACAGGAGTACAATTCCTGTCCCTAGAAGATTCATCTTGGGGTTCCTTGGTGTTAGAAAATAATTACCATTTTCAAAGTGAATTGGCTCTAAATCATAGAATTTTAAGTTGAAAAATAATTCAAATCATCAAACACCTTATAGCTTTATCAGATTCTTTTTTTTTTTTTGAGACAAAGTCTCATGGATTCTAAATTGGTCTCAAATTCCCTATGTAATCAAGGATGATCTTGGACTTCTAATCCTCTTGACTTGACTTCCTGAGTTCTAGGATTACAGGCATACTGGGGATCAAAACCAAGGCTCTGAAGATGCTAGACAAGCACTCTAATCGATAAGCCATATCCCCAGCCCTAGTTTAATTAGATGTCCTCAAAATTGAGGCCTTGTTCCTTGACCGTCATCATTTACTCTTTGAGGGCCAGGCATCCCATCACAATGTTGGGTACCTGTCAAACTCACATGAATACTTGTGAAAGGTGGGAATATTTGTGGAATATTTGTTAATCTTGAGGCCTTCCCGTGGTTACACTGAGTGTTGTAAATTTTGTTGTAAAAAAGTGTCTGTGAATTTTGCAAAGCAATCATTCTATGTAGTTTCGTATGTGATACAGTCTAACCTTAGGCTGATGGTGACAACAGCCACTAAGGAGTGAGCACTTTCTAACCAGGAATGAACACCAGCTTCACATGGTCCATCTTTGCATAAGAAGCCAGGGAGGAAAAGAGTATTATCATTATTCCATCCCTCAGATGGGAAAACTGAGGATCAGAACTCACTGGCCTAAGGCCACAAACTATGAAGTAACTAATGTCGCCAGAACTCAATCCTAGGCAATTTCAGGGTGATCTTGTACTCTTAATACATTTGAGTCTCTAAATATGACAAGAGGAATTTCTAATTTTCCAATACTCCACCAATTCCTCTATAGTTAGCCACTATTTTTTACCCCTATTTGATAAAGTAAATTATCTGTTCTGTGGTCAGAGGTGCTACTTAAAAGGCTGTGTACATGTACACACATATTCATACATACATAGGCTAATCATAGTACATAAGAGAAACCAGCACAAAGGGAATGCAGTAGAACAGTTGACACATCTGCAAGCTGTCCTTCATCAAAAGGCAATCAACCAAGTTGAAAGTACTTGGGAAAAAAAAAAACCCTGTGCTTACCAACACTTTGGAAAACTGAAATTTAACCTCAAGACCAGACGTTAAATATCGTGTAAGACTCTGGTGCTGTCTCAAGTCCTTGGAAAGCTTAGCAGCCAAATTAGCAATGAATTCTGACAACCCCATCTATCAGCTCTGTTCAGTCAATCACAAGGCAACATCCTGTTTCTTTGCAGGCCCAGAGAACACACAATTGCTAAAGGGGGGAAAACGTACTTGATCACATTTGGTTTTGAAATTCTTGAGCTAAAGAAAAATGGCATTTCTAATTTATAGAAATCATCATCTGAAATATACTTATGACTGCTCAGAGAATTCCTGGAACTAAATAACTTTAAGTCAGCATGTTTAAGAAAGCCATTAGAAGTACCTAATGACAGCCCCTCCAATTATCACTCCAATAGGGATGATGTGGAAACCTGCCAAGATAGCACACCTCACCCCTACCTGAGGTTGTGTGTGGCTTCAGCTTCACACCTGGAAGCCCTGATGGGGAGGACTCTGAAGGGGGTCTTTGAAGTACAGCAGTGCAGGTTGGGTTGGAAAGACTAGGTAGAGATGGGGAGGGCTGGATTCCGTTGACAACTGTATTGCCAGTTGGGAAGATTATTGCATGGATACATGCTGCCTGCTTACAAATGTCCCCACAACTGCCCTGGGTTTGCCTCTCCACACAAGCTTACCCCAGCAACTTAAAGAGTCAGGTTCCTCTGACCATTGCCAGGCAACCTAGAATGTTATTACTTAGGATGTCTGAGTGAGAAATGAGAGTCTATGCTTCCCAGGCCTGTTCTACCAGGGCATTAGTGTGAGTTGGATTTTACTATGTCTTTCATTGTTACTCAGAAATGCAGGCAAGCTGGGTGCAAGAGAAAAAATTTCTGATCATGCTGGTAACCAGGGCCCCTGCAGATGAGTCAGGGAGTGAGACAGGACCTCCAAATGAAACAAGTAAACATCTGACCTTGACAAGCCTTTTATGAACTACACAGTAATTGTCTTACAGCCCAGCCCTAGAGCCAACCAACTCCAGAAAAAGAATGAAATGGGCTGACCCGGCTTGGCCCACTCTCACTGCTGTGATGAGGAAACATGGCTCCTGTCTTTACACGTGATGTGCCCCACTTACGAACTTGTTTCTCTGTTTTGAAAGAAATGAGGCCAGACTGAAAAATACCCTTCTGTAAGCATTTTAACAGGCATGAAAATAAATATTTGTGGGCTTATCATTCCCAAGACAGTATCCATTTTACTCAACTAGGGCCCTAGTCACTATTTTTATTAACACCCACTACACATAAACTACGATATGGGCAGAATTCAGAAACTAACAAAAATCTATCATTGGCACCACTGTGGCAGACACAGAAACGGATGGCCTAGACCCCTTTCAACAAAAGCCTTTCAGGACTGGAGAGATGGCTCAGTGGTTAAGAGCACTGGCTGCTCTTCCAGAGGACCCAGGTTCAGTTCCCAGCATGCATGTGGAGGTTAACAACCATCTGAAACTCCAGTTCCAGAGAATTTGACATCCTCTTCTGACCTCCACAGACACTGCATGACACAGGTGCACTTGAATACATGCAGGAAAAATGCTCACACACATAAAATAAAAATAATAAATAAAATGCTGTTTTAAAAAAGAAAGGCCTTCCTTCCCAGATGTACAGAATATGGACTACAGATGGCTTCCAGCTGACGTTATCCATAGGCCTTGCAACAGCTGCAGAGAGCCAGCATACAGAGCTCGTCCCCTTCTCAGGGTAGCCTGGGATCAATGGCTAAGTAGAGCTATACTGCCCCCAATATTCAGCCCAATGCAGTAAGCATTCCGCCAATGGTTCCTATTTGAATTCCAGGCCTGCTTCCCTCGATGATGGAAGGATAAGCTGAAATAAATCCTTCCACTGCCCGAGTTACTTTTGGTCGTAGTATTTCTCAGGGCAACAGTAAAGCAGACTAGGACACAAGTATAATGCCTAACTACATAAGATAGTATCCAGAGACTTCAAAGTAGATTTTGCTTCTATTCACCACTGTCAAATGCATAAATTATTAATAACCTAGGCAAACGTTGTATATTTTTCCAGGATGGTCAGTTCAATCCAATCACCCCATTCCAAGCCCTTGGATACTCAGCTGGCTGAAGGACAAACCCAGGTCTTCATTTGACCCAACCAGACTGAAGAGAAGAAGCTGTAGTGTGTAACTGGCTAGTAGGTGTTCTTTTCTCACTGGATGTGAAAAAGAAGCAGGATGTGTCAGTTCCATGTTAGGGGGAGAACTAGCAGAAGGATGAAGCTGATGTCTCTGAAAGCAGAGACTGAAGGCACCTGGGTAGAGCTAATGATTTGCTGACATACAAAGCCTGCACTAGCTCTCAGTCTGTGCTACGTGAGAGAATACACATCTTTACTGTCTAGGACACTTGAGTCTGGGGTTCTGTTCATTTGAATCTGCAGCTGACAGTGTGGTGAAAGTCAAGGCAAGGATTCATTACATAACTATCACTTTCCGAGGTAAATCTTTAACACTATCAAGAGGTTACAGAGGCTTTTTTTTTTCATTTTCTTTTCTTTTCAGAAACACACAATCTGAAGTCTTCATTTAAAAAATAGTGAAATAAATCCCAGAAAAAATGAGTGAGTTGCTAAAGATAACTCACGAGCAGAACAAACTTTCTGCACAGTCAAAACTAGACCCTAAGCTTCTTGACAGCTCCACACAGCCTTCAATCCAACCATTTTTGACTGTCTACTGTGCCAGGCACTGGATTCTTTCCTTAGCTTTATGCTCATTCTCCAAACACATCACAGAAATGAACTCTTCTATAATGTTTGCTATTTGAGTCAAGAGACAATAATAAATGTTTCATGTACTATGTTAAGATAGAGTCATTTATACGATGTTATAAACACTCATCACCAACCAGAAAGCAGGAGTTTCCTAGGGAAGAGATGGGAGGATTGTCAGAAACATGAGAGAGATTCATCATATTCAGAAACAAATTCCAGTGCACTCAGAGAACTATTTAACAAGATTCCCCATGTTGATTTAGTTTTCCTGGCTATAGTAAAATGTATTCCTGTAAAAATCATGCAAAAAGGGAAAGAAAAGGAAAATCAAGGCTACTGGATAGTGTGTTAATTCTTTTTCTGTGTTTACAGTTTGCATCCATTTATTCATTCCTTATGGTCTATGACTTTTCATTGGTAATAGAGGAATAGAAAGAAATAGAAATAGGAAAGAAATAGAATAAATTCAGGAGCCACACATTGCAACCAAAAATTTGACTTCAAACAAGATGTCTTTCCGACTATTTGTATCACTTTCTTTTTAAGTATCTAAGTGCTTTTTGTATGCTTGCTTAACAGTCTTCATTAAGAAGTATTGGCAGAACAGGCCCGCTCCTACCCCACTTGCCACAAAGAAGTCTTCTTAAGTCTCATCTACAAATGGGCAAAATATGCTTTCTTACAATAAAGCCTTAGCTAGCTCAGCCAGATTTCAAGCTGCTCACCCAAATCTAAGACATTTAAAGTTCTAACAGCGATGGTCATTAAACATCTAATAACCTCCTATGCACAAAGACCATTAGCTGCACAAACTGGCTTGTATCCAACAAAGACAATCTGAACAGTCTCTGTTGCTCTCATTTAAAATGTGTTTCTTTTGTTCTCTAGAAACTATCAGTAATGTCAGTAATGAGAAAAAGAAGTAACCATTTTATTTAAATAGTGTAAGACACCCTCCATGTTCCAAAAAGTGAATGAATGGCCCAAACAACAAAGGCCAAGGCCGAGAATAGCAGCCAAGGAAGAGAGGTGCGTGGTGTGGACATTGGGAGAGGCAGACTTCCAGAGCTAGGATGCCAGTGAGCATGGGAGAAGTGAAAGTGTGAGACACAGGCTGGGAAGACGACTCCATCTGTAAAGCGCTTAACAGGGGTAATGGTTGGTTTTAATGGCAACTTTCCCCAAATTAGAATCACTTGATTAGGGAGCACCACCTGAAGAGCTACTGCCTCCACTGTTTTAATTGATATGGGAAGACCCACCCTAAATATGAGTGGCACCTTCTGGTAGAAAGGGGCTTGGCAGAAGAAAGATTATTTACCTTTGGCTTGTGGGCCTTCCGCCCCTGCTGAGTTGATTTTTCCTGTTCCTGATGATGATGATTCCTTTGGTGACATCAGAGCCAGTGTTTCCAGGTTTGTATCAATGACTGAGGACCAGTGGCTTCCAGGTTTTCAGCACCAGACTGGGACTGCTGAGGCACCCAGTCCTGTGAACTGAGCAATTACTAGGGTCTCAACCTTTCCAGTGTGAGACAGTCACTGGAGGACACCTCTGGCTGCTGAGGCACCAACCCAGCCTCAAGGACAAAGCAACTATAAGGTTCTCAGTCCCCTAGGTTCGACTTAGGTATGAATTGTAAAGCTAATTAGTAAATTATATACATCTCTATCTATATATAAATATATAGATAGAGATGTTCATTCATTCTGTTAGTTCTGTTCTTCTAGAGAACTCTAACACCATACAAATAGGAGGACCTGAATTTGATCCCCAATACCCACATGGTGGCTAACAACCATCCCGAACTCCATTTCCAGGGGATCCAACACCCTCTTCTGACCTCCATGGCATTGCACAACACTGGTATACTTGCCTGCACATACAAGCAATACAATCATACCTTAAAATAAAAATAAAAATAGATAGAGGATTGAGGAAGACACTTCTGACTACACACCTGCAAAAACACATGCATGTGCACACACATATAAAAATATACACAAACATAAAGACACTCAAAGACACACAGAAAAAGAACTTTATCATGAGTTTGCTTACAGTTTGAAGGGAAAATGAATGTGTAAGACAGGCAGGGAGTAGCTCTGCCTAGAACATCCAACCACCACTTACCTAACCTCCCATTAAGTGAGAGGAAGCGGCCTAAGAGTACAAAGGAGGAAAGAGAAGGAAGACAAGAAATAGGTACAAGGAAAAATATAGTACCTTGCACAATTTTGGAGAAATCTCAATAAATTTAAATTATCAGAACAAGAAATAAAACCATAATGATATCTGAAATCTTGGTTTGGAGAGATGGCTTAGTCGGTAAAGCAATTGCTGTACAAGCACGAAGACCTGAGTTCAGATTCCCAGAACCAGATGCAGAAGCGTGCGTCTGTAATCCCTACTCTCCTGGGTGAGATGGGAGGCAGAGACTGGGCATTCTCTGGACGCCTGGGATAAAGGTAGCAAATAAGAGACCCTGTCTAAACAAGGTGGAAAATGAAGACCAGTACCTGTGTTTGTCCTCCGACCTCCCCACATGTGCTGTGGCCTGTGCACATGCACACCTGCACTCACACATGAACATACACCAACAAAATAAAAACTTAAATCCGTAATCCTTAAATATAGCATTTCCCTGTTCCAAAGGGCTCAAGTGCGGCTTCTTCCTCAGATCACCTGTCACCCTGTTTCTCTTCAGTCACAAGCCCTGGGTCATAAAGTGTGTTAACATCTGGAATAGCAAATGCTCATGCGCTTGGCTCTTGCCTATTGTCTCCTACACTTTCTGTTTCCCATGAGCGGAGACCACATAAAAGCTGTACGAGCAGAGGAAAGCAGGCTGGGCCTGGTGCTTTGCAGTTTTTCAGAACAATAAAGGACAATTTCCCCACCAGGCATGCTATGGAAGCCCTCAGCAGAGCTTCAAAGAGATAATCCTGCAAATGTTCCTAGGAAATCTGTCACGTCATTTGGGTTCCTGAAGAAACCATTCAGCATCAC
This sequence comes from Eospalax fontanierii, assembly GCA_035773235.1. Taxonomy (NCBI): domain Eukaryota; kingdom Metazoa; phylum Chordata; class Mammalia; order Rodentia; family Spalacidae; genus Eospalax; species Eospalax fontanierii. The sequence continues at coordinate 77,955,071 of CM069526.1, forward strand.
TGACAAACAACAAAGAGAAAGTAGACGTACATGGGAGAGAGCTCCTCCCAATATGATACTGTAATGGGAAAGTCATGATCAATAAATACCAGAAAAGAAGCCTGAATCCAAATGACAGACTGCTTAAGATCAGTGAACTATGAAGCAAAGTATTTAAATCTCTAAAAATATAATGAAATTCTCCTTTCAACCTACATAGTCTCATGCCGTCAACATTACAGGATTACTTATTCATGACTGACAGGCTTTATTTGAAAATATAGCATCCCATCTCTAGCCATAGAGATGTTACTGGTACACACAGTATCTTCTTCACACTTGGGAGGAGGCTTGCAACCCACCAGTCTCCTACCACCATTAAAATGATAGATCGTTGCCTCTTTATAATTACCATAAGATTCCACGCCTGCCTGAAACAGGCATGCTTTCTTTCCATTTCCCCACTTGTTCTATTTTAAGTGACCCTATTAATGATATTCCTCTACTTGAAATAATTGGATAATCTAAAACTGAGAAATAAGCACTTTCCTTCCCCCGTTGTTTTTCCTTCTTTATCTCTAACAGCCCCAGGAGATCACAAACATTTGTCCTTAGGGCAATATCAGCAGTTAATGATTCATGTTCAAAGGCTGCAAGTTGTCTAATTAACAAAAGGCAATACTTTACAGAAGCCGATTCTGCTGTCAAATTCACAACACATGGGACATACAATGCTGTGGTCGCCTGCAGCTCAAGGTTGAAAGGCGCTCCTGTTTTTAAAACTCCAGTTTCATTTATGCCACCCAAACTTTGAGTCATTAAACATAAACCATTTTCATGTGTTTCCTTTTGATTGATTGGTTCTTACAGCAGAGTTCACACATCACATCCTCCCGTAATGTGCTCATAAAAATTATATTTCAGTTTTATTAAAATCGGCACTTGATTAATGAAAATAATATGAGCATATTTCCTATGAAGTGTACTCATAATGATACTGTTCATAAAAAAATTCACAGTCTGGAGCTGTAAAGATGGCTCAGTCGTTAAGAGCACCTACTTCTCTCACAGAGGACCCAGCATCCATGTGGCAGTTCACAATCACCTGTAACTCCAAGTCTGGTTTTTATGATGCCCTCTTCTGGCATCCATGGGGACGGCATACATGTGGTACACTTTTGTACATGCACACAAACACTCATACACATAAAACAAAAATAAATAAATCTTTAAAATTCATAATTTTTAAAATAACCCAATCATCCTCTTAATGCAAATAGTGATACGAGCTAAATATTTCCTTTAATAACAGACATTTGGCAAGATTTCTGTTACTATAGCAACATAATGTTCTGAGTTCTTATAGAGAAAGGCTGCTGTTTAATAAATATTGACATTTTCAAAATTATAGTATGTATATGTTTCTGTTGCCCATGCCTTTGAAACCTCAGATATTTCAGATGAAAGTTTTACAGATACATCATGATCTTGGATTTCAAAACAAGCTTATTTTCAAGAAACTAAGTGCTTGTTCCTCTACAATTCCTGAATACTTTGCAGGTCCATTTATTTTCATTGCTCATTTTCTTGTCTGTGTTCACACAAGCAAGCAGGGGTTGTATCTTTGCATCTTCACTATACAGCACTGTAGTTAAGAACATCAGCTCTCAAATGCAAGCTGTCTTGGTTTGAATCAAGGTTCCATGCTTCTTAGTTTACATAGCTCGGAAAAGTTACTTAAATTCTTGGTGCAAGTTCCTTGTCTGCAAAATGGATACAATGGAGTCTGATTTTCTTATGGACAAGTAACAGTGAGGTTTTCTTTACAGACTGTATTTGATTAATACCCATCAAACATTAACTATTATTTACATCTCTAGTCTCAAATGCTTATTTTTAAAGTAAATGATGTTGGGTGTGGTGGCACATGCCTGTAATCCGAGCACTTGGGAAGGAGAGGCAGATGGATCTCTGTGTATGAGGCCAGCCAGAGCCACATAGTAAGATTCTGTTTCAAAAAAACTAAAGCAACAACAAAAAGTAAATGAGGTACCTAGCAAGACAAATAATAGTTTACCTGTTTATAAATGAGTAAAAATCAGAGACTATTGCAGAAATGGAGTGGAAAGGTTGTAAGACCCAGGGGAGGAGGAGTATTACCATATGGAGAGAGAGTCCTACATGCACCTGGGATCTTGCTCATAAGATCCCACAGCAATGGTGTCAGCATACACAAGACCCATGCAAACACAAATAGACAAAAACCCAGCCTAGAACTGGGGAAATGGCTGCAGATCCCAATCCTAGTCAAAGAATTAAAATTGGCAGCTGCTTATTGCTGTGTAAGGAAGAGCTGATCTTCTTAAGGGGAGAGACTCTGGATGGGATAACTAGACCCCAGGGATGAACTTGCACTGAAGGATTTCTGCTAACACTCGCCTTGAAATGATGGGCTTGGACACAAATGACAGAATGCATAAATTCCAGGGGTGGGGCAAGGTCTGTGGGAGGCTGCCAGTGGAGGAAAGGGACATGGAGATGATTGGCGTATTCTGTGTGAAATGCACAAAAATTCAGTTTAAAAAAAAGGAAAGAAAAAAAGTAAAAGAAGGCTGGAAAGATGGTTCAGTGATTGGGAGCACTAGGAATCAGGTTCAATTTACAGCACCCGCTTGGTGGCTAACTCCAGTTCCAGGGGATCCAGTGCCCTCTTCTGACCTCCACAGGCATTGCATGACATGGGTGCACTTACAAACATGTAGGCAATACCCTCAGACACACAAAAAGAAAAAGAAAAGAAAAATTTTTTAAAGTTAAGGGGCTTTCCCTGTGTTAGTCCTCTAATAAGTACGAGAATCAATTTATTTTTTTTAATTTTGTTCATCAGTAACCAAACCGCAGCTAAAGATTTGCTGTCTTCTGTGTAGAGTCTGCTTCCTAGAAGGAAGGATAGTTAGAAGGATAGCTAAATTTAAGTCTCTTGTGTTAGGAATGATTTTTTTTAAAATACTGGGCAGAAATGTCACAAGATCTTTCTAAGTCACTGCCAATTAATCTACTAAAGAGCAATAGCTATGAAATTGTTCCCAAATCCTCTCCCAAACTCACAAGAATGGGGATAGCTGATGACAGCTAACTTTCTACAGGAGTCTCTGCCGCTCTCAATCTTTGTCAAAACAGGTTTCTAGTAATTAAGAGTCGTGCTTCTCAGGGAGACAAGTGGCAACTTGAAACCTGGAAACTTGTTGAAAAACTCCATTGCCTATTGGAGTGCCCCCACACTTGAGTATTCATACTGGCCTCGCCCGTCCCAAAGGCTTTCATCGAAACCATCTCTCTAAGGACACTGTTTAAGTAGATGTTCTCACTCTCCAGTGATAATTACTTGAGTTACTACCTCATGCCACTGCTGTGAAGAAAGGCATCTTTTACGAAAAGGAAATGAGTTCATTTCTTAACTCTACATAGGTGAAACCCCTCACACTTGTTCATCTGGTAGAAATTATTACAAAGAGAGATGTTCCAAATATATACATCATAAGGCAAATCCCATTTTCACCCTGAAAGTCTTGTCATTTGAATGCCCTAAAAGATATGTGTGATCTTTTCTAATACCATCTCAGAAAGGCGACTACAACTTACATGCAAGGGTTTTTAATTGTGCCTGACGTATCTACATTTTAAAGGACTTCATTTTCAAACTATATGCTTACAAGACTTATCTTTTCCTTTCGTATTTTGTATTCATCAAAGGGAATTAGATTCACCCTCCAGAGCCAAAAAGATGACCTAATTTCAAATATTAAAGAATTAGCTATTAAAGAGTTATTGGGAAAAAATGTAATAGGTAAGCCTCATGCCTACACTAGCTCTAAAAATCTGCATTAAGCTGCTATATCCTGCAAGGGACAAGTGCAGAAAAAAATGAGATCTTGTCCCTGAAATCCCAAGAAGCTAAATGCTGCCACAGTACAGAACCATTGGCAGACATTTGCAACAGGCAGCAAAAGCAGATTCTTAAACATTAAAATCTGAGAAAATACATTTACCAGGTGTTCTAATCCTGGCAACTCTGGAGAAGTCAGGACAGAACAGAAGTTGAGAATGAGTGGAGACACTACAGGCATGGTGGGCCCACCGCTCTTTCAGGTTCTTTAGTCTCTCTCTGTTTTTACTTCTGTTCAGAAATCCTCACGGGTAAAAATTGCCAGTTTCCTCATATTCTCACAGACATTTTTTTACAACTGATGTGCCATCTGCATGATTTCTATATCACCCATTTAAAAAGTACATGTGGAGGTTAAGGGGGGACAGGGAGAGATGCTTTATTGCTGTTTGTTTCCAGGTATACACTACTTCCTTGCCACACCATAGACTGAGAAATATAGTGTCTTCTGTGGAGGAGTGTACTTCTCTGCCCACTGATTTTCAGTTTGGCTCCAAGGGAATGTGATCATGGAGTACGGCAAGTGTAAGCTGGAGACTTGAGATGGGAACTAATACAGCTCTGCCTCTTGCCCCTTTCCTCTTCCATTGAAAGAAAACTCAGCCTGGGTGCAGAAATGAGAAGACTCACAATACGGGACCACAGCGATGCCTGGCTACTGGCACACAAAGTGATGAATTTAGACAATCTAGCAATGTGATTTTAGCTGGCTTCCGGCTCTACAGTACAACCCCATTTACCTCGTCCTATCAGTAGCTCTGCGCTCCACTTCCTGTCAAAGTTCTAGGAAAATTGCTTACAGTGGTTAGCCTCTTCTATTCTCCTTCGACTCTCTTTAAGCAATTTGATTTCCACTGAATATTACCTGTCACCATTGCTGCAGGCCCTCTCATCCAGGGGTCTTCCATATTCCCAACTTGAATTATGATTGGTCTTTTTCTGATTTGACCTCCCAGCAGTGTTTGACACAGTTGTCCGTCTCCCCTTTGAACAGTCCCATCTTTTGGTTTCTCTTTGTTTGACTTCTAAGTCACCCCTTTTCCATAATCTTCTAAGTTCTCTTTCTTGGCAATCACCAAAGCATGTCATTGGCGTTCCTTTGTTTATACATTCTCTCAAATCATCTAATTTAGACCTTGGATTTAAATGAAATCTATGTGATAATGACTCTCTACCCTAAACTCAATTTTAGCTCAAAACCCTCATATTTATCTACTTGACATTATCATCCATTCATCTATAGGCAGTTCAATCTCAACTCTGTGAAGGTAGGACTATAGTTTTTCCTGACCTGTGGATCTGTCCCTCCCATGATCTCCCTCATCTGGACCTCTGCATTTCTATGTACATAACTGATGATGCAAAAACCTGAGACTGGGATGACATACCTCCAGGCCAAGAGCAAAGACTGCTAATAAACCAGGCGAAACTAGAGAGGAGGCATGAAACAGGTTCGTGCTCACAGTTCCCAGCAGCAACCACACCTACTGATGCTTTCATCCCGGAATTCCAACCTCTGGAACTGTGAAAGACAAGATTTCTTTTGTTTAAAATACCAGTTTGATTTGCTATTGCAGCTATAGAAAACTAGTACGAGACCCTGTCCTGCCAAATGAATGAGATATTCTCCTTCAGCCATGATAGGCATCTCCACCTCTCCCTCATGATTCAGAGCCTTTGGGTTCCAGTGTGAAAAATAAATCACTAGAGGTAGGTTCCCTGGCTCTGGGGATATGAGCCTAGGCAAAAGGTCACCTTTGAATCGCTTATTTATGAACCCCCATCTAGATACAACTTTCACCTCCCAAGATCCTGCCAAACACTGGGGTGCTGGTCTGTTACATGTGGACACACCATCTACTCATTCTCACATCCAGGAAGCACACATATATCCTGCTTCTGCTTCCTCTCACTTAATGACAGTCATAAAAGCAACGGCAACGTGGAAAGACTATCCTCAAGCAGCTACTTCTTAGATCGGGAAGCACCTCTGGGACAAAGAACATGAAAGACCTGGCTATCTTCTGATAAAGAAAATGGAAAAAAAAATTATTTTATTTTTTTGAGAGAGGGTCTCCTGTAGCCCAGTCTGGCCTGGTATGTTATATAAAGGAGATTGACTTTGAACTTCTGATCCTCCTGCCTTCATCTACCAAGTACTAGAATTATAGATGTGTACTTAAAATTTCTTCTGGGAGAATGTAAAAAACATCCAACCCCTTCTCCCTTGGTCCCAATAACAAAATGAGTATGGTTTCACTAAAATGCACTCTAGGAAACCAATGAGTTTATTGGGTTTCCTTATAGAGCAATGGGTAAGGGTTTACTCACAGGCGTGCAGGTGCTCCCTTCCTGAGACAACACTGGAAAGACTTCACCCAAGACTTGCTAGAGCAACTAGTGCTCTTACCCCCTGAGCTATCTCTCCAACCCCACCATTCTGATTTTTTACACCAGCTAATCTTTTACACAAACTAACATATCAATAATTTATCCTACTAAAGCAGACATATTCAGTCAAGGCTTATTTAACCAGTAACAACACAGACAGACACAAGTATCAAAATGGTCACATTGCAATGAGCTCATAGCCCAGCCAGAATGTGAAAAAAGTCTTGAAAGGATTCAATAAACGGCAGAGCAGAAATAATTCAAGCTGTCTCTGAGCACCCAGTTATTTCTATCTCCTCCTATGCTGTTTCTTCTTATCTCATAGATTCATTTTTGAGCTTTTAGCAAACAGCATAAATTAAAGATGGTCAAGGAGCATGGCCTGCATTAGTAAGCTCCGGAGTCGTTTCTATTCTTCACTCACAGCTACTTCCTACTTACGGTACATCTCAAAGTCTGGTAGTACATCCATTATAAGGCTGTTGTTCCTCAGAATAAATGTGCTTGCTGCAAGGTGATTAAATAAGAGCAGGGTGGTTTTCATCTGACATAAGAAATAAACAGTCTACTGCTTTTTTTTTTCTGTGATAGATGATTTTTTCCCTCAATAAAACAATATTTCATAGATGCTACAAGTTTCTTCCTTTTCATGCTCATCAGTAACCCTCTGAATGGGTCTAGATGCTAATGTTTCCTTTCTGCAGGTAGTTCATGACATTTGGTGTTGAAAAACATGTGAAGCTGTATATATCCTTCTCATAAAAGAAAAGGCAAGGACAGGAGCTTAAGTTTTTATGTAGCATCACTAAGTCATCTATTGTAGCTACTCTGGAGCACAGTACCTATTGCATTTTATGGCTCACCTTTCTAGTTCTAATAAGGAACTATATAATACCTACAAAGTACATTTTTTTATTAAACTGCATTGTGGATGGATAAACAGAGCAGGGAGAATTATTGGAAACCTGCATACTTCCCCACACCAGCTTTTCATCGTAGGCGTATGTTTCAAGTGCATCTCAATCCTCCGCCCTGCAGGAAAGAGCTGTGGGAAATTGTAATGTTCTTCCTACTGTGCTGAAATAAAAGGAAGAATACATTGTGTTGGCTCTGGAATAATCCAAACGGAAATGTCACAGGATTTTCAATGGCCCATATGCTTGTTCCAAACTGCTCTAAAATTCTTAACAATTTCAAAGTGTGTCAGCCTCAATGTTAAGATCAATTTCCTACTGCTCTTGGTTTATAGGTAGTCAATTATGGTCAGATTTCACTAGAAATATTGGGATTCCTGGATCTAAGAAGGAACTAAGAAACTTTTCTTTCCTGCATGGAACTATTTCTCATTATTTTAGCAATATTTATTCAGTTACTTCTACCCCGTACTGGACACAGAGGATTCTGAGTCCTGGGAAAATACAAGTGGAAAAAAGTAAAGTCATTGTTCCTGGAAAGAACCTCACCTTCCAGCGAACCTTGTACAAGGCTGATTAACATTAGAACTTCAGTGTTTGTAGAGAGGTTAGAATGCTGCAGGAGCACAGCCTAATTACAGCTTATTTGGGGCTACTTTTAGTCCCCTTAATAGTCATTCCTTGCCCACTTCTGTGTCTGACCTGCCATCCTTGTAACTAACAGTGAAACCTTGGAATATATTAACATCCCACTAGCTTCCACCAACCAAAAGACTAAGAATGTCCTCAGCACCTTCAGCAGAGATTTCCCAGGTCTGCTATAATTAGCCAACCTGATATCTCCATAATATATCTGGAAAGGCCCTTGATTTGTGACTTCCTTTGCTCTGTTACTATAAAAACATCATGAAACTATTATCATGTTAGAACATGGAATCTGAGGAAACCTAAATCTTTGTTCCTAGACCACTCATGGTCACTCATATCTGACTCTAAACCAAACTATCTCTTATCTTTGAAGTGAGAGCTGTGTTTTTGCATTGACAGTTCATACAGGGCTTGCATACTTTCATGAGATATCGGAAATATTAAATGGGCTGTTATTGTATGAATCTTCAAGGTAGGCAACACACTAAGTAGAAAATTATGGATTTCCATAGGCAATTAAAAGACTGAGATGTTTTCTTTTTCATTGTGGTTGAAATATGACATTAAAAAAAAGAAAATATTATGCTTTCTCAAAACACCATGAATATTAATAATAAATGTAAGTTCTGGTTCAGATTAGTCTCTTCAACACCAATACTGGTTACACAACGATGGTTCATAACTATGCTTTTGATTTTCACAGGTCTGGATCTGAGTTCATCTTTAATGTGGTATTGATAATGTTATAACTCAGACCAGGTATTTGCAGCTTGGTCTTTCTTTTCTCTCAGCTGATTCTGCACACAGACCCTAAGCTAAAGGATTCTAAGCTATCAAGGGCTATTCAAAACATACCCTATAAATGGATGGACATGAATTAAATGGGTCCCTTCCCTCCTCCCCCGCATCCTCATGGTCATTCCTTCCTCGCATTGTAAGACTCCCTACCCATTCCCACTGACCTAGAATCAGAGACAGGCTGATTACAAGCATGTACCATAATGGTCTGCTCATCAACCACGTGGCATGAAACCTCCTTGTGCTAAAACCTATAAGAAAGCATCCTCACTTTCTATCATGGCCCTTTACTCTCCTCGAGCCCCCACTATGTTGTCTTTCCTTAGTAGGCATTCATGTCTCTTAATAAATCACTTATTCAAAAGACAGTTTGCCTCCGTGTCCCCCTTGAATCTCAAAACCAAAACCTTTCAGATAGCACCTATGATGCATCCATGCCAACAGAGCATGTGCTAAAGATGTCAGCACTGAACGCCTCCTTTGAAATGACAGCACTGAGCAATAATGATATTGCTTAACTATTGCTAAATGGCCAAAGCCTTAGTAAGACCTGAATAATCTTCAAATGCAGACAGAAGAGCTATTAGCTACCAGAGAGACAAGCTGCCACCCAGAAGACAAAAATCCTACTCAGTCAATGACTATTTTCCTCTTCATCATCAGTTTTCCAGTATATCTGATCACATTCTATAATGGAGATATTTTCATCACCTGTCTATAGATGTATAAATTGAAGCTCCAAGATGTTAAATAATTTTCTGTGATTACTGATCAGAGACAGAGTCATGATCAGAATTCACACCTGCCTGTCAATGAAAGCCACTGATTTAGGCAATCCTGAGCTTTCTCCTGTACTTCATGACATTTTATGCAAATTTATGAGGAGTTGCCACTGTGCGTGAGAGTCAAAATTGTAAAGAAACATAGTTCATCTTTCCTTTGTTCTTTAGTTACTTTCAGTTTCTCCCAGTTGAGAGTGGTCAACTTAGGGAAAATCCAGTAACCAAAAGCAACTCCCTTTGGAGGAACATGTCTGCCCCTCCCTGTGGATGGCACCCAGCACCTCTCCTCCTGCGGGTACTTTGTGGTCAGATACATACTATAGAAGAAAATATAGAAACAGCCAGCTTAGACTGCTATTGGGTATAAGCTCAATGAAGATAAGTCCGTTTCTGAAGTCACCTGTCAGGGGAAAACCTTTATTTACTTTCTCATATCTACAATTGATGGGAGGTATAGATCACACATACACTGACTGTTCAAGGTTGTGTAACAACCCATATGCCAGCTGGGATAAGGAGCCACCCCATTTCCACCCCTGGAGAGCAGCTTTTCCCTCTGCGTACAAAAGAACTCTGAAAACATACATGGGGTTCTTGAGCTCCTCATGTGCTCCAACCCACTCCCATTCTGTGGAAGTCACATGCTTTACCGTTACCATTAATAATTCTGTACCCTCACTACTAAGATTTGTCTTGTTCACCTTATTGCTTGAGACACCAAGAACTTGACATCCTGTCCCTGGACACTCTGGACACCCTCTGGTAAAACAGACCCTCCCTGCTCTCTGCTCATCAAATGCACTCTTAGAAAAAATATATGTGCAATTTAAGTATATGCATGAATTCCAGATTTGAAAAGCTATCAAAATATGACAGAAATCGCCTTTTCCAAATTCATTTTATAGATGTGGAGACCAAGCCACAAAAAGGCTATGGTACCAACCTGAAGTCACAGAGCTAACTACACGACAGAGGCAAGAGTTCTGTCTCCACACTTCCAGTTCAGGGCTCTATTCACAACACGATCCCAAAGATCCATTTTCCATTAGTTTTTTCTTTACTTCAAAGGAAGGACTCTGACTCCTAAGGAATTAAATTCATTCCTCAAAGACTAACTGGAGAAAGCATGCTGAAAGACAGGAACCTGGCATGAACTTCTGAAACACGTGCAGGTGACTGCCTACCTTCTTCTGGTGTAAGACCAGCCCTGCTGCACGAAGCCACTGGTGAGCACCGGAGACTGGCCACACTCCCCGTACCCACTCCTTCTTCCTTCTTCCTTTTACAAGACCAAGTACTCCACCTCCCTGCTTCTCGCCAGCAGCAACCAACATCATCACTAGAAGCCACCACTGTGTAAGAAACACCAAGAAAGTTTCAAACTGATCATTTCTAGTTGCTGAAAGAAGCAAAGAATAGTGGTTCTCTTCCTGATAATCTTCATTATCATAGATTTCAATCTGTCTCAAATTACAAGGAAAAATAAATTGGAATCTATAGCTCGATCCCCAGGTGTAACATTTCATCTTTCCAAATCAATATGAAATGGAAGCCATTTTGCGTTAAGTATTTTTGGCTCTGAAGTACTAAGGCTATTATGTCGCATTTAGTCATCCAGAGAGTTGATCATATTCTGCCTATACTGGTTTTCCTCTCAGTCTTTATGTCCTGCATAAACATGAGGCTGTGAATGTCAGTGGTTTTTTGAGAGCTTTTTCTCTGTCAAAATAACTGTGTAGGCTTCTCCAGCTAAATATTGATGCTTGTTTTTCTATGCCTGTTTCTTAAGGCAAAGAATGAGGAAGATTATCTGGGTACTGTGTGTGTGTGTGTGTGTGTGTGTGTGTGTGTGTGTGTGTAACTAGAAAAGGATAGGAAAACTTCAAAAGCTTGACAATATACAATCATTCTAGTTTCATGTGTAATGAAAGTCAAAGGAGGGAGAAAGTAAGTCAATCTTATTTAACAAATGATATATCCACGGCCAAAAGTAAAGGCATACATCATAACCTAATTTGCAGAGTTGAGGTTCAAAAATGAATGCTCTAATTCCAAGTGCTTGAAATTCTTGTGAGAGCAATATGACAAGAGAAGGAGGTTAAAGGAGTACTCACTGGAAAAGAAGAGGTCAAATTATCACTATTTGCAGACGGTATGATATTTGGGAGGGATGGGCAGCCAATCCCTCCTCCCAAAATCTTCTGGAAGTAATGAGCAAGTATAGCAAGTATATAGTTACTTTTCTGTTGCTGTGAGAAAATATCATGACCACAGCACCTTAGAGAAGGAAGAGTTCATTTGAGCTTCTGATTTCAGAGGGAGAAACCATAACAGTAGGGAGAAATGGCAGAAAGTCACAAGTATGGTGGCAAACATAAAGGTAGAAGTCAAAAGCAGACAGCCCACATCTCCAAAGCAAACAGGAATGAGAGACAGACAGAGAGAGAGAGAGAGAGAGAGAGAGAGAGAGAGAGAGAGATGAACTTTCAAAGCCTACTCCCAATGACCTGGTTTTCCAGCAAGGCCACACATTCTAAACATCGCCAAACACTACCACCATGTGGAGCCAAGTGTTCAAATACTTAGAGCCCATCAGAGACATGTCTCGTTCAAACCACTACAGCAAGGCTGCAGTATATAGACAAATGGTTGGTCTCTGTAGTTAATAGACTACAAAGTGAATAGACTAAGAGCTGTCTTGGAGTGGCAAACCTTGCCTGTGTGTCTGTAAGGCATTTCCAGGGAGGAGTAACATGCGAGACAATGACTAGGTGTAGGAGAAGAGACCCTGCCTCAATGTGGATGACAACTTTCAAAGGCCAGTCCAGGTGAAAAAGAAATCCATGGAAAAAGTAGTGTGGGCTCCCCTGACTTCTGTCTGTGCAATGGTCCATGTCCCTGCTACTGTGGCCACACTCCAGTTTCTTTGGTCTTTCAACATAGACTTAATACTCTCCTGGGATTTTTCAGACTTTCAGTCCAACATAAGGACTTCTGGGCTTCCTAGATTGGGCAACTATATGGTTGCCCTCTGGTATACAGATATATTGGCCTCTCTGGTATACAGATGGCCACTGTTGGATTTCCCAGCATCTATCATGTATGTAAGACAATTGAATAAATATCCTTTTATTAAATATTTGTGCATATATATTACATACATATATGTATGTATAAGTTTTTTCTATTGGTTCTGTCTGTTCCTCTACAACAGGGCCTGGTGCTCATGTAGTAATTAACAAAGTAGTTCATAAACTACTACTACAGACATAATAGAAACAGCCTCACACTCCATTTAATTTAGCTGCAAATGTTAATATAAAAGTAGTACAACGAAGTTCTAGAAATTTTCATAGGAAAATATTTCCATGACTACAGTTGGCAAAAGTTTTTTTTAAGTAACCATAAAGTAAAAGATGGATAAATTAGACTACATTAAAATTAAACACCTCTACTCATCAAGAGATATTCAAAGGGCAAGCCACAGGACAGAGTTATGTGAAGTAATGAATCATGTTCATATAGAATATATTAAGGATGTCTATATCAATCCCATCATGACTGTTATTATCACCATCATCAACTCAGCAGAAAAAGTGGGCATGAAACTTGAACTGACACTTTTCAAAAGAGAATATCTGGATAATCAACAAATATTTGAAATGATATTGCACTTTATTATCAATAAAATATGAATTACAATTACAGGGAAATACCACTCCGTAACTAGAAGAAAGGCAGTGTAGTGATGAATGCTGACAAGACTGGGAACCCCAATTTTCATATTGCTATTAGGAAGTAAAAGTTCTGAAAACTGATAAACAACATTTACAAAAACTGAATATACACATACAACTCTTATAACTCTGTGATTCGAGTCCTTGATCTCTACTCAGCAAATTTCACATATGTATTCTGCACACCAGAACATAGGTGCACCATATTTATAGTAATATTATTTATATGAACAAACAACATAAATCATCAATAGAACAAATAGCTGGGGGGATACATCAGAATACTACACAGTCAGGAGAAAGATCGAACTACCATCATAAAAGATATAGATTAACCTCCAAATACAATGTTATTCTCTTTTTATTGTTATTTTAAATTTGAACATCTTTACAGAACACATTATAGTAATTCAATACATGTATATAATGTGTAATAATCAAGTCAAGAAAATAAGTATTTCTATCTCTTCAACCATTAATCTTTTCAAGGTTTTTGAAATTTCACAAATACAATATTAGACAAAGTTATTCATCTAAGAATAACATAGCATGTGATTCCATTTATTTAAAGGTCAAAACTAATGATGCTAGAAGTCACAGTAGTGTACCACAGGCATGGTGGCATGGTACATGGGTTAAGGACTGGCAGAGCAAGTGAGGAGGGTCTCAAGCTGCTTGCTCTGTTTTAATCTGGGCAGTACTGAAATGGTTATGTTCACCTTCTGAAAATCCAGTGTACATATATTCTACCGGCGCTTGCTATGGTCTCTGTACAAACCACACATATTTGCAAATTTTTACACAGAGAAATAATTCTAATACACTTAACACTTACTTCATAAGCTAAAAAATAACATATTAAAGCAGTGATGTCTAGGGCTGGAGAGATGGGTCAGCGGTTAAGAGCTCTTGCAGAGGAACCAGGTTTGGTTCCCAGCATCAACCTGGTGGTTAACAATGATCTGCAACTCCAGGTCCAGGGGATTTGGCGCCCTCTTTTGACTTCTACAGGCCTTGCGTGACACAGGTGCACTTACATACATGCAGGCAATCAATACCCTCATGTACATAGAATAAAAATAATAAATAAAATATTTTAGCGTAGTGATGTGCACAATATAAATAAATAAGCTACAACACTACAAAAGATGCCTTTAAGTCATATTTCTTATGTCTGTGGAGCATCAATTGTCCATCTTAGGGTTCACTCACCAGTTCCCTGATTGTCCAACTTAGGGTTCACGCACCACTTACCTGCTACTCTGTGCTGAATAAAATCAGTAAAATAGATATCAGTTTTTACACAGCTGAAGTAATCTTCCTGGATTTGGGGAAGAGAAAAGAAAAAAAAAAGCCAAAAACTATTTCTTTTTGGAACAGGTGAGCTTCAGGGAGAAAGTCGGTATCTATGTTACCCTAGTTACAAGCTGATCTGTCATAGCTTTGAGTTGAAGGTTAGTGTTTTGAATGCTTACTAAAATATGCATTATTAAATAAGGAAGCTTCCCAAAGACACCTACTTCAAAATGATTCAAGAATGAGAAGCGTTCTGGGTATCAAACCAAAGACTCCATGTGTAATTAGTAAGCAGTCTAGCAATTAGTTATATCCCTAGCCTTAAAGCAATTTTTAAAAGAAATTATTACTAAGAGAGTGGTGATATTATCTTGTTCCCATCACCATACAGGCAAGTCATTTACCTTTTCTTCACTTTCATTATCTATTCAATGTAGAAACTGGAGAAGGTCCCACTTAGCCTTATCATTTTATGTATGAAGCAAATGTTGATGATGTTAAATTACCTAAGATATTGGGTTATCCTAGCTAATATTAACTTTTACACAGAGTACTCAGGAAGATTCTGTTAATTGTCCTTAAATATATATCATTTATAACCTTGAAGTCAAAACAGTTAGTAATTTAGGATGCCAACTCAATATCAGTTTTAGAAGTTTCTCTTAGTATTTCTTTCTCTTAATATTTGATATCACTAATATTGAGATTGGTTAAGTGTTTATAGTTAGAACATGTAATTGTCCTTTGATACTTCTGAATTCTAACTCTATATAGGAGACTATAAGAAGCTGTAAAATCTCTTTTAATACGATATTTTTGGAGAGGAATACAAGTAACATTCCCAAAGGAACACAGAGTTTCTCATCTATCCCTGATAATACAAGTCAGAGAGCTGAGAGCAGACTGGGTAAGGAAGAGGATGATGGGAGAGAAAAGAATCAACGATATGTCAAGAAGCCAGAACTTGTTGAGGAAATGCTATGCTATTTTCAAACATGTCACCAAACTATACAAGTTATCTTCAGAAAGCTGTCTATCTTTGTAACAAGTGGCAACATAAAAGGTACTTGTTACTGTTCAAATTTGGAGATCTAAGGAGGGTGGGCATTACATGAAGGACAGCTTATAGCAAAAGAAAACAGAATTTCTCAGGACACTCTGACCCACTGGAATGCTTCTTGACAAACACACAGAATGACAGATTCATTATTCAGTTTCCTCTTTGGTTAAACTATGTTAATGTACAGTGCTCTACTCCCTAAGGGTACCAATAGCAACACTAGATAATTAAGCAAGAGCAAAATGCTAAAGGAGCTTAAATTAAATGACTACCCGCACTTTTCAGCCCAAAATATTCTCCTATTAAGATTAGAATGACCTAAAAGATTCCCCACAGGACAAAATGTAAGTAAAAATATCTTCATGGCAAATATCCAGAGAAGAAAAATGCTTTGCCTAAGGTCAGTGCTCAAGGTCAAAGCCAGGAGTAGAATCTGTTAACAATAACTAGCACTGCTAAGTAGATTTGACCTCCAAGCAGCCAGTGAGCAAGACACAGACAAAAGAGACACATCTGCTTTGATCATAATTAAGAGTCTCTCTTCATCTCATCGCATATGCACAGACAAACCACATCACTGACTGACCTACTCTACCTATGTACGTGTGGGTGGGGTATCTTATACTCCAGTATATTCTATTACACATAGTAATATCTTTCCCAGTCCACCCCCAAGTCCATTCTTTGCCCTTCCCCTAATCACAACCTTATCAAATTACACCCCAGGAAAATCATAGTAGGGATCAGTATCTGAAGAGATAAAATCTGATATCGATATCTTTTTGAATATCTAAGGATTCAATGTCCTTGTTATATGAATTACACAAACTCCAAAGACATATAGATAACCTCCAAATTGCATCAACTCTACATAGACTCAAAGACAGGAAAAAAAATTGAGGAATGCTAGTTCTACTAAATGATTAACTATTAACCTCAAAATAATATTATAAAAATATTCTATAATTGCCATTTGGCTCTGTGAGAAGCACTATAGTAGTTAGCAAGAACAAACACCTTACCAAAGAAGGAAAGAGAACAGATTTAAGTGAATCCCATTTTTTAGGGAGATTGGTATAAACTTAATACACTGGCCGGAGAAAAAATAATCACAAAGAACAAAAGCTGCATCCAACGGCCTCCAGGGTCAGGTGAAATGAGCTTTGTTGAGCTGCACAATGACAAAGTTTCATTTTGAAAATCCAAGCTATTTCTGAGGATGTTCAGGACAAACTGTCTAATTTCCACTGTGAGGTTCTTACCCACAGTAAAATGTATTACATGGACCCAAAGAGCAGACATGATGCAAGAGTATGCTGATGTGAAGACAACTAATGGCTATTTGTTTTATCTGTTCCGTGATTAAAAAAAAAATCAAAATCTCTTATGCTTAACACCAACAAAAAGGTTGGCTGGATCTGGAAGAAGATGGTGGAAGTCAGGACCCAAAAAAATGCAGATGAATGGCCTGAGAGAAAGGGTCACTACGTGGATTCTGGATGACCAGAATCCATACTCTTTTTTGATGAAAGAATCTGGTTTCTGTGTGAGAGGAAACATTTTCTCCTTCAGTCTGTCTGGTGTGTCTGAGTCTACTATTTGACATCAGGCAGCCAGAAAATTCAATCTTGACCAAAGAGAAAAGAATGTGAGAGATGGATGACAGGCTGGAGTGTTGCAAACCTGCTGTCCTCTACACATGACACAGCCATTGCACTCTGTAACTCCTAACAGCTTCAGTTACCCGCACAAGACCTGTACAAGATGGGGCCCATCAATATCCTGTCATGGCAGGCAAAAAAGCTCATGAGGTCACATCCCTTCCTTAGGATTTATAAGTAGTTAATGGTTGACAGGGAAAAGGAGATTTTCTTCAATGATATCTATCACTTATCTAAAAGGCTGAGCAGTCAGATAGGCTCTTAGGTAGTTCACTGTACTTTGAGATATACTAGATGGCTAAATAGCAAGGTGAAGTTTTGCTAAGGTGAAGTTTATGTGTTTCATGAAAGACATTATTAAGGCAATCATCAGGATAACCTAAGAAAAAGTACTCTTAATTACTCACACATTTCCTATTCAGTTATTTACATTTGAAAAAAAATTAAATGAAGCAATCTAAATTTGACTTGTAATCTTGGAAGAATGAGAGGAAAAGAAGGAGGTAATATATGCTAATAAAAACCACTAAAGAAAATTCATGGATCTTGTCAAGGGTAAAGCATTAGGCCTTCCATGAAGTGGGCAGTGAACCCCACTGGGCAGACTGAAAGAGAAGCAAAGGTCAAGGAGATGGTTTGGATTCTGGTCAGAGGAGCAAGACACAGAATTGTCCACTACCAGGAAGTGTGCCCTAAGAAACTAGTTTCTCATGAAAACACGTATATGCCGTGAACTATTCCACTGCTGCTTTACAAGGTTTGGACACGGATCCAGCTGCAGGCTGTCTTTGCTTCATCTCTTGATGCTTCATTGACAGTGTTTATCTTCTTATTACACATTTTAAATTTGATGCATGAGTGCTTTGCTTGCACATACATGAGTGCAGCCAGGTCATGCACTGCCCTCAGAGGTCAGAACAGGGCATCAGATCCCCTGGAACTGGAGTTAGGGACAGTTGTTAGCTGCCATGTGGTTGCTGGGAACTGAACCACCTGGTTCCTCTGCAAGAGCTGCTGATGCCCTTAACCACTGAGCCAACCCTCCAGCACTGATGTTCTCTTCTAAAACCATATGAAGTTTATATGCCAAGTTGAAAGCTATTAAATGTTCCTATTTTATTACCAAAGTAAAGGGAAATAGAGAAACAGAAAATATTTCAAATGTTACTTCATAAATTATATAACCTTTAAACTAAAACTCCTTTATAGTTAAAATAATTATATGTGCAGCCATTTAAACATATCAACAGGCTTTTATGATTCCTGTGTGGCACTTAAATTTTACATATATATATGTATATGTATATATACATATATATATATATATATATATGAGTTTTTAAATGGCTATTTAAAGGAAACTTGCTCTTTTTATAAAATCTGCTACCATAGTAATCTCAGCAAATAATTAGTTCCTTAGGGAAAGTCAAACTCTTCCACAACTTCATATTGAAACAGAAAACAGCCTTTAGCTTTTCCACCTAGATTATGTTACCTTTATTACATAAACATTGTTGTTCACAGCATTTGTAAGGAAAACTTACATTTTTTTCCTTAGAAATACTTTCAGACATTGCAATACCTACCTTTGCAAGACAGAGATAAAAATCATTTCCTTTAAAGTTAATTATAAGAGGGTTTTAATAAAAATGAATGTGACACAGGGTTTATAGCTTTGAAGATTATTTGAAAAAAAACCAAACTGTTCTTTTTGCCCCCATTACACAATCCCCTGTGGCTAGAAACATAGAACAAATAAAATGTAATGATCATTCCTCCTGTTTACTAGGGGCAAATGACTATTTTCACGATAAGAGTATTAAATGTACCTATAAATAGTTCATAAATAATATTAAGGTAAATACTGAATTCTAATGTATATGTTTTATCATTTATTCCTATTGTAATTTATTTAAAAGGGAACAAAAACAGAATACTATAAAACAAAGATGAAGCAAAAGGAGATAAAGATACGAAAGTTCAGGTCAGAAAGGTTTGTACCCGTGAGTTCTGTCAAGTCCACTTACCAACAGGAGTCTTAGCCTGAGTGCTTTAGTAACACAGAACCCTAAGCAGCACATGATATCAACATATCTCTTTCCCTCCCTCCCTCCCTCCCTCCCTCCGTCTGTGCCTCTCTTTCAGATGCAAGATTCCTAAAACCTGTGGTTGTTAGTTTATCTCCTTATGGATTCTGATAAATTCAAGTCAGAATGATTTTATATTGTTTCACCTCAGATTCACATTTCAGCATGTGCTAATACTACCATTTGAGTAGGCTGAAAAAGATTTGCTCCAAATAGCCCTTTTTAAATAGTAGTATGAAGCACAGTTAAAATTACAGGACTGAGGCACAGGACCTAACGAAGAGGACAGGGCACGGCCCAGGAAACCCCAGGTCATTCATTAATGGATGAGGCGTACAAGGAAGAACAAGGACGAATTGGGGGTGGCAGGTGGGAGAAGAGAAGGGGAGAGGGAGAGGAAAAGGAAGAGAGGAGAGAGGAGGAGAAGAGGAACAAGTCTAAAGAAAAAGATAAAACTAGTCCTAGAACAATACTGGCATGTCGCTCAAGAAGTCACTTCTTGGGAAATTCTTAGAGACTGTTTATCCCTGTGTATTTGTGTGTGTGTGTGTTTGTGTGTGTGTGTGTGTGTGTGTGTGTGTGTGTGTGAATGTGTATGTGTGTGTACATGTGGGTAATTACCTGTCTGTGTGTGGAACACAAAGGTCAACAATGGGTATCTTCTTCAATCGTTCTCTATCTTATTTGTTGAGAGAGGGTCTCTCACTGAACCTGAAACTCACCATTTCCACTGTTAGCTAGTCTACAAGCCCCTGGTATTTGCCTGTCTCTGGCCCTCAACCTAGTGCTGGGGCTACAGATGTGCACTATTATGTGTGGCTTTTACGTGAATGCTGGATATCCAAACTCGGGTTCTAATGCTTGTGCAACCTTACCCACAGAATCATCTCCCCCAGTCTCCCTATTTCTTCTTAATAACCCACTTACAGACTCAAAATTAATTCATTCAACTTCCTTCAAGTAACTCAAAATATAGTCACTAATCTCTTACAGCAGGTAACCCATAGTAAACAATATCCACATGAATAGAACTTTCAATCAGGTAAGGACAGTTCAATCAAGTATGGACTTAATCCTGACTGTTATCAACAGGGCAGTACTTTGCTGTACTTTAGCAAAGAGTCATTTGTGATGCTGAATCAAGGGTTTGTTAGAATTCTTGGTGATCTTCCTACACTGATCCGGAGGACTACCAGACCTGGACTGGATCCCCACTTCACTTACTGACATTCTAAGTCATTTTGCCTTTCTCAATTTGCAACTTACTGTAAGATATGAGTACTACAGTAGCAATCCCAACAAATAGTTATGGAAGTCAAATGAAGAGGCACTGTAAACTACCTAACTGTACCTGACTGTCATGAAATGACACGAATTAGCACGGCAGAATGGCCCAAAATCATGGAGAAAGGTATCATCTGGTGGACGAAAGTTTTTTAGACCCAGAAAATCCTGCTTCTAAGTCAAACCCAGTCTTCTTGTGGACCCTTAAGCTAACAATGCCTCAACATCTGTATAATCATGTTGATTAGAGGTGAAAGGTCACTGAGTAGCATGAGAAATGTCTGCAATTCCAGCACCTGGGAGGCTGATACAGCAGAATCATGAGTTCATGACCAATCTGGACCACATAGTAAGTTCCAGGATAACCTGGGCTATATAATAAGACTCTATCCTCAAAACCAAAAAAGTGCTATGTCATCTCTAAGCAGATGTACACCAAAAGTACTGTAAACTAGGAATATTCTAATTAAATTCTCTGTGAAGAAGCTGCTGGCTGTTCACTGACCTCCCTCCCCTCCTGTGCCCTCTAGTTTCTATCATTAATATTTAAAGCCATCAGAGGACTGTATAAAATAAAATCAGTCCTAAAGAATGGCATTTATTTATTTTTAAAGATTTATTTTAATTGTGAATATATGTGTGTGCCTTTGTATCTGTGCTTGTGTGAGAGCTGGGTTCCAATGAGGGCCAGCACAGGAAGCCAGATCCCTCAGAATTGGAGTTACAGGTAGTTGTGAGCTGCCCTTTATGGGTGCTTGGATCCTCTACAAGAGAGGTACATGCTTTAGGCCACCGAGTCATCTTTTCAGCCCCCAAGAATGGCCTTTATATTGTGAGATGATAAAACATTTTGAAACTAGGCAGATGTGGCATTAAATCCTGACTATGCCACATTGATCATATAACTTTGCAAAGGTTATTTCAGTTCTATAAGAATTTGTTTACTATTCTGAAAAATGAAACTAAGCAACTCTAAGTGCTAGAATTCTCCTGGCTTCCTGTAAACATTTGAGTGTTTTTTTGTTTTGTTTTGTTTTTGTTTTGTTTTGTTTCAGTCATGACCAAAATAACCTGAAAAAATCATGATGATTCATTTTTAAATCCTACATATGTTTAACACAATTTTGTTAAAGAGAATGGAATCCATATAAGGAAATATTACTCAAAATACAATAGTGGAGAATAATGGAAATGAAAGTAACAGTGGATTGTGCAGAATGATTACTTCAGCTTCACCGCAAAATTGTAGTGAGATAAGACAGCTGAACCACTGATGTGTACCTCAGACTGAATGGTCTAGAACTACAACCACTACACAAGTGTATTTTAAATTGTTGTAATGAGCACACATTAAAAATGAAACAAACATTCTTTCTTAAAGCCCCCCAAAGCCAAATCATTATGTATGGTTTCAGAAACTCTTTTCCTAAAAGTGCATCAAAATGTTCAGGAATATTATTTGTGAATGATGAAACACCATTTCAAAACCAGAAGGGGAAAGCACAGCTCAGCTCGCTTTTCAGCACCTACATTATTAGTTCAATAGATTTATTTAAAAATCTTTCTAATCCTTTACTCTGACTCCGAGAAAGCGAATTTTTAAAAGTAAAAACCTGTAGGGCCTTTCATTTCCTATTAGGCATCATCCATATAACTAACATCAATAAAATATGCCATCCCTGGACCCGACTGTAACAGCCCTCACGTTGTTCTGGGCCTTATCTACCACATACACAGAATAAACACCAAGATCAGCAGGAAGGAAGATCAATCAAGAAAAATAAGAATGTAAGTTTAATTCAAGCATCTGAGAATACCAAGTTACTTTAGCACATTCTCAGTACCGACTACTTTTAAAAAGTCATCAAACTTCATTCAAAATGAATACATAAATACATTGATGAAAGCAGCATTTTCATGAAAGAAGTATTCATTTCTGCTTTGTTCAGTGTCTGGAATGATTCAACTAACAATGACAACAACGTTTACCAGTTTCTTAAGGACTTACAATGACACTGAATCACTAACTACTGTGTGTGTGGCATGTACGTGAGCTCACTGAATCCTCAAGTCAATCCTTTACATGTGTAAAAGCAAGCATTCTGTGAGTTGATACAACTTGACCATCACACACATTCAATAAACCATGGAAGTAGAATTATAATTCAGATATATCTTATAAATTTCATTTATTCATGCATGTATTTATTGTTTTCATATGTATCTTTTTCTTAGAGGAATGTTACTATAGTAGAAAGATAGTCTTGCTTTACTCAATGGTCTATGAAGAAAGTGACTAAGGTGCTTCAAAGGCTAGCACTAAGAACTAATGCCTCTGCTATTACAAGATGCCAGGACAGCCTCGGAGTCATACTACTGTGAAATGAGATGCTAAGGCCACATAGGAGGCCACGTGGACAAGAAAGACAATATTGTATTCAAGAGTGCCCAAGCCAGAATCAAATGCCAGTTTTGTGTAGGTCACCTTACACTTCCACAGTCAGTTGAATACCAAGATTATTATAGGCCTGATCAACACCACTGCAGCAAAAGAACCAAGCAGAAGAGGACAGTCAACTCACAGTTCTGATAATATTGTTTAAAACCATTAAGCTGGTCATGGAGAGATGGATCAGCAGTGAAGAGCACCAGCTGCCCTTCCAGAGGACCTGGGTTCAGTTCCCAGCACCCACATGGTAGCTAACAACCATCCATAACTCAGTTCCAGGGGGATCTGACACCCTCTTCTGGCCTCTGCGGGGACTGCATGCATGAGTGCACTTACACATATGCAAGCAAACACTCATACACATAAAATAAAATTAAAATCTAAACAATTAAGCTGTTGTGGTGGGGGGCAGGGAAGATTTATGCAGCATTAGATAACCTAAAGAGTCAAAATAGTCTCCTGGAAAGCAAACGTTAAGTATACTAGTACAGCAAAGTACAACTCAAAAAAGTAAGAGAACAGATGAAGAAATTGTTCTGTTGTAAGCTTTTCTTTAACACAGACTAGCAAAGGGAAAATCAGAATAAACCAGGATTCTGTTTTGTTTTCATTCAATTACTCATTCACCTATTGATTCATTAAACAAGTATTTCTTATTGTGGATCAATGCCCGTGTTAACTTTGAGGGTCATACATAAAATTTTTTTAAAAAATCTTTATTTAAGAACCTTTAAGATCTTTGAGGTCTAAGGATGGGAACTCTTTCTTGTTTGATTAATGCCTACTCATTCCAGAGAGAAAACAGAACTTAGAAAAGTTAAGGGTAGTGGGTGGAAAGCAGGAGAGCTTTCGTTCATATTTTAAACTTCACTACTGTAACATACAAAGTAGACTATGGAACATGCACTGTATTTACATATTTTTAAAGATTTATTTTACTTTATATGTATGAGTACGTATGTACCTGCATGAGTTTACGTGCACCACATGCATTATGCTCACCCACTGAGGCTAGCGGGTGTTAGATCACCTGGAACTGGAGTTACAGGTAGTTATGAGTTGTCTGATGTGGGTGCTAGGAGCCAAACTCCAGTCCACTATAGGAACAGTAAGTACTTTTAACCACTCCATCTGTATTACATGAACGTGTAAGCAAAAGAAAAGCATTCAAATCAACCATGAAAAAAAATATTCAAACTTAAATGTCTCTCCTCGTAGAAATGAGGATCATTACATTCTGCCTTCCTCAGAGCTGAACATTTGATTCTACTGAGTAAAAGTCCTCCTTCCAGAGTTTTTAGATTTGGAGCTGACTGAGGAAGGGCTTGGACTTTGAGTCATTGGCCAGGAAGATGTTGATGAAACACAATCATTACCATTTAATCCCCACAACCCAGAGAAGGTTTACAGTTCACAGCAAAGCATGGCATCCATGCTGAGAAACAGATGAGCGAGAGACCAAATCCTCACAACCTGCTCTGATGCTCCAATCCAGCTGTGCCTAAAGCCATTATTAGCCTTTTAACATCAAAGCAAATTAGTTAACACATTCTCTCTTATTATTTAATTAAATACAAGTAGGACTTCTATCGTTTCATTCAAAAGTGTCTTCAATAAAAATAAAAGGGGAAAATCACAGACCTAGTTATCTGAGATGTTTCAAAATTGTTTAGACAAATAATGTCTTAGGAGAATAAAAGCATCTAATTATAAAATATGACCTTAGTTAAAGCAAGGGAGACAGCATAAAATTCTCACTTCAGAAACCAAATTGATGACACCCTTTACCTTCTAACTGAACCCCTTCTTGTGTTTACCAGCTACACATTGACACAAGTTTTGTCTCACCCTATCTTCTAAATTCCTGTTGCCCAAAATGCTATCCCCCAGAATGCTAGACGATGAGCTGGAAGACAGGGAATAGGGTAAAGAAAGGGAAGATAAAGCTTATTTCGTAGCCTCTGGGTCCTGTAATTAACACCTCTACCTTTGGCAAATGTTCCAAAGTCATGAGTCCAGAAAGTCTTATTCTTTATCGTTGAGAGACCAAACCTGCCTTCGTGCCCCACCATCTGAGCTCTCAGGTCTTCTGGGTCACACATATCCCTCCATACCACAGATCTATTAGTTCCCCAGTCCTGAGCTCCCCATCCTCAACATTCTGCTGCCAGCTCTGGTTATACCTCTATGTACCACACTGGCCATATGTGTGAATCCCACTGCATGCCTGAGCTCTTTCACACCTGTGATTTACTTTCCCAGTCCAAGCCTTCCCTGTCTACCCTGCCAGCACCCAGACTACACAGTTCCTGCAGTTTCTTGAGCCTCATAGACCCGTGAGTTCCCAGGCTCCATTCTTTCCACCACCCTGCTCAGCCAGGCCTAGCTGGAGTAGAACAGCCTTTCACTGGCCCAGCTCTATCAGTTCCAGGAAACTTCACCTGCTCTGGTAGCCACCTACACACTCTTAGGTGCAGTGGAGATTGTGCAGCCAGTTCATCACCACAGACGGACCAGTCAACAGTTACATTGGCACATTTTCTTGGTTGCTACTGACTTGGAATCATTCCCATCCCTTCAATAAAAAAATCAACCCAGACCTGTCTGCCAACTTGCTCACCTAACAGTTACCCAGGCCACACTTCTGCTCCAGGACCATTTAGAGTCTGTCCTGGAACCTCAGACTCAAAGGTTGCACCTATGCCTAGCTGAACTAAGACCATGTCTTACACCCCATTCACACATCAACACAAAGTGGCCCCAAGACTGAACACCGAGCACTACTCAGCTGGGCTATAACTTGACAAGCTAGGGAAACATCAAGCAAAATTATAAACATCCACTCAACAAAGACAGGCTCACCTACCTATACCAAGAAACACCAACATTAGCACAACTTCAAATGCTTAGATCTCATCATGAAGCCACAAGCAAAATGAATATTCAAGATAAAACATCTCCAGAAACTAGTAATGTTTTCTGAAGATGGCAACCTCACTGATACACAAGACAAAGATTTCAAAATAGCAGTTACAGATACATTTAAGAGGAGGATATGTACAAAAGATTGAATTAAGACTGTGAAAACACAAAGAATTGAATGAAATAGCCAAAACTATTCAAGGCATGAAATTAGAATTCAATGAAGAGATAGAAAATCTAAAGAAAAGTCAAACTGAAATACTCCAGCAACTCAGAGGAAAAACTCAAAGGAAAAGATCAAGAAGGGATCTGATGAAGAAATGAAACAGAGAATATCAGATCTCAAAGGCAAACTTTATAAAATGGATCATTCAATCAAGGAAAATGTCAAAAACTATTTAAAAAATAAAATAATGACCAAACCTACAAGTCATAGGTATGGACGGAGAAGAAACGCAGCTCAAAGGCACAGAAAATATTTTTTAACAAGATCATAGAAAAAAAAAAACTTCTCAAATATAAGGAAAGAGATACCCATCAAGGAAC
Organism: Eospalax fontanierii; assembly: GCA_035773235.1. Taxonomy (NCBI): domain Eukaryota; kingdom Metazoa; phylum Chordata; class Mammalia; order Rodentia; family Spalacidae; genus Eospalax; species Eospalax fontanierii. The sequence continues at coordinate 77,981,571 of CM069526.1, forward strand.
AAGAGGCATACAGAACACCAGCTAGACAGAACCAGAAAAGTAACTTCTCACTTCATAAAATAGTAATAAAACACTAAAGGTACAAAAACAAAGAAAGACATTGAAAGCTGAGAAAGAGAAAGACCAAGTCACATATAAAGGCAGGCCCATCGAGGGCTAGAACTATCTTTTCATTTAAAACTATGACAGTTAGAAGGGCTTAGACTGATGTTCAGCAAGTCATGACATAATACAGAATCCAGCATAGACTATCATTCCCAACAAAGCTATTAGTTGTAATTGAAGGAGAAAGGGAAACTCTCCATGATGAAAATAGATTTAAGAAGTTTATGTCCATGAGCCATCTATATACTCCAGAGGTCATAAATAATGACATAAATAATTGAAACAGACCCTAAACAATCAATGAAATAGATGTGGTAATTAAAATTCTCCCAAATAAAAAGAGCCCAAGAACAGATGGATTCAATGCAGAATTCTACCAAGCCTTCAAAGAAGAACTAATACTAATACTCCTCAAATTATTCTATAAAGTAGAAAAGTAAGGAACACTTCCAAATTTGTTCTATGAGGCCAGTATTACTCTGATAACTAAACTAGACAAAGACTCAACAAAAATGGAAAATTATTGGCCACTCTCTCTGATGAATACAAATGTAAACTTTCAATAAAATACAAACTGAATGTAAGAATACATCAAAAAGTTTATCCACTATGATTAAGTTGGCTTCATCCCAGAGACTGCAGGTATGGCTCAACATACATAGATCAATATATGTGATCCATCACACAAATAGATTCAAGGACAGAAACCACATGATTACCTCATTGAATTCAGGAAAGGCCGCTAGCAAAGTCCAACATCATTAATGATAAAAGTCATTGCAGATCTACGGATACAATGGTTATATCTCCACATAATAAATCAGCGTACAACAAGTTCACAGCTAATATTATACTAATTATTAAACTCAAATAATTCCCTTCAAAATCAGAAACAGCACAAGGATGTCCACTGCCTCCATTCCTGTACAATGTAGTTCTCAAAGTCTTAGTTAAAGCAATAAAACAAATAAAAGAGAGGAGATACAAAGTGGAAAGGAAGAAGTCAAATTATCCTTATTTGCAGAGTATACCATTCCATACATAAAGGACCAGAAATCTCCTACAGCTGATAAACACATTCAGCAACTTAGCAGGATATAAAATTAACACACAAAAATCAGTAGCCTTCCTATATAGCAATAACAAACATACCGAGAAAGAAATTGAGGAAACGATCCCATTCATGATAGCTTCCCAAGTTATAAAATACCTTGGAGAAAAATATAACCAGGGAAGTAAAGGACTTTATAATAAAAACTCTAAGACACTGAAGGAAGAAATTGATGAAAGTGCCAGTAAATGGAATATCTCCCAGGCTCATGGATCGGTAGGAATAATATCATGAAAATGGCCATCCTATCAAAAGCAATCTACAGATTCAATGCAATTTCCCATTAAAAGTTCAGCACAATTCTTCACAAAAACTGGAAAAATATTATAAAATTTCATATGGAAACACAAAAAAACAAGACAGCCTAAACAAGCCTAAACAATTGAAGAGATTATTTCAAATTCTACTGTGAAGCTATAGCAATACAAATAGTGAGTGAAACAGACTACTGATGAACGGAACTGAATACTGAGGACACAGGTTTAAGTCCACATGCTTAAAGTCACCTGAGTTTAGACCAAAAAGGCCAAAAACGTACGTTGACAGAGACAGCATGTTCAACAAATGCTGCTGGTCAAACTGGATAACTAAAATGAAACTAGACCCAATGTTTCATTCTACACAAAACTCAACTCCAGATGGATCAAGGACCTCAGCATAACACCTGATACCTTCACTCTGACAGAGGACAAAGTAAGGATTACATTGGAACTTAAAAACACAGGAAAAGACTTCCTCAACAGGATCCCAGGGGCACAGGCATTAAATCAACAACCGATAAATGTGATTTCATGAAACTAAAAAGCTTCTGTACTTCAAAGGACACCATCATTCAAGTGAACAATCAGCCAACAGGACGGGAAAGAGTCTTTACCAGCTACACTTCGGACAGACGTTAGCATCTAGAGTATACAAAGGACTCAAGAAACTAAGCATCAGATAAGCAAGCAACCAAATTAAAAATCGGAACAAAGAACTAAACAGAGAGTTCTCAGAAAAGATGAAACACAAATAGCTAGGAAATTTTTTTTTATGCTCAATATCTTTAGCCATGAGGGAAATGCAAATTAAGCAACTTTAAGATTTCATCTTACCCAAGTCAGAATGGCTAAGATCCAAAAACCAAAGCTGACACATGCTGGTGGGGATGTGGGAAAAGGGGCACATATGTTCTCTGCTGGTGCAAGGACAAACCGTTGTAGCCATTGGGAAAATCAATGTCAAGTTTCCTCAAGAAAACAAGAACAGCGCGATCCAGCACACCAGACATAGACATACACCCCCGAAGGACTATGTGCTCCACTGTTCATTGCTGCGTTATTCACAAGAACCAGGAAATGGAAACGATCTAGAGGCCCATCAATTCATGAACAGATCATGGAAATTTGGCATGTTTTACAATGAAATATTCTTTAGCTTTTAAGAAAAATAAAACTTATAGGTAAATGGATGGAACTGGAAACCATCATCCTAAGTAAGATGGCCCAGTCCCAGAAAGGACAATATTGCATGCTATCGTTCATACATGGATGCTATCTTTCAGTCTTTAGATAGGTGTGTTTCAACAGGAAAATCCTCAGAGGTCAGAAAACTAGTAAGGGGCCATGGTGGGTGAGGGGAGATAGACTGCCGTGATATAAATGGCAAAGGGAAATAATGGATTGGATGGGCTTCACAGGCTGGGGTATGAAAGGTTAGGGAAGCAGAGGGAGTAAGAGGAGGAATAACTAACAGTAACAGCAACAGCCTTTCTAAAGAGTCATATGAAACCTAGATAAGCTTCTTTCAACATTCAAAATATAAAAGAGTTTAAATGTAGTTACCCTATAACAGGGACTCAATGACCGTAGTAGACACTACAGGCTGAAATGAAAGTTCAGTGCTAGGAATAAACTCCCTTTATTGGAGCTGTTGACCAAAAAGACTCCATAGATTGTCAAACAATATGAGCTATTGCCATTGCACTTCGTTACCCACCAGAGCTGAATAGTAAGACTCTATTACTGAAGACACTACATACTTGAGTCACATAACTAACAAGTAGAAATCAAGCTGATACTGATCTTGAAGCTACATTTCTGCTGCTTAGCTTTCATAGTACTAAAAGATGCTATGCATGTTAGTGGCAGATAAAGATAATCATTAACTTTACCCAGCTGTAAACCCTGTGAACTGCAAGAACAACTTGCTTGGCAAAACACACCTACTGGTGCAAAAATTATAGGAGTGATAATACACATTCTAATTGGATGTGAGGCCCACCTCACAAGATGGAGCTCATAACCAAAGAACTTGTGGCTAGACAGGTTATAGGCCATAGGGGAGAATCAACTATAATTATTCTGCTAAATAGATATGGTATTAAACAGAGTCCTTATGACATGCTGTTATACCCATAGATCAGTACATCTCTCTCACCTGAGAAGGTTTTCTTGCAGAAGATGATTAACACAGGGATCCACAACTGGTCAACATATAGAAAATAAGAGACTACATACAGAGTGCTCAGTTCTAAGTGGAACACCTATATTGCATCCTCTCCTTCCAAGGCTCAGGAAGCATTACAGAAGAGGAGGTGGAAAGATGTTAAGAATCAGAGGTAAGAGAGAATTACAAAGAAACTCTTATCTGGACATCACAGGGTAAAAGTACATAGGAACCCACAGTGCTGATGACAGCATACACAAAACTCATGCAAACCCAAGCCAGACAGAGGAACAGCATGTACGATGGAGCTAGGCAGGAAACCCCAGTCACAGCTAAACTTCTTCTGACAATTAATAAATACTAGGAGAGAAAGAGTTGGTTTTCCTTACTGGTGTGATGCCTGAAGAGACTCCAAGGGATAGACCCGCATCCAAGAAGAGTGCTTGGGAAACAAGATTAGACTTGATAGGAGAAAGAGGCAAATAAAAATAGAGGCCACGAAGCAAGCGGAAGGGCAGTAAGAGTAAGACGCGGGGTCTGAGGGTGAATAAACACATTCCAGGAAATTCTCCAGTCAATAAAAATATTTTTTTCAAAAAAGGAAAGAAGAGAAACCTAGAGGCTAGGGAGACCGTTCAATGGATAAAGTGCCTGCAATGCAAGTCAGACACCTAAGTTCTGATCCCCCTTGCACATATAAACTTCAGATAACACAGCACGTTCCTGTAACCCCAGTGCTGAGGGACAGAGATGGGGGGATTCTGGCACTCTCTACCCAGTCAGTCTACCCCAAACGGAAAGTTCACGGTTCATAAGAGACCCTACCTCAAGAAACAAGACGAAAGTGATACAAGAGGATGCCCAATGTCAACCTCTGGCCTCTACATGTGCACACACACAGGCACACATGCCCCTCACATGTCCACACATGTAAACAACACACACACACATACACACACACAGAAAATAAGCTGCACATGATAGCACACACCTATAATTCAGTCTCCTGGGAAGCAGAGGCTGAGGTAGGGGGACTGCCTTTGGTTTAAGGACAGCAAGGACAATATGAGTCTGAGCAACACAGTGGGAAGGGAAAGAAAGAAGGAAAAAAGGAAGAGACTGAGAAAGAAAAACTACGTTAGCTATCCTGAATGAGTTAGGGAAATGAAGAAACAATGCTATTTTGATAATTAATTCAAAAGAAAATTGATTTACAAATGGAAACCACGAGCATTCATTTTCTAGACATACATAATGATGAAGGCCATTAAAAGCAGCAAATAATCACCTAATCTCCTAACCTTCAGATAGGGTGCAAAAGCATTAGCTAAAAGGTACTTAATCACTGCTAGAGACATAGGCTTTTGTTTCAAACTTTACCTTAGACCCTGCAAGATCTAACTATTTATCTTGTGCCTGTCTCTCCTTTTCAGTGTCCTTAGACATCAAGGGAACGTGACAGCCAGACTGAGTTGTGATCAAAGTGACCTGGGCTCTCCCTCCAAAACCCTGTACATAGCACAGGCGACAGACAAACACTGTCTGCAAAATAGATTAACTGGTGCAGGGATGCCTCTCGTTTCTGAACCCTAACTCCTAGAAACAGCAAGAATTTTAAGGTCATTTTCCCTTTGCTTACGTCCAGAGCTACCTGAAGCGGAAGAAAAGCTCCTCGGTAGACCATCGTGAGTCTCCTTTTATCCTCCCACTAGCAGGGATGAAAGATGCCAAGCCTCCAGCGCAGCAGAGCTCCAGGCACTGTTTTCCAAAAGATAAAAATCAAACCCCCGGAAAAGACTGGAAGTTTACTTTGAAATATGGAAAAACCAGGTTTCTCAGAGTGACCACTTTCCAGACACATCAATGCTTTAAAGACAAAAACAGGTGTATTTGTTAGGGTGAATGGAAAGCCTAGGGCGGGCCTGTCAAGTCTCTCTTTTTCTGCTGGAGAACATCCTCTCGATTCTCTGTACCCTGGAGGCAAATGAGGACAGAGAGATGAATCATGGGAAATTTCTGGCAAGAGCAGGAGAAAGGCGGTAACTCCACAGGGTGGCACACAGACCCGAGGGGAAGAGGGCAGCAAGGACAAGGAGGGGTCCTGGCTTCTTTCTGGAATTCCTCAAGCTTTATTGGAAGAGATCACTGCAATATATGTTAAGCACGTGTTCCTTCTTGGGCACTAAGGCCTATGAATGTGTCAGTGAATAACACAGAAAAGAAAAACTGCTCATATTTCATTGTAAAGGATTTCAGGAAACAGACTGAAAACAAATTAAGCAAACAAGTAAAATTATAATAAACACTTCACAAAAGTAAGAGTTTCAAAGAAAATAAGCCAGGAGGAGAGAACATGGAATGACAGGAGAAGAAATGGTAGTTTTGCTATTTCAGATTGGTGTTCAGGGAAGGCAACAGGAAGGAGTCGCGTGTGTTGAAAGATTTAGAGAGAAGGCGATATACCTAGGCCTTAGGAAGAAGAGTGTTATCAGCAAAGGAAAGAGCAAGGGCAAAAGTCACAAGGAAGGGGTCTTGCAGGAGACCCAGGTTCCCAGCACCCACACAGCAGTTAACATCTGTAACTCCAATTCCAGGGGATCTGGCACCCTCTTCTGGCCTCCACAGGCATTGCACCCAGGTGGTACACTTACCTATAGGCAAAACACTGAAATAATATAAAAACAAAATAAAATGAAAATAAATAAATCACAAGTCACAAGAAGGATCTTGTCAATCAGGTTCAAGGTAAGGCAAGGAAGATGACTCACATCTGGAGTAAAAGAGACACAGTGGCAGGTGTTAAAGATGAGGTCAAAGGAGTTGTTTTGGACCAGGTATGAAAGGATTGATAGAATTTCAGCTTTGCTTTGATGTGGGACATCTTTCGAGAGTTTTAAGTGGAGATAGAATGCCTAATATAGCTGCTGAATTGAGAAGTTCAGAGCAAAGAGAACAGCTAAGAGGACATTATAATAACACAACACTGATGCTCTGGGAATTCTATCTGCATCTTAATTTCATGACAAAAGTTATTATTTGCCTTCAAATAAAACTAAGAAACTTTTCATATAGCAACATTGCAATAAAATTCTTCCATTTCTTTTCCTCATCCTTTATGCTTACTTGCTTTACTCCCATTTAAGTTATAAATTCATTCTATCTTTGCTCTAGGAGAAAGTGTATTTTCCAGTGGAAGATAAACATTTTTAACTTTTGATACAGTTTCTCAGGTTAAAAGTTCCATCGGGATATTTTTATATTTTCCATTATGATTATATTTTAATTTAAATCATGTGTGTATGTATGTGCATGTTCACGTGTGGGGATGCTCATATGTGTAGGTATACCAATTATGTGTATACCTGTACATGTGGAGGTCAGAAGACAACCTTCAGTGCTACTCCTTAAGAACCCTTCTACCTTTTTATTTAAAAAAGATCTCTTGAACGTCACCAAGTATGCTAGCCTAGCTGGCCAGGGATCTCCAGAAATCTTCCTGCTTCTGCCTCCCCATCTTACTATCACTGAGATTACATGTATTATTCTGCCTAACTTTTTGTATGGGTTCTGGGAATCAAACTCAGGTCCTCAGTTTGTGAGGCAAGCAGTTTACTGACTTCCATTTCCTTAACCATCAACTTAAAACTTGTACAGGTTTATCAGTGCTATTTTGAAACCCTCTTTGGCTAATTCCATTTTTTCTGTCATTCCTGTGTCTTATTCTATTGTTTGATTTGTTTTCTGGGTCAATTTGTTCTTTCATCAGACTAGGAATGAGGCTCATATTTTCCTTCTACTACAGTTATTGATGATCTTGTTTTAAATAGTATTGAAGTTTGTTCTGAAACGCAGTAAACATTTCTTGCAAACAGGAGGTGTTTTAAAAGCTTATTTTAAGCTACAATTGGTAGATCTAGCAGAGCTTTTACTTTAGAGTTAATGTAGTCTTACTATGGTATAAACCTTCTGGAGGCTCTGATGAGTGTGCCAGTGGCTAGATGTAGTCTCCCTGGGATAGCTGAAACTTGAACAATTCCCATTTCTGGGTGAGATCTAGGAACAATTTACTTCACAGCTACCCAACCATTGCCCAGTCTTGCCGAGTTTCAGCATATGCAGGGACTTTAACAATGGTTCACCTCATGCATGTTTATGGAGTCATCACAAACATGATCATCCCTTCTCTGTTGCTCTCACCACAAACTCACAGTGCCCTTACACAAGTACCAGCATTTATCTCTTCCATTCAGAGGTCTTGGGATTTGCTTGGGTTTCATGTCTCCATGGACTAGTCCAGAAAGTGCTTTCAGGCTCAAAGCCACAGCAGTCTTAAAGATTATCTTGTTTGATGTTTTCCTCTCAGGAAACATAGTCCTATACTGCCAGTTTTTAGACATTCAAAAACTATTTTTAATACTTTTTTCAGTTGCCTAGGACTGTCTCTTTAAATAATAGGCAAGCAAGTGTAAAAGCAGGACTGGATATAGAGGTCCACACTATTTTCAGTTATAAATGAAACAAAGAAACTGGTGGAGGGACTGTGGAATGGCCAAGGTCACACAGATGTTCACAGCAGCATCAAGCTCAACATCCATCCCCTAATTCTTAAGCCTTATGTCTTTCCCACTTGCATCCTAAAAGGATGATGAATTCAGGAGAGTATATTAATTTCCTGGGGCTATAGTAACAAAGTATCACAAATGACTAGCTTAAGACAATAAAAAATTATTCTCTCCCAGTTTTGGAGACCAGAAATTCAGAATCAAAATATCGATAGAGGAGGTTCATGCTTGAGTTTCTGAGAAATAAACTATTCTATAATTCTTCTCTTGGCTTTGTTATCTATTTGAAATTCTTGAAATCACTTGTAGATAAAACACTCTAATTTTGCCTTGTTTTTGCATAGCCTCATCTCTTGTGTATGCCTTCTCTTCTTAGAAGAGTGCTTGTCATTGGAATTAGAGCCCATCTACCAAAGCAAAATAAATTCATTTATAGGTCTTCCACTGAATTACATCCACAAATACCCTTTCTCCGAATAGAGTCCCTAAGTCCAAATAGGACTATCTTTTTTAAGAAGTGATACAATTAGACCTGAAATAGGTAAGAAGGCTGAATATCACATCCATGGTCACCTAATACAATTTGAAAACATACACATGATACAAAAATGGACTCTGAAGCTGATGCCTATGGGATCTATTTTGGAGACCAGAAAAGAGTTTCTATATGGAGCACCATGAATATGAAGAAAAGTATAAATTTGGTTGATAATGTTCCATTTCCTCTGAGCCTAATCACATTACTGGCCCATACCTCCTGATCATTTTCTGCATGAAAATGGAGAGGCTCAGTCTCCCAAGAAGTATTAAGGAATGGTTGTTGCTTTAACTTAACCTTTTTTTTTTCTCTAATACAATCCTGAAAACAAAGATACAGTAAAAAATAAACTGTTGGTAAGCCCTTACCTGTAACAGTGTAACAGGAAGAATGTCACCAACGCAATCATTGCATTTGCTAAGTTGGGTGACTTTCAGAGACTTCATCAGGTAGAAATGAGGGTTCATGTGACATCAGATTGCTCTTTTATCTCCTATTCCTCACTCCCCAAGGACCTTCGTTTTTCAGCATGACCAATTTTTAAATACTTTTTTGCCTTTTTCAGAAGGTTTATATGATACATCGTGAGACAAAGACAAGCATAGGAAGATTCATTTCATAAGAAAAATTAGCAATGAAGCACAGAGACGGGGCGCAAAGACAATCTGTTAAAAAAAAAAAAAACAGTACAACACTCATAATTTCCCAGTGTGAATTCATTAAGAAAAATGTGCCTAGAACAGAACCCTAAGACCCTTAAATAATCATGTAAAACGGCATTTGCTGTGAAAATATACCAAGAAAAACATGGACATCCCTAAATAATACTTTGAAACTTCATTTGCTATGAACATTCACAAGATTGCAATTAGGAACACAGCTTTAAACCCACATTTCACCTGGGCTCTAAGTCCTACTGGGCACTGAACAGAGGCAGTTAATTTGGTTTGCTTTATGATCTGGACCAAATACAAACATTAAGTGAGGTCAAATAGAACACCCACTGGCAATCCTCAAATCTCTAAAGTTGATTTAAAGGAAACTAGAAAATTGAATAGGAACCATGAAAACAAGGGCTCATTTTTAATGAAAGAGCCCACCAATATCAGTCCTCATTGTGCCAAAGACACCCCAAAGTGGAGTGAACAATAGACAAAAAATACAACTACCCCCCAAAATTATAATATGAAAAAGGGAAAGATTTAGAAGAGCATTAATTTAGTAGACATAAAATTAGAATCATGTTTAGAAAAGAATGCTCTGTGTAAGCCAATGCAAGGGCGATTAAAAGCATTTGCATACATGGCCAAAGTAATTTGAAAAAGAACCTAATACCAAGAGGATCACAGAATACTGGTCATGAAAGGAAAACCGAGATTGAACTGTTCACTTTGTAGATGACAGAAAGGGAGTCACATAAAGTCACTGTAATGAAACAAAAATGGGACCAGAACCTACACTTTTTCCAGTCTTGTGTTGTCTTTACTCAGCCAACTCATGGGGGTAACTGGACTTTCTCCAAGTCACACCTGGTCTCCCTTTCCTTCTCTGTCTTCCTTCAGGCTCTATCTCACCACACCCCCACGCCATCCCCATCCCGACCGAAAGCTTTTGTTTCAGTTTGCAGAGTCATTTAAATTTTTTCTACTCAGTGCTAGCTTCCCTGAACTCCAAACCTAGAGTTAACAGTTGTATGTTTCACAAGCATCTCAAGCTTAGCATGTGTTAAGGGTAAATGATAATAAGGGATAATACCTATTCTTCCCATGACAGACCTGTTCCTCCTCATGACAGACCAATTCCTCCCCAATTGAGCTCTAACTACTAGACAGAATCACTGCACCAGTTTCTCTAGTCAAAAATCAAGACACAAGCCTTGAGCAGATACTTTTCCTTTATCTGCACTACATCTGGCCTGTGAAGACCATCCGAGTGCCCGTCTACTTTCACTGCCATGTTTGTAGCCCACATTATCAACATTTCCCACAAACATTGCCCCCTAACTTCTTTCTGTGTTATGATCTCTTAAGACTAGCTTATTTGCTAGACAGACTCCAGAACAACCTTTTAAGAACATTCCATCTAATTTCATCTGATAGTTCCTTCCTTCATTTATGTGTTCTCAAGATATCTCCTTTATTTTCATGCCTTTTTATTTGTCTCCAGGCAAACTGCACCACCTGTCACTGACAAACCCAGCTGTGGGGAGGGGGAGATTCCAAGTCCGGCTTTATACCACACTGCAAAGAAACAGTGCTTTATCCTCAGATTTTAGAGTCAATTGCCATGAAACTATTCCAATTCTCACTAAATGTCCCATATGTTTGAAAATAGGACATCATTCTGTTCTTAAGAGGACTTTTTTTTTTTTAAGTCAGGCATGGTGACTCACACATTTCATCACAGCACTTGGAAGGCAGAGGCAGGCAGATGTCTGTGTGATCAGGGCTTTAGTCTATATAGCAAATTCCAGGCCAGCTATGGCTTCGGGGAGATGTTTGATTATTTGGTCCCCAACTGATGGCAGTGTTTTGGGAGACTGAACCTTTAATAGGTACAACCTAATTGGAAGAAGTAGATCATGTGGGATGGGCCTAGAGGCCCCCAGTTCTAGCCTGAGTATCTCTGCTTCCTGGTTAGAGAGATGTGACTTGCTGCTTCCTGATTCTACCACCATGGAGCTGTCTGCTGCTGTACCATCCACACCATGATAGACTGTATTCTTTAAAACAATGAGCCAAATTCCCTCCTTGCTTAAGTTACTTCTTGTCAAATATTTCATCACAGAGATGAGAAAAATAATTAGTATAGTTCTAAATTTCATGCACTTGAACTTAAACCCCAAATTTACATGAATGGTATTTGAAAATAGGATAATTGAATCCTGAGGGCTCTGTTCTTATGAATCCAGTCATGGGGTAATGGATTAACGGGTTAGCAAGGGAATTGCTTTGCTACAAGTGTGAGCTCTCCAGTATGCCTACTTTGTCTTGCTTTATCTGTGGTGCCCTCAGTTCTCTACCACGTTGTGATACAGCAGATAGGGCCTCATCAGATGGCGAGCAAATGAAAGTATCATGTTCTTGGACTTCTCAATCTCCGCTAGAATGGTGATTAAATTAGATCTCAATTATTTGTAAAACCTCATAGTCTCAGTTATTTCATTATAGAGACAGAAAACTGGTCTAAATTGTTTTAGCTTGCACAGAATTATTTCAGTATCATGGTTTCTATAATTTCCATTATTTGATGTTCAGTATACACACTGTCTCTCATCTTATTCTGTGTGTCTGTCCTTCACTTAGAAGTTCCTGCATAACATAGAAAAGAAATGTTAAATGCATAGTTAAGGGAGCTGCAGTAAAACATGGCTCTTGACTTTCCATTGTATTTAGAATTGACTAGACTTTTAACCACAATCCAGAGACTTTTAACTTCCCAAAGATGTGGCATTTTATTTTAATAAAGCTATCGACAGAGCACCTTTTTGGAGTGACTTTTCAAAAGCATCTTTTGTCAGTAGAGGGCTTTTATTAGCTAATGTAACCTTACTGTACTCTATGTTAGCAGAGAGAGAAAAGAAATGTCCTTGGGTACCGAATATAGAAAGTTGTGCAAAGATTCTCAAGGGGAAAAAAGTTGGTCAGCTCTCCAAGGCTGCATTTGTCACTCTGTGTTATAACTGTACTGAAAATAATGTTTTCCAGTGCCATTGTCCAGAAGTTAAAGGTTTATAAGATTATACCTCCAAACTGACAATTATATAAAAAGAAACCACAGAAGATCAAACTGGAGTAAAAATGTGAATTTAGCTAGAACAGAATCCATTATAAAATGTATGAAAAAGGAAATGAGGTGAGAAGTGAGGTAGTCCTGTTTGTGGAATGGGTAAGCTAGACTCATCGAGCTGCTGTTGGTAAATGTGGTTAATAAACTGAAGGAGCATTAGACTTGGGGTAAAATTCATGTGGGATGTCAATGCTGTGATTCCATATATTGGTGCTTACAGGGAAGTCTAATTCTAATTCTACAATGGAGGAGATAAGATGCCAGGGGGGCTTTCAGAGGTTTTAAGACTCTGGGAAAATGGATTGGGGTTCCAGAGCAAGCCCACTGCAGCACAGGAACTGATGTGCTATTAGGAACAAGTTCAGCCTGCTGACCTAGGTCAACACAATGGGGATGGAGAAAGTCACAGCACAAAGGGAATCTACACAGAGGCTTAACTTTAAACACCAATAGTAGATGGATAGGGAACGGAAACTAATGTTTTTCCTGCTGTTAGGGACTGGCTCACAAACTGAGGAGGACACCCAGTGGATATCTGCAGATTTGATGTCCACAGTGAAGACAGTGCAAAAGGCAGGAAGGCATTCCATCAGCTGTGCCCTTTGATTCCTGGGACATCACTACAGATTTTCCTTCATCTTTGCAAGTAGTTGTGCTTGGTGTGTGTTGGGCTCCAATTCAAATTTAAGGTGCATAATTCAATGAGAATAGATAGAAAAGGATCCCTTTTTCGTTAAAAGAGTAATTACTGTGTTATCAGAGTGCTGTAAGAGTGAACACTTATGGATTCTCTTCATATAATCATAAGTTTGCAAGAGACTTGATGAAATCATCTTATTCTTTCTTTGAACCAGAGACTAATTTAATTCATCCTTGATGGATGGGATGCTGTTTAACATGGATTTCCAGAGAATAAGAACTGACAACTTTGGGTGTTTTAGCAACCTTCAGTGGTGATATTCCTTCCGTCCTATTAAATATATTGACATTGAATGGAGGCCTGTAATCTTCTGTGTCCTCTCTGTGTAGAAGGAACAGTGCTATAAATATCCTCTGTTTTCATTCTGTTGAAGAATACTTATCATGTCCTACATGTTTAGTGCTGGTGACATGGTAGTGGCACAGTGGGGATGACAGACTTGATTGCTGTTGGCATTCAAGTGAGAGATTTATAATGGATGATAACCAATAGCCAAATCAATAAATGTCAAAAGATTGTGGTAAGTGCTGTGATGGAAACAATTAAAGGTGCTGTTAGAAAGGACAGCAGGAGGAAGCCAAGGCCTTGTTTCGATGAGCAGTCCAAGAAGATCTCTTTTTAGAAGTGACTTTTCATAGGTGCCTTGAAGTGTAAATGGAACTAGATTTCAGAATGGAAAGAACACTCTGACACAAGAGGAGCACATGTCTGAAAGGAAGCTCTGAAATGAAGAGCACATGGAGGACTTTAGAGGGCAACATGGTGCCAGAAGGGTCCTCAAGGCACCAGGTGATGAGGTAAGAGGACTTACACAGTCATATAATGCCACACCTCATGGACAGTGGGGACGAGCTTGCAATGTTTTCTAAATGGAATGTTCTTTTTTTAAATATATATATTTATTTTTATGTGTGTGAATATATTACCTGCATGTGTGTAAGTGTACCTGTGTTGTGCAATGCTCACAGAGGTCAGAAGAGGCCATCAGATCCCCTCGAACTGGAGTCATGGATGGTTGTTAGCCACAATGTGGGTGCTAAGAATTGAACCCAGGTCCTCTACAAGAACGGCCAGTGCTCTTAACCACTGAACTATCTCCCCAGGCACTATTTAAAATTTTTTAAATTTAAAAAATCTTGATGAGTACCTACAATGCTAATGAAGGCAGTTACTCTGGGAGAGGTAATTAATATGTTTTTGAGAATGAGAAAAGATTTATATAATCTTTTATTACTTACATGCTTTAAAATACATTAGAAAAAGAAAGGCCTAAAATAAACACGACTAACAATGATGCTATATTCTACAAAAGCAGAGTAGAGTTGTTTTATTCTCTCTATAGAGAATATCCATTGCAGAAAATCAACATTTGAAGGTAGTCTCTTAGACCCTGCATGGATAAGAATGCATAAGCCACATTCCTTTACTTCCAGAAATTTATGGTGCATTTAAGAGAGAGACCTATACATAGCGCACTGTTAAATAGTGGGATAAATGCTGTACAATTAGCATATACCTCTAGCTCTGGAAGCTCTGGGGAAACATAAGCAGAAGACTGCAGGTACATTTACTAGTGTGTAGAGTTTCCAGAGAACAGTGCGCAGTGATGGCTACAGCCATAACAGATGTCACATGGGCGAGTTTCTTATAGATATTAGGGCAGTCTGCAATCAAACTGAAACACCCTAAATAATGCTTTACTAAGACTTTCCGTTCAAAGAGTTGGAGAGAACTCAGTGGTTAAGAATACTTTCTGCTCTTCTAAGAGACCCAAGTTCAGTTCCGAGCTCTCACATTGGGCAGCTTACAACCATCTACAATTCCAGCTCCAAGAGACCAAATTTCCTCCGTTGGCCTCCTTGGGCATACATACACACACACACACACACACACACACATACACGCATGCATGCACACATACACAGACACATACACACACCCATAAATAATAAAAATAAATCTAAAAAGAAGTGTTAGATTGATATTCTGTAGACAAGGGAAAGGACAAAGCAAAAAGCAGAAAGACCAGGTGGGAAGAGACGAGGAATCAGGAGCCAAGTCAGGGATTCCCTTCGTTGGCCATTAGAGAGGCACTTCAATAAAAGAAACTGCGGCAGCAGGGAAGGAAGGTCACTTCAGAAACAGACACCACTCTGTAACAGGTGTGGGAGGGAGATATCGCAATGACTCCCCAAAGCCATTAGTTGTCAGAGAACATATTTGAAGACCACAGTCAGACTTTCTTGCCCCTCAAGAAACAAACAAACAAAAAAAAAAGATGAAAGGAAAAAAGATCCATACATGGCAGCAGAGAGCAATTCTTGCAGATGGAAGGTCTCTCAAAACTTCTGAGCTCAACTGCTGTGCTAGAGTTATTTCCTAACATGCATGAAGTGTACAAAGAGCGTGCCATGTACTGCATCAAGAATGTACACATTTCATTGAATCTTCAGAACACATCTTTGTAGAGAAAAAAAATCCAAGGCTTATTACTATTAAGAAACAAGGTTGACATCTAGGCAGTCCACCTTGGCAGGCCAGCGTTCTTAACCAACGATGCCGGGAAGAGGTTGGGTTAAGCAGTTTCACAGGTTCATTTCCAAAGAAGTTAAACCATAATTAAAGACTCTTCCTCCTATCTCTCTCCCTACATCCAGTACACACCCAAGACATCCACTACTTCACCAGCTGTGATCAAAGTGACCGCAGCAACTTCCAGGATGTCTGTCATGGCCCGGTGAGACAGGTGCATTCATACAGAGGAGCACTGTTGTTCTGTCACCTGTCACTGAATCCAAGAGATGCTGAACAGTCCCACAGCACCTCCTTAGGCCAATGTCACCGTGTAGCCCAGCACTCAGCAATTCAGACTCACTATGGTGACTTTAGATGGCTCCTTTTTTAACCATCTTCCATAGATTTGTCCCTTTTCTATAACATCATCCTTATTTTTCTCTTGAGAACCAGATATAATCTAGGTTCAGTCCATATGGTGGATGCACTTCATCTCTACCTTAGCGAGTGAGCAAATGACTCAGGCTTGGTCAATCAGCACACAGTATCACCTTTGCCCCGAGGAATGTAATACAATTCCATCCACTGAGAGTAAGGTCCAAGACACTGTTTCATACTGCTCAGTAAGAGAAATGTCTTCAATTTCCTATGTTTAGATCTACAAGGAAAAATGTGGGACACTTCCTAGGACACGGCAAAACTCTATCTGGGCATATAGCCAAAACCAAAGGATGAAGAATTGAAAGATGGCAAACAGAGAGAAACATTGAGCTATCAAGCCACTGCTGAAACCTAAGCTGAACTTTTCAGTTTGTTATACAAGCTAATACATTCTCCCTGAAAGTTTCAACTATTTTCAATGTATGACATGTTTGGTTCTGCAACCAAAAACAAACCAGAAAAAAATCACAAAGAAAAAAGAACCAGCAGCATCTACCTGGAGAAGAATGAGTCAAATAGGGAGCTAGCTAGATAGGCTTCTGGAACCAGAATACTTACAGGGTCTGTTCCCTGAAGGCAGGTACTGGCAGCACCTGCCTGAAGAAGCCATTGTAGGAGATGTCACCTCGAGAGGTGCTGGTCTTGATCTTGTAAATATGCATTACACAGAGAAGCTGTGGTATATAAAGCAACAACAGAAAAATCTAAACGGTCTCAGGGCACACAGTGGGTTCTGCTGTCAGCCTGGCTTTCTCACTTTCTGGTAAATATCATTTCTTCTATCCTGAAATGGTGCATGTAAGTCCTCCCTCTCAAAATGTCCTTTCTCTTCATCTCAGATGTTCACATGCTAGACTTCAAGACTCAATCCAATTCCCTTGTCATTGCAGTCCTCCCTGCTAGTTTTCTGAGTTCTTACACTGTTTAACCTTAATACCACCTACATAGCATCTGGGCAAAAGAGGTGAGTTTGCATATCTAGCTTAGAAAGATAGTCTTGAGGCTCAGTTTCCACATACGCTGCAGGATTGACAAGAACATGTGCACACACACATACACACACACACACACAAGAAAATCAGGCTGTTTTCAAGTTGATAAGAAACCTGGATCACAAAAAGAGAATGATGCTATTCTACGACTTTGTGGTTCTTCAGAGGATATCCTAGAAAAACACAGGTGCTCATCCTGAGCAAGTGTTTAGGCACTGATAACACTCGGGCAATGCAGCTCCCTTGATTCCTCCCAAGGTGAGAACTTACACAGAACCCTGCAAAGATGATGATAAGAGTCAGGATAATCATGCAGCTGCCAGATCCCCAGAAAGGCAGACTCCAGCAGACATTAAGAGCTTAGGAGACTTCTCTGATGAGAGACTCCCCAGGAGCACCACCAACCAGTAAGACTCACAAAGAGAAATACCAGAGAGTAGCTGCTGTGCAAGATTATGAGCTCTGAGCTAACAGATTTGGTTTGGAATCATAGCTCCGCTCCTGACTATTTATGACCTTGGGGAATTCACTTGACCATCTGTGCATTAACCTTTAAAAAGGAGGATATGCAACCACCTCAGAAGAGTGTTGGGCAGGTAAAATGGGATAATACAGATAAGAGTTTCCCTCTATGCCTGGACATGGCAAAGCCCTCAGTAAGTGTTGGGCATCACTGTCATGAGTACTGTCATTATCTGCGAGAAGAGTGGGGATGAGAGACTGTTGATGTGTCAAGATATCATTCTGGAAGAATTCTTGAAGAAAAGATAATCAGTTCATCCCAGGAGGCCCAGAGCAGTGTTAGGGTCACAGGCCTGAGAGGGGGCTCCTGTCGATCCCTGAGACCTTACTTTATAGAGACCTCACATGCCTACTGGAGATGTGGACCACCAAAGTAAATTACAGACATTCTATACTGAATTCTTTGTGATGTTTCCAATAATACATAGTATTGTTAGTTTATAAACCTCTACAACTTTCATCCATATCTTTTACTTTCTCTTAAGTCTTTGAACATTCTAAATCAAAGTCAAAGGGTCCTTACTCACCTGTTGAGTGGGCCCAATGTGGGTGCTTATGGATTTCCTCTATGTCAGAAAATCCACATGTTATCAGAAAAGTCTGAGATGGGGCAGATGTGTGACACAGGGTGGGCATCCAGAGCTGGCCTACGGTAAAGTGCCCAGGTGTGGCAGTTTCCACAACTTACTACAGAAGACAGGCTGCACACACGGGAAGAAGTTCAGAGCTGATCCAGAATAAGGTACCCAACATGTGGAGTTTCACAATACCTGCAAGAGAGGCTGCAGAACCAGGGATTGGACCAAAACTGGGGTGGGATCATGCATAGGTCAGGCATGCACAGACATATCAGATGGTGATGGAGTTGGGAACCAGCCAAGGATGTGTTCAGCTTAGAAAACTGACTATAACTGAAGACTGTAGCTGATTTTCAAGGGAAAACTAGGGATGGAACCTGAAACTCTGAATACTAGACCCTCAGAGGAAGATAACAGCTGAACCGTACTATGACTTAGTACTCTCCTGAATACCATAAACATCTCCACTGAAAGAATAAAGATGACCAGAGGAAAAAAGAAGAAAGATTTGATCAACAAACTAACTCTAAATGTGCAAGTCCCAGCACAGAAACAAAGACAGCATGAAAAATCAAGACAACATGACTCCTCCAAAAATTACTAATCCCAAAGTAATGACCCCCCGTCAATGAGAACAACTTGAAGGAACTTCTAGACAAAAAACTCAAAAGGATTATAACTCTGTTTAAACAACTCAAAGAAAACATGAATAAACTTCAAAAAAAAAAAAAAGCTGAATGAAATACAAAAGCCAACCCAAGATACAAAAATAGAATTCAATAAAGGGATAGAATTGCTGGGCAAGTAAGTTGGCTCAGCAGGTAAGGGCACCTGCTGCCCAACCTGACAAACTGAGTTTGATCCCCAGAACTTATGTGGTAGAAAGAGAGAACTGATCCTACAAGTTGTCCTCTGACCTCCACAATTATGTCATGGCATGTACACAAATAAATAAATAGTAAATAGCAAATAAATAAATTTAAAGAGGGGGAGACTTGATGAAGATTCAAACTGAAATGATTCTGGCAATGAAAAACTCCATAAGTTAAATAAAAACTTCTGTGGAAAACCTCACCAATAGGTGGAGTATTTGGAAAATAGAGTGTCAGATGGTAGAATTGGATCATTTAGTAAAAGTCAATAATAAATTTCAAAATATATATATATAAAGAGACTGTGGGAGAGCTTTGGGACACCATGAAAATAAGATACTATAATTAGATAATTCAGTAAGAGTCAATGATAAATTTTTTAAAAATACATGACTAGAACCTGAGAGAGTTTTGGGCCTCCATGAAAAGACCTCACCTTTGGGTTACTGGTTTTAGAAGAAGAACACTCAAAAGGCATATAAAATGTTTTTAATAAAATCATAGAAGAAAATTTCCCAAACTTAGAGAAAGAGGTGCCTCTCTAGGAACAAGAGACCCATAGAACACCAAATACACAAGACCAGAAAAGAAAAAAAAACATGACATATATAGTTAAAAGCCTAAAAACACAGAATAAAGAAAGGTTATTGAAAGCTCTAAGAGAGAAGAGTCAAGTCACTTATGAAGGAAGGCCCATCAGAAAAGTAGTTGATTTTTTAATAGAAACTTTTAGGGCCAGAAGGGCCTGAAAAGATGCATTCCAATAACAACAACAACAACAAAAGAAAAAAAAAACACAGAACTGTTTTTTATAATTAAAGGAGAAAAAAACACTTTCTATGATTAAAATACACTAAAGCATTTATGACCACTAAGCCAGCTCTACAGAGAATACTGGAAGGAATACTTTGGACTGAAGAGAAGGATAAACTAAAATTATAAGAATAAATAAAGAAAGCCATTCACAACATCAAGAGGATGTTATAATATTGAACAAATATGATCCCAAAACAGGCACACCCAACCTCATAAAACAAACACAACTACATGTAAAGCAGTAGATTAGCCTAACACTTCACTTGTGTTTATTTTGTTTCATGTTCAAATCACGCATGTTGAGGTCCAGAATCAAAGCACCTTTGCAAAGGGGTTGTATGTCCATCCTCCAGGGCTGAAGGAACCACATTCCAATGGCCTGTTTATATAATGTCGTCATCAGTCCCTGATGGCCAGCCCCCAGTCTGTATGAAACTGTCCATTCCACCAACTCAGTCTTCTTTTTAAAAAAAATTTTTGGAGATGGGTAAGTCACTTATTCCCACAGGCTTTCTCAACCTGGAGGCAAGAAGGGACCTCTGGACTTCCAAAGCAGAAAAGGTACAGCGGGAGCTGACTGTCCTGTGCCTCCTCACCTCACCGTAACCCTCCTCCTTGTCTTCCAGTTCTGTGAGGTTCTTTATACATAGGAGAGGGGTGGGGAGTTCCAAAGGGAAGGCCTGCAGACACTGAGCTCTCAGAAAGGAAAACCCAGACCAGAGTAGGAAGACATCTGGGGAGCATCTTCTCTATGCCATTTGATTGAGTTGAAGTAGATAGGCACAATTTCAGAGTCAGGAGCCTATGGGATGTGTCCATTTATCTTGGCAGGGGAGTACTGAAGAGTTGGGAAGAGTGATTATTTAGGCAGTGGGCCCAGGTCTGGCCCTCAGACTTCATTCTCTGGCCTGTCTCTGCTCTTCAGTGCATGTCCTTTCTGAAGTTGCCCTCTAGTCATGTGGTGCAGTGAAGGGAGCTCATGCTAAGTGTCAAGAATGGAAAGCTTAAAGGTGCATTTTAACCTTCCCTGGTCAATGAGGGTTATCCAGAGCTCCTAAGGAGCAGGCCAGTGACTAAACCCTGGATATCAGCTTCTGTTACAGATTTATCTTCTAGGAATTTTACTGATCTTTCTGTTTTCAGTCGGTATCACCTATCTAGGTAGCCCAGAGTTCCCAGTAGCCTCATAGGGATGGCCACCTAGTACCTCCCTCCACAGGAGTGGGTTCCCCTTTTGATGCTCTTTAAATAGTGACTTGGGCTAAAGCTTGGCAAGGCATCTTGCCTTTAGCTTCTCCACTACCAAGGGAAGAGTGACACAGAACCCCCTGCTACTGACTCTTCCTGTCAAGAACTAGGAATATGGCCTTGGAGGAGGGGAAAGGAGTAGAAAAGCCCGAGTTCCCTTGGCCTGCTCTAAGGCTGCTTCCATGTATCAATATTGTCTTCTCACTGTAGCTATAAACCAGCCTTCTTTCCTTATCCTGTGGGTGATGGGGAGTTGCTGCTGGAAGGATGCTGGTACTCAGTGTATTGGGAAGGGAAGACAATAAATAAGCACTGTTCTGATCAAAGCCCGATGAAACCAGACCCTGACCTCCGCTTAGGAGCTACAGGTGATGGGAGGCAGCCTAACTTCTGTCCTTCTCTTCTAAAACCTCCAATGTTCCTGGAGCTATGGTCCTTACTTAGGATTGTCTGTCATTGTTTCCCTAATAAACAGATTAGAAGAGAGAGATGTGTGCATATATGTATATAAATAATATAAACAAGGGGCGGGCTGGAAGAATGGCTCAGCAGTTAAGAGCAGTGGCTGCGCTTGCAGAGAATCGGGGTTTGATTCCCAGTACCCACATGACTGTTAACAACCATCCATAACTCCAGTTCCAGGGGAGCAGATGTACTCTTCTGACCCCCACAGGCATTACATGACACATACCCACTTAACATACATGTAGGCAATACATTCATACACAAGAAAATACAAATAATAAATAAAATAATTTTTAATAAAATTAAAAAATAATATAGACAAAATATACTATCCTTTCCCTGATTCCTCTCCTCTAAAGCTTGAGTGAGACACATGAAAAAGCTATATACATTTAAAAGGTATCAATTAATTAAATGATTGAAACTTGGGGAAGAAAACAGGGACGAGACATAGAAACTAAGCAAAGGTTACAATGTAGAAGTTCTACAAGAATATGGATTAGGAGCCTTGAAAAATATGCATATGTTTGATATAATTCTTTTCCTATGAAATTGCCCTACTAAAATAATCTAAAGAGTAAATGAAAGTAGGCATTTAATACTAGCACTTGGGAAGTAGAAATAGGTAGGTCTCTGAGATCTAGGCCAGTCTCATCTACACAGGGAGGTCCAGGCCAGCTGTGGCTACAAGGAGACCTTGTCTCAAAAAGACCAAAAAGTAAAAGTGGATGAAACTTTAAACAGGAAGATGGAAAGTCATTCTTTCACTCAAATATATAATCAGAAAAAATTAAAATAATCTAAACAACCACAGACAGTATGCTACATAAATTATGGATCTTCTTGTGTGACGAGCATTATTAAAGATAATACAAGTGTCTAGAAATTTTTAAATTATTTTTCCATGTGTATATGTATGCATGCATACACGGTGCCTAAGGCCGACTGTGCCGAAGCACATAGTGGTCAGAAGACATCAGGCATCTTGCTCTATCACTTTCTACTTTATTCCCATGGGTGTCTGGTCTCTGTCCTCCCACAGCCCTGGGGTTACAGGTGGGTGTATGACCAAGCCTTGTTTTTTAAAATAAGAGTTTTGGGGATTTAAACTTGGATCCTTACACTTCACAGCAAGCATTCTTATGTGCTGAGCCATTTCCCCAGTCCCAAGAAGCATCTTTAAAGGATTGGTAAGTGCCTATGTTATAGTGCTTACACCACAGAAAATACTGCACACAATCTATGATCTCAATTATGATAAAAATACCTAGAGCATTATTAATAAATTATTTGTTGTAAGTAGTAAAAATCGGGGTGATTTTTGAGGGGATAGGAAGGGGTTTATTTTTGCTTGCAGTCCAGGTTATAGCCATTATTGTGGGGAAGTCAAGGCAAGAGATCCAAAAGCTAGTCACATGACATCTTGATTATGAAGTCAAGAGCAGAGAGGAATGAGGGCAGACATACTTGCTTGTGCTCAGCTGGCAGTTGTTTCTCCTCTATCATGCCGTTTAGGAACCTCTGCCTAGGGACTGGTGCCTCCCATAGCGGGTGTGGTCTTTGCACATTAATTAACTTAATTAAGACCATTCCTCACAGACATGCCCCCAGGACAACCCAATGCAGACAATCCCTCAATGAGACATTCTCAGGCCATTCTAGGTTGTGTCAAGTTGATAATTAAAGCTAACCATTACAGGTTAGCTTTCTCCCAGGCCGCTAATAAAGACTTAAATGTCTCTTTGTCTGAAATAACCCAAAACAGATGTAATTATCACATTTCCCTTGAAAACCTTAATTTGTTTTATTTTATTTTTTATTGAATGTGTGAAAATTCCATACAATACATTTTGATCATGCCCCTTCCCTTTCGATACTCCATATTCCCCCCACAATTCATGCATTCTGTCATATATGTCAAGGCTGACTGAGCCACATTTGTGTCTATTTGGGGTGGTTTTTATTTTTTTGTTTATACTTTATATTTCCTAAGATGTCTACAATAATAATGTATTATTATAGTTATAAAGTATAAAAATATTACTTTAAATTCTGCCCACTGTATGTTATCTCTGGAGCCATGTGGGCACAATCACTCTAAGCAGACCTGGCCCAGTCATGAGGGACTATTATGTATGGTCTGGCCATAGCAGGGTAATAAGGTGCCAACCTAAAGAAAGAGCCCACCCTCCTTGTCCCCAGGGGACTCTAGAGCAGCAAGATAAAGACTTCTAAACTCTCTCCCCTGAGAAAACCAATGTCAAGGAAATTAATGGGGCACTGAGGATATTGCTCAGTGCTAGAATGGTTGCCTAGCACGCACCAAGCCTTGGCTTCAATGCCCAACACCATAACAGAAAATAAGAAAAAGAAAGGAAATATGTACAAGTCCTTTTCATTTAAGACACCATCATTTTCTGTTGTAGACGGTCTAAATCACAGAAGCTGAGGCATATTTCCTCACTCCCATCCTGCCTGGTCAGCCTCAGTAGCCTATCAACTCTCTCCTCACCACAGTCTCCCTTTTCCAGACAAAGCTCCACAGAACATCTAGATGATTTATAAAATCATCTCTTTTCACTTGATGTACTTCTTTCCACGCTTTTCTAATAAAAAGAAAAAAAAGCAGATGAAAAGGAATTTCTGGGTTACTTTCCTTTTGAATTTCAAGGGAGGTTTGCTGTGAATACATATAAAATGGTTTATTATTATTTTCCTAGATTCTGGTCCACTAATAAATTCATTAAAAATTCAGGTCAGAAAGAAAATTCTTGGAAATAGAATGTTAATATGACAGTACAGAGGGAATAACACACAGTTGCTTTTGCAGAAGATCAATTAGAAAACACTTTGAGAACTGTCTGGAGACAGCAAGAATTCTAAAAATGCTCCAAACATCCTCTCTGGCCCTGTGACTATTCTGAGCACAATCTCGGAATCTTACCTTCCTTCACCAATACCTAATGATGAAAAACTCCTTTATGTATTATTTAGAAGTGCCATTAAGCAGATAAATAAGTCTCCTGACACATCAAAGCAAAATGAAGAAAATGTGAGTAAATATAAAATTAATTCATCAGCTATATTTTAAATTTATAGCTGTTAGAGTCAGAAGGAATCTCAAAAGGCCATTTCCTTCTATTGCTGACTTTATGCTGACCAGATGTTGCTCTACCCACATGTGGGAAGAAACAGCCCCGTGTAAAAGCACCACGTCTATCTAGGCACAGCTGGTTAGCACCAAAAAGCAGTCAGATTTCAGTTTCCGGTGTCATTGCAAAGGCCTCTTCCTGCCGCACCAAGTTACTTCTCTGATAGATTTATTCTCTTCTGGTATGGGAATGTGGCTCAGCTGGCAAAGTGCTTGCTAGGCACAAAGCCCTGAATTTCATCCCCAGCACCACACAAAACTGGGCTGGGAATGATAGCACATGCCTGTAATCCTAACGTTTGGAAGGTGGGGACAGAGAATGAGAAGCAAGTTAAAGGTCAGCCTGGGTTGCATGAGACCTCAAAAAAAAAAAAAAAAAAAAAAAGATAATCTTCTGAGTGCTAATATATCATTCCTATGTTTTTAGGATAGTTTGTATGCATATAAAAAGATAATATAATAACAGACTGCTTTTGGAGACCTCACAATCCGCAGAGCAGAAGTGACAAGGGGTGTACAATGCACAGCAGCATGAGCAAAGAGATGGGAACACAAGTGAGAGCAATACATTCTACTTAGACGGTGTTACTGACTGGTTCAAAGACACGGCATTCCAGGCAAAAGGAGCCCTGAGAACAAAGCATAGATGTGAACAACACGCTTGAGAGGCAGCAAGCAAAAGGCATGAAAGACAGCCCACATCAAAAGCAAAACGGGCTTTGTTTTCACACGAACCTGAACCTAGTACTACGAAGCATCCTCCCAGCTGTGTGTGCCCGGTGCGCTCTGCGGTCCCCTGGCCTTCCGAAGGGCGGCGCTGCGTTCCTCCTTCATCAACGCCGCGTCTGGGGAAGCCTTTCCTTTCTACCTCTGTGACAGTTCCCTGGTGCACCTCTGGAATTACCTCTCGGCCCACTTTCCTGAGAGAATCCACTCTTTTTTCCTTTGCATTTCTATGACAAGTTTTTGCTAAAGAATATTTTAAATATTTGCTTACATACATGTCTCCCCCCACCCCCACCCCCCCAAAAAAACAGTCTGTGGAATTCTTAAAGACAGGAGACTTTTAAATGATCTTCTGGTTTGCAAACCTGGATGAATGGACTTTTATATGGAAAGGTAGGCACTAAGGATGATGGATAAAATGTGCAGTATAAGCTTTCAGTGAAAATAGTCACATAAATTCATAAGTGGCAGAAAAAAAAATTCAGAATTGAACCCCCAGGGAAGCTTTTCTACTCAACTTAAATCTTAACTTTAATCCAAAGATTTCCAGATACAGCTGCTTTGGCATTGATTAAAGCTCTACCTAGACAGATTCATAGACTCAGATTCTTTTCTTGTTATATTCTTAGAACTCATGAAGGTAGACTGAAAAGGTAGATCTTTGAATATAATTTGGTCATATGAAATAGGAGTGTAAAGGGAAAAAAAAAATCTGTCTGCTCTTCCTTTTTTCACCAGGCATGTAATCCATTAGAGAGATGTTAAGTTCACTGGTAGGTGCGAAAATGAGAGGAAATGAGTCTATTGACAAAAAAATGCAATGAGACAGTAAGCTAAAATTAATGCTTCACAAATCCTCAGCTTCTCAGTCTTACTGTCTCAATTTGTTATTCTCGTGACTCATCAGAAAGCGAAAGCATAGCTACTGCTCCTAAAGTGAAGATTTTTATTAAACTTCATTATGCATAAGAGTGCCTAAAGATACTACCTGTCTTTTGACTTCATGGGCTATTCAAACTACTCAATCCCCACATTAAAGAAATACCTGTACCTGGTGTCAGCAGATGTGCTATTAAACTGCCTATCACTCAAACCTCAACATCATAAAATACTTAGGTCATTCAATGCTTTATGCCACCTACTTCTCTTTGCAATATAATAGTAGAAACAGGAATTGCTACTGACAATAAGTCCAAAACACAGTCATTTCTGGGATGCCTTTGAGTTAACAGGGAAAAAAAACTAATATCTGCCAGGTAAAGTACCACACACCGATCAGAGGTGACTGGTAAGTAGAAGACAGATAGTGTATAAATCTGCTTGGGCTACATCATAGCCTGTTCAACTGTCTACAACAAAATACCATACAATCGGTTGCTTATAAACAACAAAAATCTATTTCTCACAGACCTGGATTCAGAGAAGTTGATGATCAAGGCACTAGCATAGCTGGGTTTTGGTGAGGGCCTACTTTTTGGTTCAAAGATGCCACCTTCTGGTCACATCATCCCAACATGGTTAAAGAAGCAAGGCAGCTTCCTGGGGCTGATTTTAGACTCATTTGTGTGGGCTCTGCTCGCATTCTTAACCATGTCCCAAAGGCCCCACCTTCTAGTACCAACCACATTAAGGGGTAGGTTTCAAAATAAGAATTTGGGGGTTACACGAATTTTCAGAACGTAGCAGACTGAAATAATAAAATACCCTAGTTTGAACAACAGAAACTTATAGCCTCACAAATTTAGAGGCTGTAACTCCAAAGGTCAAGGTACCAGTGGGGTTGATGTCTAGTGAGGCCTCTTAGAGGCTTGAAGATGACTGTCTTCTTGCTATATTCATGAGTGCTTTTTTTCCCCCTTTGTGAAAACACAGAGAAAGACCAAGTTCTCTGGTGTCCTTTTCTCTTCTAACAAAAATCTAGTTTTTCTGGATTATGATCTTACTCTTAGGGTTTTCTGAGACCTCAAATACTTCCTTAAAGGATGTATCTGCAAATATAGTCACATTACAGTTACATCTTCAATATATGAATTTGGAGAGGTATGTAATTCAGTCCACAGCCGACAAATGGATGGATGGGTGAATAGATAGAGAGGTAGATAGATGGACAGATGGAGATAGATAGATGATAGATAGATAGATAGATAGATAGATAGATAGATAGATGATAGATAGATAGACACACAGACATTAATTTGTTAAGGAGATAGTTCTAGAATCAGATTTATGTCTGAAGGAAGTAAGTCATTAATTGTGAAGGTAAAACTGGTAATACTTTAACAAGTCTCACACTGCTCCAAAATATTACATGTGCCCTCATGAGAAATGCATGTTCAAAGGTCACTGTACCTAAAATTTCACATTAATAAGACATTCAACAAACATTTATCATGCAAAAACTTTATGTCTCTCTGGAGTATGGGTAATCAAAGCCCTGGATGAAGACATTTACATTCTAATATGGTAGAAAGAATCTTCTGTATTCATAAGTCATTCTTAATCTGCATGTCACAAAGTATCATTTGTGAGGTGTTAAAATATATATTCCCTATTCATATCCTCTGAAGAAGGAAAAGCATCTATGCATCTCATAGATATTTATTTATTTTTAAAATGTCTCCAGGCAATTCTAAAATCCAAGAAATACAGAAAAAGAATCCAGGCCTTTTCTTCTAAACACTACTTCTTCTGGAAGATAATGAGTATAGATCCTATTACCTCAGTGTAAATGACCTCATCAGAAGGCTAAAAATAAATGATCCAGGAAAACATGAGACTAATAGCCAGAGAAAGCATGAATGATTTAATATGATATGCTGAAACTTAATAGCAGACATGAACTCTTTTTGAAAATGTAAGACGTTATTATTACTCGGTAGGTCACCATTCTGCAAGGCAGACAGTTCCATTTGAAGTGCTTCCCAGTACTGAACCAACACCTGCTTTCTTGTAACTGTCTTCTCACATTTCTAGCCCTACAGTTTTCACTCCTCGCCTTCTCTAGCTTTCAGAAAGATTCCACAATGCCTTAGGTCCATGGCCATAGCCCTGTAGGTGGCCCGAATAAATCTACACGAAATTTTATCAAAATAACTAAGTTTATCCCCAGAAGTAGACAGAAGTCTGAGATTAATATTGCTACCATTACATTGGGCTTTGGTGGGTTATAAGGTAAGAACAGCTATGTATCTGTCAAGCCTCAACATTTTTCTTATTCCCACTCCCAAGATCCCAAGTCTAATTCATTCAGCTAGGCTTCTGTTTGGACTTCCTATTCTCTCTTTGTACCCACCCTCAGAGGACTCCAGTCTGCCTCAGTGAGCACTGATACTCTGTTTAGAGGCTGCTGCCTATATACCACCTGTCCAGCTGTTGTTAGGTATTCAGCTATTGCTACACGTATGCTGTCACTGCCTATAGACTGAGTTCCATCCTCTACATTTATTCAATGTCTGAGCTACATTGTTTTTACTCTTGACATGTTTAAGCTGATATATGAACCCCATAATTACATCACTGACTCTCAACCGGGATGCTTCTGCCTCCAATACTATTTTGGAATTAATGATGATATGTTTGGTCTTCACAGAAATAAAAACCTACCTCCTTCTATACCATTACCCCACTTTTATTGGCATTTAGTGTGTAGAGGCCATGGAAAGTTAACATCTAAAAAGTAATGTCCAAGAATCAATTGTACTGTTCTCCTCTGGATACTGGTGTAGATGAAAACCTCTTTATTAGTATAAGAGCTTAGCTGCTAACTTCATTTTACATATAACCTCGGAGTATTTGTTACACTGACCTCTAATATACTACAAATTTTCCAGAACTGTCTCTAGCCTATAAATCAAAAGGAAATTCTAGTTGGAAATTTTGCCAAAACTGTTTATTCTCTTGAAAAATCATTTCACAAGTAATATGATGCCCTTCTTAGTATTTGAGTCACAAGTACAAAGTTCCTGTATCAATCTACATTTGTGAATTCTATTCTTCATATTTTGTTCATATAGGGAAGCATCTGACTACTTCATTATGCCTTTTGTTGTAAACATTTACATATTAAGATATATCTTGTATTGGTTTCAATGACTTGCATTTGCTTAAGCTTTATATTTAAATTAGGACATTATAGCGACTGGTTTTCTATATGAAATTATGAATGTGATAGATCATATTATCTAAAGATTTTACTGTCTTTGGTAATAAAGATGGTTTTATCAAATGTTTGTAGGAAAATGAGATGGCAGGTTTTGAGAGATAAGTATTGATCTTTATTATTCAGAATGAAGTGGGTATTCACAATAAGCCCTATGGATCCTTGACATACCTTTTCAAGACCAGCCCTTAAACTATGTCACCCCTGCAGCTTGGTTCCCAACAAGATGTCATCCAGGCTCAGGGTATCCCAAGATGCACTTTAACCAAATTTACCCAGTGACAGATTATACTCTATAATTAAAAAATAATAATGCTTAAAATTATTTGGGTAATCTATTTGAAGTAAAAGCTATAATCTCAACAAAGATAGCATAGAAGAGAGTGATCATTATTTTTAAGCCTATATTTCAATACTGCTTTCATACACACTGATTTTATTTAACAGCAGAGCAAGATGATAGAGAAGACTGTGTGCTTCTCTCTCTAACAAAGGAGAATTCTTGAGGCTCTGCGAGTTTGACCATTTCAGAGCTAGCAAGCAAGAGCTGGAAATTGAGGTTACACCTTTAGAATCCAAAAGTAGTTTCCCTCTGGATTATATAGTAGTGCCTCACAGAAACAAGACAAAGACAAGACAAAATAAAGGGGATAAATTTGAAATGCTAAACATATATAAATACAAATAGAACTCTGGTGATTTCTGAAAGTCTATAGCGGAAAATTCAACGCCCCAATCTAGGACATGAGACTAAAGGCAGTATTTTGACATATGAATATATTCTTCCCTTGTAACCCACCAAAGCCTCATTATAAGAAAGGCCCAAAGTCATACGCAAATAGAGCCTGGAAGACACACTAGAATACTGCCCTCTATTAATGGAAAAAAGCAGGCATGAAGATAGGTATTGGATTTGCTACTTAAGTTGTGTCTCTGAGCTGACAATATAAACGTAGCAGCTGTTATAAACATCATTTCACTTTTATCAGTAAATGGCTCAGTAGAACGTTTTTATTGCAAGAGATACTTTAACCACATTAGAGATCAAGCAACTCCTTTGGTTTAATAAATATAATAATATAATTACAATTGTAATTGTTAGTATTATTACTTAAATTCTATTTTCAAGTCTAGTTGAACAAACACAAACAAGTATTTAGTTCTTGTAATTGGCTTCCAGAGCTGAGTGAGCCTTAAAGAGGCAAATAGAGGCAAATAAATGTCTCCACATGACAACTCTGAGCCATAAGAACCAGCTGCCTGGAGAAATATATAAATAAGAATTCTGACTGTAGAGAGTCAGGGAGAAAGAGTGTCATAATTGATTATAATGTTTTCCAAGTAAGAGGAAGTAAGATGGTGCTCCACGTGCTGTGCTCATACCAGGAGACCACTGTCCCTAAGCTAGTCTGATCTGCTTATTTTACAGATGAGGAAACTGTGGTCCAGTGAGGTGTATGAAACAAGACAAAGGAAGGAAGCCATTCACATGACCTGGAGTCTGCACTGAACAGCATGAGACCAAGTCAACAGGGAGTTTACTTACAGGAGTTGAGCTTTCTTTAATTGTAAGAAGTTCTGTCAGCAATTAACCAAGTAGGCTACACTCAATTAAATCTCCTCTATACTATACTACTCTTTCCTCTAAAGGTTGTCAGATCATATTGTTGGCTGGAATCCTTTGAACCTGTTTTGATTCTGGGGGTTGCCCGCCCAACTCATAAATTATCTTTTGTTTTGCTTTTTCTTTGTTCTGTTTGTTTATAATTGCTCAAATAAACTCTGCTAAATTTAATTTGTCTCAGAAAGTTCCCTTCTAGAAAACTGTCAAAGATCAATTGCTGCTTGAAATTAGGCTAGATCAAGAATGCAAGATTCCTGATTCTTTTGGCCACCAGACCATAAGTTTCTTAGTTAGGACTCTAGTAAGAAAGAGAGCGCAGGAAATTCCAGTCCAAACTTCAGAAAGTGAAAAGTGATATTATTTTGGATAAAGGTTTCAGATAATTATTTGTGGGCTTCTTTACTTCCTTCCACAGACTGAAAGGCTTTGTGAAAGGTAAGGGCATGGGCAAAGCCTTTCATTTTACAATTGATCTTTTTGATGATCTGTTCCTAAGACACTGAAATTTTGCATTGCAGAGTCATTTCCATGGTTAGCTATCGATTTCCTATAGGGAGCATGCTGCTTACACAGCCATCACGTCTTTACTGTGGAAGGTAAATCATCTAAGATTTTGCTTTATCTGAAACCTGAGGCATGTAAAAATGAGCTCTGCAAAATTACCAGAACAAGATAAATAAATGATTCATGCAAGTTGGTTTTGCATGAATAAGTGATTAATCCTTTCTTTCAACCTTGCTATGAAAAGAATGCAGAATTAATGTCATTCTATGCAAATTGAAGCCCACTCTCCTGAATTCTGACCTAATTATAGGTATTTGTTAGGCAAAATATATGTGAGATTTCTTGCTATTGAAAAAATCTGATAAGAATGTTTCTGAAAATCAGGAACTTTTGGGTGCACATAAATGACATTGTGATTCACCCTCAAGATTCTTTCAAAATACCCTTGAATTTAGCATTCCAAAGGCCTATGACTGTAGTGGTCTAAAGCAGGTCTTACTTATCTTTGTTCACCAAACAGTTGTTTGATCCTTAGTTAAAAACAGAATGTAACTGGCGGCCTTAGCAGCCGAATTCATTGCACTGTTGGAATGAGATATCGAAGACATCATTGTCTCAGATGAACAAAAAAATAAGCAGATCACTCAGTAAATCAATTAAAACACACAGGAGCCCAGCACAACATCAACAAAAATGAAATTTCCTTAACTTGGAGGCAGAAAACAACAACACCTTTCTTTTAAAATGTGCCTCAGCTCTGTGCTAAAAGTTTAGGTCTCTGCCCCAAATAACATTGCACCTACAGCCTAGGGATTTTGAGCATAAACTAAGTAATTGGACCAACTAAGTAATTCTATTGAAGTCCCAAAACAAGAATATTGGAAGGAAGAAATCAGCTTAGCCTGAAAGATGGTCAAAAAGGTACCTTGCATAGGGAATAAGAAGTGTGTTTTGAATATTTGAGGAACACTAGAGAAGCAGTGGGAATTAAATAGATTAAAAAGATAAGTTATAGTAGCTCACATTTATTACGGAGCGAAGACCTACCCACTCCTTTACACTCAGTAGCTGATTTTAGTTTCACAGCTATTCAATGGGCTGGGTAAACTATTGACATTGCTTTTATATAGGTGAGAGTGCTGAGGTTAAACAATGAGCATTGCAGAGCCAGAAGCTATGATTTCAGTGCAGACCGTCTCCTGAGTCTACAGTAGAAACTATACCATGTAGTTATAGTGAGCATGGTGCGGGGCAGGAGAGCAAACCACAGGAAGAAGATGGCAGAGAGTCAATCACTCAGTCCAATCACTCAGATGAGTAGTGACAGAAGTGGGGGAAGGGCTGGGAGTGCTGCAGGAGGATGGATTACACAGAGCTCTGAATGCCATTCTCCATGGGATCAGAGGGGTGAACTGAACTCCAACTGAGAACTGGGCAATTAATTCAGATGGCACTGACCTGTGAGGGAGAGGAGGTCTTAATCACAAGAACACCAAATGCTCATTATCCAACCTTTTAATCAGCAATGAAACTATGCAGCCTGGTAAAGTTATCAGCAAAGAACTAAGTTTTGATCATACTGCTTAAAAAAATAAAAGGAAAAGAGAAAGAAATAAACAATCATCTGATCTCTTCCAGGCAACAAATCTGCATTTCAGATTATCTATTGTACTACCTTCCAGGTACTCACCAGAGATAAAACAAGCAGAAGGAAGAACAGATGGGACTAAATCAAAGTACCTGATGAAAGAAAAAAAGCAAGGCTTGGGGAAGGGAGTGGGGAGAAGGAACTGGGAAAAAAGAGAAAAGGAATTCTGAAAGGCAAGGTTTTCTTCTCTGCTGAACTAAATACAGCGATTGTTTTCACATCCCGCAGCATAAGTGACTTCATCAAACATTGGAGGAGACTCAGACCTATTTAACTAGGTGAGAAATAAGAGCTTGAGGCCTGTACATTGCCACTGAAAATGCAAAAAGATCAGAGACTCCATCAGCATCTTTAGTTGGTATATATATAAATGAAACTCAAGAAAGGACACCGGACTGTGAATCAGAAAGTTAGTCCCTCCTCCCAAAAGAGGAATAAATACATTTTCCCAAGATGGCCAGATAAGCAATGAGGACCTATGTAATATTTCCCACCTTTTAGAAGATCCTGCTTTCTCTCATTCCCATGACCTGGAAAAAGAGCCTGTCTGCACTCCAAGCCTGTTCTGCCTCGTCCTGTATGTATGAACTCAAGCAATTACTCTTTTCCACAAAAACAAACAGAACAACTTCTTTGCTCTCAAAGAGCTAAAATAAATCACACACAGAAAGGGAGACAAGGTAAAACAGGAGGAGCCAGCAGTTATTCCACCTTCTACAGAGGAGAATAATATGCCACCACAGGAGAGGATGGGTTCCTCCTCTTTACTCCAGAGCTGCTACAGTGGGCTTGATTGTTTTAGGAGAAGAAAGAAAACTGTGACAGTATCAGTCATACAGATATCATTTACTGATTATGCAGAGCTGTCTACTATGCTTAGTTTTATATGTACTATGTCATTCAATTCCTCAGTAATCCTGTGGATTATTATCTCATTGAACAGATGAGAAATGGAGTGTCAGAAAGATTAACTGAGTTACCTGAATCCCTCTGGAATTAGTGTCATGCTCCAAGCTACCTGCAAACCAGGAAGCTGTCATGTGAACAACCCTTTGCTGCATCCTTCCGATATATTTCCCTGACCAATCTCAGGACTGTCCACAAGAGGGTCCAGCTAGTCTGTACTGCATCATAACTGCTAGGAATCATGTCCACTTCCCATGAAGGACTGCTGAATGCAATTCAATAAATATGGTGGCAAACAACAATTTGTGAGGTGCTGGAGTGATACGGCAATTGAAAACAATGACATCTTTGATATCCTCAAGGAACTTAAAATTTAACAGCAGATAACAGAAAATTAAGGCATTTTATGTTTCAGTGTATTTGAGCAGCACAGATGTACGAATGAGGAAGTGATAAAGACAAAGACAGAAACAGAGTGAGATGGAGGGAAGGAGGGGTGAAGGGAAGAACGGAAGGCAGGAAGGAGGGAAGCCAGCTACAGGCCATTGAGCACGGATGG
Source organism: Eospalax fontanierii (assembly GCA_035773235.1). Lineage (NCBI taxonomy): Eukaryota > Metazoa > Chordata > Mammalia > Rodentia > Spalacidae > Eospalax > Eospalax fontanierii. The sequence continues at coordinate 78,016,528 of CM069526.1, forward strand.
TGTGTCATGCATTGTCCTAAGCTACGTATTCCCTTACCTCTTTACTCTCCCAAGTCAGCACCTCCATCATATTCCTGCTCGCCATGGTTCTTTATGTCACTTAGAATGACCTGGTCCTCCCTGATCTTGTGCCTACCTTCCTCTTTGATATGAATCCTTCCACAAACATCCCTCACTCTGCCTTGAATGCACCAGGCTCAGTTTTGTTTCTTCCACTCCAAATGCTCTTCTTCTTCCTCTAGAGGTTCGCGTACCTGGCTCGTTCCCTCTCTCCATCCTGTCCCTGCACAGAAGTTACTTCTACAGAGTGACTCTCCCTCTGATTTCAAAGCTTCCTCTCCTTGCTTTGTTTTCCTGTAGACAGTTATCATTTTCTAACGTGCTTGATATTTATTCATTATCTGTCTCCTCACTTCATTAGAATGAAGCTCCATAGTGGGGTGACTTAGCCTGTCTTAATATACCTCCCAACTCTACACTGTCTGGCACATCACAAATTCTCAATTAAAAAATCTGTGAATAATCCAGCAACTTTTGCAATATAAAGAAAATAGGGTTCAGAAAAACTTGGCACCTTGATCAGATCACGCTGATAGATTTATCAACCTTACAACTTTGATGTATGTAGTGATTTGAAGGAGAGTGCACTGAATAGGTATTTAAACACCCGGCTCCCATTGGCTGCGCTGTTTCGGAGGTTATGGAGAGGTTCAGCCTTGCTGGAGGAAGTGCATCACAGGACTGGGGCTTTGAGGCTTATGGCCCCGCCCTACTTGCAGTTTGTCTCCCTGCTTCATGGTTGCAGTTGCTATTGCTCAGCTTCCTGCCCTAGCTCCCTGCTGTTACGCCTTTGCCAAGATAAACCCTTTCTCCTGAAAGTTTCTCTCAGTTATGGTATTTTATCATAGTAACCAAACAGTAACTAACACAATGTATTTATTCCTGCCCCAGGCCTTAGGCCTTGGAACACTCTCTAATTGTGTCTCTGGCAAAGGATGGTCATATATCTGGCTCCCTCTCATCTCTTCACAAAGGACTCTGGATCATCCTATTTTAAATTGTCCCTTCCCCACCTCCATCGCACTTAATCCAATTACTCTATTCATATTCTTCCGGTCAAGTCCTCCTCAGTGAAATTATCTTGCTCTTTGTTTACTTTTTAATTATCTTCCCTACTAAGACATAAGTATCACGAGCAACAGGACCAATGGGACCACTTCTTTCTCATCTGATGCCCATTTAGAGCAACACAAGTACAGAACAGGCAAAGCAATGAAAGCAAACCACTAAATAAAACCCTCACGCATGTAGATTGCTTGGCACCACACTTGGCCCATGATAAGTGCTTACCAGCTATGAATTATTTATCTTAGTAGTAGATATTGAGAGAGTAGTAATAGTAAAATTTTAATAAGAAAAGATCACAGGGGAAAAAAATGCAAAGCAAAAAAGAACAGTGTGGGTAGAACTCAGCTTTTCATAGTCTGTGTGTCCTTGGTAGCTTCACCCAGAAGTCTGTGAACTGGGCAAAAATAGAGGAAGTTGACCTGAGTCCACTCCAGGGTTTCTGGGGGATTCTTTCACTCCCATGAGTCAAAAATAACACACTTCAACTAAAAGCACAGCTTCCTACAATTTCCTATCTTATTTACATCTATGTTAAACACACAAACATTTCAACTTTATAAATGGCATCTAATGTGCAGTTTAATTTCGACCCAATATTTACATTCTCTACTCTGAACTGACAAAAACAGCTATTTCTCACATACAGCAAACATTTTGGTGGAGTTTTATGTGTCTACCCAGGACTGAGAAAAGGAAAACGTCAACCAGCCAGGGCAACAACACTAGAAATAGACAAAACTTGTATCCTAAAACATGTTTATCACCGTTTAGAGAAAATTTATTCTTCAAAAAGAAAAGCTTAAGTGATAAAATTGAAGTCCTAACAGGTAGAAAAATGAACACTATGCTTTTATTTTACCAAGATTCCTTCAGGACCCCAACAGAGAAATGCGGGTTACTTCCGGATCCTGGTAAAAACCTTAGTCTTTATTTAGGGGATTATTTGGACAAGCTGGCAGTCAAAAATAAAAGACCCTTCGCATACTATAGCCATCTCTAACAGATTCCACAACCAATCAAGTAAAACAAACCAGGAGCTAAAATATGTTTCAAAGAGCTATGAATTTTGAGTCAAAACATCTGGACTCAAGTTGTGACTCTGGGTTTGCTTTCAGAGCAAAGGAGGAGAAGTATGCTGAATATTTACTCAAAGACCAACACCTCAGCTGACTATCTTTGAACTCTATTTAACCATTTTCCCTGAGAGGGAAGGATTAACATGCCCTTATCTTGAAGCAACCCTCCCAGACAGAAAGCTCTGTGCACAAATGAGCAATGACCTTGGGCCTTGGACCTCAGCCCCAGTCATGCCAGCTTTACCAGTCGTAAATGTTGATGGAGTGGTTACTGCGGCTGGCTTTTGAAACCACAGAGCTTGAACTCCAGCCTGCAAATGATTCCAGGGGAAACTGCATATTACCTGAAGCATAGATGCTGAGTCAGCAGCACGGAGCTTTGCCACCACATTCTGCTGTTTTACTCTAGATGGTTTCTGACTATGGTAAGGAGGAACTGATGGTTCCATAATGATCTAGCTAAGAGTCCCAAGGTCCAAGAATGAAAATCTCCCACCCAGTGTCTGACTTCTACGTGTGCTGCTATATTGTGTGGTGCCCCAGAATATGACAAAGAGAAAACCAAGCATCAACTACCAGGTACTTCATTCTTTCATAAATGTGCCCCAGGAATGATGGATAAACATTATATTCATCTTAGTTTACATAATACCTGTGTTACTTGGCCTTTGCGTCACCAGAGCAAAATACCTGAGAAAACAACTTAATGGTGGAAGGATATCTTTCACATCACAGTATGAGAAGTTTCAGTACAAAACCTTGTGGTTGGCTTTTTATACTGTGTGGGTCCTGTAAGGCAGAACCTTGCCTCCCAAGAGCTGGGATTAAAGATGTGTACCACAATCTAAAATATATAACTTTAAAGTCATAAATTTGTATATATTTACTATATATATTTACTTTATGCCACTTGGATTATGTAAATCAAGAAAATATGTGAAAATACATGCATATATATTATATGTATTTCATGTATTCCAAATGTCCCTCTGAGTGTATATACACTGTATGCACACATCACTGTATTATTAAATCTCCAATTATGTTTCTGGGCACAAAAGCCAGCACTTTCATGGGATGAGATGGTCTCAAAGCCACAGGTATTTGTGACACCGTGTGAAGTTTCACACATTTACCTGAAAATTTCATGACTTTGCTTTTTGTTACCATCAAGCAGAGCTTCATTGTGTAAATGTATCACAATTATTATGTATATTGAATCATCCCTGCATCCCTAGAATAAAGCCAGCTTGACTATGGTCAATGATCTTTTCGATTGGTTTGATGGATATGCAATTTGTATTTTGTTGACTTATACTCTTCAATCTCTTGTTCCCTAAAACTTAGTCAGTTGTGGCCGTCTGTGTGCACTGGACTTTGTTCTATGATGGAGCCTGCTGCAAACTGAACCATGTATTAGTGTTCTCTCTACCCCCTGTTCCACTATACTCTGTGAGCCTTGGGTGCTGAGGTTCCACCGTAGAAGTGTCACTTAGGACTGGGCATCTCTCAGACATATATTCTCTGTGTGTGACCAGTTATGGAACTCTGTAATAGCCTCCACCTGTTGCAAAAAGAAGCTTCTTTGATGAGTGGAGCATCATATACTTGTCTGTAAATATAAAGATTCCTATTTATCATATAGTAAGACTTTTCATTTGTCTAGAGATATGGCAGAGATAGGGTTTTCTCTAGGATCTATGACCTCTCCAGCCATGTGTATTTGCTTATATTCATGGTGCCACTCATGATTTCCTTCCCATTAAGAGGATTTTTTAAGTCCAATTAGATAACTGTTGAATACACCTAGATAAAAGTACTACTACTGCACTAACAGAGTTTGCTGTGCCAGTCATTGCAGTTACTAGGCTTTAGATCTGGGTTGGACCACTGATTGGTTTTCTCCCTTAGCAGCCTGTATGGTATCCTTTAGAATTATGAGCGCTAGTCTTCAGGGAGAAGACTTCCAGGTCAGTTCCTGCTCCATTGTTCCAAGTCCTATGTCCAAAGTATGTCCTGTCTTCAGCAAAAGGGTCTTCAGCAAGTAGGTTCTGGGAGGTAATCAAGAACTGTGGCAATAATCTGTGTTATTTGGGGAATCTCTTGGACTACCTTGACCAACAACTTAAAGGGAAGTTTCACCTGTCTGGCACTGTGTTCCTCATCATATAACCTTCAGGCATATGCATGCATTCAGGTTCAGATACTCTATGTGTGTTTTTCGGGAAGGGGGGGTACACTTCCTAAACTTTATCTCTCTCCTCTCTCTCTCTCCCTATCTAATCACCCTCCTCCCTCCCCAGTTTAAGTGCCACATTTTCCCCTTGATAAACCTGTCTTCTATTATTCCTCCACTCCTGAGTTCCTTCTTCCCCTTTACCCCCATGGTCTGTTGTGTATCCATCCCTCCTTCCCTTCCAGTCAAATACCTCCATTTTACCCAGCTCCTCCTTGGTAACATTTGTTTCTTACTACCCCTCCCCCCGGCTTTCTTTCCCTTTACTTCCATGATTTCTTTCCGTTTCCTGCCTCCTGCTGTTAGACCAGTGTATATACTCACATATAAGGACTGGTGCTAAGATTCACACATGGGGGAGAATATACGTCATTTGCTTTTCTGCATCTGTGTTTCTTCACTTAGTGTAACACTTTCCATTTCCATCCATTCACCTGCAGATTTCATAATTTCATCTTTTCTTAGCTCTGAGTAGAACTCCATTGTGAAAATGGACCACATTTTCATTATCCATTCATCAGTTGAGGGATTTTTAGGTTGTTTTCATTTCTTAGCTATTGAGAAAAAGAGCAGCAACAAACATGGATGTATAAGCATCTCTACAGTAGAATGAGTCCTTTGGGTATATGCCAAGGAATGGTAAAACAGGATCATATGATAGATTTCTTTTTAGTTTTTTTGAGAGATTCTCTACACTGCTTTCCACAGTAGTTGCACGAGTTTGGGTTCCCACCAGCTGTGAATAAGTGTCCCTCTTTCTCTCCATCCTGACCAGCATTTGATATATCTTTTGTTCTCTTGATCTTCATCAGTCTGACTGGGGGAAGTTGCAATCTTATATTGGCTTTGATCTGCATTTGTTATTAAAATTTCTCTTGGGAGAGGCAGACCAGCTTGGCCTGCTTCTCTCCCCAGGTCCTGCAACAAACACACAAATTTCTCAACTCACAGTTAGGCAAATTCTAGCTAGTCTACTTGGGCTCACTAACAGAGCATTGGGTAGGGGGTTACTTACAGAACATGGGGGCCCACCCTCCCCTCCGCAAGTTACATTAGTAAATCCACAAGGTTTGTATCTTGCGACCTCCTGGTGGTCGGATACAAATGGCCAATGGGGGAGGAGAAAGGGGCCGGTTTCCTGGCACCCCCAGTTTAAATACTTTTAGCCCCTCCTCTTCTCACATCCAGGCCGATGGACAGGGTGGGTGGGGCATGGGACTTTCCAAGCTCCTTGTCTTTCTGAGCAAAGTGGTCCTGGGTAATACCACTCGGTCTGGGAAGGGTGTTTGTCCATAGCTCATCAGGTTTTTCCTTTGGAGAACTGATTTACTCTACAGCATTTCTCTAATTACTAAGGATGTCGAGCATTTTTTAAGGTATTTCGTAACTATTTTTATTTCTTCATTTGAGAACTCTCTGTTCAGGTTCTTAGCCCATCTTGTTATGGGTTTGTATATGTTCTTGTTTCTTTCTGAGTTCTTTGTATATTCTGGTTATTACTCCTCTGTCAGATGTGTCACTGGTGAAGACTTTCTCCAATTCATGGGTTTCCTCTTCACCTCCATGGTTATTTTTTTTACTGTACAGAAGCTTTTCAGTTTAATGAGGTCCCACTTGTTGATTGTTGACCTTAATCCTAGAGCAACTGATGTCCAATTTAGAAAGTCTTTTCCTAAACCTATATTTTTTAGGGTACTGTCTATGATTTCTTCTTGTAGTTTCAGACTTTCAGGCTTCATATTGAGGTCTTTGATCCATTTGTGGTTGACCTGAGTGCAGGGCGAAAGATAAGGGTCCAATGTCATTCTTCTACAGGTGGAGATCCGGTTTTGCCAGCACCAATTGTTGAAGATGCAGTCTTTCCTCCAGTGTGTGTTGGCACCTTTGTCAAATATCAGGTGGCTGAAATTGCATTCACCCATGTTTGGAGCTTCTGTTGTGTTCCATGGATCTATGTGACTGTTTTTGTGCCAGTACCACACTGTTTTTATGACTATCGCTCTATAATATAGAGATGTTATGGTGATCCCCCCAACATTACTCTTTTTGCTAAGATTGCTTTGGCTCTCTAGGGTCTTTTGTGACTCCATATGAATCTTAGGATGGTTTTTCTTCTAACTCTGTGAAGAATGTCATGGGGATTTTGATTGGCATTGTATTGAATTTATAGATTGCTTTTGGTCATTTTCCCAATATTGATCCTACCAATTCATGAGCATGAAAGATCCTTCAATTTCCTGCTGTTTCCTATTATCTCTCTTTAAACACTTAGCATTTTCATTGTAAGATTTTTTTTAAATGTCTCTGGTTGCATTTCTTTTTAGATATTTTCTTGAAGCTATTGTGAATTGGAGGGTTTCCATTTATTCTTTCTCCAATTGCTTGTTATTGGTATTTAGAAAGGCTACTGAGTTTTGTCAGTTGCTTTTCTAACTTGCCACTTTGTTAAAGTGTTGATCATTTCTAGATGTTTTCTGATGGAAGTTTTAAAATTGTTTATGTATAATACCATTGACAAATATTGATAATTTGATCTCTTCTTTTCCATTTAGTACTCTTTAATTTCCTTCCCTTGCCTTATTGCTCTAGCAAGAATTTCAAGTACTGTATTGAAAAGGAATGGATAGTGAGCAGCCTTGTCTCATTCCTAACTTTAATAAGATACTTCCAGGTTTTTCTCCATTTAGAATGATGTTGGCTATAGGTTTGTTTTATATATAGCTTTATTTTTGTTGAGGTATGTTCCCTCCAATCCAATTTCCCCTTTTATGACTTTTAACATAAACGCATGTTAGATTTTCTCAAAGCCCTTTCCTGCATCAATTAAGATAACGTGGTTTTTGCCTCTAAGTCTATTTACATAATTTATTATACTTATTGACTTATGTATATCAAACCATCCCTGCATCTCTAGAAAAAAGCCAACTTGATCACGGTGGATGATCTTTTTGAGATGTGTCTGTATGTGGTTTGTATTTTGTTCAGAATCTTGTGTCTATGTTTATTAAGTATATGGCCCTATAATTTTCTTTTGTATGTGTGTATTTACTTGGTTTGGACATTAAAATAATACTGGATTCATAGAAGGATTTTGTGAGTTCTCCCTCTGTTTCTGTTTTTTAAAAATAATTTAAGATGTATTAGTTGTAGATTTTCTTTGAATGTCTGGTAGAATTCTGCTGTGAATTCATCTGGACCTGGGCTTTTTTTAGTTGGAAGATTTTGTTTTGCTGTTTTAATTTCCCTCTATGTTATGGGTCTATTTAAGCTTTTGAACTCCTTGGTTTAACTTTAGTGGTTTCCATGAATTTGGAAATTCATTCATTTCTTTTAGATTTTACAATTTAATGGAGTATAGGTTTTTAAAGTATTCCATTACAATGTTCTGGATTCTTGCAGTGCCTGTTTCATGATACTTTCCCTTCCATATCTGATTTTGTTCATTTGAATTTACTCCTTCTTTCTTTTGGTTAATTGGGCTAAGGGTCTACCTTGTTTAACTTTTCAAAGAACTGGCTCTTAGATTCATTGGTTCTTTATATTGTTTTCTTTGTTTCTATTTCATTAATTTCTGCTCTAATTTTTGTTATTTCATCTTGTCTACTAGGTTTGGGTTTGGTTAATTCTTGGCTTTCCAGAGTCTTGAGTTGCACTAGTAAGTCATTTATATGTGCTCTTACTGATTTTTAAATGTAAGTTGTGGTCTGATAGAATGCATGGAATTATTTTGTTTCTTTGTATTTGTTGAGGTTTGTTTTCTGCCCCAGGATGTGGTCAATTTTAAAGTAACTTGCATGGGCTGTTGAATTGAAAGTGTATCCTTTTGTTCATGGATGGAATATTCTGTTGATGTTTGTACAGTCTATTTGATGTGTCATTTAATTCAGATGTCTCTGTTTATTATTGGTCCAATTGGCTTGTCTGTTGGAGATAATGGGGTATTGAAGTCACCTATTATTACTGAGTTGTGGTTAATCTGTGTTTTAAAGTGCTGTAGTACTGTTTTTATAAAATTGGGTGCACAAGAATTTGGTGCATATATGTTCATGGTTGTAATATCTACGTGGTCCATTGTTCCTTAATTAGAATGAAATGACCATCTCTAGCTCTTCTGATTATTTTAATTTGAAGTCTATTTTATCAGATGTTACAACTGCAACACCTGCTTTTTTTATTAATGCCATTTGCTTGGAATATTATTTTCCATCCTTTCACCCTAAGGTAGTGCCTATTCTTGAAGGTAAAGTAAATTTCTTGCAGACAACAAAAAGATGAAATTTGTTTCTTAATACCTTCCACTAGCCTATGTCTTTTGACTGGGAATTGAGACCATTGATATTTAGTTATTATTAGAAGATGTGTATTCATTACTGGCATTTAAATTTGTTTGTGTTCTTGGTATTTTCTGTTTATGTCATTATACATCCTTTTATTTTATTTCTGTCATCTCTTGGGTACAGCCATTCCTATCTTAGGTCTTTTGTATTGCTGCAAATATTCTCTGTAGGGCTGGTTTGGTGGACATGAATTCTTTCAGCCTATTCATGTTCAGAAAATTTGTTGTTCCCCGTCAACTATGATAGATTTATTGGGTAAAATATTCTGGGGTAGCATTTATGATCCTCTCAAACTGTCATTCTTTGGTCCACGGTCTTCCGGATTTCATAGTTGGCATTGAAATCTCAGTTGTAATTATGACAGGTTTTCCTTTATATGTGACTTTTTTTTCTTCTGCAACTTTCAGTACCCTCTCTTTGTTTTTTACATTTAGTGTTTTTACTATGATATGCTGTGAGGAATTTCTGTTCTTGTTCTAACTGATGTTCTATGTGTTTCTTATATTTGAATAGGTATGTCTTTCCTTGGAGAAGTTTTCCTCTATAATCCTGCTGAAGATCTGGTCAATGACATTGGGCTGATATTCTTCTTCTTCCTGTATTCCTGTGATGTACACATTTGTTCTTTTCATAGTGTCCCACATTTCCTGTGTATTCCATTCCTGTATGCTTTTAAGTTTTTACACTCTTTGCTTGAATAATCCAGTTCTTCAGCTTTGTCATCCAGTCTTGATATTCTGTTTTCCATTTCATTCATCTGATTGTGAGGTTTTCTCCTATCATTTTAAATTGACTTACTGAGTTTTTCAATTCCATCTTAATTTTGGCTTGAGGTTTTCAAAATATTTCTGTCTGTTTTGTGAATTTACTTTTGTAGTCCTGAATTATTTTTATTTCACTTGGCCACATAATTCTATTTTTTTGAGCTATTGTCACAAAGTTATACCTATGCTCTTTGAGTTGAGCTTTTTGTGTGTTCTTTAAGTTCTTTGATCATGTTTATCGTTGTTCTCTCACATTCTGCATTGTGGGGTTCGTCAGGATGATTGTCACTGTAGTACCCTTCTATAGAATTGGTGGGTTTTGTTGGGGACATAATCACTTGATTTTTCATATTATTTGTGTTTTTCATTACTTTTTGGGCATATGAATGTCTTTTGTCCATTGTATATCTGATAGGAAATTCTATTTGGCCTCTGTTTAGTTGAAGTTTGGTTCTGTTTACATTGTTCATGTAGCTTAGTTGATTTGCTCAAGTATGAGAAGTTAGTGTGTGCTTCAAATTCTCACAGGTTACAAGGCTGGTCTGTGGTAGGCAGATCAGGAGGTGGGAACAAGGTCAAGACAGGGGTGCAGACAGCCTGTGGAGGGTCTAGCAAACAAACTGACCTAGTCTGGGTGTAAGGGATCAGAATGAAGTGGACAGGTATGGACTAAGAGGGTAGTCTAGAGATGTGGGACAAAATGAACAGGAGGAGGCCTGGGTCCAAGGCTAGAAGGGGGACCCAATGCAGGAAGTGAGTGGAGCTGCCCAGGATACAGGGGAATCAAGTGAAAGATTTTTTTTTTCTTCCCATTTGAGTAAGATAGACAGTTTTACTGGGTAAAACATTCTGGGTTGGCATTTATGATCATTTCAAACTTCCATACTTTGCTCTAGGCTCTCTAGCGTTCATAGTTTGTATTGCAAAGTCAGCTGTAATATTGATGGGTTTTCCTTTGTATATAATTATTGCTTTTCTTTTTCAGCTTTCAGTATCCTTTCTTTGTTCTGAACATTTAGTATTTTTACTATGACATTCTGTGGGAAATTTCTGTTCTATTCCTGTCTATTTGATGTTCTGTATGCTTCTTGTATCTGTATGGGTATGTCTTTCCTTAATTTAGGGAAATTTTCTATAATCCTGTTGAAGATCTGGTCAATGCCATTGATCTAAAATTATTCTTCTTCCTCTATGCCTGTAATGTGTAAAGTTGGTCTTTTTATTGTTTCCTCACATTTCCTGCATATTCTGTTCCTCTGTAGTTTTAATTTTTTTTAATATTCTATGCTATTTGGTCCAGTTCTTCAACTCTGTCTTCCAGTCTTGATATTCTGTTTTCCATTTCATTCATCTTTCTGGTGAGGCTTTTTCTTGTCCTTTCAAATTGACTTATTGAGTTTTTCGATTCCACCTTCATTTCAGCCCGAGTTTTCTTTAAAATTTCTCTCTTTTTCATGAATCACTTTTCAAATTCTAAATTGTCTTTGTCATTTCATTCATCCATATATTTGTATTTTCTTGAGCTTCAGTCAGGAGTTTATGCCTATCCTCTTTGAGTTTGATTGTTTATATTGTTGGTATAGCTTGGTTGCATTGGTTATGAATACTTAATTGGTCTGTGCTTCAGATTCTCTCTTTTCATTTTTTACTGGAGGAACCACATGGATCTAGGCAGGCTACTCAAGAGGTCTCCAGAAGGGTGAAGGAGCCTAGGCCCAAGTCAGGGTGATGGGGATCAGTTGGGCTGTTACAACCTAGAAGGTGTGAGCCCTGGAGTCAAGTGACTGGGGCTTGTCCCAAAACAGGGGAATGGTGACCTGTGGGGGTCGGGGCAGGGAGGCTGGGGGATATGGACTTGCAACTCTCTAGCTTTTCAAGTACTCTCTGGCAGCTTCAGCAGGAAGGGGCCAAGGTTCAAAGAGGGCCTTGGGACAGGGATGTGCTGATTTTGCTAGCAGAGAAGGCATGCGTACTAGTACATGCGCCTGAAGGTGGTCCCAAAGCAGGGGGATCAGTGTAATGATGGGTCTGGCTAACTTGTGGCAGCTAGTCACTGCCCTGAAGCCTCAGTGGGCTTATTTAATTTTTAAGTGTGTGTGTGTGTGTGTGTGTGTGTGTGCACGTGTGCACATGCACATGCTTATGTGAGTGTGGATGTCAAGGAAGGCTTTCAGAACCTCTGGAGCTGGAATTATAGGCAGTTGTGAGACATCTGACAGGGTGCTGGAAATCAAACTTGGGCCATCTGCAAGAGCAGTACATTCTCTGAACCATGAAACTATGTCTCTATTTAAGCTTTTAAAATGATCTAGACTCTACTAAGTCCCCTATACACACATACTTCTTGTAGTAGATTAGCTTCAGTATCATAGTTCCACTATCAGGAGAATTTGGTGTAGTATCTCGCCTAATCCATAATCAAAATTTCTGCCTCACTTTTCTGATTTATACTTTTTTCTTTTTATAATATTTTATTTTTTGTTTTTATTTTTATTTTATGTGTATAAGTGTATTTCCTACATGTATGTAAGTGCACTCATGTCATGCAATCACATGGAATCAGAAGAGGGTGTCAGGTTCCCCTAGAACTGGAGTTATAGACAGTTGTTAGTTGCCATGTGGGTGCTGGAAATCAAACTCAAGTCCTCTGCAAGAGCAGCCAGTGTTCTTAAGTGCTGAGTCAACTCTCCGGCCCATATTTTATTATTTCTTATCTACAGCCTTGTCCTCAATCACAAAGTATCCCAAGTTATCAAAGATGCTTTAGGATGCCAGCCATCATGTTCTTCTCTGATCTGGACAGAGCCAAAACTACCAGCCATAGAATTAGAAGTATGCTCTCTGTGCTCCTGAACCTATGTTCTTTCATATGACAGTGTGGGGTCTGGGTCTATCTTAAAAGGTATTGAGCAAGCCAAGCAACCCCAGACACCCTGAAGGGATGGTAGGAGTCTGGCCTGCTCTGCCTGATGTGATAACCTAGGTCCCAAGAAGCCACTGCAGGTTTCAGCAGCTGCTTCATCTTTTCCCCCCACAAAGATCACCTCAGACCAGAACCAGGTTTTTGGGTTTCGTTTCCTCGTTCCTAATTTCCATGTCAGCCCTACAACCTTCCCACCTTTACCTAAAGACCCCACCTTTAACTTTCCTGCCTTCTGTAATGACCAGAAAGGCCTCCCTATATAAACTTCTGCCTTGGTTTCAATAACTGAACTGCCCACTGAGGCAGTTTCGCAGGAACTCCTCCCGCCGCACTCTGAGCCACTTGAGGACCTGTTTGATCAGCCTCCATTCTCTGGGACAGCTGGAGCACAACAGCCATGCTGGAGATGGAGACTCACCCACATGACAAAGATGTTTATATATATGTACATACATATATATAATCTACTAGGAAATATTATGGGCTGAAATGTACCCTCAACCCCCTAAAAAGAGACATTAAGTTCTAACCTTTAGTGCCTCAGGATGGGATCACATTTGGAGGGAGGATCCTTATGAGTCTTCAAGTTAAACTGAAGTCGTTAGTGTGGGCCCTAATCTGAATGATGTCCTTATTAAAAGGGGAAAATCGAGATACCGATAGAGAGACATATATAGGATTTTTTTGGTTTTATGTGTATGAGTGTTTTGTCTGCATATATGTAAGTGCACCCATGTCATGCAATAAACACAGAGGCCAGAAAGGGTATCAGACCCCCAGGAACTGAGCAACAGAAGGTTTTTAGCCATCATGTAGGTTCTAGAAACTCAATCTGGGTCCTCTGGAAGAGCAGTCAATTATCTTCACCACTGAACCATCTCTCCAGCCCCACATAGAGGAAAATGTATATGTGGTGAAGATCATCTTCCAGAGGACCCAGATTCAGAGGCCTACAACAGATTCTTCCCTCAGCCCACAGAAGGACCCAATCCCACAACAATTCCAGTCTCAAGAACTGTGAAGCACATGCTTATACTGTTTAATCCCTCCAAATGGTGCCACCCTATTATGCATCCCAGCACAACGGGTCTAGAGTTTTCAACTTAAGAGCCCATGCCCCTGAGTGTAATATCACTGCAGCTTTGTACATGTACAGTGCACAGCTCTGAATGGCGGCATTCCCAAGGTCAACATCATGGTGCACTCTCACTGGACAACACGCACTCCTCACAATCCCACACGTGCTCTTAACGGACCTAATAGAAGTTTCAATGACAGGAAACACTTGTTACATGTGACTGGGCTTCAGGTACAAGTTTAGTGATTTACCCTTAGACTTGGCGCTCAGACTATAAAGTGATGATGTCATGGAGGCGTTGGTGGGTCTGCTCAGTGATTTCAAGGGTGACGATGCACAGAACCTTTTCATAACAACAAAGTTACAATGCAGGAGAATTAATCTTTGTGTATTAAAAAGTCAGTAAACTCATCTGAATGTGCGCCGGGTATTGTTTTGTCTGTTAATGGGAGGCTGGTTACTCTAATACGCTGAATACAGCACTGTTTTCTGATCATGAGATTCAAATGACCTAACGATTAAAGCTGTCTCCAAAGTGCATTCAGTTTCTTCCTCTATCATTTCTGGCAAACGACTTTTCATCCAAAGATTGAGCTAGTTTACCCATGCATCTGCATAATAAATTTTAGAGAATATCCTAGGTATTGATGGACTACTAAGAACAGTCATAATCACATCTACTGTAGTATGAGAAATATGATAGACACAGAAAACTATAGTATAGAAGAAAATTATTAATGTCATACAAAAAAGTTAAAATGCTTCAGGACTTCAGAGGCATTTAGGAGAGTGATACAGTGGGGACAACACTTTTATGTCATACAAACAGCATCAGCAGATAGAAAAAGTAACAAACTATATCTATAGTATATAGATACAAATATATACAAAACACAAGGGGAAGAAGAGAAGTTAGTGACTGTCCAGAATGTGGAGACATGAGCAGGGAAAATGCAAGTAGAAAGACCATATAGACCTCACTTACAGAGGTTTTAACCACTACACCAGGAACATAAGTTTTGTTCTGAAGAGCAAAAGAAGCTGCTCAAAAGAAGATGACCTACAGAACTGCTGACAGAGAAATTTCAGGGGGAAGACATCACTTCCCATGTGATTTCTCATGTCTCCTTCCAGATCCACAAGGGTCTGGATTCATGCTAAAGAAAAAAACAACTGTTCATCTTAGTAATGAACCTTTGCAGCTTAGTGGGGTATCAGAGTGTGAGGAAGTTACAAAGTCTGTCTGAAAAAAAAACATGGTTGTAGTTTCAGGTGATCTAAGAGACTACAAAGTATTTTTAATTTTTATTTATTTTTATTTTATGTTTATGAATATTTAGTCTGAATGTAAGCACACCCATGCATGTGCCCGCAGAAGCCAGAAGAGGGCATCAGACTTCCTAGAACTGGAGTTACTGATGGGTGTGAACCACCATGTGAGTTCTGCGAATCGAACCCAGATCCTCTTCAAGAGCAGACAGTGCTCTTAACTTCTGAGCTATCGCTCCAGTTCCAACCACAAAGTTTAAGAAACAGCAAATCTAAGTCAAAGAGGTCTCAATCCTTCTGATTATTCTTCTTGACAAGAAGCTACTTCAGAGACATCATAAACTTGTTTTTCCCAAAATGACAATGTCTTTGCAAGACAGTAATATTTTCCTCATTGCCTCACTCCATGGAATAAAAGCTGGGATGCTTTTGCAATACTTGGCCTCATAAAAATGTTGAAGGGAGAGGGTGACGACAGCTCAGCAATTAACAGCATTTGCTATACAATCATGAGAACCAGAGTTTAGATCCCAGGACTCCAATAACAAGCAAGCTGTCTGGCATACACTTGAAATCTCAGTTCCAAGTGGAGGCAGAGACAGGAAGATTTGGGGGGCTTCCTGATGTCCAGCCTACTCCAGAAAATGGGAGCCCCAAGTTCAGAGAGAAAGACATTGCCTCAAAGGAACAGGTGGAGGGTATTTGATGAAGATACCCACTGCCCTATTCTGGCCTCTAAGTGTGCAGACAGCCACGCTCAAGTATGCAGGCGCTTGCACACACACTTGCACATGCACACACACACAACACACACCCAGACACACACAAATATGTGTCATTTTTAAAAATCTTTTGGTGACCTGCAAGATGGCTCAGCATGTAGAAACACTTACCGTGAAAGCCTGGTGACCTGAGTTCTGTCTCCACAACCCACAGAAGGATGGAAGGAGAGAACTGACTCCACAAAGTTGGTCTCTGACTTCCACACATGTACCATGGTGCACACATGCACACGCACAAACACACACACACACATACGCACACAAACACAATAATAATAAAATCTTTAAAATAACTTTCACATTAAAAATGTTGAAAAGAAAACAGTTATTGTGGACTAACATAATCTCTAGGTATATCTGACCCGATTAAACCCTCCCACAGTGAACTTTAGTAGTGTGAAGCAGCTACTTGCCAAGCAGCTAGAAAGAACTTGGCAATTTCACTGACTATAATCTGATACAAAGAGATGCTTCTGGAAAACTGAGTCCAAAACCACAAAGCCTGACCAAGAAAAGATTTACAAGGCTAGAGAGATGGCTATGTAGCTGAGAGCACTGGCTGCTCCTACAGAGAACCTGGTTTTGGTTCCCAATACTCACATGGTGACTAACAAACATTTCTAACTCCAGTTCCAGGAATCCAATATGGCCTCTGTGAGCACTGCATGCATGTAGCATCCTTTCACATATGGAGGTAAAACTCACGCACATAAAATAAAATTTAAAATTTAAAAATTACAAAGAAAAGGTTTGTGTAGTTGTTGATTTCATACCTAAAGTCACCCTAGTCTGATATCTTCTTTTCATACCATAAGAACTGGCTAACTGTACTGCTTACTTGTACAGTCTTTGTGCCTATATTTTGATCAACTTGAAATATGATTTTTAGAAAAGTAGCACACAAGGAAAGAGACATACACTCAAAGATCATGAGGAAGGTCTCACTGAAAGCTTGCCTAAGATAACAATGAGAAACCAGATTAAAGATGCAGTAGAGAAGGCTTGTCTATGTATAGAGTAGCAACATGATACACGCCAAAAATAATCATGTGTACTAATAAGAAGGGATGTTCATGTCCATATGTATTCTCACGCACTCACATACACACGAAACCTTTTTAAAAATGATTACATTTAAGTATTTCTTTTATCAGAGATTATTTTTAAGACATTTTTAAATGTGATGAAAATAACAATGTGGTATCAAATAAACTGCTTAGTGTGGGAGAAAGAACATTGAACTTAGAGTCCAAAGTCTTTATTATGGATCTAAGTTCTCTGTTTTTCCTATCAGAACTTCAGCTTTCCTCAAATATAAAGCAAGTGGCTATAGTTACTGGCTCTCAAAGGCCCTGTCAATGCTAATGTTTCAGTATTCCTAATCAAAATGAATAAGGATTCAATTTCTCTCATTACAAATGACGCATGATCTAGACCACAAAACTACTACTAGCAAGGGATACAAGAGGCTGGTCCTTCTGAACTATCAGAAGAGCTGGACTACACTGTGGAGTAAGTTTCTGTCCTAGATCCCCAATTCATAAACCCATCTTCACTGACGAAAGAATGTGAAGGAGAGAAAAATGGCGCACTTTTAAAAAACTAATATTGCAGTCAGAATTTCTGCTGATAATTCCAGAATCATTTCTGCCTCCAACACATACATACATATCATTTATTTGATAGAAAGCTGAAGCAAGAGAAATGAAGGGGCCTGCACAGAATAGCACATTTAAGGAGTAGAACATTCAGTATTCAACCATATGATTGTATATGGGCTGAGAATAATTCTCTGTAGATATTTCAGATTTCAGGTAAACTTATGAGGCAAGTTTTAAACAATGCAGTTATGGAATGATATAAAAAAGGCACAGAAAACTTCTTTAACTACTCAAGTACAAGATATATTAGGTATTAGTAAGATGATAAAAATATATAATTCATTTAAAGAATTTCCCCCAAACACAAAGAACCATGGAAACATTAGCTGATCCTGTTTGATAATTCTCATACTCTAATAAAGACAAGAAAAAAAATACAACAACACCACAGTAAGTTTTTTCATGTAAAATTATTATCTATGAAGAACAAAAATTATAAGCTCAATTTGGTTAAAGGACTTTCCTTTATGAAAAAAATATTGTAGGATTAGCCAGAAATATCCATTATAAAGCTACCAAGGGTGTTGGTACCCAGGTGATACTATGCAGGTGAAATGGTTGGACAGCAACCACCACGATACCTGGAAACAATTAAGAGTGCAGGCATCCGACTTCTCAAAGCCAAGGGTCAAGTTGTCAAGTCTCAACCACAGAAACTATAAACAGATTTTGTCAAAGCTAAAAGTTCTGCCACAAAATAGATATTTTATTTTGAATTTTAATAAAACTTAAAATTGTCAACAGTATTAATGTTTTTTTCTTTCTTAAGGACACTGCTAGGGGATTTACTAATAAAGTCATAAATGAAGGTAACAGAATGTCAGATCTAATAAGGACATTGGTTAAAAGAAAACTGACTGTCAACATTTCCGCAAGTTCAGACTAGTAGATCAAACCCAAATGCAAAGGAGAGAAAGACAAAGTGATAACACACACCTCAGAAAGTGACTACAGGATTGTAAATAAGCTAAGACCCATAAAGCTGCAGACCTATGAACTTTTATGTGTACACAAAACCCCAAATAGAACCATGTAAACCTGAAATCACAGAGAGTTTGGAGAAATAGCCTCCCAGCTGGTAAGAAGCATGACAACACAGAATAAATCAGTGCACATTTATTTTTCTCAATTATATTTTCATTGGATTCTCATGTATTTCATACAATACATCTTAACCTTATTTAAATCCCTTCCCCTATCTGCAGTCCCTATAGCCGCCCCCCCCCAACAAATTTCATGCATTCTGTCATGTATGTTAAGGGCTATTGAGTCAAGTTTGTGTTCCCAGATGTCCCTCAGTTTGAGTTCAGTGGAGCCTGATCAGCCTATCTAGCATCACTCCCCTAAAAACGGTCAGTTCTCCCTCACCCGGCAGTGATCAGCAGCGGTTAGCTCCTCAGCTAAGGCTGGGGCTCCTGCTCATTTCCCACCTCTAAGCTGGGTTTTTGTCAGGTTGGGTTTGCATGGGTCCTGTGCATGCTGTCACCATCACTGCAAATTCATAGTGAAAAACAAAGTAAATGCAATGAGCAAATAAGGGGAACAAGAATAGGTGAACCATGGCAACTTTACCTTCACCAATCTTTTAAAATTATGCCATAGAATCTTACTGGTAAAACAGGTCAGCCCAATCCAATGGGAGAGAGGACTAAACTAACACTTGAATGTTATAAGACTGCCTACTGATTAATAATAGAAAGCTGTAAATATTTCCTTTGTTTATTAAATAGTCGTTGAGTATCAATAATGTGCCATCTATGCTGCTAGAATATTACCCTGGCAAAAATCAATTCAAAACAATAAAGCTCTCAGTAACAAAGAACCCAAGTGATCACAATATATTTCAAAACCAAGCAAGATGAGAAATGCAATTTTCAAGTTGCAGTCTCAGTTCTTCACCCTAGAAATATGTGTGGGCCACTGCACCAATGGGAAGCTCAAAAGTCTAAGTGATAGCCACGAACTGGCTATTGAAATCAACTAGTAAACATACACCTGACCCAGGAATGTCCACACACATTTCCAAATAAGGTCCATAGTAAGTACTAATCTAAAGAGCAACCAATGCATGAATGGCTTAGATTTAAAGCCTGTAGAAATTTTCTAGATTGTTCCATTTCCATTCTAGGTACAAAAAATGATTTCTCTACCCACTGCCCTACAAATATATCTAAAGTATCTGTTAGACGTCAGGTACCTTCCTTGTTCGGGAGGGGGAGAAGAATAAACATTTTCCCCATAAAACAAAAATCCAGTGACTAAACAGATTAAAAAATCATGTTGCTTCTTATTAGCGCCAAAAGTAAACAAACTGAAGACTGCAGCAGAGGGTGCTTTGATGATGACACCGGAAGAGGGATGGGCTGCCCCTCACAGCCAAGACCTGGGGAAGCTAGCCCAGTGAAAATCTAGGAAATCCACAACCCATGTAGCATTTGAGAATGGCATGCGTCAAGGCATGAAAGTTCCTGTCACGTGGCAGTTTGACTGAATTAGGAGGTGAAGAAAAGAGTCTCTCAAAGTTAGATTAACAAAACTAAAAGACTGAGGTCAAACCAGAGCCCTCAGGTCTGTGGCAAGCAATCTTGGATTTACACTCATGAAAGTGGAAAAAAAGCCAATCTTGGATTTACACTTATTGCAGTGGGAAACCAGCCATTGGTTTTCATCAGGCAAGTGACAAGGTCAGATTTAAATTATAGTTTGCGACATAATCCATTAGACTATGTGTATGTGTGTACACATAAACACGTTCTGCTTGAAAATAGGAAGATAAGAAGGGCAATCGTGCTGAAGAAATGATGAAGCCTGATTTGGCCCATACAGTAATTAGACCCTTGCCCGATCTTCACTAGAACAGTACCATTTCAATTGGGATCTGAAATAAATGTAGCTATTGCTCCTGATAGTTTGCCCTAATTTTCTGCAAGTGAAAGGTCTTCTCATCATGACTTGTCCACAAATCCTGCTGTTCCTCCTAATTAAAAAGTTTTCAAAAGGTTGATATACTATTTATGATCCTAGAAACATCAGCCATAAATCTTCCCAGCCACCCACATGTACACCAGGATTTCAGTGCAGGTTCATTCATCAGAATGAGGGGCATTTGTCAATGTAATTTTCATGACAGCTGCTGAGAGTTTTTCTCAACCCTCTTTTGGTGGGTGACTGTTAAGTGATTATGAATATCATACCTGGCATCTTTTCAAAGCAAGCCCCTGACAGAGACTCAAGGAGAGTCATAAAAATGCATCACCTGTAAAGTTCTATGGGCCCACACTGCAGGATAGTCTCTCTTACACCAAAATCAATGCAGCTAAGAATAGAGGTAAATTGAATCTGTGGCCATCTTAGGTCTCAGCAAATCGACCTACTTACTCTAGTAACATTCCTGGCATCGTCACTTTTCATCAACATAATTGCTTACATGTGTGAACTCATCAAGGTAAAAAGAACAGTTCTGAAATTAAGCCATCTCTCCAGTCACCCTAGCCCTGTCCATTCAAAAGCTTCAAAGCTGTATCTTTTCTGAGGTGATTTATCTAATTAATCTGGCCACATGATCTACTCACCCTCTGAGATACTATGTGGCCACCAGCATGAAACCCTGAGCAAAGAACACTATATCTTATTTGGTTTTCTGTTTATCCTTCAAAACTAAATTAATGAACAGAGGCAAGGACTTGTACTCAAGGAGTTTATTCTGAAATTACTTCCAGAAAGTAGCAGTTAAAAAAGGAGAAAAATGGGCGGGAAATGAAATACCGAAACCATTGTGGGACTCTGGCGTGCAATGCAGCTGAGGCTAATCCCCAAGGGAGCAGGTAGACGCCTAAGAATCACCTTCCTAGGGACAGAGAGCTGAGGCATTAATCTTATTTTCTGCTGGCTGAGGATACCCCTAGGTCACTGACTCCCTTGAAGTACCCTGATGCCTAAAAGCTACATCAAGAGCTCCAGGGCTTTCAAAAAGAGCCTCCAGGCAGAAGTGCAGAGGAGGACTGCGCTGAAGGTGGGATGCTGATGGCTTTCACCTGAACTGTCAAGCACAGCAACAGCTGAAATTATTGGTGAATCAAGAGATTGTGGATCACAGAGTGTTGACCAGAGCACGGAAATGATGCCAATAATAACATTGACGATATAAATAATCTTCTCTCTCGGTGTCACAGACAGACAGAAAGATCAGGTGATGAGAGCCTGAGAATTTCCCAAACACTAAGCACTAGCCAAACAACATGGGACAGTGCTAAAGACAAGATACCCAGCCCTCAACGGGCTTAAACTCTTATAGAGATTATAAGCCATGAGAAAAAGTTGAATATGCAACACATGGTTATAAAAATAAACCCAGAACACTGACGACAGTATCAAGAAGTGGCTAAGAGATTCCACCCTAGAGTCAAATGGAAAGAAAATTAGAACAAATCCAGGAGTCGTAGGTAAAATTTGGACACGGTTATAAGGTACTTACTCTCAGTGTCATGATTTCTCCTATGGTGTTGAAAATCAAATAGTGCCTGTGTCACAAGGCAATTGAGAATTAAATGCATGTAAAGCACTAGTCCCTAATGCTTGGCACATAAACAGTAAGTACTGCTTATTTTGTGAAAGGAGAAACTTAATAGTAGAATGAGAATTAGCAGAGAGAAAAATCATTCAATCTCTATGTCAGATCCTCTTATGTAAATACATTATACTATAGTCCTTGCCCTTGTTTTAGTGTTTTCTTGTTTTCTTTTAAATCATAATACATAAAGGGAAAGCTGCTCATTTTAAGGTTAGAAGACTTAAAAGTTCAGAAAATACATGGAATTAGGAAACCTAATTTCAAATCCATGTATCTTGCCAGAACACTACCTTGAGTAAATCAAGGTCTCTTTCATCCACTTTATAGTGTCATCTATAAAATGGGGGTAAAACTATGTGCTTTGTAGGTTCACTTCGAAGAGTGAAGGAGAGCGTTTCTGTAAGGGTCCCAGTATGTTTTAGATCTTTACCGTGTTGTTTATTACTATTCACTATTGATTCCATGGACACCAATTAGCCACCTGCTATATATAAGGCACCATACTAAGTGATGTGAATGAAAAGACAGACATAAGAACAAGGTATGATCTCAATAGCCAAAAGTCTTACAGGTTAACGCTACGAACAATTAAACAAATCTAGTTAGTTAAAATAATTGAAATTAGTAAGCTATCCTACTATCAGATGCCATTACCCTAATATCAGTGAGAGAAGGAGGCGGGAGGACAGGAGGGAGGAGAAAGACTAAGCTGGTTATCTCTTAGAAAGAGTTCCTGGAAATGCAAGATAATGAGCTCCATCTAAATTCACATCTGCTCAAGGGTAATCAGAAGTCTGCAATGTGCACTGAATTCAGAGAAGGGTTCTTTAGCAGAGACTGAGCGTGCACAGGAGGAAATCCTACCTGCCCTGGATTTGCAATAAATAACAATGCCGCTCTTTCCCAAACTTTGAATCAAAGTGAGACCAGGATAAAATCTCCATCAAAAACAGCCTAGAAATAAAATTCTGTGATACATTCAGGGAGGGAGAAAAATGAATGAGATAACGGTAGGAATTATTCCATCAGCCAGGGTGCACACATGACCTCATCTCTTTCCTACGTCACTGCCTTGCCAAATTAATATGGAGGTACTTCAAAGAGAGGGGATATAAGCCATCACCCTGATTTTCTCACATCCTGAAGGAGGACTCGGAATGAGCATGTTCTTCACAGGTGTGCATCTTCTTAAGAACATTCCTTCCTTATGTCTTTGGAACACTTTATAATTCACAAATCACTTCAGTGTCCACCCTCTCACTCACACCAACCCTATGTGATGTGAGCTTTTCATAAGGAAGAAGTCCCATTCATAGGGGGACTTCTGAGACTCAGGAAGCTTAAGCTACCTGTTTGAGGTCTTATCTCAAAGTGTGGACTTGCTCAGACTGAAATCCACATCTTCTAATCTCATTTCCAAGGCATTTCCTACACTTGTGTGATGACTCTGAGGAACAGGAAGGCGGCATCTACAGAACTGGATGATAACAGAAAGAAATCTGTTCCTGGAGACCTCAAGGGAGCTCTCTGAGATCAGAATTACTAGCCAATGATCTGGGGGCTCTGACTACTCTGTACCTTCTTTCCAGGCAGTCAGATGAGAAGTTCTTTATGAACACTTTGCCTTCTGTATGAATAGCACCATTAGATTCAAGACAATAAAATTCATTGGAAGCTAATTGGTGAGTAATAAAGCTGCTGAGGTTTATGAGCCTTGCACTAACCCTAATGCAGAGGTACAGTGTCAACAGTGAAATTGTAACCATGGACAAACTGTAGTCTTCTGTGGAAGATAGAAAAAGCAGACCTTTTCCCTTGGCCTGGAGACAAAAACAGCATTATGCAATTTCAGAAGTGACAAGATCACTTTCTCTTGTGTGAACTTCAATAGTAAATAGGACAGCTTTACCCTCAAAAATAACCTTTGATTATTTGATAGTGGGACAAGAGGAGAAAAGTGGATACCTCTGCTCTATTAAATTTCAAGCATTGCCAGAAGTGAACTTGAACATGTAACAATAAAGCACCCATGGCTAGAGATAAGCAGAGAATACAGTCCCTTTAGACTCCAAGCTGCATATGCAGTTGTCTGCTACCACAGAGAAGTGACGAAAGAAAATATGATCTTGAGCAGAAAGGACAGACCTGCATGGACTGCAAGGATCTGTTCTCCTCCTTTGCACACACCCACACCTACACACACGCACTAGTTGAATGAATAAATTCACTGAGTACTGAGGGAAATCTATTGTCAACAACTCTTCTGTTCTTGCTTACCTGTATGGAATTGTTTTTCTTTATTGTACTAAAAGAGCCAATTGTTTCTAGAGCTCAGAGCTGCATGCTTCTAGTAATCTCTGGGATTAAAACCCCCACCCCATGAGAAGAACCCCATCTTCATGATGGCTCTGGGGTAGCACAGTCCAAATGACACAGATTTTGAAAATTTACAATAAAAATAATGTAAGATATCATGTTGATAATTCATATATGGAGAGCATGTTAAATTAATAATAATTTGAACAGATTGGTTTGACTACAATAGATTGCTAAATAAATCAATCCATTCTGCCTATTTCTTTACACTTTAAAAAATGTGTCCTTTTATGTTAAGGCCTGTTGAGCTAAGTTAGTGTCCCCTGACATCCCTCGGTGCAAGTTCATCCACTGGAGTTTAGTCAACCTATCACTCCCTTACAGAAGATCAGCTCTTCCTCACCCAGTGAGTACTCAGCTGCCCAGTAGTTCTTGTGCTAAGATTGGAGCCTTTCCAGAGTTTCATGCTAGGTTTTGTCTGCTTGAGTTTGCAAAGGTCTTCTGCATGCTGTCACCATGGCTGTGCGTTCATATGAGCAAGTTCCCAGGAGCCTGTAAGACTCTACTTCCATATGGTCATGCACCTCCTCCCCTGGCTCTCGTGATCTTCTTGCCCCCATTCCACAATGGTCCCTGAGCCCCGGGTTCATTATCCTGCTGCACTCAATAGGCCTTAACATAAATCACAGAATGCAAGAAATCCAGTGGAGGGAGGGACTACAGGAGGTGACAATGGAGAAGTGGTTATAAAAATGATTAAGATGTTTGTATAAAATACACCAAAAACTCAATAAAAATATATTTTTTAAAACATAGATAAAAATAATGCATCACATTTCTATAGACTGTTATCCAGCAGTCACATGCTTACTCCCTCAAATCTCCATTAAGTCCTACAGGTAAGTCGTAAGAAGATGGCACAGACATCATATCTTAATGCCCTTGAAGCTAAGAAGGAAATTGCTTACTGGGTCTCCAAGTCTTCAATGGGCTTGGAAAGCAGACGATACAAAACAGTTTGTTTGCCTGGCCATTTTCAGCAGTTTCTTTCATTGTCTCCAGAAAGAACACTGCTGGATTAACTAATCTACAGGGATTCGGAACTGTACAATGGGGCATGTGGCTATTTAATTGCACCACTTTAGGAAAATGCTTCTAGCTCAGCTGTTAGAATGTAGTGCTGATGATGGTGAGGTTGAGTGTTCAATCCCCACTCTGTTTCACTTAGCTCAGCCCTCTGTGGACAGGGACACACTCCCCGCCTGGGCTTGCTTTCCTGCAAACATATACTCTTGGTTGCAACAGGATCAGTGAAATAATAGTAATTTATGCTTACAAATCCATCATCACAACTATAAAAAGCAGCTTAGTTTCATCCTTTGCAGGGGCAGTGTCACCTGTGTCACTTTGACAGCCAACAGAAAGAATATTATTTCCTTTGGTTAAAAACAGGGTTTGAAATATGTCACTGTTTTTAAAAGTCAAAGGCAAAAACTTTATAAACTTTATAAAAAATTATATCTGTTCTCTCATTTGCTTCCAGAGAAACTATTCTCATGCTACTAAAAGTCCAGATTTAGATGACCTAATTCCTACATGTCTAAGAGATTTAAAAAATCATATATAAAAGCATTTATTTATGTACTGTGACTTCATATCACTTTTTAAAGTTTTTTTTGTCGGGGGGCCTTAAGTGTGCTAGACAATGTTCTATGGCTGAGGTATATTATCAATCAAATATAACTTTTTAAAAACTCATTATTAAATAGCTTACTATACTAGATTTTTGTATGATGTTGATCAGTTATAAAATACTGTTGTATAATAGAAAAGTGAGTCCAAAGACCTAGACAATAGGCCAGCTCCACATCCCCTTCTGTATGAGATGAGACAGCCCATGCTAGATGACCACCTTGAAGAACCAAATCAAACTTTGTTTTCCTCAGATCTACTTGTTTCATGTCCCTTTTGCAGAGCTATAGTGGTGATTCCTCATCACTCTGGCTGACCTTCACTTCTAACAGCTGTTCCAAATAGCTTTGGAAAAGGTCCCTGTCTCCAGTGGCTTCTGCACCTGCAGTCTGGCTGGCTTGAGCTTTCTGTTTTCTGCCTGCCTTGGCAGGCAGGATGGAAGTAAGAGCTGTTGCCTATGGTGTTCTTGGGGCCTTCTGTGTCTGGTGACTGGTCCAGAAGATACTTAAGGGGCTTGTCAACAACTGAGGCTGTGTCTCCCTCTCCTTGGCACCATACACAGTTCTGGGAATTATTGCGGCTTGGCCTAGCTGGAGATCTGCCTTTCAAAAAGAAGGTTGATCTTTGATTAAATATTAACCTACAGGAAAACTTTTTTTTAAGTGAACCTATAATAGCTTGCCAACATTACTAGATTCATAGTATTTGAACAGAATATGCTAAAATAATCACATGAGAAGCAACACAGCATATATTTTTAGGCTTGGAATGTTTAAGAAGTACATATTTTTGTATCAATATATCCAAACATCTGACATAAACAACTTAAAGGAGCAAAGGTTTGTTTTGGCTTATGCATCAGAGGTTTTGGTCTCTAGTCCTTGGCTTCATTGATTCTGGGCATGTGCTGAGCCAGACCATCATCATTCAGTGGGGACTTATAGTGATGGAGGCTACTCACCTCACAGTGGCTAGAAAACAGAAAGAGGGAGGGACTGGGGACTAGAAATAACCTTTAAAGACACAACCACTGGGGTCCACTTCCTCTAGGAAGGTGCCACCTCCTAAAGTTTCCAGAACCTCCCAAAATAGTACCACAGCCGAGGACCACAGGTTTAACACACGCTCCTGTGGGGGATATTTCACAGTCAAACCACAATGGTGACAGTGGATTTCTAAATCTACATAATAATCCTATGGAATAGGTGCGACTATCATTGCTATCTTATACTTGTGGCTTTTGGGGAAACACACTTTGATGGAAAAAAGTCAAGCTGAGTATATTGCTTGATTATTTCTTCTGCATGGCAGGCCCTAGAATTTCTGGAATGGTTATGCATTAGTTCAAGTCCACTGAGACACAGACACCAGGTGAGGCACCGCTTTTCATTTCTGAGCTTTTTTCACTCTCGCTGCTTTGTTTTCCTCCTTTTCTAGTGGAAAGGCTGTTCAGAGAAAACATACACAAACCTTAGCAGGAGGCAGACAAGTCACAAATTTCTTCAGATCAACCTTCAGCGCCAGCAGACACCAAGCTTCCCTAAGTGTATCCCTGAAAACCTCCTTAGAAAAGATCAACAGCATTTCTGCCTCTGTGCCCCTCTGCCTATGCTTATCCTTAGGTTCATTTGATGTGTGTTCCTCCTTTCAAAAGTAACTCAGATCACGGGACAGCATCATAAGCAGGAAGTCATTCTAGCAGGACTTTTTTGAGGTATATCAATGTTTGCTCAGAGGAAACCCACCAATGGGTTTCAGCAGTCCACTCCAAAGCTTACAACCTGACATAGAAAATCACCTCCAGCATTCATACATTTCCTCAGTGCTGTCATATTTTGCTCAGCTTTCCAGAACTGCCTGTAGAGTAACCTCTTTCAAGAGGGAATATATATTCAGTGGAAGAGCCGATATGAAATCATGTTGACCAGAGGCTCACCTAGGGAAAAAGCTATGGGGAAAGGGTGATGCTTATTAGTAAGCCCCTAATGCTTAAACGTGATTGGGTTAGATCTACCACCTTCACAAGAACCTCATCGCATTCTCAAGCCCATAACTCATTCCTTAGCTCTATCTAAGCTGATGATGACATATAAGGAGTGTCTGCCAATAGCCTATGGTTTGTGGTAAAAAATGGTCAAGGGTGGCTACGGCAATTTTTCCCAGTCATCTGCAATTTACTAAGACCCAAAGCCTATCAGACTGGACTTTATTTACAGAGGCTGTTGGTATAGCAGAAAGAGTACTCATTAATAATAATGGTTACTATCTACATGATTGCATGCCAGACATTTTATGCTCATTGCCACTGTTCTGCTGGCATCCTAAGAAGTACGATTTGTGTTTTTCACTTGAGTGAATTAAAGACTAAAGTTTATCCATAATTTACCCAAGGTCACATAATTATTGTTTGATGGAGCATGATATGAAGTCTTTCTGATTCCATAATTCTGCTATACCAGTACTGTCTCCAAATAGAAGGAAAGAATTTTAGCCCAAGTCCTAGAACTGCCAGCTGGGCAACCTTAACAAATTTGACTTAATTTCATACTGGGTCTTAATTGATTCAGCTACAAAATGGAAATAATGCTGCTGAGTTTTAGCTTAGGATTCAGTTCTGGGAGTTAAATCGCCTGAGTTGAAAATCTTGTCACATCTTTACTATTTGGGTAACCTCGAAGAAGTCAATTAGGTTTATCTCTAAAATGGGAATAACAGTAGTACCTACCCCAGCAGGTGTTGAGAAAATTAAGCAAAACACACTACACAGAGTATTCGGTATTAGCATATGGTAATCTATGATCATCATCATCATTACCATTATCACAGTCATGACTACATCAATATCATAAGAGCATGATATATTTTTCCTGTCCTACTTCATGGGATCCTTTTGAGGACTGAGTGAGAAAACACATAAAATACGTTATAAAAATAAAAATCTATACAATTTTGTAGAAATATATATATCCTATGCTATGATACTTACAATAAGGATGCAGTTGGAATTATGAGAAAGCATTTGGTTATCCAAGTTAAATAATATAAAATCATTCTACCTTATAGTTACATATGAGTAAGAGTCAGCCATGTGGTCATTTGAAAACCCCTTTACCTGCCTTTGGACTGAAACAGCTCTATCATTAGGCCATTTATCTGGACATAAAAGAGTAACCCATGATGCTTGCCATCAGAAACCTCAGTCAAGGGCAAAGTAGAAGTTACCAAGAGCAGAAAAGATTAAAATATGTCCATCCTAGAGGAAAAGACTACAATAACAACACATGCAGTGGCTCTATGTCAGAATGCCAAACACCAACAAATTATTGGCAGTTTCTTTACTGCCAGCTGTTATCAGTACCAACTTTACAGGTCACTGGTGATCAAAGGCACCTAGTATAAAGTATTAAGTGAGCAACATATATGATGATACTATCTATTTGCTGAGTTACCACATTTCCTCCAACTTCCTGTGAAAGTATGACTGGTCAGCCTGTCCTAATGGGTGGAAGTAAGGATAAAATTGAGAGAAAGTATGAATTGGCTTCAGGAAGGAATTCTGTACCATGTATTAATAAGATTTGATTGGAAAAATATTCCTTGAGACAGATTTGAGAATTCTTATTTGACTCCCTAATCCACTGTCGAAAATCAAATCCCTCCAGTTGCTGAATATAAACCAGTCTTTTTCTTCTTGCAGATTTTCCCAGGTCATAAACATCGACAAGGATTTCCTGGAACTGGCACCAGAATCTTTTATTATTTTCATATGGGCACCTGAAACTCATGTCCTTATGCATGTTAGGAATTACTCCACCATTGAACCATATCCCTAGACCTTTCTAACTAAAAAAAAAAAAAAAAAAAAAAACTTTTTAAGAAAGGACTCACTAAACTCCAGGTTTTCTTTGAAATTGCTGCATCATAGGCAGGCTTCAGACTTACTATCTGTTGGGGTCCCTCTGCTCAGTGTCCACGGAGTGAGACACAGGGTCTCCGCCACAAGGAGGTGAGAGGCGTGGAGTCAACACACAGACCTGGGAGCTGCACAGAAGCATGTGGAGGGCGAGCCACAGCAAACTTGTTTAGTCAAGGAAGTGCAGGGGGTTTTATGAGTGTGGCTAACCAACCCCCCTATGGGGTGGTTCCCAACTGTGGCCAATAGTATTCTGTCTCAGGATGGATCATCTCGGTGCAGGTTCTCTCCAGATATAGGGTGGAAGCTGGCCTCACGCTTGGCTGGAGCAGAGTGCCACGCCCACAGGAGCCACGCCCTCATAGCAGGTGACCTGGCTAAGGCCTACCTTGTATTATGCCCTACATCTACTTGCCTCAGCCACTTGAGTAGCTGAGATTACAGAGTCCAACTTATAGTTCAACCTAGTATACCTCTAAACTAGGAATTTTCTGGAGATCATCTGCTAAGATTAGAAACTTTGCTTCATTATTTACTATCAGAGAGCTTCTCTACTCAACTGTAAAATGGAGATAATTAGACAGGGGCAGTGGGAGGATTCAACAAGGCATTGATTGTGTACTATACAGCATATTGCTTTCATCCCCACAAAATATTTGTGTCATAATTCTCAGAACCTGAGAATGTGATATGTCACATAGCAAAAAAGGTGATACAACTAGAATCAAGATTATAGACTTGAAGTAGAGAAGCTGCTCTGGACTGTATGGGTGGACTCAATTTAGCTACATGGGCATATAGCAGTAAGAGAAAAATACGGTTTAAAAGTGGCGGGAAAGTTGTCAGTCATGAGAGATACTTAACATACCTTTGCTAGCTTTGGAAACTGAGGAAGGAGACCATGAACCAAGCAACGTCTTAGAGCTGATTATCACCATCAGCCAGCAAGGAAATGGGGACTTCAGTCTCATAAGAGCAAGGAGCTAGGTTGTGGAAACAACTTGAATTCTCAGGAAACAGACTGTTATTTAGAGCCCCCAGGAAGAACAAAGGTCTCCTGATGTCTTGATTTTTAGTCCACTGAGACCTATGCTTGGACTTCTGAAGGACTCAACCATAAGATAATATTTTCATTGTATTGAGCACTGTGTGTGTGGTAATTTTTACAGCATCAACACAAAAGTATGCAGAATGGGGGCTGGAGGAATGACTCAGTGACTAAGAGTACCTGCTGCTCCTGAAGAGGACCCAGGTTCAGGTCAACCCCCCCCCCCCCAGGGTGACTCACACCCCAGGTAACTCCAGTTCCAGGGTATCTGGCACTCTCTTCTGGCCTCCTCAGGCACTTAATGTACTTGGTGCACATACATGCAGGCAAAATACTGATGCACATAAAATAAAAATGAATAAATCTTTTTTTTTAAAGTGGTGCAGAATAGCAACACTTAGAATGCCGAGCATTTAGACCGGCATTTACAACACACAGTAAAAACTGATTAAAATCCATCAATTAGGCGATAGTGTTGATGGTTATGATGAGGAGCATGACAGCAAAGAACTTCTGGTTTACATATGAAGTTATAAATATTAATCCTGCCTATAGAACTGAAGGTGTGGCTCAGTGGTAAAGTGCTTACTTAGCAAGCACAAGGCTCTGGGTATAGTTCCTATTGCCAAAAGAGAAGAAAAGACAAAAAGTTCCCTTTTCTATAATAAAAAATGCACGTTTTAAGCCCTCTTATTGGTTATTTATCATACTAATTGCTTTCCATATATAGTAAATTGCTTTATCTACTCCTCACAGCTATCATATGAACAGATAACATTTTCTCAAGATAAGTTGGAGCACAGATAAGAAAAATGAATTTGCCTTATACTGATTTCTGCTCTGAGTGATTTGTGTTCAAAAGAAGTTATCAAGGACATAAGTATCTAAGTAGAAGTGAAGAATTCACAATGTCCCCAAAGACAGAAATACAGCATAGGGAAATACGTGTTTGTGCAGACTTTTCTTTCTACCAAGACTGAACTGATAGTTTTGGAGCTCGAGATAAACAGTAAGAGATGCACGGAAACTAGAAGCTGGGATTTTCTAAGTCAGAACAAAAATTCTGCTTTCTGCATAAGACATGTACCTGCTGTACCCAAAGCATGTATGTCTCAAATAAGGAAACCAACCCCAAATAAATTCTTCACAGTTCAGAAAACATGAAATGGAGTTCACATGGGCTGAGACATAATTTAGAAATGGGATCAAACGCACAGCCTCTTTTGACCATAGTGTTAAAGGGTGATTTGACTCTTTAATTCTTTATTCTTTCTTTCTTTCTTTTATCCCTTCTTTCTTTCATTTTATTAATTTTATGTGTATGAATGTAGTGCCTGCATGTATGTAAGTGCACTAGTGTTGTGCAATGCCCACAGAGGTCAAAAGAGGGTGTTGGATCCCCAGTCTGAACTGGAGTTACAGACTGTTGTTAGCTGCCATGTGGGTGCTGGGAACTGAACCTGTGTCCTCTGCAAGAGCAGTCAATGCTCTTAACCACCGAACCATTTCTCCAGCCCTGATTTGACGCTTCTTTCCCCAGGCACAATACAATTACAGCTTACTCATTATATCCCAAGAGAAATCCATGAAAGTAGAGGTAAAAGAAGTTGAATTCTCAATATACTGCAGCTACCAGTAATAGAATTAAAAGACTGGAATTTGCAAGGTATGTTAAAGAACCAGTGTATTTTGTGGTCTAGATTCATAGAGTTTAAAAATAAACACTTGGATATAATTCTGAGCCATATAATGGCATATGTACCATGAATAAAGTGACTTTATTTTGTGGACATTTTAAATCTGAGTTATGTAAAGTAGAATTTATTTTGCTATAGCAACAGTTGTTGTTAGATCTAAAAAAAAAAAGTGTACATAATATACTCAGCCCAGTACCTGGCACAAATCCAAGCTACAAAATTACTATGAGCTTTGAGACAGAAGAACATATATATGTGTATGTATGAGAAAGTAGTCACACACACAGAAAAATGCCGTTTAAAATGTAAATAAAGCACTCCTTAGTCCAACAGCTCATGTAGGTCCTTCACAATAATGTGAGGGATGCTATAAGAAGAGCTTTCTCACTGTTTCTAAATGAACCCATTAGGGAAAAAAAAGAGTGAGTTAATCAAGACCTGTGTGGATCATAGAAGCTCCATAGAGCCCTCCTGAGGCCAACCTAACATGATAATCTACTCTGATACTGATTGTCAGTCTGTACTTCAGCCAAGTGCAGGAGACTTCCTCTCACACAAATAAACCTAATAAACTGTCAGAGTGTCCAGGGAAGTCAGGTCTTAGAAAAATCTTGTTTCCATTTGATGCTGGGTCAGTGAGGCAGAAAGAAACCATGGTGAAAACACACATTGTGGAATACAGAACTAAGTTAACTAACAGAACCTTCATCCCGTTCCAGACACTGGGGGGCACCAAGGTGACAAGGAGACAAAATAACACAGATGAAAATGTGCAAGGAGATGCAAACCATTAAAAGTATATCATCACTCAAAGAAAAGCAGCAAATTTAAACACGTTCAGATTAGACTGGGCTGTAGAAATAATCCAAGGGTTCAGATCTTAGCAAATACAAACAGAATTAGGAGATGGTGCAGAGAGTCCACGTTCAGTTGCAAGGAAGAAAGCTCTGTGGCAGTGGTGAAACTGAAGCTAGATTTCTAAACAATCTATCTGGTCGCTTCCTTCTCATTCTGACATAGATATCTCCTTCATTCATGACTACAACAAATCCTAATTGGTTTCTTTGTGCATCTCTAATTTGTTGTGTATACATGTTTGTATGTGTGTCTATATGTGCATGGGTATATAAAACACTGTGGAGGTCAGATAATGGACATCTTCAACTGCTCTTTACCTCGGTTTTTAAAGATTAAAAAAAAACACTTAAATTAGAAGACTCACATCTATTCTGCTTAGCTAGTTAGACCTCCTCATGCTGTTCCTACAACTGCCTTGGGCCTAGGCCCCTTCCTGCT
Source organism: Eospalax fontanierii (assembly GCA_035773235.1). Classification (NCBI taxonomy): domain Eukaryota; kingdom Metazoa; phylum Chordata; class Mammalia; order Rodentia; family Spalacidae; genus Eospalax; species Eospalax fontanierii. The sequence continues at coordinate 78,050,314 of CM069526.1, forward strand.
CACCCCACCTGAAACCTCCAGACTAGCCTCATGAGCCAGATCCCCACCACCACTGGGTCTTGATCACCCTGCTCTGGGACTATTTCCATTCTCCATGTTCCAAGGCTTGCATCTACTAAGTTTAGCTAGTCACTCCCCAGATTATCTCCACCACCTCCTTGGGCCTAGGCCTCCTCCTGCTCCTCCAGCCTGAGGAAACTCTGAACTAACCAGCTAGAACCCAGACATCGGATCCCCATAATCTTGAATTGCACCTAGAACCTTTTATCCTACTGAGGAGATCTTGACACGTAAACTTGGAAGCATCCTGTCTCACAAATAAAAAATCAAAAGTGAGAACCTGAAGCACAGACCAATGAATTATTCATAACTAATCAGAAAGTAAGCAAGCTACATCAACACTATAAACAGAACCAAACACCAAATAAATAAAGACAGGCTAGAATTTCATATAAGACAGACAAGCAACAAAAGAAATCCATATGCCCAGACCAACATACAAAAACACAAATATGAAAAACCAAGATAATATGTCCACACCAAAACCCACCAATCCTAAAGAACTTTATTACAATGAGAGACACCCTTAAGAACCCCAGGATTCAGAATTTTTTTTAATCATAAACATGGTCAAAGAATGCAACAACTTTAACATATAAACAAACAACACAAAGAAATAAAAGATGGTAGAAATAAACTCCTAACTGAAGCTCAAGAAAACACAAAATATACAGCTGAATGAAATGACAAAGACAATTGAAGACTTGAAAAGCAATCCACAAAAGAGACAGAAATACTGAAGAAAATTCAAGCTGAAATGAAGATGGAATTGAAAGACTCAGTAAGCCAATTTGAAATAAAAGAGAAAGCCAACAAGAAGAATGAATGAAATGGAAAACAGAACACCAAGACTGAATGACAAAGTTAAAGAAATGGGTCACCAAACCAAAGAATATGAAAAAGTATTTTAAACACAAGAATGGAAAACACAGGAAATATGAGACAACATGAAAAGACCAAATCTATGCATCACAGACACAGAGAAAGTAGAAGAATCTCAGGTCAATGACATGGACCAGATCTTCAATAGAATTATAGAAAAAAAAATCTCTAAATTGAAGAATGACATACCAATCAGACACAAGAAGCACACAAACACCAGTTAGACAGGACCAGAAAAGAAACTCCACATGGCATATTAAAGTAAAATTAAATAAGGAAATTTAAAAAGTAAAATTAATAAATAAGTCAGACATGAGGTTGGACACCTTTAATCCCAATACTCTAGGGGCAGAGACAAACAGATCTCTGTGAGACCTAGGCCAGCATAGTCTATATGGTGAACTTGAGGCCAGCTGGGGCTATGGAGAGACTCTATCTCAAAAAACAAACAAAAAGTTTTAAAAACACAAAATATACAAAACATAGAGAGGGTACTAAAAGCTGCAAAAGAAAAATAACAAGTTACATATAAAGGAAAACCCATCAAAATTACAGCTGACTTTTCAATGGAAACTGTAAAAGTGAGAAGAGCCTGCAGAAAATATTCCAAATTCTAAATGATCATACAGGCCAACCCAGACTATTTTACCCAACAAAACAAAACCGAAGAAAGAAATGACCATACTCAAGAAGTTACAGAAATAAAAGAAATGAAGGTATAAAGTACAGAAACACAAAGTAAGACTAAGAACACAAACAGAAAAAAAAATGGCAGCAACCAATATATATCTTTTGATAATAATTATAAATATCAATGACCTCAACACTCAGTCAAAAGACACAGGCTAGTTGGATGGATTAAGAAACAAAAACCATCTATTTGTTAGTTACAAGAAATTCATCTTACCTCCAACAACAGACACCTCCTTACAGGTGGTTGTGAGCCCTCTGATGTGGGTGCTAGGAACTGAACCCACATCCTCTGCAAAAGCAATATGTGCTTTTACCCTCTGAGCCATCTTTCCAGCCCTTCACCTCATTTATAATAGAAAAAGGGTCCCTCACTAAAACTGAGGCTCACCACGTCAGTTAGAATGGCTGGGCAGCAAGCTCCCAAGATTTTCTTTTCTGCCCTTAAAAAGCATAAGTGACTAATACATGAGAATAAAGCCTCAAATTTGCCAATACAATAAGAGAAAGAGGAATAGGGAGAGCACAGAGTGGCAAGAGTCATTTATTTTCTAATATTGATACATTTAGGAAATTCATAAGGCACGTTATTTAAAGATAAAAATAGAAACACTAGAAAAACTAATAGACATAATCCTACCAAATTACCATTGGTGACTGATCATGTACATAAACTAATCAATGAGAATACAAATTAGATAAAGTAAAATAAATGGCAAAGGAGCATAACAACAGAAAATGTAAAAAAGTGACAAAGTAAAACCAAACCCATATAACATGGTGGCAAACAGAAATGGCAAGAATTCAAATTCAACTAGGCTGAAAAGTTAAATTCATCGAAAATACTTCCTGTAACCTGAGACTTACCTTTTCCACTTTAACATTTCTGAACTCAACACGTCAAACACTTTATGTGGATATTTCAAATAAAAATGATAGTTTGCTCTTGTTATGAAAAGCTATTCTTCAACTAATGATACACCATGCATTTTTAGCTTTTTAAAATATAATAAATACTGTCACATACAGCAAATTTAAAGCAAAGTGATGCCATGTATTTAAAACTGAAAATATAGTTACCAGGCAAATGCAAATTAATAGGCTTCAGGAGTTGTACTAGTAATATCAGACAAAGCTGAATTCAAAGAAACAGCATTAGAAAGGATAAACAGATTAACTTGATAATCCACAATTAAGACAGCAACTTGAGTATTCATGAAACATGGAGCTTAATAGTAAAGTATTTAAAGTTTGTTAGAAAGGAAAAACCCAGCTAAATAGGATAGTAATGGTAAATATTAAAGCATGTCCTTAATTCTTAGGACTTCAAACAGACACACACAAAAATGAGGACTGATATGTATGAATAATGTATGAAGTTAGAGTAATCTACTATATTTTGGTCTATCTCCCAAAAATGGGTCTATAATTTCTTTATAGCAGATAGGAAGCATTTATAAACATTTAAACAATAGGTCCTGATGACTATAGTTAATAATGCATTATATACTTGAAAACACTGAGACAGTAGAACCTAAGTATTGTCACCATTAAGAAAATAAAAATACGTGAGGTGATAGATATGTTAATTAGTTTGATTGTAGTAATCATTCACAATCTATATATCAAAATACCACACTGCACACTTCAAATGTATGCAGTTTATATTTATCATTTATATCTCAATAAAGTTGGGAAAATTGAAATAAAAACAGTAGTTCAAATTTATGTCACTCAGACAGAATGACGATGACTTCTCTTTTTTCTCAATGTATAATTTGTATTGAAGTTTTGTGCATTTCATACATTGTAATCATATTTAGACCCCTCCCCAGTCCCACCTCCCCCATACCTCTCCCCCAACTGGATTTCTGTCATATATATATTAAGGCCTTTTGAGTCAATGAATTCTTTTATTTTTTTTAAATTAAGGCCAATGAAATGGCTCAGTAGGCAAAGGTACTAGCTGCCAAGCCTAGTGACCTGAGTTCAATCCACAGGATCCCACGTGGATGCAAGGATAGAACCAACTCCCTCAAGTTCTCATTAGACCTCCAGATATGTAGTGGTGCACATATCCACGCACCACCACCACCACCCCCACTCCCATTTATTCATGGGAGCCATGTGCATTGGTGTACATGAGAAGATCAAAGGACAACTTGCAAGCGTTGATTCTCTCCTTCAGTCATATGGGTCTCAGGGATCAAACTCTGGTCATCAGACTTGGCAACAAGTGTCTTTATCTGCTGAACCACCCTGCTAGCCTAAGAATGAATTCTTTCCTGAACTCTTTATAAACTACTTTTCTAGGACCACTGCAAATAAGGTATTCATTTCATAATGTGTTATGATCACTCTTCAGTAACTGATTCTGCATCATGTCTCCCTGCTTTCCTTACTCAGAATCCAGAAGCATCTGACAACCTTTTTCTCCTGCCTTTCTTAGCATATTTATGAATTATTTCGATTAAGACATATCATATATATTTATTGAATGTGCAGTTGAATTTTTTTCTCAAAAAAAAACAGCAGATACATGGATGACAAAATCAAATTTCAAATGGTCATGATGGTCTTAAGACAGTCTCAAGAAAAGGAAGTTTAACAGATATATAAATACAAGATTGGACACAAAGACTTGATTTAGCAGCATTATGTCATATAAAAATGACAGACTGTAAGTGGTTTTAGTAGACAGTAAGTCTAAAATGACTGAACAGTAGCAGCACTGCTTCTTACAAAGGCTAATCCTATGTCATTAGAGGAAGAATAACTAGAATCAGAGAAGCAATCCATTCCAATTTTAGTTTTGAATAAGAATCCCTACAGTGAGGTAATCAAGACCCAGAAAGACAAATGCCACATATTCTCTCTCATATGTGAATCTTAGTATTGAATCTTTACATCTGTGTCTTTAACCTAGAGTACCTGCAGAAGCCACTAAACTAGAAAGGCCATTGGGAGAGAAGGGAGAAGAAAGATCTTAAGGGATGCGGGACAATAAAACACAAGTGATAGGAAGGGGGAAAAGGAATAATACAAGAGAGGTTTAAGTGGGAAGGCGGAAGAGAGGATACAGAAGAAGGAGGAGGAAGGCAAGGAAAACTGATACCAAGTACGTTTGAAAATGTCATATAGAAACCTGCTAGTTTATACAATTACATATACATACAAGAGATATTGCTCCTCCCAAAAGCTATAGGTAGCTAAATAAAATGCCCAGTGCCGGTGTGGAATATCTCTCCTCTATATATTGGTCAAAAGGGTTCCAGAGACCACCAAAACAATATAGGCTATTGGCTTGGCTTTTAATCTCACACCTGAACTTGACGATAAGACCCTACTGCTGAAGGCATCACAAGTATGGTCACAGGACTTGGACAAATCAAGCTGCTACTGAACTAGAAGCTTCCTCTCTGCTGGATAGCTTTCACAGTACTGGAAGGTGGTATACAGACTGCTGGGGGAGAAAAGTCATCAGCACTTTTACTAATCTGTAAACTATGCAAGATACAATAACAATCAGCCTTGTATGATATGCCCATATGTGCAATAATGACATTAATATTGTGGGAGTAACCAAACATTCTCTGGTTGGATTTAATGCTTTAATATAGAAGGAAACTCATTACTCATTACTTATTCTGTAAATCTAGCTAAAAACCTATGGCTGGGAAGTTCATAGACTCAGGGAGTGAACATACTACTATTATTTTGTTAAATGGACACAAAGTCAAACTGCCTTTCAAATACATTATTTCTGTACCCACAGATCAGTGTAGCTCTCAGCCCTCATCAGAGAAACATCTTTGTGCCATGGATGATGGTTAATTCAGAGACTCACAACTGGTCAAAGTACATAGAACAACTGTCTCTGGAGTGCTCAGCCATAAATGGGATATCTGTATCAAACTCCCTCCCCCCAAGTCTCAGGGCTCTTCATGGAAGAGCAGAAGAAAGATTATAACCAATAATTCCAGAGAACCAGGGCATAACAGGCTCTTCTAGATATAACAGGACCACATGAACTCATGTCCGCTGAGGAGGATACCACACCCACATTAGATCAAGCCAGACAACGGTTCAGCATGAATGGGAGAAGGTGCTCCCACCCCTGGCTCCAAAACTATTGACAGCTGATGGCTGCTAGGGGAAGGAGAGGCTGTTTTCTTTAGGGCGTTGGTCGGTGGTAGGCTGACTGTGCTGTAATAGACAGCCTCATACCAATTTGTATATGACCAGTGTGAACTGGACTCTGGATTATTAAAATTGAACAAAAAGGACATGAAGTTGGGAGATGAAGGTGAGAGGGAGCTGGGTGAAGTTGGAGGAGGGGAGCCAGGGTGAATGTGACTGAAATACATTGTATGTATGTATGGTAAATACATTGGTTCTCTCTGAGGTTTTTTTTTACTATTGGTTCATTCAGTGGCAAGTCCCACCCTCTGACCAATAAGGGAGCAGGAAGGCTGGAAGAAGGTGGAGAAAACATGGCAGCGAGCCTGCGAGGCACACGGGGAATACTAAAAGCCACTCAGGAGGAAAAGTGCCCGTCCCGGGCCCACACAGAAGGCCACAACCCAGGAGGAAGCGTTCCAAGTCCCCTCAGTCCTAAGGATCATGTGAGTGGAAGCAAAACGCAGGCTGGGAATGGACAAAGAGCGCTGTGCCTTGGACAAAGAGACTTGCGCCACCACTGTGACTGCTCTAGACTGGCAGGGGGGCCGATAACAATGACTTTATGGGTCACCCGAAAAAAATCAATCTCCCTAAAGCACATTCTCTATTCATTCAGTCAGTTCAGACCTGGAGGGTGGGTTGAGGCTGAATGCCAGACCTCACCATGAGAGAATTTATGCAACAACGTATGTATCAAATTCTCAAAGAATGAATTAATGTTATTAAAACAGAAAGGAACCCCAGACCAGATATTTGTGGTGTCTGAAGTTTAGAACAGTTGGAAAGAGTATCTGGCTCCCTGAAGCAGTCTAAGTCAATCAGTGCAGCCGTTCCTTACCAGAACACTCAGGGTAACCCTGATTAACAGTATTTACACATATGAAACTCTTCAGAGAGTTTAGGTTTTCAAGTCCTGGTTAGGGAGGAACTAACTGGGTGGAAAATAAGTGTCAAATAAAAGCAGCTGTAAAAATTCCCATATTATGATATATGAGTAATTGTCCCACATAGAAAAGGAAGTTGCCTTTCACTAGTGACACGTTTACAGGGATGTGACATTCTTCAGGTGAGTGACTAGAGGACGCAAAATGAAAACAAAAATACATCTTGGAAGGCACATAGATAAGGCAACTCATTTTGCCCCAAAACTAGCTACAAGTAGCTGCTACATGAGCTATGTCCTCATGTCGTTTCTACAAAGAAAGAAGCAATGGCCAATTAGGAAGCTGGAGGCAAGGCCTCTTTCCTCGGTTCTTTGTATTTTTCTACTCAAAGCCATCTCAGATAAAAAAGAAAGTTGGAATCACTAAAGAGAATCTCATCTGGAACTCTGATGCCTTCCCAAAGACATTAAGCCCCTCAAAACTAACCAAATCGCTGAAAGAATAATATTCATAGTGTGTTCAAAGTGTACTAGGAGAAAATTACAGTAAAATTTTTAGTGAAAAGATCTATTAGCCTTGAGACCTTGAGGGAAGCACTTAATTTCTTCAGCTCAGTCATCTAAATAATAAAACAAATCTTAGCTACCCTACAAACTAGTTTTCAGATGCAAATTAAGAGACTCAAGAAAGACTTACAAAATAAAATGCTGCATAAATATAAATGTACATCTACTATGTCATCTCATCTTCATAACAATGCCAGGAAACTAGAAAAATTACTATTCTCTCTTACTGATGAGGGGTGAAAAGAAACTAAAAACAATTAAGCAACTGGCTTAAAATTCTTCAGCTAGTTGGCTACCAAGGCAGGTCACCTCCTGGCCTTTTCTGTTTGCCCAGAATCAGTCTGGGCTCTTCTCTGTAGCACAGAAGCTTCTATTTTTCCTGACCTCAGTTTGGGTGAGGAAAATCTTCCTGCCATTGCAATCCTGGATACCTCCTCTTCTCTTCCAGCCCATGTCTGTTCACACATCTCTAAATTGCCTTCGTTCAGTGCTCTTCAGAATCCCAGCAGAGCATGCCTTCTGTTTTCTGCTGCGTTCCTGACAGAGAAACTCCCCTTTCCAAACCAGCTGTTCACAACCTGCCAGGGACACTTTTGCTGCCACATTTCTTGTTTTTCTCTCGGCATTCTCCTCACCTCTCACAGACTGGAAAACCACCAGCTACCTCCTCCTCCCGGGGTGCTAGTTCGCCATGGGGCTAGAGCAGCCTTTTCCCCATTTTTTATTAATTCAGCAGCTGCTGAGCTCTCGGTTTAGCCCTGTCCCGACTCTTTCGTCTTCTTCCATGTCATATTTTATTCTCTGTAGTAAAGAACGTGGACTCCTGACCTTTCTGCTGTATAATTTAGGTCGAGAAACAGAGCATTAAATCACTCTTTGAATACCTTAGGGAAACATACATGCTTTGCCATCTATGTGTTTCTTTCAGCTCTAAATTTGTAAACTCTTCTTTAAAAAAAGAAAAAAGGTAGTTCTGCATAAAAGGGATAAAAAATTGACCACCTAAACAATTTTTCTCTCAAGGTTGTACAGACTATTCCTACACTGACAGGACAAGCAAGTCCATTTCTTCCAGACTAGATTACAATTGTTACCAAGTACATGCACTGGTAACTATCTCCAAGGCTGCAATAAATCAGTGGCCCAACATGTCAACATTTATAGTAGAAGCACACACAATAGTCATTTGGGCCTCTAGGGTACCTTCTTACTAAAGACCATGAGTTCAGTGGTTAGCCATAATAATAGCTTTGTCTTCTTAGAATGTGATTAGAGGGAAAAAAAATTTTAATTCCCTTGCTTCCTTATGTTAGAATTCATAACCAAAAGCATCCAAGAGCTGACATTTACTTCAGGATTTTGGAGCCCTTATCCTCTCCTTGCTGTGAAAAATAATGATCTGCTGATCTTTGATTGTCATTCAAATCATGGGCCCACAAAGCCAGCATCTGTCTCTTCATTGGCCTTTTCTTTCCTAAATGTACTGGTTGTCACTAAAAGAAAAAAATGACACTTCTAGTGACACTTGCCAAACCATGTTAGTCTTGAAGTGCTGACAATAATTACCAACAGATTGAAACAGTGTTCCAAATGATCATCCCCGGGTCTACAAAATAACTGTTATTCATTCTACAGCTTAAGAGCATGAGGCTTCAAAAGCAATTTTATGACATTTTGGCTACTGATCACAGGTAGAAATTATCCATGCTCAATTAAAGAAAGATGAAAGTTCAGCTTTCTATAATTAAACCAATAACTTGTTCAGCCTCAGGGCTGGAAATAAATGTTAAGGATTTGTGTCTCTTGCACTCCTCTGCAAAGAATTAAAGAAGCAAACGGTGCTATCACTAATTTACTTAAAAATCAGGGATTTATTCATATTGGAAATTATTCATGATGCGACTCCTAGATAAGGGAAAAATAAATCATTTTCATATACTTTTGGTTGCTTGCAGTTAATGACTTTCCTTGTTTTATGTCTTAAATATTGCATCATTTATTTTAGATCATTCTTGGTAAACCAATACAGATATATTCTTTAGATCATGCTATGAATATTACATGAAATTTAAGGGCCTAAAAAATACATAAGGAAATATTTCAGCATAGTAAATAAAGCCCAAACAACCAGCTCTGTAATTTACTAGCTTTAGCCTCTCTTTTCTTAAGAGTAGAATGGGTTGTCATGGTCAGTCTTATATATCAGTTTAGTTAGACTGCTGGAATTATTTACTCAACCCAACACTAATCTAGGTATTGCTGTGAATGTATTTTGTAGATGTGATTAAAGTCCATCACAGTTGGTTGACTTTAAGTAACATAGATTAGCCTAGATAATCTGTGTGAACCTATTTCAGTCCCTTGAAAGTCTTTAAAAGCCAACCTATCATCTCTAAAGAAGAAATTCTTCTTGTGCCTGCAGCTCTTGTCCTAGAGTTCCAGACACCCCTTCATGGAAGTCTGTCCTACAGAATTGGGAATTACCTAATAGCTTCTACTTGTAAAAATCAATGTATTCCTCTTGTAATCTATCTATCTGTCTATCTACAGATTAATCAATCAATCAGTATATCATCTGTCTAACCATCCATCCTTCTAGGTATTTCTCTGATTATACCCTGACTAATCAATGAGAATAATAATTCCTCTTGCTCAGCAATACTATGAAAATAAGATTGTTCACATAAAAGTTATTTGAACACAAAATAAATGTCAGGAAGTATAAGTATTATTATTATTCAATGTGATTAATTAAATTCCCACTAATAACTCTAAATAAGCTCTTTTCTTTTTCTAAAAGGTTTTATCAAACTATTGTGTTTTCCACATCTTACGTTCTCTTTTGTTTTGTTTTGTTGAAATAAGGTCTCATTATGTATCCCAGGCTGGCTTCAATCTCACAGCAATTTTCCTGCCTGAGCCTCCTGAGTGCTGGAATTGTATGTTCTTTTATATTCCAAGGTCATTTTGCAACATTACCAAATCCAGCTTTATAGATTTGAAGACTAAGACACAATTGTACTCAAAGCACTAAACATTCAGATGTGGTATTCCACCTAAGAAACTGCTAGTCAGCTTGAAACAGTCTGTGGATCTGGGTATGAGAGATCAATTGTAAAACAAAGAGGTAAGGTCTACGTTCAGACAACACTGAGATCAAAAGTAAGTCCGAGGTTGAGGACAGAAAGTTAACTGAGCTCGTTAGGGGCAAAGAAACCACATCTGGCTTTACCTGAATGTGGGCCAGCTCAGCTCTCCAGTGGCTGGGTAAAGTAGTGAATGAGAATGGAGGACCCTTGGTTCAAGTGAAACCATGTGAGCCTTGGGCTCAGAAACCTACACCAAGAATCACATGACCAGTGGCCCTTTGTGGGAAAGGTAATTACCAATGTCTTCATTTCCTCTCTTTCAAGTCACCCGGCTAGATGGCATGCTCCCGCTCCCTTGCTGTCAGATCAGGCTAGTGAGAGAAGGGTGGAAATGAATTTTCCATTGGTAAGTTCACAAACAGCTCCACAACATATCCTCTCTTTTCTCTTCCGGCTGATTATAATGGAGCCCTATGAGCTAACTACATGTGGAAAACGGAGAAAGAAAGAAAATCACGCTAAAGCCAGAATCCGTGAGCCACTCAGGGTAGCTGTCTGAGAATACCTAAACTAGACCACTACATTAGCCAAGAATGAACTTGCATCATGCATCAAGCCACTGGTATTTGGAGCCTTATCTCCTAATCAGCTAGCTAACAAAAATTGTTTTCAAATTCAGCATATGGTCATAACAAAAACTTAAAATGTACAGCATTGGCTTAGTGAGGAAGCAGATGGTAAAGAAATTGGTGGTGGAATCAGAAAAACACAGAAACCCATGCTCTGGAGAAGCACAACGCCGCACTGAAAGGCTGTTTAGAAATCGTCAAAGCCAGTCAGTCACCTATTTGGACCCGGCCTAAGTCAGATGCGAACAGGACCTTAATTCCTTTTCCTGCTTCCCCTCCACAGTCAGGATGCCCCTTCCAAGTCTACCTCTCACTACCTGCCTTCAGTTCTCCACGCAGATCTGTCATCACAACTGATGCTACCATCCTTCCTTCTTCTGACCTGACACATGTGTGAGGTTAGTTGTCAGCTGGCAGGGCTGTTTCTGGAAGGTGTTGAGCCTTTCATACTTGGAGCCTTACTGGCGGACATTGAGTCATGGCCCCACTTCTGGACCAAGCTCTCTGCTTCCTGATCACCTACCAAGTTGTAAGTCAGCCACTGTCACATGCTCCCACAACCACACCTTCCTCCCTTGATGAACTATGACCCAAAATAAATCCTCTTCCCCTGAATCTGTTTCTGTCAGATATTCCACCACAGAAATGAGAGAAGCAGCTAATACGTCATGCGCACCTGTTCTTCCTCAACACAGACCCAGCCTCCTATCTCCACAGTACTTCTAGAATTGCTTTAACCACAGCAATCCTCTCCCTTTCTAAATATACTGTTTAGAGCACATATGTGACTATTTAGTAATACATTGTCCCTCTGATAGTGCTTTCAGAGATGCCCTAGTAAAGACATAAACTTACCTAAGAAGGAGCCATAAATGAATCAACTTGCCCTGATCCAAGTCTTGTAGAATCTGAAAGTAAATACTGGGTTCTTAAAGAACTGGAGTAGCAGGGAGTGACCCTTCCCACAGACTGCATGCACAGCTTCACACAAGTGGATCCTCAAGCCTAGAGGAGGCTCTGAGTCCAGACAGTGAAGCCTCTCTACTCTGCACCAGAACCATTTATATGGCTCCTGTCAACTCCAGCTTTCTGAAACTCAGATAGGAATGCTTCCCCAGAGTCCCACCCCAGCCCGGACAGTAAGCCCTCCCTCCACTCCTCTGTAGGGATCCCATGACATCTCTTGAAGATAGGCAAGGGAGGAACACAGGCAGCCACCAAGCTCCCTACACAGCCCAAATAGTGACATCTCATTCTATGTTGCTTACAAGATCATGAGTGTGGATTCCCATGAGCCCCCTAGCCAGCTCAGACGGCCGTCCCTCTCTCCACCTGCAGCCAGGACCAGCTGTAGAAAGCTGTGAGCTCTTCACAGACTTCTGAAGTTTGGCAGTGAGAATCTACTAACTAAATCTATAGAAAGTTTGATCCAGGACTAAGAAGTGTGCATATGCATGTTACCAACAGTGTAGGGAACACATCTGACTCGTATTTACACATTGTCACAGAATCACCCCAATATGGAACAGAAGTACCATTCAGCTGATCTATGACCTGACAAGTTGAGGCAACAGCAAAAAAAGATCCAAACATCTGTTCAACAAAGGTGAGACTAGACAACCATACCAAGAACACCACCAGTGACTGGATTCCAGACACCTAGGTCTCACCATAAAAACACAAACTGAGTAATCAAGACAATACATCTGATCTAGTAATTAATACACCCACCACAATGTCCCCTGAGAAGATCAACCTACTTGATATGCAAGGCATGATTTCAAACTAGTGACCACAAGCATATTCTTATTCCAAGATATAACCGAAAGAGAATCAATGCTTTAATCAGTTTGAAGGAAAGAGTGTTTAGGAAAATAAGAGGAGGAATTTTTAAGAAACATTAAATATTAGTCTTTTCTTTCAAATCCTGTAAAACTTGGAACTCAGTTTATGACAAGGAATTCTAATCTTTTAATCGCACCACACCCTATAAGACTTGTTTAAGGAACAGGATCGTGGCCCTGACGCATTTCTGAGCATGATGGCCTGAGGCAGGGGAGTTCTTCTAGCTTCCCACCAATTCTTTTAAACTAGTCAACCTTTTGAACTAGCCAGCCTAGAAAGACTGTGAGATTAGAACCCCCTCAGTCAATGGGAAAAAGACACAGTTTGCAGGGAGCCGGGATAAAACGCCATTACAAGATGGCGCCCGCTCCCTGAGCAGATTGCGCGTCATTCAAACTGTCCCGAGCCAATCCCGTGGCGATTGCTTCTGGCGGGCTGTTTGCAACCAATCCCTAGATGACACATTGCCCTCCATGCTATATAAGCCGCTGACAAAGCTTGCCCCTTGCCCCTCGCCATCATCGCTTTGTCAACCAAGAGGCTCTCCAATAAAGTGTGATCGAGAAGAATCCTCGGTGCGGTCTTTCTTCCTCTGCCGGTCAGAGGGCGTTCGCCGCAACTGGTGCCGAAACCCGGGACGCTGGGTGTAGTGCGGCTGCCTGGCGGGGGGCCGAAGAGGATCCAGAACTTGACACACGGAGAGGGAGACGTCGGTAAGTCATCCCCGGGCATGTTCTCGTTTGATCTGCAGTCTGTACTGATCGGTGCTGCTGTCCTTTTTGTGTAGGTTATTGTGGTCTTTGTTTGCTGTCACTGTCTTCGTTGCGATAGATCGGATAAAGTGTGCTGTCGCAACCGTGTCTAGTCCGCGGCGTAGAGCGAAAGTAATCCCTTGGTAGATAACAAGGCGTTTCGCTCATCCTCCCCCCGATTCACCATGGGGAGTGCCCTTAGTTCGGACCTCCCTGCCGGGTATTTCATCTCCCCTATTAAGGAACTACTCAAACAGAGGGATATTAGGGTCTCTAATGTCACCATCAAAAAGACCGTTAAGGACCTGGACGCCGCAGCTCCATGGTTCGCGGTCTCAGGGGACCTTTCTCTTCCCACATGGGAGAAACTAGGCAGGGATTTGGAGATGGCAAAACAGGAGGGACAGTTAGGAAAGGGCACCCTCCCCTTTTGGAGATTAATTCATTCCTGCCTCAGCAAAGGAAGTCATGTTGACCTTCTAAAGGAAGGGCGAAAAGCTTTAGCAAGACATCAGGACAGCCTTTCGGAATCAGACAGAAGTGGGGAAGTACAAGTAAGGCCTAAAAGAAAACAAAAGCAAAAAGAAAAAAGTTTAAAAGAGGAGCTCCAAGAAGCCAGTCATATTAAACATCCCTATGAGTGGGAAGTCAGTAATAAAAAGAAACAGCCATCATTACCTCCTGCACCCTTGTACCCTTCCTTGGAGGAATTTGCGCATTTGTCGGTGCAAGACCTGGATGTACAAAGTTCAGATGAGGAAACTCACTCTGATTCTGATGAAAATATACAAAAACATTTTCCTAAGGAACAGGAGGAGGAGGTCTCGGAGGGAGAGCAGGAGGAGGAGGAAGTTGCCACCCCTTACGCAACAGGGCCCTGGCACCACCCCCCCCCGAGAGAAGAGGGGCCCCCACGAGGGGAAAAACTGCTGTTTCAGCGGGAGGCCGGAAACAAGGGGTGGGGCCTATGGCGCCACCACCCTACGCACCTAACACGGGCCAGTGTTGTTTTATTCAACCAGGAACCTGGTCACGTTTGCTTTCCATTTTCCCTGTGTTTGAGGATTCAGTTACACAACAGAGAAGACATGAGCCAGTGCCTTATAAGCAACTTAAGGATCTAGTACAGGCTGTCAAGGATTTTGGACCGGGAGCAGATTATTCAGTAGCCCTACTGCGGAGAATTATAGCAGTTCCCCTTACCCCCACGGACTGGAATGAATTAGCCAAAGCTTGCCTTACAAGAGGCCAGTTCCTTGAATTTAAATCAATAGTTACAGATAATGCTCAGTCCCAGGCTAGAAGGAACATTCAGGAAGGGCATCCAAATTGGACCATGGATATGCTCTTAGGTCTTGGTCCGTATACTGCTGACCAAGTAAATTATCCGGGGGAAGTATACCAACAAACTAATGAGATTCATTACCGGGCCTGGAGGGCCATCCCCAATAAAGGGGAAGTGACAGGATATTTGACCAAAATAATCCAAGGCTCTACGGAGCCGTTTGCAGATTTTGCCGCCCGATTAATGGACGTAGCAGAAAAAACCATCGGTACTGCTGATCATACCATGCCTTTTATCCTCCAGCTGATTTATGAACAAAGCACAAGAGAGTGTCAGAGAGCCATAAATCCCGTTAGAAAAAAGGGACTAGACGCATGGATTAAGGCTTGTCACAAGATCGGCGGGCCACTATCTAACGCCGGCCTGGCGGCCGTGGTGCTTGCCGCCACTAGACCTCGCTCAACCCAAAACACAAAGGGATGTTTCAAATGTAGTCAAATGGGCCACTTTAGGGCACCCGCACATTACAATATTTTCCCCAGTTGGTTGCCCAACAAGCTATTTTAGGGTTTAAGTATTGCCTAATGCATTTTGCCAAGTTGCCTGATAAATTAATTATTCCCTATACCAAACAACAGGTGGAAGTTTTGGCCGCTACAGTAGACGATTGGAGTATACTGGTGTGTGCCTTCCCTTATAAAATTGATAATCATTATCCCAAAAGTCCCATTTTAACTTTTGTTGAGCATAATTTAGTTTATTTTCCCAAAGTTACTGCCATTAGTCCCATTGCAAATGCTCCCACCCTCTTTACTGATGGGTCCAAGATGGGACGGGGAGCCTATCTTGTACAAGGCAGAGAGCCTGTGGTTCGCATGTTTCGACCCGATGCTCCTCAAGTTGTAGAGTGCATGATTGTGTTGGAGGTTTTTCAAACTTTTCTTTAACCTTTTAATTTGTTTACTGATTCCCAATATGTGGCTAATGCAGTCTCCGCCTTGGAGGTGGCGGCTTATGTGCGGCCTGCTAGCACAGTTTCCACCATTTTAGTCCAACTCCAATCATTGATATTGCAACGGGCTCATCCTTTTTTTGTTTCGCATTTACGTGCCCACTCTTTGCTTCCTGGCCCCCTAACACAAGGCAATGATATTGTAGATAAGGCCACAAGGATGGTTATGCTTTCCCTAAATGACCAGAGATTGCTTGCCACTGATTTTCATAGGTTGTACCATGTGCCTGCTGAAACCCTGAGGCGCAAATTTTCCCTTTCCCGCCAGGAGGCGCGAAGTATTGTTAAAGCCTGTCAAACTTGTGTCACCTTTTTGCCGGCTCCCCATGTTGGAGTTAATCCTCGCGGCCTTCGCCCAGGGGACTTATGGCAAATGGACGTGACACATATTCCTGAATTTGGAAAGTTAAAATATGTTCATGTATCCGTGGACACTTGCTCAGGCATTGTCCATGACACTCCTCTGGCAGGGGAAAAGGTGCTCCACGTGAAGACCCATTGCCTAGAAGCCTGGGCAGCCTGGGGTAGACCAGGTCGCCTAAAAACAGATAATGGCCCAGCGTATTCCTCCTCAGGTTTTCGAGCCTTCTGTACTTTGATGCAAGTAGCCCATGCCACTGACCTCCCATACAATCCACAAGGCCAAGGTATAGTAGAAAGGGCTAATAAAACCTTGCAAGCCATTTTGGTCAAACAGAGAAAGGGCGTTGCGGAGAATGCAACCCCCAAGGAGCGAGTTTCCCTCGCCCTTTTTACAATAAATTTTCTAATATTGGACCCTCATGGCCAGTCTGCCACTGATAGACATAGTCAGCGGGACGTTTCTGAGTCCCGCGAAATGGTCATGTGGAAAGACATTATTACTAATAAATGGATGGGACCGGATCTGGTTATCAGCAGGTCCAGGGGAGCTGTTTGTGTTTTTCCTCAGGACGACGAATCGCCTCATTGGGTCCCCAGTCGGCTGGTGAGGATACTTCAGCCCTCCTCAGAAGTCATCAACCAGAAAAAGAATGCAGTGGGCCGGAATAAAGTGGAGACTGCTGGCGCTGCTGATACTACTCCAGCATTGGATGCCTAGCGAAGGAGAGCAGCGCTGGGGGTTTCTGTCTGTCTTCCCGATACCCATTCCGGTTCACCATGATTCATCAGTTTTTCCTCGCCTTTTTACAACAGAAAAGGACCTGGGTTTGCCATTGCTTCCAGAAGATGAGTTACAAAGTTTTTTAAAGGGCTCTCGCAGTTTTGTTGAGGCCGGTGCCTTATGCTTTACGCTTAATGTGCCCCGCAATTCCTGTATAACATTGAGTAGGCAAAATTTTGGCTGGTTTAAGGATAAAAATAGCAGAAAACAACTAAGTACGCCATCCTTTACTACCAAGGATGACAGACAAAGTATTTTCCAATCGTTCTCTGATACAGCTGTTTGGTTTAATGGAACCCTGCCAAATGTTACAGGCTGGTATACTAATGAGACACTTTACCAACCTCGTCTTGCTCCACATTGTTGGGGCACGTATGAACAGGACCTCTGGCCTTGGACCGAGTGTCAGTCCACTTCTGTCAATTGGGCAGATGCAGGCCAGTTTTTCTCTTTCTCACCAGACATGCGTGGTCGATCGCCATTTCAGCATACATGGGATAAGGGACTTTTCTTACAAGATGCCCGATATAGCCCTTTTAGTAAGTGGCTGTTGTGTGGGGTTAATGGAAGCTGTACAGATATGACGCCTTTTGTTCTTTTACAAGGGGGGTCTATAGCCTATAGTAGCATCACTATCAATTCCACAACATGGGAAGATAAAGACACCTCAACGCCAACACCAGGGCCAGATGCAGGGACTACGTGGAAAGCCTTTAATACAACGGGAGGCGTGGTTAAAATTAATTATCACATGGATCCAACAAAAAATAAGACTTATTCCATAACTCCAGTTTGTGTATATCCACCCTTCTTGTTTGTGTTAAGTAATGTTTCTTTTAGTAATTGTACTAATGAAACATGTGCTTTTGCACAATGCTGGAAGGCTAGTAAGTGGCAAAATGCTTTGGTACTTAGAGTACCCCGCTGGGTTCCCGTCCCTGTGGAGGTTCCTGGTACCCTGACCCTTTTTCGCCCTAAGAGAGATTTTGGAATTACTGCTGCAGTGATTACTGCCATAGTTGCAGCTACTGCTGCTGCTACTGCAGCAGGGATAGCCCTGAGTCAAACTGTCCAGACAGCCGAAATGTTAAATAGTATGGCTGAAAATACTGCAAAAGCCTTGGATTCTCAAACATCTTTGAATTCCAGGTTAAAAGGGGGAATTATGATATTAAATCAAAGAATAGATCTGGTACAAGAACAAGTTGATGTGTTATGGCAGGTTGCCCAATTGGGATGTGAATGGAAATTTCAGGCTTTGTGTGTTACTAGTGTTTTGTATGATAATTTTTCTAGGGCAGCAAATTTGTCTAGACAGCTGTCTAATTATTTAGTGGGTAATTGGAGTGATAATTTTGATGTTAATTTGGATGAACTTCAGAGAGCTGTTATTGCCATTAATTCTACCTGAGTGGACCCAAGCCTAGCAACCGGGTTTGTTTCTTGGTTTTCGTCCATGTTTTCTTATTTTAAGGAATGGGTGGGAGTAGGCATGTTTGCGCTTTGCTGCACTGGAGGATGCATACTGTGCCTTTGGTTAATTTTCAAAATGAAAGCCCAAGCAAGAAGGGACAAAGTCATCATTTCCCAGGCATTTGCCGCCCTAGAGATTGGAGTATCCCCCCAGGTATGGCTGGCAGCCCTAAAGGAACAGTAGATTGGTTCCCTCCTGGCCCTTGCACCCTCCGGGTTCAGCATGACCCATTGCACGAGGATGGGCAGTAGGGATGCGTTTGGCCCGGACTTTGCCTTGGCACACCCCGGGGGTTCTACCCATTGCACAGGTTTTGGAAAGACCATTTGGCCTTTTATTCCCTTGATCAGTCGGCACATCATGAGGTGAAGACCAGATCGGGAATACTCTATTCCCAGGGCTTTGCCGTCAGTTTAGAAAAAAGGGGGAGCTGCAAGGAGCCGGGATAAAATGCCATTACAAGATGGCGCCCGCTCCCTGAGCAGATTGGGGTAAACAACCCCATATTAGGCAATGCCTTGGCGCGATGGCTGTCCCGAGATTACACATGCGCGTCATTCAAACTGTCCCGAGCCAATCCCGTGGCGATTGCTTGTGGCGGGCTGTTTGCAACAAATCCCTAGATGACACATTGCCCTCCATGCTATATAAGCCGCTGCAAAAGCTTGCCCCTTGCCCCTCGCCATCATCGCTTTGTCAACCAAGAGGCTCTCCAATAAAGTGTGATCGAGAAGAATCCTCGGTGCGGTCTTTCTTCCTCTGCAGGTCAGAGGGCGTTCGCCGCAACAGTTCTCCTGTGTTAGTGATAAAAACCCACCAGATTCTGAGTATGCACCTGCTAGATCTGACTAACCAGGCATGACATCCTTTTGCAAAAGTAAAACCTGCCTTGCCAAGTTAAAACAAAATGCTAAGGGAACTCAAAGAGGACATACACAGATTCTGGAATGAAGGCTATGAAAACAAAACAGTTCATTGAAATAAAGAAAACAATCCATGACATAAGAATAGAATTTAATAAGCAAACAGAATTTTCTGAAGAAAAGCCAAACTAAAATAAACTTGAAATAACAAACTCAAATCAGTAAAATAAAACACTCAGTAGGAAAGCACCTGACTGGGCCTCCATGGGGAGAAAGCCTCAGCAACAGAACGGACGAAATGGAAACAGAGTATCAAGACTGAACAATGAAGCTGAAGAACTGGACAGCTCAGGCAAAGAATGTGAGAAAAAAAATTTAAGGAATAGAATATACAGGAAATGTGGGATACCACGAAAAGATCACACTTATGCATCATAGGCATAGAGGCAGGAGAAGAATCTCATCTAAGAAATGGAAGCAACCTAAGTGTCCCTCAACTGATAAGCAGATAATGAAAATGTGGTACATTTACACAATGGAGTTCTACTCAGCGATAACGAAAGAGGTAATAATGAAATCTGAAGATAATTGATGGAATTAGAAACTGTTATACTGAGTATCACAGACTCAGAAAAACAAACGATGTATGTTCTCTCTCATTTGTGGCTCTTAGCAGCAAATCTTTATATGTGAGTGGATATCCTAATTGCAGGAGCCAGGAAAATGGAAAGGAACCAGGGAGGTGAAGAGAAAGAAGGAGCTGAGAAAAATGAATTGTAGGAGACAGTTGTTACCAACGGAAAAAATGGGGGTATTCAACTGGAGGGGAAGAGGGAGGGATCTAAGGAACCAGGAGGAAGAAGGAGCTTAAGAGAGAGGAGACCACAGGAGACAGGTATAATCAAGGGTGGAACGGGGGAGGGGTGGGATACTGTAACTGGGGCGGCAGGGGAGATAAATAAGGCTTAGCTGGTGTGAGAAAACAGAGGGAAATATATAAGTTCAGAAGTCTACTGAAAAATTGCACATACAGTATCTCTACATGAGTCCATGTGTATACCTGAAGTCTATACAACAAGAAAAGTACCAGATAGGAGAAACCACCCTTCGAATTTTGGGCCAGGATAATCCAAGAGACTCCCAAAATTAAACAAACTACTACCACAGCCCCTGAGGACTCCCAGAATGTAAAGGTAAGACCCTATTGTTGAAGACAGGGTGTACATCGGGCACAGAATTTGGAGCAATGAAGCTGGAACTGACCTGGAAGCTATTTCCCTGAAAGCTAGCTCTCATACTCTTTGGAGGACACTATGCATGTTGCTAAGGAAGAACATCAATCAGTGGTCCAACAAACTACACTGGGGCAATAGTAGCACTTTTATTTTGGGGGTAATCAATAGCTACCTAATTGGACTTAAAGTCCACCCAGTTGAGGTCACAAATGGCTAAAGCATGGAGAATAAGAATCTACAGAGTGTGGGTCCCTTGACAGAACTCATATATTAAACTTCACCCACCCAGGGCTTAGGGACCATTGTGGAAGAGGAGGTGCAAAGATTGTAAGAGCCAGGGAAGGAAGAGCATGACCATATGGAAACAGAATCTTACGGGGTCCCAGAACATTACTCATACGAACCTACAGCAGTGGGGTGAGCATTAACAAGACCCACGCAGACTCAATCAGACAAAAACCTAACATGGAGCTGGGGAAATCGGCAGCAGGCCCCAACCTTAGCCAAAGGACTGCTGGAAGCTGATTACATGTTGAAGAATGAAACTAGACCCTTATTTATCACTCTGAAAGCTTAACCCCAAATGGATCAAGAACTTCAACATAAGACACGATACCATGAATCCAATAGAGGAAAAAGTAAGGAATACTTATAGGTACAGGTAAGCACTTTGTGAACAGGGCTCCTATAACACAAGCATTAGGGGGAACAACTGACAAATGGGAGGACCTCATGAAGTTAAAAGGCTTCTGTACACCAAAGGACACTATCGTTCTAGTGGAGAGGCAACCTATAGAATGGAAAAAATTCTTTACCAGCTATACATCTGACAGAGGGTTAACATTTAGAATACACAAAGACCTCAAAGAATTAAACATCAAAAAACCCCAAACAACCCACTTTTAAAAATTGGGGCATGGAATTAAACAGAAGGTTCTCAAATGTTGAGAACAAAATGTTAAGAACTATTTATTTATTTATGTATTTATTTATTTATTTTATGTGTCTGAATGTAATGCTTGCATGTAAGTAGATGCATCCATGTTATGCAATGCCCATCGAATCCTCTGGAACTGGAGTTAAAGACAGTTGTTAGCTGCCTTGTAGGTTCTGGGAATCAACCCAGGTCCTCTTCAAGATCAGTCAGTGCTCTTAACTGCTGAGCCTGAGAAATATTTTTTTATAAAGTTCAGCATAACTAGCCACTGGGTAAATACAAATTCAGACTACTTTGAGATTTCCTGTTACCCTACTTAGAATGGCTAAGATAAAAAACAAAACAAAAAGCAATGATAAATGCTGGTGAGGGTATGGGAAAGGGACATTTATTAACTGCTGGTGGGAGTGCAAACTGGTGCAGCCACTGTGGAAACCAGCCATATCACTCCTGGGCATATACTCAAAGGACTTTATATCTTAATGCAAAGATACCTAGCCATCTGTGTTCAACTGAGGATGAATGTATAATGAAAGCAAGATACATTTACACAATGGAATACTATCAAATGTAAAGAAAAACAAAATTATGAAACTTGCAAGTAAATGGATGGAACTGTAAATAATCATCCTGAGTGAGGTAACCCAAACCAAAATAGACAAATCTCACATGTTCTCCCTCATTAGTGGCATCTAGTTCTGAATATTTATATACATGTGTTTCAAGCGGAAAAACCATAGAGGTCAGGAAACTAATAAGGGGCAGTGGGGGAGGGAGTTGATGGGAGAGGAGATAGATGCTGTGATATGAAGTGGTAAAAGGGAATGATGCAATGAGAATAGACAAAAGGGTGGGGGTGGGAAGGTAGGACAGGGAGTAGGAAGGAGGATACTAACACTAAAGGCCTTTAGAAAAAGTCATATGGAAGCTTTTTCTACTATAGACGCTTCTTAAACACATACATACACAGTGTAAAAAGATGGAATGGAGCTACCTTATACAGGGTAGAGATGAGAATGTTCCTACCACACACCACCAGCTTGTAAATAAACATCCCAATGCCAGGAATGGACCCCCTCTTTTGGAGTTGTTGACCAGGGGGTCCCACAGACAATCAAACAACACTGGCCATTGTCATTGCTCTTGGCTATCTGCCTGAACTTGACAGGAAGACCCTACTGCTTAAGATGCTACAAAAGTGAGTGATAGAACAAACAAGGATGAATCAAGATGGTACTGACCTCAGTGCCTCAACTCTGCTGGCTACCATTTATAGTGCTGAAGGTGCTCTGCATGCTACTGGAAGAGAAAAGTAATAATCAACCTTATTCAGCTCTAATAGTGTAAGCTACAATGCCCACTGTCCTGGAAAGATGTATAAACTGGTTCATTAGTGATACTAATGTTAAGAGAGTAACCAACCATTTTCTGATTGGACTTAGGGTCCAGTTCACAGATGGACAGGTGGATGCCATACCTGGAACTGTTATCTGAGCCAAGAACCTGTGGCCAGACAGGTCACAGGCCATAGGAGAGAACCTACTTCTATTATATTGCTAAATGGACATAGTATTAAGCTAACTCCTAATGACTTATTGCTATACCCATGAATTAACACATCTCTCAACTCTTCATATTGTAGCAGATAGCAACTAACACAGAGACTCATAACTGGTCAAAGTGCAGAGAACAAGAGACCATGGAGTACTCAGTTCTAAATGGGATACCTATATTACACCCTATCTTCCCAAGGCTCAGTGATTATTGTAGAAGAAGAGACAGAAAGGCTGTAAGATCTAGAGGTAATGGATGGGTCCAAGGAAATAGTAGTTTCCAGACAGCAGTGCTGTTGTACATATGAACTCACAGCAATTGTAACAGCATGCACAAGACCTATACATGTCCTCTTCTGTCCGACTCCCCCCCACACACACACCCGGGCATGTGCATCCACACACGTGCATGTATAAAACACACATATATCACATAAAAATGCAATTTTAAAATGAATTGTACTGCACTCTATTTTTGAGACATAGTCTTGTAGTCTTATAGTCTCTAGACTGTATCTCATAGTCTAGACTTGAACTTCTGTATGGCCAATGATATCTTGACTTCTGATCCTCCTGTCCCCATCTCCAAGGTGCTTAAATTAGAAGCATGCACCTCCATGCCTACTGAACCCAGAGGACTGAACCCAGAGCTTTGTGCAGGCACTCTACCAACTGAGCCACATTATTCTAAATTTTTCACAAAGACTATGAGTGTTCTGAGATGGCCATGGAAGAAAAAGTGCCGATGCAACACAGTGGGAAATGCAAACAGATGCCTTTTGAGCACCTTTTGGCTGCCTGGAGCACTGTGATGAGAATGACTCCCATACCTAAGCTCCCCAAGTTCTGCAATCTATTAACACTGTGTGCAAGAGCATCCAATAGGAAAGTAACAATATGAAATTTGGTATTTGAAACAGGTTTATAGCCAATGAATGGATTTTAAAACACCAGGGTTTACATAGTCTTGTGCCTACTTTGCAGTACCTCTCACCACCTTACGGAATGCTCTACCCTTATTTACCATGTCTTCTCTCAATATTCTTTATCTCAGTATACGGAACTAACACACACCCAGTTGCTGAGAGAGAAAAAAACATGGGCAAAACAACCCTTGATTATTAATTCTTTGTTCTCCATTCTCTCCCAACATCTTTCCAGTACTACCTGCAAAATCTGTCTTCATTTTGTGCATTTCTTTCCCTTTTCTCCAGTCTATCCCATAGCTCACTCTATCTCAATCTCCTAACTAGGCTATTGATATTAAATATTGAGCAGAAACTTTCCAGGAGGCTTCCTTTGCCTTGAACTTAAAACCAAATTTGAGCCTTTGAAAGTGCCTTAAACCTTATAAATGTGGCTTCATCTGCCTCTCCGACCTCACCTCACACCAATATCACTCGCCCTTGTTTGTTGGGTTTCTGCCATGCTCAGCTTTAAGCACATCAAGCATATTCCTGCCTTACCTGCTTTGAACTTGCTATTCCTTCTGCCTAGAACATTTTGCCTCAGATCTTTGCTGGTACATTTATATATTCAAGTTTAAGTTTCAAATGTCATCACACACAAAACTCCCTGCCAACTTGTAAGATATCCCCAAGCCCTTACTCATTAGCATGCCCCGTGCACTCTGGAAATTCTGTTCCTTATGTCTTGCCTAACTCTCTCACTGAACAGTTATCCCCAAAGAGCAGGGACCTTTCTTAACGTCTTCCTTGTTATAGCCTCAGCATGTTGACCATCCTTCATTAACCTTCGTGACCCTCATTTTCCCAGTTTTCAAGATGAGGACTTGGGATTCAGTGTTTTTAAGAGACCAGCTCTGATAATCTTTGCATTTGTGGTTTCAAGGAGGCTTTAGTGCTCAGGGCTTCCTAGACACTGAAATTTCTAAATACATTTTTCAAATGAAGTCAACCCCCTCAGGCAGCCCAGGAGGGAGGTCACAGGCAGCCAGCAAGAAGGGAGTCTGGAGAGTTAAATCACAAAGTTCCCTGCATGCCACTCCACCCACACTGAGGAGACACAGCTGATTAGGTACTAAATGTTTAGTGACTGTCACTATTAATTGGTGGGTATTAATACTCTAAGGGAACAGTAAATCTCATGCTGGACTCAATGACATCAGCCCCTCACAGTCAAACAAGCATCTGGAGTTTGAATCTAAAGCACTACAGAAAAGAACTCAGAGATTTTTCCTTTTTTCTAAGAGGAAAAATACCGGCTGCTGGTTATACTGTTTCCTCATTATCAGGATCTGTATTACGTTAATGAAGACACTACATGTGAGCTTATTATTAAATATTCCCCACAACGCTACAGAACCAATTCCAATATTACCCTCATTTTGGGGAGGCAGAAACTTTCATATAGAGAAAAGAAGCACCTTGGTCAAGGTCACAGAACAAATAACGACGGATTCTTGATTTCAGCTGGAGTGGTCTCATTCTGAAGTCATGATCTTAACCAGAGAAATACTTCCCGTTTATTATAATTATTTTCTTGTCATGTAATTGCAATTATTTTGGTTGAGTCCTTTACCACATTTCCAGTCTAGATTTGAAAGCTACTTCTTCATGAAGCTTTCTTTAACCTTGCAGTCAAATCCATTCTGTACCTTCGTTCTCTGCATTGGTCATATGAATCAATTTCATAGGGAAAGAGAGTCAATAACTAACCTGTATTGAGCATATATAATATTCTAGGCACTGCCATAGACAAAAGCTTATGTAAGTCTCACAACTAGCCTACAAAACAGGCAAAGCTTCTCTGGAAGGTTAGGTGCTCTGAATAAAATTTTATGGCTCAAAGTGGCAGTATACATACTTAAACTGCAGTATACATAGTTGCTAAGCCCAAGGTACTTCCACAAAGTTACCATATGCTCTCCTAGACTAAATATAAATCTCTACTGTGACTATCATAATTATCTTATCATCTTTATTTCTTTGTAGCCTTTGCCCCAGTAATATTTTCACTTTTGCTTGATTAAGTTAATTTCTATTTTAGGCTAAGTTGACAAGGAAATTGTCATATCTATTTTTGCTATACTAAATTCCTAGCACTGACCAATTTAGCAATCATGTGTTTCCATAAATGAATCAACTGCATACCCTTTGTTACATATACTAAATACATTAACTTGGACCATCTCTACTAGACTATTTGTTCCCTGAGGCAAGTTAACTCCCTTATTTATCACTGGATTCATGATAATGAATTTTCTTGTCATATAATTATAATTATTTTGGTTGAATCCTTTACCACATTTCCCAGTATAGATTTGTACATAGTCTTACCAAGTGGATTTTGCTTACTATTCTGTTTGTAATATTTGGAACTCTACATTACCCAAGGCTCCCAGGAGGCACTGTATAAAAACCACAAAGTAGAAAGCCTACATATAATATAGTACTACATAACCATATATAATTATACATACATAATTATTGTACAGAAGTCTGTATCCTCATATTTATAATTTTGAAAGCAAGAGGGAACTATATCTGAACCATGAAACCCTCGTCACTTGATTACTATTGATCGAACAGATTAGGCCACGCTGCTATGGTAAAACTTGGCTCCTATTGGATGAAAGAAAGAGTTCATTTCTCACTCGCTTTATATAGACTTGCAGGCTGGTAAAGGGTTGTTTGATAGCATCCAAGTGCCAGGACTCAAGAAAACATAGAATCACTGGTTGCCATGACAGAAGAAAATGAAGCAGGACCAATCACACAAAGCTCTTAAGGCTTCTGCCTGAAGTAATGCATTTCATTGGTTATATCCACACTCAAGAAGATAGGCAGATGCCTTCCCACTTCACAGCAGGTACAGTAATGACTCCCACAATGTACAACTGCTTAGAAGAAAACACTGAGATTGAGAAGTGATTGTCATAGTTAGTTTCAGTTGTTAACTTGACACAACTCAGAGTCACCCTGGAAGAGTGTCTCTCAACTGAGGAATTTCCTAGCTCAAACTGGCCCATGGCCATATCTGTGAGTCATTTTATTAACTGTTAACTGATTTAGGAGGGCCCAGCCCACTGTGGACAGTACCAACCCTGGGCAGGTGGACCCAGGCTATATAAGAAATTCAAGGGAGCAAGCCATTAAGTGGCCTTCATGTATGGTTTCTGTTTCAAGTTCCTGACTTGAGTTCCTGCTTTGGCTTCCCTTGATGGGAGACTGTAACTTCTAAGATGAAACCAACCTTCAAGTTGCTTCTGGTCATGATGTTTTACCACAGTGACAGAGAAGCAAACTAGAACAGTGATCCTCACATAACTTAAAATACACACGGTTGGGGTGATAGCTCAGGCCATAAACTTCTTGTACACAAACGTGAGGATTTGAGTTTGATCCCAAGAACCCATGTAAAAAAACCAGGCATGCTGGCATGGCTTCCAATCCAAGTACTGGAGAGGTGGAGGTAGGTAGATGCATGGAACTCACTGGCCAATCAGCCTAGCCTATTCAGAGTGCTCCAAGTCAATGAGAGACCCTGTCTCAAACAAGCAATGTGGACAGCTCTTGAGGAATGATACCCAAGGTTGACCTCTGACCTCTACATGCATGTGTACACATATGCAGGTACACCCTTATGCATGCACCTGTGTGCACATATGCAAACACACACACACACACACACACATATACACAGAAGAGTTTGACATACAATCCAGAAAAATATATACCCAGATCAGTACATTGTCAGTAATATGCTAGAATTGCTAGCCTTTCCCTCAGTTCCCTGGGGGCAGCTGCTCTCTGGACCTCAGTATCCTTATCTATAAAAAGGGGGATAAAAAATGTAGAATTTTTGAGCTGTTTAATAAATGATAATGATGCATGTTAAAGTACCCATCACCAGGCCTGTCATAAAATATCATGTTATTTTTATCTAAGTGTTATCTTTGAAACATAGAAAAATTAATTTGTTCAGATATTAATGAGATAAAACTACCCACTCACCCTTTAAGCTTGACAGTTTCATTTTGTTGATATTAATGACCATCAACCAGATCAAATGATTTGCCGCACACAACTACCCACACCTTCCCCAAATACCAATATTCAAGTAATTTGCAAAGAGCTAAATACACCATATTCTACGGCAAAAGAAGGTTGAGGGTTGGGAGAAAGGAAGGCAGGAGAAACTGTTACAAAAGGGAGACCCGAAGGTCCCATACAGCAAGCTGTGCAAGTCGCCACAGTTCCGTCCTTGTGCTTCACTTCCTGTCTTCACGTCCCTCCGATGTGCAGAGCTTAGTGTAGAGCTACAGTGCTTCTCACGTCCAGCTCTTTTACCTTACAGCAAAGCCTGAGCACCGTGAGCAACAAACAAGCGGTACTGTTCATGATCCACAGCATTCCTACTTCCCTTCTCCACCCTCACCCAGTGTGTGATCCAAGGAGCTCTACAAGGCTAATGTCCCCAAATCAAATGTCACTGCTTTACTCTTTCCCAGTTCTAGTCAAAGCTTCATACAAACGTTCTCAGGATGAGAGGAGAAGCAGACATTAAATAGATCATAGCATGCAATGCCTAAGAAAAAGGAAGCCACCCTCTCTTTCCTTCCCTCCCCCCTATTAATAGTTTCCAGGACACCAGAGCTATATCTACTAGTGAAGGAGGATGTTTGGCAATCAAAGACCACAGCTGACTTACACTAACCTTCTCAGAATTGCTGGAATAGACGAGTGTGAGCCTGGTCTTCTTTTTTTAGAGATCTATTTTAATCTATGCATATGGGGGATATGTACACGTGTGCAGGTGCCTTGGAGTCCAGAGGCATCAGATCCCGCTGATGCTGGAATTACAGGGGGTTGTGAGCCACTCATTGTGGCAGCTGGGGGCTGAACTCAGATCCTCTTCACTAGCAATGGGCGCTGTTAACTGCTGAGCCATCTCTCTGGCTAGTGCTACTTCATTTTCTTTTCTTCTATCTCTACAGAAGAGGTAAACCGGTACAGAGTAAGTCCAGTTCTGTACTTTCTATCATGACTGACACAGAACATGAGAGTGTCAGCTAACAACCATGTCCTCAAGATGAAAATAACCACCCATGTTTCTTGCCTATTGGCATATATTTACTGTGTATGGCACTGGCTGGATAAGGACATTTTCCTGCAAGTGTTTGATGCACTGCCGTACGCATGCTCCCGCCTCCTTACCCGCCCCTTCCACTCCCCCATTAGTCCTCTTCGTTCCTCTCCTCATTCCGTGTCATTTACACATACCTGATTTTATGTGTCATAAACTCTGTGATCCAAAACTGAGTGCACACGTGATATTGTTCGTCTGAGACTTAATTTAATATTACAATCTCCCACTGCATCCATTTCCTGTCAATGACATCATTTTGTTTTGCTTTACATGTGAGTAAAATTCCATTGTGTTTATATATCACCTTTTCTTTATATATGCTTCAGGTTCTGGACACCTGGTTTGCTCCATAACTAAGCCATTGTACATACTGCTGCAGTAAATATTGATATGTAAATATCTCTGGGATATGTTGATTTGGGGTCCTTCATTTAAATACCATGGAGTGACAGAGCTGCTTCATATGTTATATTTATTTTTAGTTTTCTAAGGAGCCTCCATTCTGATTTCCACAGTGGCTGAACTCTTCAACCCTTTCATCATAGGTATGTAAGCTTTCTTTTTCTCTACATCCTTGCAATCATTTCTTAACAACCATATTTTAATTTTGAAAATATTTTTAATCTTCTGTCCCACTTTATCTTCACAAAAACCTGTTTCCCAGGGTTGCTGTGTCAAAGTACAACAATCAGGTGGGCCTAAAAACAAATTTATTTTCTTGCAGTTCTATTGACTATGTCCAAGATTTGACATCTGGTGAAGGCCTGGTTCCTGGTTAGTACATAATGTCTTATCGGTGTGTTCCCACATAGTAGAAGGGACAAGACAGCTCTCAGGGGTCTGTGTTGTGAGGGTGCTATGGTACTCATGAGGGCTTCGCTTCATGAACCTAGTCACCTCCCAGATCATTTTGGGACTTAGGACTTCAACATATATGGGTAAGGGCAAAAACATAATTCAGGTCACATCAAAGGATTTCTGATTATCTATTCTCACCATTATGGAATTAACCTAATTAACCTCGGGGACAGCCCAGTACTGCAAGCACGCATGCTTTGCCCTACCCCCACATGGTTCCCGTATGAACTGCAAGCACGCATGCTTTGCCCTCCCCCACATGGGTCCCGTATGAACTGAAGCATATGGATACTTCCAACACACACTTTCTGGGAGGCAAATGTGTTCCCCTCTCAAATGCAATATTCTTGTTGTATGTGTTAACTTGAAAAGACTACTTTACTTAACTATTATTTTTCTCTGTATTTTCAGTCTTCTGGTTTTCTACACAGAAATCTGCCTCTTTCCACACCCCTGAGTAATAGACAGAACACATATGAATTGAAAAGATGAGAAAATAAGGATCAAAAAGAACAAGAGGAATACACAAACTTGTAACACCATTTAGAATGTGACTAAACTCTCGGAATCTCTTCCTTCCCTAAAGAGCCTCCATCTTCCTACCCTACCCACAGTGACCTGACCTTGGAAATCATAGAAAGGGCAGATTCATAAGGTTTCAGAGCGTGGAGGGAAATAAATCTTACCAAATAGAATATAAAGGAAACTGGAGGACAAATGAGTCCCAAGGCACATGCTAAAGCATCGAACAACTGTCACTGCCCCGCAATATGTGTCAGTTAATAATTTCATCTTTCTAAATGAAAGAAATGTGAAATATGCATAAGCTTAGGAAGTAATATAACACCTATGAAGTCCTTCCAATGAAAAGCCAAGGTTCATCATAATCACAGGCTCTGAAGTAATCTCAAGCTCTGCAATCACCTGTTTTGTAGCTTAAAAACTGCCATCCTTCACAAAATTAGTCTCTACAAAATCAATTTCCAAAACAATCAATAGTAACACACTCAAAAAAGAATGTCTGAGAAATAATAAAGACCGATAAAACTAATCACGTTAGAGAAAACTCAAGCGTGACCTTTTGAGCCATGCCATTTGTTCAGCTGACACTCTGTAAGATAAATAACTTTTAAATAAATGAACACAGACTAACTGCGATAAAGAAGGAGCATATGACTATAATTTCAGCATGCATTCTTCGTTGGGTTCTCAAATACCTTCAAACAAATCAGCACAGCTTCAATTTAAAGAATTTACGACACAATGATAAACAAAATAAAAATAACAAAAGCTCTTCAGAAATGAACAGAAACAGAAAGATCTGCTGCTCACAGTCAAGGGCCATGATCACCGACCAGCTTGTCACACTGCTTCTTTTATTGGTTGCCCGGCACCAGTCTGAAACCTGTTCTAATGCTGTTAGCAAACAGCTACATATTTCATTCAGTTATATGTTTTTGTCTGTGCATTTAAAGACTTCTTTGCCCTCTACCCTCCTTTGTCTGTCACAGTCTTTTATCATCGAGGACATGCCTCTTCTCCACTTCATGTACAATGTACACAGGATGTGTTCGGGAAGATAACATACTGAAGATCTGTCTCCAATCCCCACCTTCTTCTCTTTGAATTTGACAGCTTTTATTCCAGAGCAGCAATTTTCCTATATTTCATAAAATGTTTGAAAATTATTACTATCACTTGCATATTCTTGGATTAATAGCTACTGATTTTAATATAAGTATTAACTATCACAAATGATATGATTTCTTATATATACATTTTTGTTAAACTATGCCTTTCTTATGCTTCCATCTCTCTGGATCAGTCTTCCAATTTCCTCTTCCACCTTTATTTTATTTTATTATTCTAACAATCCAGGATATTCTCCCTATTATATGGTCAACTGTTTAGCAACTATAATTTCACCTTCAGCTTTAATTTTCCTTTGCCTTTTAGACTAATGTATTCACTGAGATAGGAAAGGACATAGACATCTTTGGGGCCATTACCGGTTTCAGCCTAATGTAGAAATAGTGGCATGGCCATTAATGCTGAATATTATGCAGATCTACAGTGAAAAAGAACAAATAGGGCAGAAATAAAGGCAGAATGTACAGTTTGGATTGAAAAACATCACTAGGAAGATTAATGTTAGACCCAAGGCTTGTGCTGAAGGAGAGGATCCCTTTGACAAGGAAATTAAAGTGATTAAGGAGAGGCCTAAATATTTTCACTTAAACAATGGAGAGAGTGTCTCCAGGGCAAGACCACACCCAGTTAAGCATCCAATTTATGAGAGGAAAAGGCTGCAAGGGTTTTCTACTTGAAAACCATGAAGAGTATAAAGCTTTGAAAGTGGATGAAGAAGGCTGGAGTCCATCCCAAACTGGCAGCCAAAATTGATGGTGTTGGTTACCTGGTGCTGGCTTTAGAGGCATGAAAGATGCAGGAGTGAAAAGATCATTGGTTCTTCCCCCATAGTCTCAGAGAGCCGCTGAGGCCGGGCACCACGCAACAGGGGCATCCCTACAAAAAGAAGGCCCTGAAAGGTCAAGAATCCCTGATAGGCCGTTGCGGGAAGTTGTGAAGTTGAAGCCTGGTTGACAGTTGAGACCTCGAGAAGATGTTCATGATGCCAGAGCTATGAGACATCTGTCAAGGAGAGCTGCACGCAGGGAGTGGTACCAGCCTGAGAGAGATGTATGTTTCACGCAACAAAGCTGGAGTTGAGCCCTTTGGATGTAAAGTCCCAGAATTCGGACATGGAGCTATTGGATTTGGTGTTTGCCCTGCTGGTTTTCTGTCTTGTTTTGTTCTGATATTTCCTCACTGTGCCTCCATTCTTCTATTTAGAATGGAATGTGTATTCAGTTCCATTTTATTTGGGGAGTATGTAATTTGTCTTTTGATCTTAAAGGGGCTTAGAAGAGGGGAATGTGGTGATTTGAATGAGAATGTCCTCCATAGGCTCTCAATATTTGGACATTTTGTCCCCAGTTGGTAGCACTGTTTTGGGAGGTCTTAGAAGGTGTGACCATGCTGGAGGAAGCACGTCACTGGGGGTGGGCTTTGAGAGTTCTTAAGCCTTGCTGGACCTCCAGTGTTCTGTGCTTCTTGTACCTGCTTGAACATGTGAGCGCTTAGCTTCGGTTTCTATTCCAGCCACCTCTGCCGCCATGCTGCCCCGCCATGATGACTCTTTCCCCTTTGGATCCATAAGCTGAATAAATTCTTCCTTTTATATGTTCTTTTGATCAGTGTTTCTACCACAGCAACAGGAAAGTAAACTAATATAAATGGAGATTAGGCATCTGCAGAGTTTGGGTTCCTGAACAGGACTCCTAGATGAAGTTTCACTCACCCAAGGCACAGGGGCCATTGTGAAAGAAAGCGTGGACAGATTGTAAGAGTCAGTGAGTAGGTACATGACCATATGGAAATAGAATCTAATAAGCACATGGGACTCTCCTCACATGAACATACAAGACTGGTGTCAGCATGCTCCAGACCCATGCAGACTCAAGCAGACAAAAACTCAGCATGGAACTAGAGAAATGGGTAGAAGAACCCGATCTTTGTTGAAGGAATATTGGCAGCTGATTACTGTTGGGTGGGGATGAGAAAAGATTTCAACGTGAGGGACTCTGGATAGGATGACTAGACCTCAGTGCACTGAGGAACATTTGGGAACACTAACTTGACACAATAGTCATAACACAGATGAAAGGATGTATGTGCTCCAGTTTGGGGTCTATAGGATGGTCTAGGGAATGGAGTATAAACATAATTAAGATTGATTGAGATATTCTGTACAAAATACAGAACAATTAAATAAAAATTAAAAAGATAAAAAAGAGTTACATACATAAATATGAGATGGGGGAGAAAGGAAGGGAAGAGAAAGCTGTATGTTAAGTAGGTAGCATCTTAGTAGCTGCAAAGGTTATATAATTTTTCAACAATAAACACCAAGGTTCTAGGAAGCTACTTAATTTGTCCCAAGTCATACAGCAATAAATGGCATTTGAGTCTGCTAGCTTCAAATTATATGTTCTTTTCTCTGTCTATATTGCCTTAGGAAACAAGAAAATCTTTGAGAGTGTATCAGAGCAGGTGTTGAAGTCTAGGTCTACCTAAGTATAACTGAGCTTTCTCTAAGTCAGACACTGTTAGTAATACTTTGTATACAGTAATTTACTAAATTGCTCAAGTATCATGTGAGGTAATTGTCCCCATTTTTATAGATAGAAACTAAAACATCAATATGTGTAAATAATACCCAACATCACAGAGATGATAGATGTATAAGCCAAGATTCAAATCCTGACAGTACAGCACATCAGAATCTGCATTTGTAATTGCTAAGCTACATGGTTCATTAGCAGGTGTGCACACACATTCAGCCGACTGCCTCTTACACACTGCCCATAGCTACATCCATTATCTACGGTCATGTTCATAACAAGGGCTCTTGAAATATTATTTTAAGTTCAGAAAAATGCCATGAAATGCACTATTATCTTGAGGCACAGTAAATGAAGAATAAAAGAAATAAGGTCATTGTGGGTGATAAGGCATGGGAAAACAAGAATGAACAGGATGAAGAAGGCACTCGACTGCTCAGCACTTTCCTCTGAGTTTCAATGGACTTATAAGTACACATGTTTAATTTCCTTAATAGATTTTTAAAAACTATCATGAGTGGACAGGTTTGATTCCATATAGACATAATAAATTCTGTCAAGTTCTAGCACAGTTCATTGTTTTTACATAATTCTAAACAATATTCTAATAATAGTAATAAGTGTATCCAGACATAAAACCAAGAAACCACCTAGATGCTCCTAAGATAGAGAGCAGGAAATGTTGAAAGATAACTGGGTTAGAAGAAAATCATGTAAAAGAAGAAAAGCTGGAGAAGACATTCAGTAATCACAAAGATGAGTTCCTCAGTATATCAACCTATGGTACTCATCAGCCTTATACCACTAGGACAAGATACCTTAGAAAAATCATGTTAAAGGGGAAAGATTTCTTTAGGCTCATGGTTTTAGAGCTTCTGGAGAAAGCCCATTTGCTCCATTGTTTCTGGGCTGGGATGAAGCAAGGCACCACAGAGCAAAGTATATGGTGGAGAAGAGCTGATTATCTCACGGTGGCCAGAAAGTAAACAGAGAGAGGGGCCAGGTACGCGATACACTCTTTCAGACACTCCCCCAATAATCTGCTTCCTCCAACTAGGCTCCATATCCCGAAATCACTACCTCCAAACAATGCCAGCTGGTAAATAAACCTTTAAAATGTAACATGGATTCGGGAGGAAACATCTCAAATCCAAGCTCCAACATCTAATATTTGTCATTATATATTTTTAAAGCCCACAAGTATGAAGAAAATAGCACTGTTAGAAATAAACTAGGATACCCATGAGCATGATTCCTCAAAAGACATTCTCAGAGAAGAAAAATATCCAGTATACATGCAAAAAAGGAAAGAAGGAAGGAAGGAGGGAGGGAGAGAAAGAGGGAGGGAGACATGAAGAAATGAAGAAGAAAGGGAAAAGAAATAAAACAGAAAACACTCAATAATTCTACTGGTTAACCTAATGCCCCTTTACTAGACAGTCAGGTTTAGGTAATAGCTTTTATACTGCATTTATTTTTCAATTTCTGAGATGCCAATCTGGAAGGCTTTGTTGGAAACCAATGAGATGAGACATTACTCTAGCAATTACCCCCAAAATAATAGATTACTGAGTTTGACAATCTGTAAATTTTTTTTTAAGTTTTTCTTTTAGTTAGAGGGAATGAGCTACAGAGAAGAAGGACATTTAGGGCAACATGTTGGACAAGCTGATCACTGCAAGTATGCAGTGAGCTTTTATGAGACAGGTTTGTACAGGACTGTAAAATAATCCCACAAATATATTGTGTTAAAAACACATTAAAAAGTAGCACTACTTCCTTCAAAGACCTCCAGCTGCAAGGCACAAAAATGCTTCCCAATAGGAGAGCTACAGTGCCCTCATCCAAGTACCTAACACAATGTGACTTGCCATTTGAGTTTCCAAGAAAGCAAGGCACTCTGTACCATTGCCCATCTCAACTTCTCCTTATATATCAGCAGGTACAGAATAGAGCCGTTGGAAATTGTAATTTTGGTAGTGAAAGCTTAATCCTCCAGGCAGTCATTAACTTTTAAAGACCATCTGAAAGTGTCCAAAGAAGGTGGTGGTGATAGTTCTGCCAATGACCGATAACTACAGCTGTCTCAATGAAAAACAGACTTGGACTTTGCATTCTGACCAAGAGCCAGTTTATTCTATTCTGTGGATTTGCATTCATCTCCTCCTCGGTAAGCACAATTCAAGATATGGAAGGAATAACAAATAGTGATAAAGTGAAAATAATTCCTGCCTTTATGGGGTTCACAATATAGAAGAAAGAAAAGTATGCATGGAATAATCATGAATAAATAAACATAAACAGAAGCTGTGATTGTTATTATGAAATAAAAATACATCCCAGAGGAAAAATTTTAATACAGGCTTGGCAAAGTAGGTCAGCAGTCACTACAGACAATACAGGAGTGGAGTGGAAGATAAGATTCTTACTGGAAGAGGAGACACCGTGTGCAAAAGCCCTGTAACAAGAAGCACTAATGTATTCGAGGCAAGAGAAGCTTGAAGAGAGTGTAGAAAAACTCTGGGTAGAGGAGCCTGTGATGTGTTCTGAAGCTAAAGAGACAGGTGCTGTCAAGTCATGCTAAGTAGAGAATCTGGATGCTTGTACATGTAATTGTAAGATCCGGATGCTTGTAAGTGTAATTGTTAGACTTTGAGGTAAAGTTTGGTAGAGGTACGCCATGAATCAGATCTGTATCTTGAAGAATCACTCTGCTGCTCGTTGGTAAACATAATGGCAGAGTCAGAAACCATAGGAGAACTAAAGAAGTGGGGCAGGATAGAGATTGGGGGCTTCCTTAATTTACATGCTGTCAAGTGTACAAAGAATATCTCAGATCCATGAAGGGCAACCTCTTCTTAATCCATGTTTGGCCAAATGTATGGTGAGGATCAAGGCAGATCAGTTCAAAGCACAAACTCTCAGAACCTGGGAGATGGCTCATTTGGTAAATTACTAGGCACACAGCATGAGGAGCTGAGGGCCTGAGTTTGGATCTTCAAAAGCCTTGTAAAAGGCCAGAGGTGTGGTGGCTTGCTCCTGTAACTGAAGCTGCGGGGGCAGGGTGTTCCATGCGGGGACAAAGACAGGAAGATCTCTGAAGCTCATTGGCTAGCCAGTCTTGCCTAATCTATGAGCATCAGGTTCCATAAGAGACACCGTTTCAAAAAATAATGGTGGAAGACTAGTGAGATGACTCAGCATGTAAAAAGGCATTTGCCTTGCAGTCCTGGCAACCTGAGTTTGATTCCCAGAATCCATGCAAAAGTGGAAGGAGAGAATCCACTCCATAAAGTTGTCCTCTGACTTCCACACATTCAACCATTACATATGCACATGCACAAACACATCATGCAACACACACTCATTTTATATATATATAAAAATTATATATAAATAATAAATATGTGTATTTATATATAAATATAATTATATATATATAATGATGGAGAGTGATCAAGGAAGGAAAGGAAGGACACCAGAGGTTGACCAGGGCCTCTGCCTCTACATACTTGAACACACAATTGTACACACAGCATCATGCAAACTCCCACACTAACAAATACACATTCACATACACACACACATACACACTTACAAAGCACAAGCTTTCCAGCCAGTCTTCCTGACTTGAAAGACCAGGAAAACCACTGTGTACCCTTATACAAATTTTACATTCTCTTTGTTTTACTTCATCTGTAGAGTGAGAGAAATCCTACAAATTTCACAGTTGTCAGTGTCACATGTTTCTTAAAATTCATAACTTTTTGGACTTTCTCTTGAGAATGAAGATAGTCATTGTTGGACCATCCAGCCTTCAATTCTCTTATTTCATACAGTCCTAATATATAGGATATCTCTCAAGCTACTATGCAGACTTAACAGTTTGTGCCACATTGCAACATGACTTTTCTTTTCATTACCTTTTGCTTCCCACCCACAATGATAAGACACACAAGTACCTTTCCATCTACTCATCTTGATACCCATGTTTCATTAACCTTAAAGTTCCAGATCTTCAGATATAAGATTACAGTAAGTATTCTGTACACTGCTAAGAAGGACCTCATAATCAAATACATTAATATTTCCAAAGTAAAATATATGATTACTAATTCTGTTGGCTAAATAACAGCAATAGGTAGATTCATTA
Organism: Eospalax fontanierii; assembly: GCA_035773235.1. Taxonomy (NCBI): domain Eukaryota; kingdom Metazoa; phylum Chordata; class Mammalia; order Rodentia; family Spalacidae; genus Eospalax; species Eospalax fontanierii. The sequence goes on from CM069526.1 coordinate 78,088,702, forward strand.
ATTCAGATAAGGTTTATGTCATCAAATGACTTTGCACATATTAAAAAAAATTTCTTCAGAACCATTTGAAATTTGGAGTTGTAAAGGAATGTGAACCTGCAGTCGCTTCTTCTGAGGAGTAAGAAGACAAACAGCTCATCATCGGCAAGTCCTGTGCACATAATAAATGCTATAGAAGAATTTGTCAAATTGTATGGTAAATACGGAATTCTCGCTGAGGCTTTTTTTTCTATTGGTTCATTCTGTTCCAAGTCCCGCCCTCTGACCAATAAGAGGGCAGGGAGGTGGGGAGAAAGGAGAGACAACATGGGGTGAGTCCTGGGGAGGGGCACAGATTGAATCCACGCGGGAAGAAAAATGCCCCTGCTGGGACCCGCCATGAGAAAATTTATGCAACACAAATGAATAAAGTTCTTCTGTACCAAACTCTCTGCCAACATAAATTTAGGAATCTCTGGCAAAATGAAACCAATTGTAGAACGTCTGTTTGGAGTATAAAGTGCCACCCTCCCATCAATGTTGATGCCTTGATTTAATGCAGTGTTTAGAGTTGGGAGTTTGGAGTTAGCGGTTGTATCATGAGATCTCTGCCTTCATCAGTGGATTAATCAATTGACGGACTCAAAATATGAATAATCTACTAGGACGTGGCAGAAATACAGAAGGTGGGGCTTAGTTGGAGTAAATAGGTCACTATAGAATATACTTTGGAGGGTACCTTGGCCTGGCCCTTCTCTCTCTCTCTCTCCCTTCATCCCTCTCTCACTCTGCTTTCTGAGCTATGAGAAAATTAATTTTCTTCATCTACAGCCTCTCCACCATGATGTTTGGCCTTTTCATGGCCCAGAAAAAAATAGATCTGGTTGACCATAGACAGAAACAGCTGAAATAATAAGTGATCTTTGAAGTTGTTCTGTCATGTATTTTGTCACATCAACAAAAAATATTACAGAGAGAGAGAGAGAGGGAAAGAGAGAAAGAGAGACAGAGAATGAATTATAATAAGAAGCAAGGTCACTGTTGTAACTAAACCTGACCATCTTAAATCTTTGGAACTGATCTCTGGGAGGGATTTGGGAAAGTTTAGAGGTATGAGCTAGAGAGGCCCTAAAATGTTATAAATAGGGCTTCATGCACAATTCTAGTGGATGCTCAGAAGACCGGAATTCTGACAAGCATGAAGAGAGCAAACACTGTGTGCAAGAGGCTTTAGGTGAGAACGAAAGCTTTACTGGGAACTGAGCTACAGTCCCTTCAATCACATTGTAGCAATATCTGTAAATGAAGCTGAGTTTAATGAGATGGATGAATAACTGAGGCAGTGGAACTGTCTAGCATCCAGGCTGTGCAATGGCTATTACTGGCTACACTTAGCCATGTTTATAAGAAGAATTTAGGGAACAGAAAGGTTTGAAAACTTGCAGTTTGGCCAGAAAAGAACATGCAATTCCCACTCTCCCTGGGTGTGCCTACTGCCACTGCAATAACCTGTGGACATCAGACTCTTCTGCCTCTGAGTACAGGCTTGCTCTAATAGCTGTTCATGGAGCTTCTCAGATTGGACTATATCACTGGCCCCCCTTGTTCTGAGACTTCCAGCTTCTTAACTGAACAGTTATCATGACTTTTCTGGCTTTTGAAAATGAAGACAGTCATTGTTGGACCATCCAGCCTTCAATTTTGCTTTTTCATACAGTCCTAATATATAGGATATCTCTCAAGTTACTATGTAGACTTAACAGTTTGTGCCACATTGCAACATGACTTTTCTTTTCATTAACTTTTGCTTCCCGCCCACAATGATACAGACATACAAGTACCTTTCCATCTACTCATCTTGATACCCATGTTTCATTAACCTTCAAGTTCCAGATCTTCAGATATCTTGAGAAATAACCATTTTACAATGCTTTCTTGAGAAGCTAGAACAATTTGTAGAGAACTTTGAGCCCACTCTGCCCAGGTAATGATCACCTTGAAGGAATTTCATTCCCTACCCTCTCATCTCTTTTGCCCCTCCCCATCACTTCAGGTGCCATAAATGTACCTCCCTGTAATACAACACACAGCCATTGTCCTAGACCTCAATTCCCAATCAGCCTCCACCTTCCTCACAGCACCAAGGTAAGCCCCTACATCCCATAATCACCAAGATGAATCATCAAGAGGCAAAAAGAAAAATCTCTTATGCCAACATCAACTCTTGCCCAAGGAAAAGAAGCCAACAGCTGTTCTCACTGAGCTCGCCTTAAAATACACTGACAGAAGACTCAAAGTTAACATCACGGACTCTACACAGATGAACTTGGGAAAGTCAGAGATCTCACTGCTCAGAACTTCAGTTTCGTTATGTGTAGTATCAGGATAATAACCATGAAAGCCATTTTGCCTCCTCAGGACAGGCTCTGTGACGATCACAGAAGATACAATACAAAAGCTGCCTTTCAGTGTGTGCTTACTATAGCTATCAGCTGCTGCTTTATCACTTCAGGTCTTTCTGTAAGGAAAGACACTTAGTGATGGATGGTACCCTCAAGAAAAGGAAAAATTCGCATTTATAATTCTCTATTAAAGAAGTAAATGAAAATTTTGGAAGGGTTTACCACAGACCAGGCATTATTCTAAATTCTTTGGCATATATCATTCAGCTTTAAGACCAGTTTTGAGGACATTATCATCCTATACTTTATTACTAAATGTTTTTGTTCTTTATTTCAAGATGAATACAGTTTTATGAAAGTCAAATTCATTCATAATAGATTGTTATCTTAGAAATAATGGTACCTCAAACCAATATAGTGCTTGACATTTTACAGAGAACTTGTTCTACTGAGGTCACATTTGATTGTCCCGATAAAACACACATTATTAGCCCTATATGTGAGGGAAGAAAACTGAGGCTGAGATCATGGTCCGAAATGGGAGAAACTCAGGGAATGAACTCAGGTCTAAAGAATGCATATTCTTTTTTTTTTTTTTCCTTTTTCTGTTTCCATGTATATGAGTGAATTGCTTGTGTGCGTGCACAGGTGTGTGCAGGTTCACGTGTGCATGTGGAAACCTGAGACTGATATTAGGAATCATCTTTAGTCATTCTTCCACCTTATACATAGAGGCAGGGTCTCCCAGACAATCCCAGAGCTCAGTGATATGCTAGCCAGCTTGTTCTGGGGATTCTTTACCTCTGCTTTTTGAGGCTGGAATTATAGGCAGCTACCACACCCACCTAGCATTTATTTGGGTTTGGAGATCCAAGCTGTGGTCCTCAAGATTGCTCCAGAAGTGCTTTAATCACAAGTTATCTTCCCAGTACCCAAACACATTGTTCTTAATCACTGCACTCCAGAGTCTCTGCAGGCCTGTGAAAGACCATGCTGCAACCAGATTTTTAATGAGCAAGTGCTAAATTTCTCTGCTCAGATCATTTCTTCAAACTATTTCATTTGGAAGGAAAATAAAACAGCATGGGACACAACAGAAAGTAGGGGATGTCATTAAACTCGTGTAACAAATGGACACATAGAGAAAGAGACAGTCTAATGGCCACGTGGAAATGAAAAAGCAAGGCTTGCACCTTGATGCAGTTCTCCCCTGCTATCTTCCTAATAATTCTGATTTATGGAATGTAAAGTGCTACAGCAGAAGGAAAATCAACTCCTGTTTGCCTTGACCCACCATCTCTTTCCAAGTGTCAGAGGTACTGTAGAAAACGACTGTGTAGACCTAATAGTTTCTGCCACATTTCAACCCGCTTTTTCTTTCCGTTGCTTTTTGCTTTCCTTTTTTTTCTACAATAAGACAGAGAAGCAATTACCTCTCCTTCTGTTCATCTTGATACCCATGCTTCATTGGGCCAGAAAGAACAGGAAATGAAAATGAGGAATGTAAAAATCCAAAGACTTAAAACACAATGAAGATATACAAAGTTTTTAATTCAGCAAGATATGCATGGAAATCTGCAGTTAAAGTTCCCACCTTGCTCTGTTTCTTAGAAGATGAGCTTAAATTGCATCTGACTAAGGCAAGAGAATTGGAAATAATAATAATACTTTCAAGGTTCAGAAAACCTAATATATCTATAGCTTGCATTTATATGGTGATTTACTATTAACAGAATGTCTTCTATATATTATTTCATTTATTTATACAGCAATGCTAATTTTTAAGCAATCATTTCAGCTTAGAATTTCAAGGGATTTAAAAGAAGAAAAAATATCATTTTGAGTACCTACCAAGTGCTACTCGTTGTACTGAGTGATTTGCATTTTTATCTGCAATCCTTGTGACCACCCAGCAAGGAAGGCACATCAGTCAGGATTCCACCAGTTTAAAGCCATCTGACATGTATTGCCAAAGTAACCAAGCCTAGCGACTGCAGAACTCAGAAAGCATAGCAAGTAGCAAGAGTAGTCCAGGCTCCTCACAGAGTGGAGTGCCCCACCCTTGTGAGACAAAAGGGAGAAACCAAAGGGGATTCTGTGCATGTCTGTATACCTGCCTTCTGACCTGCTGCTTGTTTTCCCTCCCATCCTCTCTACTGACAGCACAACTGGAACCAGAAGACAAGGGATCCCACTGGCACATGCCATCACGTGAACCTCTCAGGCACAGAATGGGGTGGGGAAGCTGAAAAGTGTGTCCAGAAGAGAACCAAAGTCATATTTCTCAGTCCATCCCTCCCCCAGCACTGACCACCGTCCTCTACTCTTATCCTTTACACAATTCTTTAAAATACTCCAAAACAGGATGAGATGATGACAATCCAGTCATCTTCAGAACTGGAACCTAAAAATGTAACTACCATCTTTTAGTAAAAGATTAAAAGCATAAAAGGAAACCAGAGGTTACTAGCTAAAATACAGCTGTTACAATTTCTCTTATAGCCTCTGCGGCTATAAGAGAACTTACATAAGGTGTAAGTTGGTACGCAGAGCAACTAGCCTCCCTTTACCACCAGTCTATATGCCCCTTGCCCTCTACATGTCTCTCAATAGGATGCTATTCTCTACTGATAAAATGATAAGATCTAATTGGTCACTGAGACCCTCATCCTTAGTAAGTGCACTATCCACATTACCATAGAAAACAATTATCTTTTCACTCGGAAAGAAAAAGTCTTATTGGCATACTTCCATGACAGAATTCTGATACCCACAGATGTCCATGCCCACTGTACAAACTCAATCTATATCTAGGGTCAAGGCTACCCACCAACATGGTTGATAAAGTGTTCTTCTAGGTCACTGAACAAGGCAGAGAAGTATGAAGTCTACAACTAGAGGACAGAGACATCTAGATATTAATGTTTCCTTATCAGATACAGAAAGTAAGAATCTAAAATGCAAAATAGCTTGCCTTAGGTCACAGAGACTAAAGTATGTACTATTCTTTAAGCCACTAAGGCCACAGGAAGAACAGAAAGTCATCTAGCCAAGAAGTTGATCAATGGGTTGATCTGAGATGCTTAAAATACCCTGTTACATTGATAAGTAAAACAAAAGTTCTCTCCAGTGGTCATTAAAATTACAACTCAAAGATTACAATGAGCAAAGGATTCAAAGAGTTCTATTAGCTCACTCTCTGGATTGTGTTCTTAAAGATGGTTTCATCCCTAACCGTCAGACCCTTTAATCGGTCTTTAAAGCAAAGATATCTAATAAGAATACAATATGACATATACAAGTAAATTTACATTTTCTAGTAGTCATGTAGAAATTCATTGTAATAATACATCTGAACCCAATATGTTCAAAAATATACTCATGCACTGAATAGTGAGTGACCTTTTGTTTCTTTTGTAAAATTAAGTCATTGTAATTTTTTGCAACTTAATAAATTATTATCTTGATGATGATAACATATAAAGCTGTTTGGTATTACTGAAAAACATTAGAGCAATGGCTTATGGTCTTTGAAAACCACCAGGAGTTATTTATATGACACTGTCATCAAACCTGTAAGACTGAATTTATGTATCCATAATTTTCAGGAATGTTGTTAACCTCAGCAAATTCCCTCCAAATGATTTTGCCATCTTGTTTCACAAAACCCAACTCACTCAAAATGGATGATAGTATCTTTGGTAATAATATCCCAAATTATGTGTATAGGTATGAGGGCTTATTTTTACACCAATTATAAACAGGCTTTTCCATTCTGGATGTGTTAAATGGGTTTTCTTGAGAGGTAAATCCATTGGCGCCTAATGAATCTGTCATACTTAAAGCATTTTTCTCATAAACCATCTCCACCGAATAGAAACTATCATACTCCATACTCTATTTTCCTTCTCTTTACTTTTCAAATAATGTTTTAATATTTCTATTTCTCCCTGAGCAGAATCTTTGAGCAGAGGAATGTCCAATTTTTCCACCTTCTCATTTTGTTTTTTAAAAATATTTTATTATCTTTTAATTTTAAAAATTTTATATGTATGAGTATATCACACACATGTGTGTGTAAGTGCACCCATGTCATGCAATCTATGGAGGTCAGAAGAGGGCATCAAACTCCCCTGGAACTGGAGTTACTGACAGTTGTTAGCCACCAAATGGGTGTTGGGAACTTGGGTCGTCTGCAAAAGCAACCAGCGCTCTTAACCTCCGAGTCATCTCTTTGACCCTTATTTTGTTTTTAAGTGTGTTGGGAGGCACATTAGTTCAAAACTGCTTTTCCATCCAGAAGCCAGGAGGTGTTTCTTCTCCCTGTGGGGCTATTTTGACCATTGTTTTGCTTGGCATTTCTCTTTTCATGTATTTAATAGTCTTTTTCATTTGTATTCTCTCAGCATGGAGCTATTTACAGTAAAGACTAGCCTTTAGACCAGTATTTATTTTCTTTTCCTTCTTTGAATGTTAGTGGACTTTCCTTCTTTCTGTTTTTTCTCAAGGTAATCCAAAATATATTCATAGCAATCAGTGTAATATAATACATTCATTTGGTGGCATGGTTAGAGTCTCAGAACCTTGAGCATAGACCTTGAAGTGTGAAGAATCTTTCAGTCTTTAGGTCTCAGAGGCCCACACACTGACTCAAACAACCTAAAACATTAAATCTCTAGTGACATTTCAATTGACAATGGACTGCATATACAATGATAGTCTTACAAGATCATGTCATCTATTAATGTCGTAGCTGTGTTGTTTCCATAAGCATGCTGTATTGATGGTTAAACAATAACAAAATGCCCTAACATCTTTCTCAGAAATTATCACAACCAATAAGCAGTGAGTGGTGTTATCATTTTAACATCCAGCCAAAATAAAAATGTTCATGAGGCAAGGACTTGTGGTACAAACCTTAAATCCCAGCACTTGGGAGATAAAGGTACACAGTCTATGAGACTGAGGCTAACCTGGTCTTCATAGAGAGTTCCAGGCCAGCTGGGGCTAGAGGGAAATCCTGTCTCAAAAAATGTTCATGAGGTTTATCTTCATTTGATACACAGTCTTCAAAATTCATTGCAATCTAATACTTTATAATATATCTCATTTCAAACTCTCCCATTTCAAATGTCCAATAACTATACATGGCCAACAGGTGCCATACTGAACATCATTCCAGAGAAGAAATGGCTTTCCATTTGATTGCCCGCCACCTTAAAAGCCCCATGTTAATAATAATGTTAATAGTACTCTTGGAACTAAACCAAATCATGACAATATATTATTTATGAATTATTTATTAAGTTATCATAAACAGTAAGAAGAACAGCCAAGATTTATATATTTGCCATATGATTGGAAATCCTATATTTTATTGTAGAAGAGCATTTTGAGAAAGTTTATTTTCTATAATTCCATGCTGCATGTACCATGGTCACCCTTCATTATCCTCTTCTCCCTTTCCCAGACCTTCTGACTCCCTTCTTCCCAACTAGCAGATCCTCCTATTTCCATGTCCTTTTTTCTTTGTATAGGTCTTGTGAGGATAACCACAATTGCTGTGTTTGACTGCAGTGCCCATCTCACATCCAGAAGCCCAGCATCAGCACCTCATAGAGCTCCTCTCTGCCCTCTGCCTCTGGCAGTCTTTCCACCCCCTCTTCTGCAATGCTTCCTGGGGGGGTTGATATAGATGTTACATTTAGAGTTGGATACCCAACTGTCTCTCGTTCTCAGCACTTTGATCAGTTGTAGGATCTCCTATATTTTAGAGGACTTAATTCTTACAACAAAATACAAAGAAAATTAAGATGAAAATGATTAAATATCTTGCCCCACATTACAACTAGAAAGTAACAACCAAGTACGAACATCCAACTTCAGAGCCTGAACTATTCTTTGAATAATGATAGCTACTAATTGTTATATTTCAACAATATCACAGAACTGTGATTTTAAAACTCCTGATAAGGCCAACCTTGCATGACAACTTGATTTGCCGTGGTTGACTCTTCTCAAGAAGAGTAATACTGTGAGTACAGAGAGCACAGCAATGAGATAGCTAATTGCAGAGGCAGTTTATGGCTTGTAACAGGTAAGACAAAGTGAGTATGACAGAAATCTATGGAGGTAGTGATCAGCGTGGACTGCCATAGTCAACAAAGCCTACTCAAAAGATGCTGAGTCTTCATTCGGTAAAGCACTTGCCACACAAGCATGTGGATCTGAGTTCAATCCCTAGGACCCATGTCAAAAGTCAAACACCATGACACATGCTTGTAATCCCAACACTGGAGAGGCAGAAATGGGTGAATTCTGATCAGCCTAGACTACCCTGAGAATTACAGGCTAATGAGAGACCCTGTCTTTAAAAACACACCAAGGTAGACAGCACTTGAGGAGGACAGTCACAGTTGTCCTCTGGCTTCCACATGCATATGTGCACATGTACACAAGCACCACATACACATGTACATGCATGAACATGAACACATGTATACGCATGAACATATTGAGCCTTAGGGCCCCATAAGGGAGAGATAGGGCACATGAGCAAATGCTGGTAAAGCCCATTTCATAGAGAGGAGTGATCTGTGCAGTCAGACAAGCTCCTGCACTCAGGATCCTACTCTTGGTTTCTTGCTCTGTTTTCATTATCTTGCAATTCCTAGTAATTTTGTCTTTGAATTTGTGGTCTTCAAGGTCTCTGATGAGACAGTAGAGAATGTGCATGAGAGGAAGAGGAACGTGAGCAATTCATGAGGTGTGTGCCCTTTATTGTTCTGTTACTCCGCAGCCTTCATGCTGCGTCATGAGCAGGGAATCCCAGTAGACACGCAATGTATCACAGTTCAACAAGATTCATGATGTCGACAAGATGAATGCACAACTCAGTAAGGAGGTGACCCAGAGAGGCCACAATTTCTATTTGAGCCACAATTTGCTTCAAATTCAGAGGGAAAACATGTTTTTTCCTAAGAAATGTGGAATTCTAAGAAACACGAACAACTGATGAACCACATCATAACCATTCTAAGTCGTGTTACTTTCCTAACTTAACCATGCTACAAATGATGACACAAGGAAGGGAAGAACAAGGAACCCCACAGCTAATGTTCCTTTTAGTCCCTTCTCGCTCACAGTAAGCCTCAGGTACAGCATAGCAGATAAATAGATATTTATCGAGAAGAAGGATAACTGGAGATTTAGTTTGGGGCACATTTTTGCTGTTCTGATAAGAACAAAACACCAATGGGCAAGCTTTAGAAAGCAAACTGAATAGTTCTGGTGAGTCTGTCCATAAGAGCAAATGTTATCTAGACATGGTGGCACGCACCTTTAATGCCAGCAGTGGGGAGGTAGAGGCAGGCTAATCTCTGGGAGTTCAAGGCCAGCCGGGTCTACATAGTAAGTTCCAGGTCAACTGCAGCTACAGGGTAACTCTGTCTTAAAAGGACAAAAAAAAAAAAGTACATGCTCTTGCATTTATATTTAAGACTGGGTATGGTGACATATACCTATAATCCCAGCACTTGGGAGGCAGAGCTCAGAGTTTAAGGCCAGCCTAGACATTGCCTCAACAAATAAACAACAACAAAAGACTAGCATGGGATAATATAAAATGAATAGTAAGGAAAAAAAAAAAACCTAATGTAATTTTTTCCTTACTTAAAACAGTATTAAATAGCAAACAAAATGCACTATAAGGAAAGAGAAAAAACTGAGGAGTAAGGAAACTGCTGTACATTTAAATATTTGTCATGACAGTTTTCTCTTGCGTTTGAACACAGTGTTCCAAATATTCCTCTGCACTGGGTCTCTCACAAATTATGGAGCCAGCATTATTATAGGCATTATTACTTCAAACCTTTCTGACAATGTACTATCTCTCAATGGACCCCAATATGACCTCAGCATCCTTCTCTCAGCATTTCTTCAAGGAGCAGGATTAGCAGGCAGGAGACTTAAATAAATCTAAGGCCCTTTCTCCCTATTCCCACTCTAGCCCAAAGGAAGCCATGCAAATTGGAGAGCTGGTATTCAAGGCAAAGAACACATTAACAAATGTGTCCCAGAGTAATGAGCAAGGTAAGCTGGCTAAACTATCCAAGCTTTAACACCTTGTGACCACACCATCTTATCACCACATACTGAACAAACCTGATAAGAAAAATAAGCTTGATGAAACAAGCAGACTCATTTCAATCGTGCATTTCAATAATTACATAAATAACCTGCAATTTTGAGCTCTTTTTGACTGTGCTAGTATAAGAGCCTTTAGAAGAGGTATACTTGCAATAAACCAGTATTTTCATGGTATTTAGTCCAGACTAGATGTTGGTTAAATCAGTGACTTTAACTATATTTACACACTTAATCTGTATAATAACTCTTAGAAGTAGATGCTAAGCTTATTTCATTTCTGTAGGTTAAGAAATGGGCACAGAAAGTACAATAACTAGCTCAAGGTCATTAACTTCCAACAGAGCCGGCTGTTGGCCTCGGGCAATGCAGGTCTACAGTCTGAACCCTTTATTATTTTTATTTTATATGTGTAGGCATCTTGCCTACATGCATACAATGTCTGCAGAGGTCAAAACAGGGTGTTTAATTCCCTGAAACTGGTTGTTAGCTGCCATGTGGGTGATAGAAGAGAACCAGGCTCCTTTGCAAGAACAGCCAGTGCTCTTAACCACTAAGACATCTCCAGACCTATGCAGTCTGTACTCTTAAATCTCTTGGGGTGGGGGAGTCTCTACTACAAGTGTCCACCATAAACATTTTCCCAAAGATGCTGCCTCTGCATGTTCATGGTGGTGCTGGGTTTTTGCAGACTCAGAGAGAATGGCCTCTTCTGTTCAACATTCTTCCAGGGCATTTCTACCAGAGCTAACTCGAAAGTCTCTGATGAATGACTTCACTTAGTTCAGCCTCAGCCACACCAATCATCCTTCAAATTCAGTCCAAAAACTGGCCAGATGGTCAAACTTCCCTGTATCCAGATTTTGTAAATATTATCTAACACTGTCTTTCCCTCCTTCCTCGACATCTCCTTCCTCCTCTTCCTCATCCTCCCCACCTTCTTTCTCTCATTGTCAGCCTCCTGTTCCCCATTTTCCTCATCAGCATTCCCACTAGCAGGTGAGTCTCTTGCATTCTCTCCCTCCTCCACAACTTCCTTCTCGTTCAAGGCTTTGGCAATGGTCTCAGAGCTTGTGTCTGTGGCATGTTGGTCGATCTAATGAACAGCTGTAAAAGAAAGCGAGAGTGGGGGGACTCTGGCAAGAAAGCTCAAAATGCACATCTGTCGCTGGCTCATCCATTTGATCATAGTCAATTGCTTCACTTTAGTTCCTTCTGTTATAAATGGGCTTGGTAATACTCCCATCATAGTCTTCTAAGTAATAAATAGGATAATATTTGAGGTAAATTTTGTGCAGCAAATTGACTAGCCTGTAATATTCAATAACAGTCACTCAAGAAACTCAAAATAATTCACTCAAGCAACATGACTATAAAACTTTCATAGATGTAGTTAACATATATAATCAATGATCCTAAGTAAAAAAGATTATTTTCCTGAAGTGAGGTGGATCTGATCCAGTCAGTTGATGTCAATAAAAGAACTGAGGCATCTATAAGACAGGATAAAACTACCTGTGTAAGCCAGTGTGAGTCTTCTTCTAAGATGCTAGGTAGATTTTTGGCCTGGCCTAAATACAGTGATATAAGCTAATTGCTTTTGGCCTTTTCTTTCTCTCTCTCTCTCTCTCTCTCTCTCTCTCTCTCTCATATACATATAGAGTGTAAAATAATATACTAAATATAAATAAATATGTTACTGATAGTTCTTCTGATGGAGCTCTGGTACAGTGTATAAAGCTCATACATAGACCACCACATTTAGTTAATGTCAACTGTCAATAGTATTAGCAATATTTTTATTATTTGTTGAACACACATAGCAAAAGCTAACACAATAGCTATAGCTATTAAAGATAAATTAGTTCTTTGCTTAAGAGTCTTCTGAAGGAATTTTAAATGAACAGTGAAAATTATAGATAGTGATAAAGAAAATATGGAAAAACATTAACATTTAGAGAACCTGATGAAAAATATATGAGAATTCTTTGCAATGTTTTAAAACAATTTTTTGTGTGAAATCATTTGAAAATAAAAAGGTTAAATTTTTTGAATAATGGCAATTAGTAGAATAAGTTAAAATTTTTCCAACCAAAGTCTGAGAACAAAGGTTGCCTATTGAAATGGAAAGGCTTAATAGAAAATGCTTTCTGTAAACTTTTAAAATTACTGATATCATTTAATAACAAACTGAATTGCTTATTTTCAATTGTGTAGTATTATCTCTGTGAACTCTTAATTAACATTAGTCCAAAAGAGAGAGAGTAGAAATTAGATCCTTACAGGAGTTGGAGAGTTGATAGATAAGACTTCACTAGGGAAAAAAAAGAGATGGGAAACAAGTGTTTCTTGAGTACCTGAAACAGAGTGAATTAACTGGTACATTTTAGATGATAAAGTCTGTGTCACTAAAACTCTGTCTTGTAATAAGTAGCCAGCAGACAAATGACCAGACCAGGACACTTCCTGGCAGGAGTCCAATGCTCAAAAGCCCTTCCCCCAGGCACAGTGCTAAGAAGCTTATTTTAAAAATACCTAAATGTCTTCTGGGTCTAGGATATTAGAGAGAGAGGCAGGCCTTTCTGCCGCATCAACGCACACCCGTGGATAAATATGTCCAGATTGAAAAGGCAGACATCCTGGGCCATCTTCTGGAGCACAGCTTCCTTCTCACCCCTCACTTTTGATTAAGAAAACACACACTGATGTGTTATTACTATTGTAATTCCAATTTTGTTGGCTGCTACACAATTGGCACCTCACAGACACCTCACCTACCTTTTAAACATGACATTTGAGTTAATATCCTGTCCTTTAGCCAAGACACACTGTTCTAAAAATCACTGGACTCCGAATGCAGTGAAAGTTCATCAATCAAAACTTGAATCCTGATTGCCGTCACTCAGAGCCCATGCTGAAGAGCTGGTTCCATTTGAGTTATGCAGACTCTTCGGCAGACTTGAGCTAATCACCTGGGCACCTGTGGACTGCACCCCAGCATGTCTGGGAAACAATCAGTAGAAACAAAGAAAATCTACACTTCTTATTCTTCATCTGATTCCCCAAGTCTTCTGTTATCTCTAGTTTCCATCTGCAGTCTGTTCCCAGCAAAACACATTCCATTCATGTCAGAGTCTCTTAGCAGAACTTACACCTCAGTCTCCTTATTTTATAAAGCATTTTTGGATGCCCGCTAAATATGCAATGCCTTGCTAGACACTGTACGAAAGATACTGAGACACTGTCCTTATCCTCAACGAGTTCACAATTTAGGGAAAGACAAAATATAAACATATAAACCACACACAAGCATGGCATCACCTTTAGCACAAGGGCATTCACAAAGAGGCAGGCTGGGGAGATGGCTCCTTTGGTAAAGTGGCCAAAGTACAAGCAAGAGGATCTGAATTCATATCCCCATCTGTCGGGAGCCATTTGCCTGCCTTGAACTTTGCCCTAGTTTAGGATCAAGCAGGGATCAGTCTTGCTGATCCTAGAAGTGCTGTGGGATTAGGGCGTTTTGCAATGCGAGTGATTTATTCACCTGAAGGAGAGATTATTTTAGGCCCAAGGCTGAAAATCCTGTAATCCCAAGGCTGAAAATCCTATAATCCCAAGGCTGAAAATCTTGTAAATCCTTGTAGGAAGGTCTGATTTTATCACACAGAGGAAAGCTTATCTTAAATCCTAGGCTTAGCACCTTTTGTTAAGTAGACATAGGTGTTTTGAATAATCCTGTATATGTAAATGATGGTTGTATTGTTCCTATAAATACGCTGAGCAGAATAAAGTTGTGGCCTCAGTATTGACTGAGAGCCCTCCCGAATCTGTCCTCGTGTTCTCTCTCTCTCTCTCTCTCTCTCTCTCTCTCTCTCTCTCTCTCTCTCTTTATTTCTCAATCCTAACTCCCCAATTCAGGTACAGTTCGAATTTCTGCCGGTGGGCTCCGGCACCCATCACCCACATAAAAGTCAGGTGGCTGGTGGCTGTAATTTCAAGGCTAGGGTTGGTGGGCCGTGTGAGAACAAAGACAGAGGATCCCCAGTGCTCACTGGCCAGATAGTCTCACCAAATGCTGAGCTCTCCATTCACTGAGAGACCATCTCAAAGACTAAAGTAGAAAGCAACTGAGAAAGAATCCTGATGTTGAACTCTGATCTCCACATGTACACATACTACACACACACACACACACGCATGCACATACACACACATGCACACACACATGCACATACACACACATGCACACACACGCATGCACGCACTAGAAATAGGCATATACTAATGGATTTGAGATGATTTTTCCCTCCTTTATACTTTTACATTTTCTCACTTTTGTAGTATTTTTTTTTTTTTTTTTTGCAAAGAAAAAAGATTCATGGATGAAATGGTACTTTTTAAATGAATTTAGGGCTGGAGAGATGGCTCAGCAGTTAAGACCACTGGCTGCACTTGCAGAGGAGCGGGGTTTGGTTCCCAGCACCCACGTTGGTTAACAACTATCCATAACTCCAGTTCCAGATGATTTGACGCCCTCTTTCTACCTCCATAGGCATTGCACAATAAGGTGCACTTACCTACAAGCAGGCAACACACCCATACGCACAAAATAAAAAATAAGAAAAAAATATTTAGATGAATTTAATTTGCAAGTTGAAGATGTTGGGTATTGGGCCTCCACTTGGTGTCCTTTGAAAGTCATTTAAAGGAAGAAAGGACATCTATCGATCATTTGTCCTACTCAGGACAAATTTGTAACCCCCCACTTCTTGTTCTTAATTGTCCTGCCAGTTACAAGTCCAAGAAACTGCTAGCGCGTAGCTGCTAAGGGTTTTTTCAAACCATCAGACACCACAGTCAGACCATAGAGCAGGCTACAAAGAAGGATCTGTTTCGAGGAACAGAGTTTGCCAAAGAGCAAATGTCAGTACCAGGTCACAACTCTGATCTGCCTGCAGTGTCCCTTAGTTCACAGTTTCACAGACACTGCAGTGCTGGGATTTTACTTTTTCAACAGAGAATTGACTTGCAACAAAACTCTTTTAGACAAAGTTCTCTAGAAGAAAGAAAAGCTCATGCCAAAATTACCTGACTGGCAAGAATGAAAACTTTTCCAGAACTACGGCAAGGATATGAAGCAAATACATCAAAGAGTTAAGAAACTAAAGACTTAACTTTGTTTGTTTGTTTGCTTTCTGTTACTTTGACACTTATCCTAATGTGTAACCCATGGAACTGATCTCAGGTATAATCAACCACATTACTCTGTTACTGGAAACAGGATCAATTCACCCTTACTATCTAACAAGCTTACTTCAGACAGAGGTAAATAGCTTTATCATTGTTCTTTGTGACTTGCAAAGTATATGGTTTTGATTCATAGTGCCTAGAAAACACAGTACATGGTTTCCTTATTTATCAATGAAGAGATGATTTTTATCCTTCAGAAATGCCAGTCCTCTACCTTCCCTGGTATTCAGCATAATCAGTCAAGCTTCAAGACATCTTGAATTTTCAAACAAACATAAGTCAACGAAATAAAATATCTATGTTATATGTCTTGACTCATTCAAAAAATGTACATTGCCCATCCACTCTCTACATAGTAACATAGAAAAGATCCATTTCTATAGCCCAGGCTCAGAAACAGATTAGGTAGGACAACCACTCAGGTAGTCAGGACCCCATTAGATACTGGAACTGAAACATGGTTTGTAAAGAATGTATGTTTCACACAACTCCAAGTAGGGAAACAATGTGCATGGTTGGAAACAATGACTTAATAGACTTCTTTGTGTGCTATAAAAGTAGTTTAAAAATATTTCCAGGATGATGGCTTCCAAGGAACATGGATATGAAGAGACCATGGTTTGGATTTTTCTGAGAGCAAAACATAAATGTAGATCTAGAGCTTGACAACAGAGGTGAAGTTGGAAAACGCTGCCAGTGGTCCATCTCCATACTCACAGCATTCAAACTCAAAATGAACAAACACTGACTTAAAGCGACTAAAGAGAAATTTAGTTATTAGCCTGCAAGCAGCACCAGGTTTCTTCAGTTGTCATGTGCAGTCATGGGCTTTGAGAACAGACGTGTGCAAAAGGCAACCTCCCCATCGACCATCCCCATCCTCCTGGCCCTTCTCTCAGGCCTCTCTACACAGCACTCACGTCAAATGAACACACGAAGAAAAATTATACTGCTAAGTAGACTCAGAGCTCTTTGCTCTACTTCATCCCTTTAATTTCTTTTTAACCAAGGAATTATAAATATGAGAAATGCAGCTGCTTTAATACAAAAACAATGGGGAGAGAAATAATATCTTTTAAACATTAAACTACATCTTGCCACAAAATTATACAATATTCTAATGAGTTGATGTTTATCGCAATCATTCCTTTCCTCCTCTTTCTCTGCAAACAAACAAAACCACCCAGTCAAACAGGAAAAGGGCATAAAATTGAAATTTGCAAATATCTGAAGCAAAACTCAGTCCTGAAAAGCAATCAGTGTATCCCCTGGCACAAGTTAATACCAATTGCCTCCAACAAGATTCACAGCACAGTGAGACTGAGATGTTAAACACAGAGAATGCAGGAACAAGGGCCATTAAACAACCTAGCTGATTAAGCAAAATACACATTGCCCATTTTGTGATATTTAAAACACTGAAACCATAGCCCTGCAGTGTTTATATGACTCAGAGTCATGGAAAAATGCAGAATTATCACTAAATGAGAATAAACTAAATTGTAACAAAGAAATAAAAGAATCTCAAAACCATAGTTACTATTTTTGTTTCTCCCTCACATTATTCAGGTCCATTTATGCCCTTAGAAAAAGGCAGTTCACTTTTATGGATCTCATTTTCCTCTGTAAAATTAAGAGGTTAAATTAAAGTTTACAAGGGTTAAGAGCTGTATAATATAACACAAGGTAGTTAGAATACCTGGTATCTGGTGCCTGGTCTGTCACAAAATGTTAGGCAAATCATTTAACCTTCTCTGGAGTCCCAGAATTCTTTTTCTGTTAAATGGAGACAAAAATCACCTGCTCCTTTTATCTCACAGAACTGAAAATAACCATAATGAAAGTGGTTGGAAAACTATAAATGTGATATGGTTATAAGAACTAGAATCACGTGATCATTTTAACCATTTCTCTAAACATCTAATAGAATATCTTTTTCCTCAGTTCTGAAAGGGAACTCATTATGTGATGAGTCTTATGACTCTGAACAACTTTGGCTCCAAATGACTGATAAAAGTTTCTGGAAAGCCAATCCCATGAGAAGTAATAATCAGAAGACAACTTCAGACATATACCACAGATGCTTCATGTGACCTCAAGCAAGATACTTTGATAACCCTGGCTTCCTGTGCAAACTTCAACGCAGAACAATTGCTGAGTGTTCACTCGATACTATGCGCTGCTCCCCACGCCTTCCTCCAGGCACAAGTCAAAACATCTCTGTGGGACAAGGAGGATGCCCAGCCTATTTAAAGGTGAAGTGATTGACACTGGTCTACATATTGCTTAAGACCCTGATGCTCAGTCAGAAGCAGACAGTCTGGTCCAGAGTCCACACACTTCATCTCTGACCAGTTCTCAACCTTTTTGGCATGAGGACTCTTAAAAATTATTGAGGATCCCAAAGCACTTTTAGTCAGTGTTGTATCTACTGGTATTTACAGTATTAAACATTAAAATTAATGGAAAACACAATGTATCAATTCATTTAAAAATAAAATTTATCATTACCTATTGACATGAATAAACTATTTTGTGAAAAACTATATTTCCCCCAAAATAAAATAGTAGAAAGAATGATACTATTTTAGTTTTTGTAAGCTTCTTTAATGCCTGGCTTCAGAGCGGGGATGTAGGAAAATGGTGATTGCCTCCCAGTGCATCCCCCAATTCCAGTAAGACAAAGGATTATATAAGAAATGGAAAGGAAACTAGAAAAAGATAATTACAATTACACCAGTACCATTTTGACATTTATCTAATAAGCATCTTAAATTTCTAAATTAGAAGGTCACCATCTTCAGTGAATGAAATGGAATAATAATCATAATGAGGTTCTAAATTGCATTTTATACTTCAGTGATAATCCCAGACAAATCAGCTGTTAGTAGCAATTACTGATAATTTTTTTATTAATAGCCTGAAAAAGTTTCTAAAAAGAAATTAATGATAAAGAGCTTGACTTGAAAAAAAAAACATGCATGTGCCTGTATGATTCTAAGAAGATATAGACACAAAGCTTCCTAATCAGAAGTAAGGTGTAAGGGAGACAAAACGAGAACTGATAAGTCAGCAACATACAGTATAACTCCTGCTAAGATGGGGTCCCAGGTAATTCCCAAACTCAGCAGCAGATGCCCCTTCTCCCTGAATACCTGTCATTTATTACCATCACTTTCTTCCTTAGGCCTAAGCCGGACTACCATCTTTCCTGCCTCTTCTTTCCAGCACCCCCCTACTCAGGTGAGGTCTGATTGCTTTATATAACACTCCAACATTGACATTTGACCTTACCAAGTAGGCAAAAATAATATCCCAAATTTCTTTCCCTTTGATGTGCATCTCATATGAAGATAGTATTCTTCCAATAAGTATTTTCTGAACAAGTATTACGCATTTCTGTCTTCACCCACCCAGGTCTTTTTGCAAATATCACTTCATCAAGGCCTTCCTGGGCTATCCACCTACATCATCTCTTCACTGTTAACGTCCTCTTCTTTTCTCCCTTCATTTCTCCTATAGTATTTATCAAATCCAATAAAATTTCATTTAATTATGTTTAATGTCATATCTCCTCAACTAAAATGTGGCTTCCAAGAGAACAGATGCTGTGTGTTTTCCTCTCGATGTTGAGTTCCCCGCAACAAGAAAGGATTCTAACACACAGGAATATATCTCTTCCTTCCTTACAGACAGCTCTTTTTTAATGGAAGAGAATTGGATAAACAAAAGTCTTCAATTGGCCATCCTAATCAGGTTTTCCATCTGCATTAGCATGTTCAAGGTCTCTAATACTGGAGAGATCAATATGGGAAGAAAAAACAAAAAAGAATTTCCAAATGGATGAAAATGATCGGAATGAATGAACAAATGAACAGATGGATGAGTGAGAATAAAATGGAGTAACTATTTAACTCATACACTCTGCTTTCAAAGAGTTTTCAGTCCACGAGCGACTCCCAACTGGGTTCATGTAACAGCGGACATGTGTCTATCATGTCATTCTTTGGTCATGCTTCACATTGTGGACATTGGTGAAAATAACATGAACTACAGATTATATGCAATCTTCTCCCATGTCTCTAGAAAAATTTTCTATATTTTTGTTTCTAAACATAGGAGCCAGGAATTCAAAAAACTAAACATGTTGTTCCTGTGGAGATAACCTTAAACCTGCTCTCTTTTATAAATTGAATTTTCCTAAAAGTTGGCACTTTCTCTATGGTTAATAATCAATTATTTACAACACAACTCTCAACTGTTGTCAACATTCTTTAATGCCTAGCTCTACCTTGTAAGGCTGTTTATCCTGGAGACAGAATGAAGAAATAAAGAAATAAAGGAAATGACTTAGTCTACTTGAATCAAATGTAATAAGTTGAAAAGCTTGAGTCTACAGAAAAATGCAGGACATCTTTTGGGAGGCCTATCTTCCTCTCTAGATTATGACCTCATGTTGTTCTTTGCTATTCAATAATTCCCTTCTATCCCAGAGCTTAATACATTCCTGAAATTCCAAGGTTTATGAATAATTAAATAAATCATTGAATGAAAAACCAAACAAAGCAAATGACGGGTTAATCATTAATACAAAGGCCAGAAATTCTAAAGTTTCCAAATCTACCAAGTCAGAACTCATACTCCAAACTCAGAAACCACCTACTCCCAACCTTTTCATGACCTTCACACACCAAACCTCATTTTTCCAACCCCTCGATTGCATGATAGTTACTGTCTTCCATAAGACACTCACACTCCCCTGTGATCACGTAACTCTGTATACATAGCATCTTCTTTAAATCTGCCATCTGCTTTCAACCCTTCTGTCCGGTACTTTAGTGCTTTGAACATGATAGTGACTCAATAAATATGAAATTGGATATGTCTTCCCAAAGCTGTGTATACATGCATATGTGCATGAAAGTGTGTGTGCATCTGCAGGGCAAGGACTGAATTCACTTTTTTACAAGATGTACTTATTGAATTTCTAGGCACTGTGCACAGCACATCTTAATCATATTTAGACCCCTCCCATATCTGTGCCCTCCTTATTCCCCCATTGGATTTCATGCATTCTGTCATACATGTTAAGGCCTACTGAGTTAAGTTTGTGTCCCTAGATATCCCTTGATACGAGTCATCTACGAGAGCTTGGTCAGGCTATCTAGCATCTCTCCCTTAAAGAAGACCAGTTCTCCCTCACCTAGCAGCAATCAGTTGCCAATAGTTCCTCAGCTAAGGTTGGGGGGTCTTACTCATTTTCCCAGTCTATGCTGGGTTTTTGTCTGATTTGAGTTTGTGTGGGTCTTGTGCATGCTGTCACGTCATTGTAAGTCCATATGAGCAAGTTCCCAGCCGCCTGGAAAACTCTTGTTTCCTTGTGGTGATCCGCCACCCAACCACAACTGGTCAAACACAGAGAATAAGTGTCTGTGAGATGTCCAGCCCTAAGCGAGACATCTACAGTGGAACTTCTACACTTAAGGTTCACAGAACATAGTGGAACAGGAGTAGAGAGAATATTCGTGAATTTACTCTTTTAAACATTCTTGTTTGAAATAACTTTATTGTCAATTGTGTTGCCCCATTCCTTTTATACCAGTAGGTGGATCTCCTGTGAGTTCCAGGACACTCTAGTCTACATAGAGAGTTCTAGGGTAGCCTTGTCTCCAAAGGCTAGCTAGAGCAAGACCCTAGCCTACCCTAAAGAAAGAACTCTATTATAGAAGAATATTGTTTTAATATATCAGTGATCATGGGAAATTTTCTTAAGTGTACTGGGATTTTTGACTCACCTGGTGAGAGGCTACAACCATGACTGAGAAGTTCATTTCCCTTCCCACATTCCCTTAATTTTCCTTTTATTCTACCATGCCTGATTTTCACCCTCTGAGACTCGTAGCCATTGTTAACCATGTAGGCAAGTATATTCTAAAACTTGCTCATCATAATTTAGATGTAGACACTGCCACCAATCTTACTTACATGACATGGTAAGGTCTAAACTTGGAGACTGGAGGATCGTCATTTCATTTTTTGGCCGACAGGAGTACATAGTGAGACCTTGTCTCAGAAAAAGGAGGACTGGAGAGATGGCTCAGTGGTTAGGAGCAGTAGCTGGTCTTACAGAGAACCTGGGTTTGGTTCCCAACATGCACACCACGGCAGGTAACAACCGTCCATAACTCCAGTTTCAAGGGATCCGATACCCTCTTTGACCTCCATGAGCATTACACCTTTTAAAAATTCAGGGGGTTGGAGAGACTGCTCATTGGTTAAGAGCACTGGCTGCTATTGCAGAGGACCTAAGTTCGGCTCCCAATACCAGTATGGCATCTCGCAACCACCTGTAACTCTTTTCCCGGGGATCTGATACCTTTTTCTGGCCTCCACAGGTACCAGATATACACAGGTGCATTTAATATACATCCGGACCAACTCATACACATAAAGTAAAAGTAAATAAATCTTTTTAAAAGATTCATCATAGCTTTCCGCATTTGGCCTACAATGTCCTTCTTTTATGTGAAAACTGAATATTAATTTTAATTTTTTAATTATCACGCATTATGCTATTGACAACTTTACAAACAACCTCAAATGGGATAAGCGCCTTTGTCAAATGAACAAAGACCCATTTTTACTGAAATTAACCAGCATGTACTGGAATCTAAAAGTTCATTCTGCCAGGATAGGCACCTAGGCAGAACCAGTCTGCAATACATTCACAGGCAGTACTGTTCATGGGGGAGGCCCTTGTCTGGAGCCATTATTTACTCACAGAGGCATCGATTTCAAAGCCTCGTTCAAAGACATGTAATGTTCTAGATGTTCCCATTTCATCAGCATTTTTGCACTTGTGCTGTTTTAAATAAGAAAACATCTTCAAGTAACAACAAAATAATTCTTGACCCGTTCTCCCCCAAAGGACAGCTACAACACACTTAGTCACCTTTTCATCCAGTTATCAATCCTCCTCTGTCAAAAAGCAAAGTCAACAAAAAGTAATGAGGAACACCTCCCCTTGCACTTGCCAGCTGCATCTACTTGGCCCAATGTATTACAGAGGCCCACTATCAACAATCAAATACTTAACCGTCTTGGGGCTGTCTGGTTTTTATTCTGGTGCACAACTCACTGCCATAGTCTCCTTCGAAACCCAGGAGCATCCAAAAGGCAGGCCCACTCAGGATCAGGATTGTATTCTGGGACACTCATAAGTGCCAAGCATTTGCATTTGGCCTTTTACGCAGTTGCTCATGTGGATGTGTTTGAGAATTAACATATCAATCTGAAAGAAAAGGAGGCTGGTCAATAATTTACTGTGATACATATCATACGAGAACAAACAGGAACACAAGAACCAAGTACCTAACTGTGGCTGGATGTACAGAGGGGTGAAGTGAAAGGATCAAACAAGGGCAGTGGTTATGGAAAGTACAAAGAATGAGAAAGGGTCAAAGCACTTGCTGTGCTTTGTGAGAGCTAATGTGAGGAGCTGAGTTCAAATCACCAGAACCTATGTCAAGCAAGGCATAGTGAAGAACATCTGAAATGCCAGCACTCCCCTGGTGAGATAGGTGATGAAAACAAGAGACTCTCCAGGAGCTTTTAGGCCACATAGCCTGGCAAAGAATAAGAGATTGTCTCAAACAAGGTGCAAGGTGAAGACCAACACCAGAGACAGTCCTCCGACCTCCACACGTGAACTGTGGTACTCATGTACCCGTTCTAATAGTAAGACTGGGCAATCATTAAAAGAAACTCTAGACAAAAGAAACATGGCATGTAAGGACCTGGATATCTACAAAAAGAAATCGGAAAACTACAGCCCATTTGGTGGTAGACAGGATGTGAGAGATTAAGGAGAACGGCAGGAACAAACCTGAGAAGGTAACAGAGAACCGGATTGGAACCTTCTTTTTATGGTAAAGGAAACAGATAAGGAGAGCAAATTCTTTAGAAAAATAAAAAAAAAATTTAAAAATCAGGGTTGAGTCTGTACAGGAAACTCACTAAAGACCTTAAATGCCAGTTCAAGAAGTCTGAATTTCAACCTATCACCTGTTTGAAAAGATCTTAGTTCTAAAAGGGGGAGAAACCCTGAAGGTCTATTTTAGATCACGTAGGCAGGTGTATGCTCAAAATGAAAACTGAAAAAATCAAAATAAGTTATTAGCTATGAAGTAGACCATGCACCTAAGAGCACAAGAACATAAATTTTGGTGGTGGGAATAAGAAAAATATACAATACCAAAAACAACAAAAAAGCCTGAACAGGCCTGATGAAGAAAATAATAAGAAAGACAAATAAATAAAAATTGCCTCAAGGAGGCTGGAAGATGGCTCAGTGGGTAATGGGCTTGTTGAACAAGCATGAGGACCTGAATTCAGATCCACAACACCCATGGAAAAGTCAGGCACGGTGGCACATCTGTAATCCCAGTGCTGAGGGAGGAGAAGAGACAGGTTGAACGCAGCGGACCAGTCTGTCTAACTGAAATGGCTAGTCCCGGGCTCAGTGAGAGAGTTAATCTCTAAAAATGAGGTAGAGAGCGATCAAGGAAGACACCTGATCACCATACGCACAGGCACGCACACACACACACACATACATGTATATTGCACATGAACAAAAATTTACAGGAGGACATGAAGTTTATGAAGGATATGTGATGGAGAAAATGCCTGAATTAAGGTCGTTTAAGATGAGGAAAATAATATTAGCTGAAAGGCCACCAGATTTTTGGTGCTGAGCATACTTACTCATCTATAAATTCACTCACCTGCACAATATTGGAGTACTAATTCTAAGTACTGGAGACAGAGCATGGTATAAACTATCACGTGTCTGAGAACCTGCAGCCTAAAAGGGAAGGGAAGGAATGTACCTAAGTAACTCTTAAGGAAAGGGAGGCGTTTGGTGGGAATACCTTAGTCAACAGACCCCTCATTTTGTAAGCATGAGGACCTGTGTTCAATCCCAGAACCCACATGAAAAAGCCAGACATGGTGGCACACACGTGTAATCCCAGTGCTGAAGACGTAGAGACAAGAAAACATCCAAAAAGACATGTTCAGAATTGTTCAAGGACAAGCACTGATATTTTCTCACCACCGTGAAATACTAAAATTTTTATAAAAAGGTAAAATGAGATGTGACCAGCAGCATGTCTGTTAAAAGACGTCTTTATACCAACCAGCATAAGCAGATCAATATAAAACAAATTCGTATTTCTGACTGCCTAAAGGGAAAAGAACCTCACAAATCCATAGTGCATTGAAGAAAAATGCCATTAGCAAATAATAAATACAAATCTGGGTATCAGTGACCTCCGAGCCTATAAAAACAAAACACATTTTTATATAACTTTATTATTTCTTACTTGGTGCTAGTGGTAGATAATTCT
Organism: Eospalax fontanierii; assembly: GCA_035773235.1. Classification (NCBI taxonomy): domain Eukaryota; kingdom Metazoa; phylum Chordata; class Mammalia; order Rodentia; family Spalacidae; genus Eospalax; species Eospalax fontanierii. Next base: position 78,113,888 of record CM069526.1, read on the forward strand.
GTTACTCACTAACAAAGGATAAATAGCAAACTACTTTTTATCATTCTAAGTCCCAACTAGCCCCAAAGAGATGCAGTTTAGTAATGAAATTTCCCCGTTAGTGTTTAAAGTGTAAGCTATACAACCACCAAGAAATATAAACCCTAAGCACATACTGAGCAGATGATTAGACTGATCACAGCATGAAGAGAATTAACTAAACATGACCAAACCAAGAAAGAATTCATAGGAACAGGATGTCTTAAGTTTGGGACCTTTTGATGATCTAGGCTTTTTCATTTACATTACATCAAGCTTCTTAGTAAGCTTGTGAGATAAATAAAACAGATGAGACAATACCCACACACCACAGTAGGAAGCAGAGCATCACCAACCTAGTCATCATGCTGGAGAAGACACAGCAAATCCAGTTAGGATTGCATCTAAGAACCATCATCCTTTATAAAGTCTTTCTCCAACTCCACAGCTGACCAGAAACCAGCCTCTTTCACACTGACTTCATTTTATTTGTGTATATGTGAGTGTGAGTGTATGTACAGGTGTGTGTATGTGGGCAGATCTACATATGTCTCTTATGTACATGTGGATGTGAAGGTCAGAGAACTACAACCATGAATCTTCCTTCCCCAGGAGCCATCCACCTGGGATTTTGTTGTTCTTTTTTGTTTGATTTGTTGTTTGAGATATGACTTGGAAATTGCCAAACAGGCTACGCTGGCTCTCTAGCATGTCCCAGGAATCTACTTCTGCAGGGCTGAGACGACAAGTGTGCACTAACATGCCTGCCTTTTTTACATGCAATTTTGATTTGTACTCAGGACTTCAAAGCATGTTACCATAATGACTATAAGCTATCCCCCCAGTCCTGCTTGCCTCTTTCACATTGAATGAATGATAATCCTTAATTGACTATCTTGACCTAGTCAAATGGAGTATATAAAGAGACCTGGAAAGCTTTTGACAGTCCTGATATCAAGACAGCAAGCACTAGATCTAGGCAAGGTCTTTGTGCATTACTGCTTATACAGTGGTATCACTATTTAATTAAGGACTAGAACCACGGAATACAAAGGAATCAAGATCTCTATATAGATTTCCACAAAGCCATGGTCATCAGAAAGACAAACCATGAGGAAGAATAGATCCTATAAAAATGAGACCACAAGAAAAACTGGTGGTATCTCAGCTGAAGTAGCAATCACATAGGAAGATGTTCACAGGTTTCAGGCAGGTGATGTGGTTGGTGAGGGACAGAGGCTGTGTTGAAGAGAAGTTAGCAGAAGCATTGAGGACTCATGTAACTCTTTACCTCCAGTTGAATGCTGGCATGCTAGAGACCAGCCTTAGTGTGGGCTAGAGAGGTGTCTCAGCAGTTAAGAGCACTGGCTGCTTCTCTAGAGGACCTGGATTCGATTCCCAGCACCCACATGGCAACTAATGACCATCTATAACTCCAGTTCCAGGAGGATTTGACACCCTCTTCTGACCTCTGCAAGCATTGTATGACTTGGGTGCACTTCATACATGTAGGCAGTACACTCATACATACAAAATAAAAGTAATAAAATATTTTTAGAAGAGGAGCTAGATTTCTAAGACAATCTTGATTTATAAATACTAATGACTAGTTTTTTAAAAAATTAGTACATCATGGGCATTAGTACATTAGGCTTAAACACTTACATTGATTAAATTTGGCCCATATCTCAGATTTGGCCTGTGCACTGATCATTTTCAAGCTCAATGTTCAGTTTAACGATGCTGATTTCATTAATCCCTCTCAGGTTCACAAAGCATTTTATCTAATTGCTCAAAATGTACAATGCACTCATGAGGTCCTGAGTTTAATCCCCAGTATTGAAGAAAAAGTAAAATATCTGATGCAGGTCTTATGAACACAGAACAGAGTACCATCTACTCACTGAGACGGACATAAGGGAGGTAGCCAGAATCTACCTACTATAAAAAGGCAGTTTGTTATTTCTTCAAAGTTCATGTAGCTCTTTCCTTCTAATTTACAACATGCGTGTTGTTCTTTTGAATATCAAGAAAGATGATTTTCATCCTATTAAAATTGATTGTTCGGGAAAATGTTCCACATTTATCATATGGCTTCCAAAGCTTCCACATACCCTAGATTAACCAGAGTTCTCTCAAGAGTGTCACCCTCTCCTACCTCCAGCTGTCCTCCCACCTAAGACAAGCTCCAGCTATCCATCAGATTGACAGCAGCTAAGGGCCAGGGGCTGGTGTGGCATACACAAAGACAGACACACTCCCAAGAAGTCTAGGAACTCAGCTCCCTCAAAATGAAGCTTGCTGGCATTGCTTAATCTGATCAGAACTCTGGCTGCTGTCAAAAACAATGGCTGTGATTTTTCAGGTCTTTTCTGGTCTTTTACGTTCCAAAACAAAGTCACTGCTAACCTGCCTAGAATAACTTACCTTCACCTCAGGGTTGACACTGTAAAGCTTCCTTTCTCCAAAATAGCCTAACTCTACTTTTACCTTTAAAGCTGAAGTTGCCTGAGAAATGGATGCTGTGCGTTGATGAAAAACGAGACTCCTCTGCTGTGCTGCCCATTGCAGGACTAAGATATTGTATTTTACCAAATCACTCTTCAACCCTTCTCCCCAGAGAAGCATCAGAATTAGCAAAGACAACAATTACACTCACTTCTAAGTTAGCAGACATCTCCAATAAGGTTGGACAAGCATACAAACACATTTTAGGACATATACATATATATCACATATTAAAATGTGGCACAGCCTAAAAATAATTTGTTTCACCTCAGGTTTGCCTTCTAATGTTCCATTTTATTTCAGAGAGAACGATGCCTTAAAATATTTCTCTTGTACTTTTCTATCTCTTGGCACCAGAAATGCCCTTTGTTCACCATGATTGATGGATCTCAGAGGCAAAAGAAAGCTGTCTCATCAAAAAGCTATCCAGGTCTCTAAAAGTATACGATTTTTTTCTGTGATAAATAACCCACTTTTATGCACAGCACTATTTATCCCTGGAAATTGCATGATCATGCTAGCTGCATATTGGTATAGGATTTTACTTTGAGACACTGGGGGATGTTTCCTCCATCTGCTGAGAAGCATTTGGCAGACAATTCATCCTTCATGTTTTCAAACCAAAAGAAAGAAATATATTAAAGATTAAAACTGCTAGAAAGAAAAAAAAAAACCAGAGTTAACTTACCTCCACTCACAGGCCTGAGAGGAAACCACAAAGGAATTTCTGACAATTGTAATTTGTCTTAAATATGCCAATACACTGTTCACATTCAAGACTCATTAAGCAGATTTGTAGCATTCACTTCACAGCTGATGAAGTAGAACCTTAGAAAATGGATTTTTTAACCCATTGGTGAGAGTGAAGAAGATTTTAGCCACTGTCATCCTTGCTAAAACAAAATCAAGCCTATATTATCCATCATCCATGAAATGCCTAAGAGGAGATCAGAATCAGAACTCATAATGGTCCTTGGGTAGCAGTGACTTTAATAGAATCTACTCTGCTTCCAAGTCAGGAGTTAGACTGTAGCAGGTAGTCAGGGACCTCACATCACCTCTCCAGTAAGGTATTATAAAACATAGTTATGAGTGAATAATCTGAGTTTTGGAGTCAAAGACTGAATTTGGTTTTTGTTTTCTGGTTACATTTTTCTCGAAAGCTTCTTTGACGATGACTTGTTTATCATGGCTTTTCGGATAAACATCTTTCAATAGAAAGTTGTTTCTAACAATGCTTTATATACAAGTTGGGAAAGGTCCTTTACTTCTCTGAGTTTAAATTCATCTTTAAAGTAGACACAATAATACGATTTTGAAGATGTATATAAAGCTTTTGCTTAGCTTCTGATACATGCAACTGTCTTTGTTTATGTATTTATTGGGAGTGTGGAAGTTAAATTCTAAATGCTATCTGTGCACTGTATAACATTAAAATAAGAGTGAAGGACTTTTCTCTGACTCCACTGGTTCATGGTTCCTAGGAGCAACCAAGCCACCTTCCATAGTCTTTACTCTGTTATCCAGCAGAAATTCTCCAAGTCACATCTTTCTGACATGAGGGAATGGTACACTCATGTGGATAAAGATGGAGAAGCAAAGAAGCTGATGGGAACTCCTTTCCTGACTCTATTGGATATTGGTTAAGTCACGTGAAAGCTCTGTGCCTGCATTTGCACAGATGAACAGTGTAAGAAAAGAATGACTCCACAATTTTTTACAGTCTCCTTCTACTTTTATTCTACTCATGGCCAAACTTCTCAAAAGTGCCACTATGCCCTTCAATTCTTCAGCAAACTTCCACCCACAATTGCACTGTCTCAGTTAATAGCTGAACACATCTGTAAAGCACTGAACAGTGGCCAACATAAATCAGATATTCCTAATCACCACTAAAAGATGGATAATACTACTAGGCATCTTGTGTTTCTCCAGTTACAGCTGCATATATTTTTCATGTTGTATATTCTATGCTGCTATTCAAGAAGGTCTCAGGATGTTTATCTTCGGCTGATTGTCTGTTGTTTGCTTTTCTGTTCCCTATTTTCATTTGGAAACAGAGACATGGATAATTATTTTTTTAGTGATAATGATTATATAATTAATTTTCAATATGTAACCACATGAATTCTCCCATCCTTTTGAATCTATAGAACTTTGATACATTTTTTTCAGAGAGAAGTAGAAATGTGAGTTTTACTTAAAACGACTTGCGTATAATAAATATTGTCTATGTCTTCAGTGTTATGAAAGTCATACAAAGACTTCCACTGGTGGCAACAGGTCATCTCAAACGTATTCTGAAAGATCAGGAGCTTAAAAGAAATCTCAAGAAGCACTATTATAAACAGTTTAATTCTGGAAGATATTTATCTGGAAAGCCATGATAAATAGGTCAGTGCCAAAGAAACCTTCAAGAAACACTTAAGCAGAACACTAGATCCTCTAAACTAACCCAACTGCTTCATATCATTCAAATTCCACAGAATGGGAGGGCAAATTCGCCCTCCCTTACCTTTCTATGTCCCACTGCTCAGAAGCCAGGAAAGAGTGCAACCCATTACCTTAACTTCTAGCATTCATCAAAGCTGTCCTTGCTGAGGCATATTCTCTTTTCTTCAAAACCAGTCTTGTCAAGGTCCAAATATGCAGAGGATTTCTAGTCTAGTTTCTCTATGGTATCACATTCTGCATGGAATAATTATTATTGTGATTTATCTGTGCCCTATCTCCCCCAACTGTATTTTAAGTTCTACACAAAGTATATTGTTTTCCATAATATGCACCCCTCCACTGGCAGTACAGGATGTGGCAGGCCTTCAAAAAATTAATGTTGATTATTTGATAAGTTACAGAAGAAGAGGAGGAAAGGACAATAAGGAGAGAGAAAGAGAGATAAGGAGGGAGGGAGGGAGGGAAGAAGGGAGAGAGGGAGGGAGGACAGGCTGTTCAGAGACTAGACACTTTGCTCCACAACACATCATTGGAAAAAGCTGATGGAATGAACCCACTGGTGCTTGGAAATTCTAGGAGAGCAGAAACAGCCTCTAATTCCCTCGTAATTTTGTTATAGTGACTACAGAATTTACTTGCCAGTAAATTTATTTTAGTTAACATATGTTTTACCAATACATTATATACCTATGCTTTCAGAAGTCCAGGCACAAGGTGAGGAAGACACTGGCTATGTCCATTTACACCCTCCAGATCTACTCTGCTCCCGTCATCATGCTGTGTGTCCCAGAAGCTGACTAGGATCTACATCTGCTCTTAGCTTACATTGAGTCTGCTCACCACAATGCATACATGGGAATCAGAGAGACGGAGGTCAGGGTTTGTACTCCACACACACACTCACCTTGCAAGATTGTAGGTTGATGACCTAAGAAGTGGATCTTTCTCATTGTGTCTCTGTCTCTGTGCCTGTCTGCCTCTCTCTGTGTTTCTCTCTGACTCTCTTTCTCTATCTCTCTGCCTCTCTCTCTGTCTCTCTCGCTCTTTCTGCCTTGTTCCTTCTATGTTTACATGTTTATAAAATGTTTCCTTCATACCAAATGATTCAGCAATCCCACTTATTTGTATATACTGAAAGGAACCAAAATCATAATGTACAAAACATACTTGCACTTCAACCTTCTTGGATATTTATTGCTATTTGTTTTGAGACATAGTCTCACTATGTAGCCCAGGCCAGTCTGGAACTTGCTATGTAGCTCAGGCTGGTCTCAGGCACAAGATCCTTCTTCCTCAGCCTCCTAATTGTAGGGATTGCAGCTGAGGCAGGTATTCACCATAGCGGAAATACAAAAGCAATCTCAGAGTCCATCGTTGGACAAACAAATAAAGGCAACGTGCAGCAGATTTACAATGGAATATTACTAAGCTTTAAAGAATGAAATCTGTAATTTGTGACAGCATAAATAAGCCTGGATACACTGTGCTAAGTGCAATAAACCAGACACAGAAAGATGAATATATGTTCTCACTAACATAGAATCCAAAAAAGCCAAACTCATTGGAACACACGGTACGATGGTGGTTACCAGAGGCTACTGAAAGGAAGAGGGAAGACAACCAAGAATGTTGGTCAAAAGGTACAGAGTTTCTGGGATAGAGAGATGGCTCAGTGGTCAACAACACTAGTTGCTCTTGAAGAGGCCCTGGGTTTGGTTCCTAGCACCCACATGTCAGGTCATACAACCTGTCATACAACCTTCTGGACTCTTCAGGCATTGTATGACACAAGTGCAGTCACAAACATGCAGGCAAAGTACCCATACCCTAAAAATTAATTAGTCAAGAATTAAAAAATAAAAAGGTACAAAGTTTCAGTTACAGAACAGGAATAGTTCTGGAGGTCTGTGCAGAGCTATATTTTATTTTACAATATATGTATATTTCTTTCATTAAAAACAATGTCTTTATTAAATTTCCTCAATTACACAATTTCTGTATGCCATTTGTCTTTTTATGCACATTTTATTGACTATTTATGCATTTCATACAATCAATCTTATTGCTATTTAGACTCCCTCCCCAATCCACACTACCCCACCACCACCAGATTTCGTGCATTTGACTTATCTGTTGAGGCCTGTCAAGTCAAGCATTTATAAACGGGTATCCCTGGGTGCAAATTCATCCAATGGAGTCTAGTCAGCCTATCTAGAGTCACTCCCTTAAAGACGATCAACTCTCCCTCACCCAGCAGTAATCAGTTGCCAATAGTTCCCTGGCTAAGTTTAGGGTCTGCTGCCCATTTTCCCAGGCCTATGCTGGGTTTTTGTCTGCTGTGTCTGTATGGGTTTGTACATACTGTCACCATTGCTGTAAGTTCATATGAGCAAATTCCCAGAGGCCTGGAAGCCTCTGCTTCCTTATGTCCATGCACCAGCCCTAGCTATTACGATCTTTCCACCCCCTTTCCCACAATGATCCCTGAGCCACGGGCAGGTGAGGTTTAATACAGGAGTCACATCTGGGGACACTCACTCTGCAGTCTATTAATTACTACACTTTGACCAGCTGTGGCCTTCTGTGTGCATTGTAGTCTGCTGTATGAGGAAGTTTCACTGGTGAGAGTTGAGTGATGCATTAGGAGTCATTCTAGCCCCTGTTGCCTGTGTTCCATGAGCCTTAGGTATAGAGGTTCTACTGTAGATGTATCACTTAGGGCTGGGCATCTCTCAAATAATTCTCTGTGTGAAACCAGTTGTAGAACTCTGTAGAAGCCTCCATCTGTTGCAAAAAAGGAGCTTCTTTGATGAGTGGTGGTGAATGGTGTACCCATCTGTGGCGTAAAAAAAAAAGGAAGCAAAGAGCAGTCTTCTCTCTGTATGATATGATATGGACTTCGGCCTGACTGAAAACTGAGTAGCCAATGGCTTAAGGGAAACGCAGGGGAGGCTGGGAAGAAGGGAGGAAGGTGGGGAGTAGGAGGAACCAAGATGGTGACTAGTCCTAGGGGACGGGCAGAGATTGTCTCCACGCGGGAAGAAAAATGCCCCGGCCACAGGCCCACGCAGAAGGCCAGAACCCAGGAGCCAGCGTGCCAATTCCCCGCCATCTTAAGGATCAAGTGAGTGAAAGCGAAATATTGGCTGGAAACGAACTAAGAGACCTGCGCCCCGCGTTCACGAAGTCTGTGGGCCAGCTGCAGGCAGTCGCAGACTTTGCGGGCATTGTAAACTTTGTAAATAAATAAATCTAAATGGAAGATCAGTTTCCGTTTTATCCAGCTGGATTAACCAGATCCCACCCGCTAAGGCATGGAGAATAAATTTATGCAACACCATCTGTAAATATAAGGATTCACATTTAGCATACAGTAAAAATTACATTTATCTAGGGATATGACAGAGATAAGGTTTTCTCTAGGATCTATGACCTCTCTAGCCATGTGTATTTAGCTGTTTCTATTGCCACCCATGAGTTCCCTCTCAACGTGAGGGAACTCAAGTCCAATTAGATATTGGACTGTCGATATGCACAAGATAAATGTGCCTCTACTACACTGTTATAGTTTGTTGTGCCAGTCATTGTGGTCATCAGGCTTTAAAGCTGGGGTTAGACCACTGAGTGACTTTTCTCCCTTAGCAGCTTGCATAGTATCCTCTAGAACTATGAGAGTCTTCATGAGGAGGCTTCCAGGTCAGTTCCAGCTCTATTGCTCCAAGTCCTGTGTCCAAAGTATGTCCTGTCTTCAGCAATAGGGTCTTACCTTTAAGTTCTAGGAAGTAATCAAGGGTTGTGGCAATAGCCAGTGTTAGTTTGGGAAGTTTTTTTTTGTTTTTTTTGTTTTTTTTTTTGGACCGCATTAAGCAACAACTCAAAAAGAGGTCTCTCCTGCCTGGCAAGGTGCTTCTTGTTACAGTCTTCAGCTGTACACATGCACTCAAGTACAGATGTTCTATATGTATTTTTCAGTGGGATTTTGAACTGTTAAATTTCCTTCTGGTTTTTCACACCCACCTAAGCATTATTTATCCCTAGATTATCTCTGCCTGTCTAAGGTCCCTTCTCCCTCCCCAGAGTGTCAGTCTTACCCATTTATCCCGTTTCCACTTGAAGTACGCATCTCCTGTTATCCCCACCTTGAGCTCCATCTTCCCTTTCACCCCCACAGTTCTCTGTATATAATTCCTTTTTCATTTCCTTGTGAAATGCTCCATTTTCCCCATTTCCCCCTCGATGACATCTGTCTCCTATAATCCCCCTATCTTGGGCTTTTCCTTTCCCTTGACCTCCATGGTTTCTTTCTATTGTCTTGGATCCTGTAGTCATCATTTTCTAAGCGTTTTCCAAACTGCTTTCCACAGTCGTTGCACAATTTTGTAATCCCACCAGCAGTAAATGGACACTCCCTTTTCTCCACATCCTTAACAGCATTTGGCATCATTTGTTCTCTTTATCTTAGCCAATCTGACTTGGGTAAGATGAACTCTTAAAGTGGTTTTGATTTGAAGTTCCCTAATTACTAAGGATGTTGATGCCTTTTAAGGTGTTTTTATGTCTTTGTTTTTGAACTCTGTTCATATTCAGAGCCCAACTTTCTTCTGTTTTTTTGAGTTCTTTATATATTCTGGATATTAATCCTCTGTCAGATGTATAGCAAGTGAAGATTTTCTCCCACACAGTGGACTTCCTCTTCACTTCTTTGGTTATTCCGCTGTACAGAGGTTTTCAGCTTTAATGAGGTCCCACTTGTGAATTGTTGACCTTAATACCTGAGCAACTGATTTCTAAATTAGAAAGTCCTTTCCTATACTTTTATCTTGTAGGGTACTGCCTATGTTTTGTTCTAGGGTCCATCTTGTTTAACTTTTCAAAGAACTAGCTCTCAGATTCATTGATTCTTTGTATTATTTTCTTTGTTTCTATTTCATTCATTTCTGCTCTAACTTTTGCTATTTCATCTTGTCTGCTGGGTTTGGGTTTGATTAATTCTTGCCTTTCCAGAATCTTGAGTTGCACTGTTAAGTCATTTATCTGTGTTCTTTCTGATTTTTTAATGTAAGCACTTAGAGCTATAAACATTCCTCTTAGGGCTCCTTTTAAAGTGTCCCAGAGGTTTTGTTGTGTTGTATTATCGTTTTCATTTAGTTCCAGGAATACCTTTATTCTTAATTTCTTCTTTGGGCCACTCATTATTCAGCAGTGTGTTGTTTGATCTCTATGAGTTTGTGTAGTTACTAGAACTTCTTTTGCAGTTAAGCTATACTGTGTCCTGTTCTGATAGAGTGCATGGAATTACTTCAGTTTCTTTGTATTGGTTGAGATTTGTTTTGTGCCCCAGAATGTGGTCAATTTTAGAGTAACTTACATGGGCTGTTGAATAGGAAGTGTATCCTTTGGTTTTTGGATGGAATATCCCTGTTGGTGTTTGTGCAGTCCATTTGATGTAAGATGTCATTTAATTCAGGTGTCTACATTTATTATTTGTCCAGTTGGCTTGTCTATTGGAGATAATGGGATATTGAAGTCACCTGCTATTACTGAGTTGGGGTTAATCTGTGTTTTAAAGTGCTGTAATACTGTTTTTTATGAAATTGGGTGCACCAGAATTTGGTGTATATAAGTTCATGATTGTCATGTCTACTTAGTCAAATGCTCCTTGATTAGAATGAAGTGACCTTCTTTATCTCTTCTGATTAGTTTTAATTTGAAGTCTATTTTGTCAGATGTTAGAATTGCAACACCTGCCTTTGTTTAGTGCCATTTGCTTGGAATATTGTTTACCGTCCTTTCACCCTAAGGTAGTGTCTATTCTTGAAGGTGAAGTAAGTGTCCGGCAGACAACAAAAAGATGAATTTTGTTTCTTAATCCATCCCACTAACTCGTGTCTTTTAACTGTGGCACTGAGGCCACTGACAGTTAAAGTTATTACTAAAAGATGGGTATCAGTTACTGTCATTTTATTTTGTTTGTATTCTTGGTCCTATTTTGTGTTTCCATAGTTACACGTTCCTGTTTTCTTTCTGTAACCTCTTGGGTATAGGCATTCTTATCTTCAGTCATTTGTATTGCTTCAAGTATTCTCTGTAGGTCTTGTTTGTTGGACATGAATTCTCTCAGTCTATGTCATGGAAAATTTTTCTTTCCTTTTTGACTTCAAAAGATAGTTTTGCTGAGCAAAGTATTCTGGGTTGGCATTCATGGTCATTTAGAACTGAGAATACTTTGGTCCAAGCTCTTCTAGCTTTCATAGTTTGAATTGAAAAGCCACCTGTAATTCTGACGGGTTTTCCATTACAAGTAACTTGTGTTTTTCAGTATCCTCTCTTTGTTCTGTACATTTAGTATTTTTACAATTATATGCCATGGGGAGTTTCTGTTCTGGTCCTGTCTATTTGGTGTTCTGTGTGCTTTTTGTATCTATATAGGTATTTCTTTCCTTAATTTGTTGACATTCTTCTTTTATAATCCTGTTAATGATCTGGTCAACACCATTGACCTGAGTTGCTTTTCTTTCCTCTATGTCTATGATGTGTAGATTTGGTCTTTTCATCATATTTCCTTCATCCTTCCTATTTCATTGCTGTATATATATATATATATATATATATATATGTATATATATTCATATATATGTGTATATATATTTCATTCCTATATATTCTTTGAGTGATCCAGTTCTTCAACTTCATCATCCAATCTTGATATTCTATTTTCTCTTTCATTCAATCTGCTTTTGAGTTTTTCTCCTGTCATTTTACATTGACTTATTGAATTTTTCAATTCCCTCTTCATTTCATCTTGAGTTTTCTTCATATTTCCATCTCTTTTATGCTTTCACTTTGCAAGTTCTGAAATGTTTTTGTCTTTTCATTCAGTCACATATCTGTATTTTCTTGAGCTTCCATTACAAGTTTATACCTAATCTCTTTGAGTTCTTTGAGTTGTTTATCAGTGTGTTCTTTAAGTTCTTTGATCATGTTTGTGATTGTCCTTTTAAATTTGGGACCTGGGGCTCCTCTAGATGACTCTCATTGTAGTACACTTCTGTAGGACTGGTGGGTTTTGTTAGGGACATATTCTCTTGGTTTTTCATAAAATTTGTGTTTTTGCATTGCCACTTTGGCACATGGATGTCTTCTTTTTGTTTGTGTATCTGATATGAAATTCTAGTCTGTCTCTGTTTAGTTGAAGTTTGGATCTGTTTAGATTGTTGATGTAGCTTGGTTGCATTTTGCTCAGATATGAATAGCTAGTTGACATGTGCTTCAGGTTCTCACCTTTGGTTTTTTAATTGGTGGAACAGGATATTTCCAAGCTGACTAGTGAAGTGCTCTCCAGCAGGGCAAAGGGAATTCATGGCTGTGGGCATCCAGTGTGGCTGGGTTCTGGCAGGTTAGTGAGGAGGCCTCAGGGAGGAAAATCAGGAGGCTGTGGTAGAAGGGGGATATGAGACACAGTGGGTGGGGTTTGGTTTAAGAGGTTAGCTCAGAGATCTGAGGCAGGAAGTGCAGGAAGAGGGCGTAAGTCAAGGCAGGACAGTAGGCAGGCCTCTGGTAGGCAGCATCCAGAAAGAGGCCAAGGGCAAGGTGGGGAATGGGAACAGCCTGGGTCAGGTCAAGCAAACTAGGCAGAGTAGTTATAGGCCCTGGAGGTGGAGATTGCATCTAATCTGGTACAGAGGATCGGGACACAGTGGGCATGGTCTGGGCCTAGTCCAGAAATCTGAGGTGGGAAGAGTACCGGCATGCTTAGGCCCAAGGCTAAAAGGGGCAAAGCAAGCAAATGGAGAATGGAACTTCTCAGGCACAGTGGGTGGGGTCTGACTCACCAGGGCAGTAAGTGGATCTGTGGGAGGCAAATCAGAAGGCCAGGCCCAAGGAGGGTGGGAACAGACTATGGAGGGCTGAACTAACTAGACAGAGTAGGTGTGGGCCCTGGATCTAGAAAATGCAGCTAGTGGGGGTGCAGGAGATCAGGACACAGTGGGCAGGATCTTGCCTAGGAGGATAGCCCATAGAGCTAAGGCAGGAAAAGCAGGAACTCTTGTACAAAGAATTAATGGTACAGGTAATAAGTTTGTGAATTACCACAGTAATGTGAAAAATTGAAGAAAAGTTCAAGATCTAAGGTACAATCTGTAAGAATTAACATACCTAGATGAAAAACTGACATAGATAAGAAAATCATAACAAATGTGGGGTATGTTCGGTATGTTCGTGAATGTCTGCAATCCCCGTGCTCTGGAGCATTCTACTCAGCTGTAAAGAAAGACCATTTGTAGGTAAATGGATGGAACTAAAAACTATTATGGTAAGTGAAGTAACACAGAATCAGAAAAACAAATGACATATGTTCCCTCTCATTTGTGGATCCTAGCACCAAACCCTTATAAGTGAGTATGTATGCTGATGTGACTGCAGGAACCAGGAAATTGGAAAGGAACCAAGGAGGTAAAGGGAAAGAAGGAATCAGAGAGAGAAGAAAAATAGAAGACAGGTGTTACTGAGGGAGAAACAGATAAAAGGGGGGTATTTAAATGGCAGGGAAAGGAAGGAACTATGGGAATAAAGGGAAAGAAGGAGCTCAAGAGAGGTGGGGTCATAGGAAACTGGTATTATTAAGGAAAAATGTGAGTAATGGGGACACTTTAAATTGGGAAGGTATGGAGGGAAGGTTAGGAGAGAGAGAGAGAGAGAGAGAGAGAGAGAGAGAGAGAGAGAGAGAGAGAGAGAGAAATAATGCCTAGCTAATATAAAACACCACAGAGAATCATATTAGTCTAACAACCTAATGACAAACTTCACATACAATATCTTTACATGAGCCCATATACATAGCTGAAGGCTACATTAACAAGAAACAGTGCCAGACAGGACAAACCTTCCTTTGAGTTGTTGGCTAGGGTGATCCAATACACTCCATAAATTACAAAGGATATTGCCCTTGATTGCCTCCCAGAACTTAAAGGTAAGACCCTATTGCTGAAAACAAGACATACTTTGGAGACCAGATTTGAAGCAATGGAGATAGAACTGACCTGCAAGCCACTTCCTCTGACGGCTAGCTCTCATACCTCTGGAGAGCACTGCACAAGGGAGAACATCAGTCAACAGCCCGACACCAGTTTCATGGCCAAATAACCACATTGATGACTAACACAACTTTCAACACTGGTGTAATAGTGGCACTTTTATCTTGGGCCAATCAATGGCTACCTAATTGGTCATAGAGCCCATTCAACAGGAGGAAACTCATATATGGCACTGTAATCATAATGTAAACACATGATTGAGGAAGTCACAGGTGTTAAGAGAAATTTCCAAGGCTGTCACATCCCTAGACTAATGGAACTGCTTACTAAATGCAAAATACATGTCTTTATATTTACAGTCAAGTCTCCCATTCACCACTCATCAGAAAAGCTTCTTTTCACCAGTTGGAGACTACTACAGAGTACCACAGCTGGTCACAAAGACACAAAGACATTGTGAATTGCCTATGTCTAAACACAACATCTACAGTGCAGCCTCTATACCCAAGGCTCACACAATGTAGAGCAAGGGGTAAAGAAGTCACTAATGAATCTGTCAACTCTCATTAATGAAGTTCTCTCATAACACAAAGGGCCAGTAAGACAAAAGGTCAAAAATTGCTAAATCATGGAGATTAGAAATCTTCAGAGTGTGGGTCCCTGGATAGGACTCCTATATTAAGTTTCACTCACTCAGGTTCAGGGACATTGCGGAAGAAGAGGTGGAAAGATTACAAGAACCAGTGAGGCAGTGTGTGACAATATGAATATAGAATCCTACAAGTTCCTGGGACCCTGCTCATATGAATGTACATCAATGGTTTCGGCATGCTCATGACCCATTCAAGCTCAAGCAGTCAAAAACCCATCATAGAACTGGAGAAATGGGTAGCAGATCCCAACCTTAGCTTAAGAAATATTGGCAACTGATTACTGTTGGGTGGGATGAGCTAGTCTTCCTACAGCGAGGGACTCCAGGTAGGCTGACTAGACCTCAGTGGATGAACCTGAACCAAGGAATATTTGAGGATTCTGACTTGACACAATAAACCTTGAAACAGATGAAAGAATGTAGAACATATGGATTCCAGTTGGGGTGCTGTGGGAGGTGCTGGTGGGAAAGGGAGTATAAAGAGGATTAAGACTGATTGAGATGTTCTGTATGGAATACGCAGTGATTCAATAAAAATTAAAAATAATGAAGTCAGTAAAAGAAATAGCAAGCAGCAGGCATGAGATCAGAAAATCAGAAGTTGATTATTTTTTTAGTGACTTTACTCTTAGTTTATATTACAAACTAGTCAACCCCTGGAGAAATGAGGGAATTGACTCCACTTGAACTTTTAAAATTAATTTGTCCTCCCAATCAGAGTTCCCTGATTTGAGACAGAAAAAAAAAAACTGATCCATTCTTCAATTAAGTGAAGATATGAAACTTACACCCAAAACTGAATAACTCGAGGCAATGAAATAAATATAAATTTACCCAAAGTCAATGTGGACCACAATTATTAGAGTTCTAATAATAAAGCTACATCATCAGGTAAACAGACCATATATTTCCAGAATATAATGATTTTAGGACAAAGAAAAATTGTAGGAATGGAAAAAAATATGTCCCCCAAACCCATTCAGAAGGTCAATATTACCCAGAGGGCTTTGTGAATTTTCATTTGCTTTCTTTTGTGGTATTTGTTTAGCTTTGTCCTTCTGTCAGCTCTTAATCAGTACCCCAATGCGATAAACAAAGGAGTGTCAGGAACAAGCAGTAGACTCGACTGCCCTTGGTGTCTGAATTGAGTCACTCTCTGTCTATCAAGAAAGTATAAGTTGTCCAGGCTAGAATTTGTCAAGACCTCTCTCTGCTCCCCCAAATGATTAAATAAGGAAGTGAATTTTCCTTAAGAGAATGGTGTACAGAATTAGCCTTAGGAACAGAAGCAGTAACAATAAAATAATAACTAACATTCTTTGTGCTGTGTTTTTTGATTTACTACTCAACATCCAAGAGAGGCAGTAATTACTGAGGTTCACAGAGCTAAGCCATGATAGGAAACTCACAAATGACAAAGCTGAGACTGAATTGCGAGACTTCTCACTTGATCCTTTTCCTCTAATTCTGTCCTGCCTAGCTCTTAGTTGAGTGTTTAATCTGTATCAGGGAACAAAGGACTTTCTATTCAGTACACCCCACACCCCACCCATCTCCTACCTACCTAACCAAACTCTCTGACATTCTATGTTTAGCCAGCCAGCCTTACAGCTCAAAATTCATTCTAAGTCTAATATTAAGGTTATACTTTTTTAACCTTTGATATAGTAATTCTTTTGATTAATTCAACAAATGCAAAGTAATAAATACATGAGGCATTTAGTATAATGTGATATAATATGTGTGTTCTGTGATAAGAAGAAAAGAGAATCACAAAAGGAGGAAGTTTTGAAAGAGGATTCAAAGAGGAGACAACATCTGAAAATAACTGAAATGCCCAACAATAAGGGAATTTTCATGGTTTGGTTTCTGTTGCTGTGATAAAACACTGACCAAAAGCAACTTGGGGAGGAAAGAGTTGATTTGGCTGGCAGCTCACAGCCCAGCATCAAGGGAAACCAAGGCAGGAGCTTAAGGCAGGAACCTGGAGGCAGAAGCTAAAGCAGAGATCATGGGGGAACACTACTTCTGACTTGCTACTTCTGACTTGCTCAGCTACTTTTCTGTTTTCAAAACAAAGGCTTTATATTATATAAATATAAATATGAGTTTTATATTCTTAATGTCTATAAAAAACATTTCTATTTTATATTATCTTATTTGTTTTTATTTTCTGAGTATGAGTGTTATACCTTCAAGTAAGTGCACCCATGTATGCAGTGTCCAGGAAGCCAAGAAGATGGTATTGGATACGCTAGAATCAGACTTATGGATGGTTGATGGCTACCATGTGGTACCATGTTGGTGTTGGGACTTGATTCCAAGTTCATAACCATGGAGCCATCTCTCCAGATCCTATTTTTTATTTTTCATTTTTATTGAATTTTTGCAATTTTCACACAATATAATTTCATGGTATTTAGAACTTCTCCCCCCATCCATACCTCCCTCTGTCACCCCAACTTAAAGAACTCCATTATATACATATATATATATATATATATATATATATATATATATACACATAGAGAGAGAGAGGGGGAGGGAGTCTAATCTGTACAGCCTGCTAGGATACCTATATTAGACTTCTGCTTCTTAAAGGCTCAGTGATCACTGCAGAAGGGAAGGTGGAAAAATTGTAAGAGTCAGAGGTGATCAATAACCAAAGGAAATCATTTTCCAGACGGCTGTTCGGTTACTCATATGAACACACAGCAGTGGTGACAGCATCCACAAGTCCCATGCAAGCTCAAACCAGACTAAATTGTAACATAGACATGGGAAAGTGGGTAAGAAACTCTAACCAGACCTAAGAAAATGTTGACAACTGACAGCTGTTGGAAGGGGGAGAGAGAGTCTTTTGAGGATGGAATTCTTGTTAGGCTAACCAGGCTTCAGTGGATGGACTCAGTTGCTTTCTTTATACAGTTTGGGCCTATCTACCCAGAGATGGCCCTGTCCTAGGCTGGGCCCTCCTACACCGATTAACAAAGAAGAAAATGCCCTACCAAAGGGCCCACAGGTCAGTCTGATGGCATCAATCCCTCAACTGAGGGTCCCTCTTCCCAAGTGACACTAGTTTGTGTTAAGTTGCCAAAAAACACTAACCAGCACAGGAATGACGTGTACAACAGAAAAAGCTAGAACAATGCCATTCATGCCACAGATTGTGGGTGGGAGACATACGTCATTGGTAGTCAGATACTTACCTAATAGGTAGGACACAGTGGGTTCAGTAAAAAATCGCAGTTCACAGAGGTCATGAAATACTCTGGTTCATCAAACCTCATACTTTTTTAAATGAAATGAATATGAAGAAGTGGAACAGTAACTGGAATAGAAGATAACAGATTGAATCGTCCCTGTAAGAGCAAAGAGTGTCTCATGAAATCTTTATTTCTATTAAAATATGAATGTGAGTACACATGACACATGATCTAAAATGTATTTCTTAGTGTGGGACATATAGAAAGTCTTTGCACTACATGAACTTAGGTTGTATTCATTCTGGGTGTGTTATAATAAATGTTAAAACTAAACCACAAAGTGATACAGACATTATGACAGCAATTACTGAAACCTAAGCATATGTAAGTATGTGGTAGAAAGGACATGAGCAAAAACCAACTGTTTTATGGAAATGCATGTGATCACTAGCCTTCATTTATTTTTATTTCTAAATTGAGGTAAATATAGTATAGCTAACTCTAGTTCAAACTTGTATTAGACCCTGTCAATAATCCTAGCAACTAAAACAAATCAGAATACACTTCAAGCAGGCAAAAAGTCAATCTACTAAGTAAATGTGCAGAAGAAACTAGAATGCCAAATACACAAAATATGTCTGGTGGATAGGAAAAAGCCTAGAACCAAGAACATGTTACTAGACAGACATCTGTGGACACATGCAAATGCTGGGAAAGATAGGCAGTTAGGCTATCTATTGTTCATGAATATTATCAACTGTACCTGTTCTTTTCCAATCAAAACAATGTCAGCATGTGTTAAGAGTGAAACTTCTGGGTATAGTGGTATAAACTTTAATCCCAGCACTCAGGAAGCAAAGGCAGGTATATCTCTGTGAGACCAAGGCCAGCCTGGTCTACATAATTACATAGTGAGTTCCAGGCCAGTCAGAGCTATGTAGTGAGACCCTGTCCCCCCACAAAGCAACAACAACAACAAAAGCTAGTTGAATTTATAATGGCTACTAGGAAGATGAAAAGAAGTTGTCAAAAGAGGCACTTCTAGATGGGACTGTATTACTTGACATCTTCTAGTACATCTTATCGATTTGTATTTTTCCCTCCAGGATACTTAAAGTCATCAACTTAAAGATGACTGAGACTCATATTCAGGTAAATCAATTCATGAGACTGCCTTATCTAGTTCAAAGTATTATAACTTTGGGTAGGAAGAAACAAAACTCGGGGACTTGGTGGGGAAAGGACGGTGTGAGAAGGAACAGGAAGAGAGATAGAATCATCATGAGTTTGTGAACAGCTGGAGAAGCATCTCTCAGAGCTTCAGGTTTCTTATAATCCTCTTCATCCATTATCCATAAAGTGGGAACAAGTTGTGCTTTCAGATACTAAACACTATAGTTATTTGCTAACAAACCCAAGTAAGTTCCAAGTTATGACAGTGCTGGCTAGCCCACAGAATCTAGATTGATCTTAACTGCCAATCATTGAATAGTAATCTGATTGCTTTTTAATGCACATGGAAGGATGGAGGTCTTCTATTCAAGCACCCACTTCTTTCTTTCTGGTCTTTATCAATGACTGAGAAGATGCATGCATTAAGTCTGACTAGGTAAGAATTTTAACTTTAAAATGTTAGAAATGGCTTATACTAAGGAAAAATAATAAAGGTCTGTTGGGAAGATGTGCCATTCTTAAAATAACAATAACTCTCTCTCTTCATGTGAGTCAATGAAGATACCACCACTTGTTGCATGGAAAAACAGTTTTTCTCTCTGTCTGCTATGAGGGATGGATTTCAAGTGTGATTGACAATGAACTAACCAATGACTTAAGGGGAGAGGTTTAAGGGAAACGCAGGGAAGGCTGAGAAGGAGAGAAGTGGGCACAGTGCCAGGTCTCCATCTTGGGCACACTTTCTAGAATTCTGGGGGGACCTGTGATCAAAATGCAGACTCTGCCATAGGAAATATCCCTCTCCCTCTCTCTGGGGATGAACTCCGTGTAAGTAACATGGAATAAACTAATCTCTCTAAAGAGCATTCTCTATCCGTTCAGTTGGTTCAAACCTGGGGGTGGAGTGAGGCTGAATGCCGGGCCTCACCATGAGAGAATTCATGATACAAGAGTCAAGGTCAGAAATAACGGTCACCCTGACTTTGAGTTAAGATAGGAAGCTGAAAACCACTGAAATTCACCCCACAGATCCTAATGTCTTCTCTAAAGCTAAAATATTTGATAAATCTTATTTTCCTTCTCCAAATTACCTTCGACATTTGGAATATGATGACATACTGGGTCTATATGTTAAAGGTTAGTTTTTATTTAAAATCCAATATCCAAATGGATTTTCTCCAGATCCAACATCACCTGTTGACTCTTGGAAATTTTATAAGTTTGAATTCTTGTGTGGAGGCTGGAAAACATCCCACAGCTTACACTGAGGAATCAAATGGCTAAATTCAAGATCAAATTTCCCTGTTACATCTTGAAGTTTTTAATCTAAGACAGATACTGACAATGAACAAGGAGAAATTACTCACATCGGAAGGACATTAAGTCTTTTTAGGGAGTAAGGTGCCATGCCAAGCTCTGAATGGGAGAATCAAGGCTTTTATATTCTCTATCACATCCCCATGTCATCTACAGTACAAACCACTGGGACAATAGAAAGAGGAAATGAGTCCACACTCCCATAAAATGAAACTACCTCTAAATTCTAGATGTAATTTTCCACTGTTAAAAAAAGATGTTTAAAAAGAAACAGTCATCAAAAATAATACAGAAGCTTTCGTGGGATTTCACAGACCTTAATGTACAGCCCTCAGTGACCAAGCTATGAGTGTCACCAGTCAATGCAAATAATTATTTGCATTTTATAACACAGTATTAGTCAGACCTATCACCATGACAAATACCACCTTGAGGGAAGGAAAGATTTATTTGGGGTTATGATTTCACAACTTTTAATTCACAGTCTGACTACACCATTGCTGTGGACCTGTGGTGAGGCAGAACATCATTATAAGAGCAGGAGATGGAACAGAGGGAGGGAAGGAGAGAGAGACAGAGAGACAGAGACCCATCAGGGACGATGTATATCTGTTTAGTCACTCCTCCACTCACATACTTTTTCCTCCAGGCTCAGCTCTTATCTTCCATCACCTCCCCACAAAGCTATCATATGACGAATCCCTCAAGGGACTAATCCATGGACTACAACAGAGCCTTCATAATCCAGTCATCGTTCAATGACGGTCTTAGAGATGAAGGCACTTTAAATCTCAATCAAAGCAAACAACTTATATTTTATTACAAGTGTATCAAGTATATTTAATATAAGTATATCATGACCAAAATAAAGATTAATGAAGCTCCTGTCAAGTGAAAACATGTCATGGTTGCCTCAGCTGGCCTGGAGTTATATGGGCTGGGAAGAAGCTGAACTGAATTGTTGGGGATGGGAGAGGGTCACATGAGGAGCTCAGTTTCTTGACCAAAAGTACAGGACATGGAGATATTTAAGAAATCACGGAACCTAGCTTATACATGTGCACACAGACAAATTTAGTTCATAGACAAGAACATCAATGACATCTTTAAAACATTTCATCTATGTAAAATACATAGCCTTTATTTAGAGGAGAATTAATACACTCCTTGGACTAAATGATTATTCATTTATTTC
The DNA here is from genome assembly GCA_035773235.1 of Eospalax fontanierii. Lineage (NCBI taxonomy): Eukaryota > Metazoa > Chordata > Mammalia > Rodentia > Spalacidae > Eospalax > Eospalax fontanierii. Next base: position 78,135,446 of record CM069526.1, read on the forward strand.
CTTGCTGAATTTTTTATTTATCTTAGCTAGCACCACTCTTTCCATGTTTGAGTCTAATTTTTTAAAAATATTTTATTGAGATTTAGGTATTTCATATAATAGATCTTAATCAAATTCAGACCTCCCCTCCCCCTTCCACACATCTACCATACCCCGCCCCCACACACACACCGGATTTCATGCATTCTGTCATATATGTCAAGTCCTTTCTGGTCAAGCATTTTTCCAGAAATGGTACCAAGGTGTCCCTGGGTGCAAGTTCATCCACTGGAGTCTAGTCAGTCTATCTAGAGTCACTCCCTTAAAGATCTACTCTCCCTCATCTTGCAGTAATCAGTTGCAGCAGTTCTAGGGTTGGGGCCTGCTTCCCATTGAGTCTTAACTTTTTAAATGAAAGGATCTTATGTTTGAATAAAAATGCCTTGATGCTGAAATTTTCTAGATATAAAACTTTTTTTAATGCCACTGCATTTCTTTTCTCTTTACTAAGACAAAATACCTAACAAAAGCAACTTAAGGAAGGAGCTGTGTGGCTCACAGCTTGAAGGCATAGTCCATCTGATGAGGAAACTGTGACTGCAGGAGCATAATGCAGCTGATCACCCTGCATCTGCAGTCAGGAAGCAAAGAAACAGGACTTCGGGCACTCAGCTCACCTTCTCCTTTTTAACCAGCCTAGAACGCCAGTCCATGTGCTGATGGTACCACCCACATTCAGGGAGTGTCTCCTCTACTCAGTTAAATCTTTCTGGAAATCCCCTAACAGATATACTCAGAGGCGTGTTTCCATGGTGATTCTAAATTCAGTGAAGCTAACAATGACTTAACCATAACAACTCCATCTTTCGTTAAGGTGACATTTGAGCTCACACTTTAAATTGTAGTGTTACTCTCTAAAAGTCCTCATGTCTTGAACAATCCTCACACTGTTCTAAAGTTCAAAACCCAAATCTCTTCTGAAACCCAAGGCAATATCTTAGTTATGAGCCCATATAAAATTAAAAAATCAAGGGAACTGGAACAAGGGGCTCAATGGTTAAGGGCTCAGTAGTTAAGTGCACTGGCTGCTCTTTCAGAGAATGTAGATTCAGTTCCCAGCACCTACATAGGGGCTAAGAACTTCTTCCTAACTCCAGTTCTAGGGAACCCAACACCTTCTTCTGATCTCTGTGGGCACTGCATGCACTTATATACATGCAGAAGAAACGCTCATACACAAAGTTACATACTTTGAGTATACATATTTTCAATATACATTGGCATAGACTAAACATTCTCTCTAGTAAGTGGGAGGAATGGGAGGTTAAGAAGGAAAGACCATACCAAAGCAAAACTAAAATCTAGTAAGGAAAACACAAACTCTGAAGCTCCATATCAAGCATTTTGGATTTGTAATGGAATCATGTCAGCCCAAACAGCCTTGGGCAGTCCTGCCCCTCCAGTTCTGCTGCCCCAGAACACAGATCCTCTCTTGGGCCAGATCTCTGTGCTGGAAACTTTCCTCAGCAGATATACCACAGTCCTGGCATCTTGTGGAGAGAAGATTAGTGGCCTGGAGTGTTGAGAAAGGCCATCCAAGCCCGGAAACCTCCCCGTGAGGACGGCAGGGGTCTGGCCTGCTCGGCTCCGGCTCTGGGCTACATTGTCATCCTCCCCGACCTCTACCCTTGCAGCATTTACCCTCGGTTTTGATTCCACATAGATAATAAGTTTCTGCTTCCTCATCTCTGCTAGAGGCTCCTTGTAAATCACATGACCCTACAACCGCATAGAAAGGAAAACCTCCACCTGAAATGCCATGTTGCTTAAGATAACCCCGCCTCTATTTTGCCCACCAAAACCCCTATGTAAGTGTTCTCCTCCCTACAATAAACAAGCTGTCCATCGACACAGTCTCCCCGGTCTTCTTTGCCATCCTACTCACCAAAGCCTAAGAACCCATTCCCTTTCCCTGCTGGCCTCCCTGCCACCTGGGTCCCCATGATCGGAGCGGTGTGCAACAGCTTTCTGAAAGCCAGGCAGGACAGAAGTGGGAAGAGACCAACAGCATCTCCAGCATCCTGGGGTCTCCACTGAAATTTCAGCTTCACCTTCACACCTTTGTGCAATGAGCCTCTTAGAGCCTTCCTGCAGGGAATCTGACCTGACACATATTGCCTGGTCTCAGTGGCTCTCTGCAACCTTGTCACAAGCCTCTGTAATGCCCTAACTTTTTCATGTTTGATACTTACAAAACAGTCCTATCTGGACAATGCTGCCAAGTTCTGCCACCAGCTCCAGAAGTAGCCTGCCCTCCTCAGACCTCAGATGACAGCTACAGACACCTCTGCGTGACTTCAGGTCTAGTTTGGAGGAGACACTTTCCTAGGCAGTTTTCAAACAGGCAACCCCTTCAGTGGCTCTCTCATTTTAGTCTTTCTCTATTCAAATGTATTTGCATTTGACAAGCTAGAGCTTTCAATGAATAAGATCTTGCCTTCAGGGTACTTTTCCTATTTGTTTTCCTTTATTATTAGAGAAGTGCAAGGCTTCTTGTTAAAGGTGCTTATCTCTTTAACAATTACAGCAAGTTTTTATGCACCCTTCTTGTCCAAAGCTCTCTTTCCTCACCAAACCGCTCCACTTTCTGCTCTCTCTTCACTGTAAACCTGGAAAAGAACAGTGATAAGCAACCATTCCACAGTCAGAATGCAACACTGTCTTGAAATTCACTCAGTCAAAGTTGTGCCTCATTCAGATTCCCAGGACAGGGGCAGAATGCAGCATATTCCCCACAACAGTAATATCAGTGGCCTCTACGCCAGTTCCCAACAGTCTGGGTTCTCCTCTGAAACCTCACGAGCCAGGGCTCCACTGTCATCTTTTTCAACATCTGGTCTTCCAGAGTCCTAATAGGCCATTAAATGCTATTTACAGCATCTAGGCCTTCTCTAACAGGCATTTCCAAACTATTCCACGTTTCCCCCACAAACCAGCTCCAAAGGCCGATGTGGTCAGGTTTATCACTGCAATGACTCCACTTCTCAACACAATTTTTCTATATTACTTATTTTCCTCATTGCTATAACAAAATGCCTTACAGAAGCACTCGAAGGAAGGAAGAGTTTACATGGACTCGCAGTCTGAGGGCCATCACAGTGAGAAAACGCAGAAGAGCAGTGTAAGGCATCTGGCCACACTGCATCTACATTCAGGAAGCAGAGTGAGAGAGATGATTGCTGGTGCCCAGCTGACTTTATCCTTTTTATTCAGTCCAGGACACCAGCCCAGGGGCTGGTGCTGCCCACATTCAGGATGTGTCTTCCGTCCTCAGTTAAACTCCCATAGATGCACTCAGAGGTATGGGTTGCATAACGATTCTAGATTCAGTCAAGATGACAATGATCAATTATCACAACCACCATTACCTATTTTGTGAACAAATGGCTACAGGTTTACTATTTCAGCTGGCAGAGCTATCAATGAAAATAATTCTGATGTTTGAACAGTTCATCCGGGGAAGAAGAAACCCAGGCATTTGAGTCAACTCAAGTAAAGGAAAGATTATTAATTTGCATGATTCCCTATCTGCAGAGCTGAATCTTTTCCAGTGTCTCCAAATCCATTGTATCATTATGTGATTTTATTCTTGCATATCTATGAGATGGATCAAGAAAGGATTTATGCAATCTCCAATTTATACCTGAAAATGGACTCAAAGAGGTTAGGTGATCTATAAAGTCTATGCAGAATGTTAAGGTAGAAGAAGGATCAACCCAGATCTCTAACTGCTAATTTAATTTGTCTTCTATTAAAAATCTTCATTTCTCCAATATCAAGGGCAATCCCTCTCAAATGTCCTTAAGAAATGTAAGAACACTGCTTATCATACCCCTGGATACACCTCTCTCCTTTGCACAGAATAAGCAATTTCCAGCTACTAGCACACACAGATGATCTCCTACAAAGTTTTCCCATAGATGCCTTGAACTTTTCAAAGGAGATATCTATTGCTACATGGCAGTATAAGGAGCTTTGGGTTTTATCTTCCTATATCCCAGTTTGATCTATTAAATTTTGAACTCAGTGCTTCTCTGAAGGTGTTTAAGATTCAGTGCTCAAATCCCAAATTTCTCAAGGGTCAGCAAGTCAAATTCATTTACACTTTTATCCCTGAGTTCCTTTCCTTTTTATTCTCACTTTTATATGAAAAGCAATAAACCAGTGACCCGTGCTATTCACTCAGAGACTCTCTGGTCTGCACTTTAATCACTTCTTATCTGGTACTTCACTGTAGGGTATCGTGCTGAAAATAAGTATTACACAACTGTTTACTTCTTACCAGACTTTTCTAGCAATTTCAATCAGGTCAGTTCAATACTTAGTGTGCTGGCAGCTATAAAAATCATAAGTCTAAATCTGCTCCTACTTGGAAGGCAAATAAGGTCAAGGATGTGGGACTTGAAAAGATAAGGAGAAATTCACTTGAGGTTTTGTATAAAACAGAATTCATAAGCAGCTAACAAATGTTGAGTGAACAAAACAAAGCTCAGTTATAGTCACAAAGTGGAAGAGTATATAATCACCAAATACAATAGTAAAAATCTATGTTTGCTGGTATGAAATGTTGATATCATTTTACAGAACTATATATAATGACTCCATCTAGAACATTAGCCATGCACAAAAGAATATCTGGAGAGTGTAATTCTCTTTTTTAAGATTTATTTTTACTTGTGTGAATGAGTGTGTGTGTTCATGTGTATGTGTATGTGTGTTTGTGTGTGTGTGTGTGTGCCACATGTGTGGGTGCCTGTGGCAGCTAGAAGAGGATGTCAGATCCTCAAAAATGGAGTTATAGCCAGTTGTGAGTCACCCAGTATGAATGCTGGGAACCAAACCCCAGTTTTCTACAAGAGCAGGAATTACTCTTAATTGTGGCGCCATCTCTCTAGTCAATAATTCTCTTTAAAGTAAAGAAATTATATGTTATTTTCATCTTATTTATAACTCTTACTTCTTTAATGAATTAAAATTTTATTCCTTTATAAAAGTAGAAAACCTAAAGTCTGTCTGTGGAAAGTTTAGAACAAAGGCAAGCAAAGCCATGGTGTCCCTGTCTCCATCTTCTACATGTAGGCAGAATCACAGAATAAAACGAGTGGACAAGAAAAGACCCCACAGCACAAAATGAAAAATTACTCCTAGAGAGGAATTTTAACTATGATACATGTAAGCAAATATTCGAGAAATTACAAATAAGAGGAGGAAGTTAAGGGTAGCCCCACCTCCTCAGCAACTTATTTTCTTGGTTAACAATATTTGTTTAGGGAGGAAGCAAGTGTCTTAGAAAGCAGAGGTCAGACGTGGAGTCAGAGATCTTGATTATCTTATTAGCCTCTCCTACTAATTGGGTGATATTGATCTCTCTCTTGAGATTTAATTTCTGTATGAAAAATGAGGAAAATAATGCCTAATTCATGAACTTGTGGGAATTTCTGGAAAAAGCGTGTATAAAAAATTGGAGCGTGGAGTTAGAATTCAAAAACTATAACCTGAAGTTGAGTTCCACTTTGGTATTCTGCTCTGTCTAAAACAGAAATAAATATATTGTCATGAATATTATTGACTATATTAATATTCCCTTAATTTCCTGAATGGCACTGTTTTCTGGCTTTCCTTTTCTAGGGATTCGGTATCACCATCACTAGGGAGGAAATTCAGCACCACCAATTGCTATGGTTCCTTCTAGTGCACATTAAACTTTGACACCCCATCCTTAACTGTTCTTTTACTTCACACACATGTCTGGATGATTTTGCTCCTGTTCTGGTTGCAATCTGTATGCAAATCAGTGCCAAATCTTTATTTCATGCCTTTTTATTTCCAGCTGCCAACATCTTCACCTGATGTTCTACAAACACCTCAAATTTAACATTTGCAAAACTAAGCTCATTATTTACCCGTTCTCCTCCATCATCTCCCAACGGAAATTCACTCCATCTCCTACAATTTTCATGCAGCTCAAATCCAGACCAAACTAGAAACAATGGTGACTTTCTCAACTCCTTCCTCAAACTTCATATTCAAAGCATCTTTCAACTGAGACTGTGCTTTCTGCCTTACGTTGGGGCAACCACGTCTCCAGATGCCATCCTCGTTATATTCAATCCCTCCTCTGCATCACTGCCTCTATCAACCCCTCTATCAAGCCCATCTTCCAGGCACTGTGCCTTAGCATACATACAACCTCCGTTCTAGGCACAGTGGGTTCTTCCCTGGTCCTTACAGCCCTGAACCCTGTCATCACTTCATTCTGATCCTGCTGCCTAGAATTTCCCTCCTACACTTCTTCAACTGGAAAACTTACACTAATTTTTGAAGACCTGGATGACATGTCACCTTTCTACAAGTGTGCAAAGATTTTTTTTCCTCCTTCAGGGGGTCCATGTCCCTGTGTTCTTAACTCCCCCAGCATTGCTGGTCAGGCTCTGGATCTGTGGGAAGAACCCCCATATACCACCAAATTTCCAAGGAATTCAGCAAATCAAACACAGAACATAACAGAAGTGTCCACTGCAGTGGCCCAGACAACACACCTTCAGTTTGCCCCTAGTTAATTTCCTCACTTCACAGCTCTACCATCCATTCAAATAGATACAACTATTTTTAAACACAAGCCACACCCTGCTACAATGTCATCTTTATATATTGACTGACGTCACTATCCAGCTATGAGCTCGCTCTTTTAAAAGATATATTTGTTTTTTATTTATGCACACATGTGTGAGTGTATATATATATAGTTTTCCCTAGAACTACAAGAGGGTTTAGGGGACCCTAAAAATGGAGTTATAGGTGGTTGTGACGCACCCCACACTGGTGCTAACAGCCAAACCCAGGTTCTCTGCAAGAGCAGCAAGTGTTTTCAACTACTGAGCCATGTATCCAGCCCCAGAGCTGGCTTTTAACCCACACAGATTTTCCTGGTTCCTAACGTACAGCCCCTGTACAGGCATATCCTCGGGGAGGGAAGAAAACTGAGCCACGTCATAAAGTTCCTGAATAGTGTCTTGCCTGCAGATTTCCAGGCACAGAAAGTACCCCTTCCATACCACTGGTAGAAAGATTGTAGTTCTATATCATAATTTATATACTGATATCTGTCTTTACCACTGAACTGTAAGCTTTCTGAATTCAAATGCCATATATTATTCATATTTGTACATTCAATGACAACCCCAGCATTTTTGATACCTAATTAGTCACAATAAACTTTGCTGCATGAAAAAACTAAATATATGGTTCAAAATTGTAGTTTCTGAAAATGTTGTTAGTTCTCACAATCTATCTGTGATTCTAGGCTTCTATAATTTTGTGAAGTATGTACACTTTACAACATATTTTAGAGGGGTAATCTTGGGCAGTTAAAATGACAGATATTTGCGATGGATTTGTACAACTCTGTGGTACAATATCATCCTCTGTGCCTACCCTGTGGGGAAAATAATCATGATGCTGCCTGACCACCTGGAGTCCCAATTACAGCTGTGGGGAACTCAAGGCCAAAGAGTCAGCCATAAGAAAGAAAGGATCCATCTTTTCCTGCAGATTCAGGAGGAAATGTCTGTAGATTTCCAGACTGCAGATTCAGAAGGAGATGTTTGATGACTTTGAAGCAGATCACTCTACCTGGGCCAACTACACTGTTGGTCCTTCTGCTTGTAATGTCAGAAAAAGTTCTTAGTTGGTATCAGGCACATGTGGATTCTAATTTTGGTTCAACCATTTACTCTTCCTGTGTCCATGTCAAGCTGCTGAAACAACATGACCACCTGTTTTCTTATTAATAAGATGAGGAATCAGTATAAGAACTTCAGAATAAGTGTCTTCTGTACCTAGTATATATGGGATAATCAGTATCTGATAATGAACAGGAAATAACTGAACCAGAACTTAGTTTGTGGGAAAACAACAGACCAGACTCCAGATGAGGGTAATAAGTGAGTTCGTCACACCATCATCAAATTGTAGCTTCCAATACTATAAATTCAAGGAGTTGGACTTGACTATTTTTTTCTATCCACCACCTAGCACTCTACATTCAATACATCTAGTTTTATTTCCAGGCTCCAAAATTTCAGGAAGAACAAAATTTTTAACAAGAAAGAACAGAAAGCTTTCTTCTCAGAAACTGCTGAAATGATGATACACTTCTGCTGTAGCTGTTCTATTGAGGAAAGGCTTGCGAGGAAGAGGAGGTGTGGCCAAACTTCCAGAGCAAGCAGGACTAGAAAGGCAGCATGGCAGAGAGGAAAGACCGCAGAACTGGCAGCTCTGAGACCACTCTCTGGTTCCCACCTCATCCTCACATTCAGACCAAACATGGAAGAGTCACTTCACCATTTATTTGCACAATGTGGAAACGGATTCCAAAATCTCTGAAGTCTTCTTCTGGTCTACTAAACATACAGGGTGAGAGAGAGTATGGAACCGTGAGGGATCCATGTAGGCGAGGCAGACATCAGACACTCAAGTAGCTGACCCGCGCTGAGGCTATCCCTAAGGGCCTGGGTTGCTTTCTCCTGTTTCCATCTGTGCTGACACTTTTCAGATTCAATCTGTTTTCTAAAAGGTCTGGCTCCCTGCCTTTCCTTACCAGAATTACTGAGAACTCCTATTGATAAACAGAATACAAGATTTTGGAGAAATCAATAACCACATTCAAAGGCGGCATCAATTTCCTTTTACTCCTTTTTTTTGAAAAATAAAAAAAAATCCCACTTATGAGGAAATTAACTTTATAGATCAATTCCCTACACTTGAGGAGACAAGATAAACAGATTTTTCTTTTAAAATGGCATCAAGAGGGTATAATTTCACTATTAAGAAAATTATAAAAACATGCATATGCCATTCAATTTCATATTACAGGAAGGAATTTTCCCAGTATCTTATGGACTAGGAGAAGACAATGAGTTCAATTTGGTGCAAATAATGTTCAAAGCACAGTGTTTCTCTCCTTCCTATAAATACAAGCTACATATCTCATTAATCAGACTTAATTTCCTCCTTTTATGAATCTAAGATTTTAATTGTCCTGATACCCTCCCTGTTGATTTCTTGCTGCAGTTTTACACAGCAGCCAGCCACCTCTTTCCTTCTCTGAGAAATACATTAGCAGGTCCATAGGACTAAGTAATATACTTTTAATTGTGGGGAAAAAAAGAACACCAACTCTGAAGTTCAGGGACCTAAAAATAGGCTTGCCTGAAAGAACATACATTTACTCATTGAAACTAATGTTAATTAGCTCTGACTTTTACAACCAAGAAAGAAATGAAATCCCAACATTTCATTTTTTAGGAATATCTTGTATAAACAATCGATGTGTTGACTTGAAAATTCTACCTATTATTGTCTAATAGCAAGTAAAAGATAGAAACAGAAATTTGACTCTTTAGTCACGGGAAGGCAATATTGTGTGTGTGTGTGTGTGTGTGTGTGTGTGTTATGTGTGTGTAGGTACATGTGGAGACGAGAAGGTAACATCTGATGTCTTCCTCTATGACTCTCCACTTTAGTTTTTCAGAGGCTCTCACTGAATCTAGAACATACCATTTCAGCCAGCAAGCCCCCAGGATCTGCTTGTAATGGCCAGTGACCAACATCATTGCTGATCAAACTGCATTCAATAAAAACAAAACCTCCAAATAGATTATTTTATCTCCTTTGTAGTACCTCTCTCCTGTCTCAAGACTCTGTAGAGATCATTGCCTGTATTCCAGTCATTACTTGTACCCAGAAACATAATTTTTACATTCTAGGTAATTTTAATTTTTTAATATTTTATTTATTATTTTTATTTTATGTGACTGTATTGCCTGCATGTATGTAAGTGCACTCACACTGTGCAGTGTGCATGGAGGTCAAAAGGGGGCATCAGATTCCCTGGGTTACAGATGGTTGTTAACTGCCATGTGGGTGCTGGGAACCAAACCCAAGTCCTCTGTAAGAGCAGACAGTGCTCTTAAACACTAAGTCATCTTTCTAGCCTCATAGGTAATTTTATAACGAGTTAAAATTAGGTGTTCCTTTGTGGATTTCACCTCTTTTTTCTTCATGAGCATTCTACTTCATCAAGTCTAAAAATAATATTCCTTGATAGCCTTTCCTCTTCTCTGCTACTTTATTTTTTTTTCTGTTAGTAACACACCAGGGCCATTCTCTTCCTTTCTCTTCTTTCTCTAAACAGAACTATAAATATAATTTTGTTCATATTATCCTTAGAACTTTTTGCAGATTCATTGATGAGCCCCTAGCCTATCTCTAAAACTTATTATTTTCATTCTTAGTTAATAACTATATTTGTTAAGATCTTTGCTCGCAAGAAATAGAAGCTCGGGGTTTGGAGATATGGCTCAGTGGTTAAGCACACTGACTGCTCTTGCAGAGGACCTAGGTTCAGTTCCCAGCTCCCACATGAGAACTAACAACCATGTGTAACTCCAGTTCCAGGGGATTTGACGCCCTCTTCTGACCTCCACAGGCATTGCATGACAATGGTGCACTTATATGCATGTAGGCCAGGCAACATACTCATACACGTAAAAATAAAAATAATAAATAGAATATTTTTAAAAAGAAGTAGAAGCTTACTTACCTAACCTTAGCAACAACAGTCAAAGAAAACATGGATTTATCCTTCCCCCAACAACCGTCTGAACACAGCCACTTCTTAAGAAGAACTGAAACTGACAGTTAAAGAAGTGTCAGATTTCAAGAAAAGCAAACATCTTAGTGGTTAAAAAAGCTACAATATAAAGGATGAAATGTGTTAACAAAATTAAATAAGAAAAATATTAACATTTTCGATCTCTGTTATAAAAAATGATACAACACACTAGGCATGCTGGTCCAACTTTCAGGAAACAGAGGCAGGAAGATTTCTGTGAGTTTGAGGCCATCCTGGTCTACACAACAAGTTCCAGGCCAGCCAGAGCTATATCGTTGAGACCTTGCCTCAAAAGAAAAATGACACAACAAAACCAACAGCACTCTTACCTACTTTCATTCACAAGCATATTCATACTTTGATCTCTAATCTTCCTCCCTTGTTAATAATAAGTCACATGAACTGAATTCTCCACCCTAATAAAGCTACACCTATGTTAAAGATTCAACAAGGCTGATTGATTAGATCTTCATGACTGGAGAGTTGGAATTTCAGCAGATCCAGAGCCAAATTATCTTGGGCTAACTTTAGTCCCCATGATAGCTATACATTACCTACCTCCATGTCTGACCTAACACTATCTGAAGTATCTGAACACCTAACTGAACTATCAGGTAAAACTCACGAAATGTATTAACTTAACAGACCCCAATTAACTTCTACCAGCCCCAAAGCTAAGAATATCATTAGATACCATCTAAAACCTATAGTGGAGTTTTTTGTATGTATTAGTTATTTTCCTATTGCTATGACAAAATGCTTCTAGCCACTTAAGGAACAGAGGGTCTATTTTGGCTCACAGTTTGAGGGTACAGTCCATCATGGTGGGGACAGCCTAACAGTAGGAGCAGGAGGCAGCTGGCAACAATGAATTCAGTCAGGAAGCAGAGAGGAAAATGCTGGTGCTCAGCTCACTTTCTCCTTTTCAGCCCAGGACTCTAGCCCATGCAATGGTACTGCCCATATTTGGGTTGTGTCTTCACACCTCAATTCACACAATCTAGAAAGGTCCTTACAGATATGCTGTTATAGCAGCAGTTTTCTACAAGTTGAATCATTCCTTCTTAGAGGGAGAAGGGACTCTCCAGAAGCAAACAACCTTACAAGTCCCAGAAAGCTGAAACTTAAGATTCACAGAACCTTTCCAAGGTTACAGAGCAGCAAACAACTGCTGAGAAAGGAGACTCTCCAACCAACCAACCTAGAGGACACTTTGACTTGTAGAGCTGCCTACAAGTCATGCGGAGAGTTCAAGTGTTGCAGGTTCCCTGATGGACAAAAACACTGACCAAAACCAATTTGGGGAGGAAAGGTTTATTTGGCTTACAGCTCACAATCCATCATTAAAGGAAGTCAAAGCAGGAACTCAGGGCAGGGACCTGAAACACAGACCATGGAGGTACGCTGCTTACTGGCTTGCTCCTCTGGCCCATGCTCAGCCTGCTTTCTTATACAACACAGAACCACCTGCCCTGCAGTGGCACGGCCCACAGTGGAATGAGCACTCCCACATCAATCAACAATCAAGAAAATGCCCCACAGACATGGCAACAGGCCAGTCCAGTGGAGGAAATCCCTCATTTGAGGTTCTCTCCACCCAGCTGTGTCAAGTTGATAACTAGTTATCCAGCATAACATTATTCAGGGTAATCTGAATTTGTACTCTTGGACCATGGTCACTCAAATTTAGCTCAGAACTAACTGAATTGTATTTCCTTTGTAGAGAGAACTGTGTTTTGTACCAACATTTGCTAACCTTTAATAGACAGAAAATAATTCCACATCTTGAGCAAGGCCAAAATCATAATTCAGAATCCATTGTTACCAGAAAGTAAGAATTGCATTCCAGAAATTTTAAAGGAAAAAGGAACCAATTTAAGAGGTCTCTTACTGATCAAATTTAAGCAAATAATGATATTAATATCTAACAAAAACAAGTTAAGTGGGTAAAAGGCCAAGATAACAAAATGATTTTCAGATAATAAAAAAATTAATGTAAAAAATACAGAATGGAGTGACACATTAAATATAAGGGCTGAGACAGCTGAAAACCACTCCTGGAATTTCATCCAGTAAGCACCAGATTACAACTCAAATGAAATAGGCAATCTCACTTCAACAGTGAGGGCACTGAACAGGAAGGAGGCCCTGAAGATTGGAATAGGGACATATGGAGAGTCCTTGAGGAAGCTGAGGATGTTGAACCCCTGCATTCTGGGGTTTTCTTCTTTGCCAAGAGAAGCATCAACTTTCCAACTGTTCCCGTGTACATTCCCGACAGGCTCAAAATGGCACTCACTTGCCAAATTCAGGGGAGGCACAGTTAGCTTAACTGACTGCAAAGTAAAACTTCAATAGCAGCTTAGTGTTGGATAGCTGATCATGGTGATAGGAATCTGGAATTTCACGTTCCAAATACATAGACTCATTCTCACACAAATCACCACTTAGGGGAAAAGGATTATCAAACGGTTGGTTCAGACTCCCTGTCTCAAACTACTGTGCATTGTATGAAAATGCCAACCAGGAGAGCATATTCATGAATATGAGGAAAAGCTCAGGACAGCATTTTAAAGCAGAAAATCAACCCCAAATACATGTACTTTATCCCCCTAAATCTATAGTAGTCAAAGACTATTCCCTGAAGTTTGGGTCTGCTCTTGTCACACTAATGATTTTTTCCTATTCAAAGACTACCAACTTTTTGATCTCTCTTTTAGTATCTCAACGTCTTTTTTTTTTTTTAACTGGGGATAGTTTCTATCTGGTGTCTTAAATTTAGATTCATATCTACCTGATTGTGTCCAAATTTATCTTCTGTTTGGTAAATTTTATGAGCAAATAAATTATCCTCAAGGTCTTGCTGCATGCCTAAAAGGCTTAATTTCAGTAAGATTACAAAAGCACAAAACATCTCTATAATTGAATGTAACTTGGAAAACTAGATTGTGGAGATACAAATTCAAATGCCTTTGCTTAATCAATTTGTATATTTAAGTTGATCTCATAATAAAATCTAGCAGCAAAAAAACAATGGTTAAGTATAACTGACCCCTACAGGTGACAGATGACAGCTTCATTGAGGGCTTTCTCTTCACTTTCATAGAGATAATAACTTTGCCTGAAACAGAGGTGCATTATTATATTTTCAGATCTCATGACAGAGTGGCATATGCAAATTTACAATTTTTTTGCAAATGTCTTAAATTGATTAAACTTCCTAAATGTAACTGGAGTAAAGCAGAACAGAAAGCTTTTTTCTCCTAATCTATTCCCTCATGGTATAAGCAATACAACAAGACCATAACAGCATACCTTGAACTATGCTTTCAAGTAAGACCTCTGCTATAGATGTAGGTATGGATTTATGTTCAATACTTTTATAACCACAGAAGCTGCCTTGGTCAAAATAGACAAGATGCTCATGAAAAGTACATTTTGCAAAATAAACTTGAATTAGAACTACCAGGCTTCAAGATAATGGATTAGAAAATGTTTATATTACACAGTAATCATCTCATTAAATTACATAATTGATACAGTAAGCATCTGAAAAATTTTAGTTTCAGAGCAAGCTATTTAATATATATTTTAAATTCTCAAAAATGTATGCAATTTATTGTTAATACAGAGATGATTTTTCCAGTTAATTCATTTTAAGGCACTTACTAGTATTAAACACATTGGCATTCTTTGGCATCAAAGACTTAATTTTTGCTCCAGTTGGAGAAGGCATGTTAAAGTAAAAGAAAAGGATCAATTTAACAGTAATGTGCTACACTTTGTACTCATTCAAGAATGTTGATTGTTATATTTTTAGGCGTTTTGTGAGCTTACACGTAAGTAGAGCATTATTAAAACAAAAATTAGAAGAGAATTCCTTGAACCTGATAAAGGGCATCAAAAAACCATACACTCTAAGATCAAGATAAAGATGGGCATCTAACCACTTCTACTGAAGGTCATATAGGAAGTTCTAACCATGGTAATCAGGCAAGGTTAGAAAACAGAAGAAATGAAACTGCAAAGGAATAAGTAAAATTGTACATCCAAATTACTATTAAAATCTATAAAGTTAGAGTTATCTTTATCCATAAAAAGTTCTGATCTTTGCCTACAGCTACCAAAGAGAAAGAGATACTTATCTATACATACCTGGAATGTCCTGCTTAATTGGTGTGTACTTGTCTGCAAGGGGCTTTGACCACTAACTACTTAATACTGCAATTTGTAGTGGGGACTTAGGGGATACAAAATCAGCTCCAATTACAGAAGGAACCAGAAACTAGGTACCGGCCTGAAAATCCAAAAGGAACTGGAGACCAGAGGTCAGCCATGCATGATGTGATATTAAAAAAATCTCCAAATACCAAAGGTTCAATGAGCCTCCCTGGTCATTTGAGCACTGGTCTTCCCCTTTCGCTCCTTTGTGGCCAGTACCATGGACCAATTTGTCTCTACTCCATACCTTCCCACCATGATAGACTTCATTCCTCTGAACTCTGTCAAAATAAACCTTTCCTTTCTTAAATTGCTCTTTATCAAGTATTTGTGGTTTTGAGAAAAGTAACTAGTATAGTATGTGTGTATATTCTGAGGATTTTCTATGTACAGGATCATGTAATATGGTTTGAAATCTGGTATGGTGATCCCACCAGCATTGTTCTTTTTACTCAGGATTGCTTTTATTAGCTGAGATCTTTTGTGCTTCCATATGAATTTTAGGATTTTTTTTCTACTTCTGTTATGAGGATTCTGGTTAGGATTACTTTGAATGAATAAATCTCATTTGGTAAGATGGTCATTTTTCACAATATTAATTCCACCAATTCGTGAGCATGGGAAGTCGTTTATTTTCTAGAATCTTCCTCAGTCTCTCTCTTTAAAGACTTAAAGTTTTAGAGACAAGGCTGTTACCATACCTGTTCCTTTTCAATATAGTGCTTGAAACCATAGCTACAGCACTAAGACAAGAGAAGGAATCTAAAGGGATACTAATTGGAAAAATAAAACAGGGAAAAAATTATCCCTATTTATCCTATCCATAGCATTCAATTCAATTTGTTATAGGATACCTGGGATGGAATCTGTTCTGGCTTTGTCTTTTAACAGAGTACTTCAATTCTACAGCTTGATGTGAATGCAGTAAAACAGGGCTCCTGTTTATATATCAAACGTACCCGGAAGCCTTCCTAAAGGAAAGAAACCTTACCATGGTTTCTCCCTTTTCATAACCAATCAAAACATTTTGAATATCATTTTTAATTAATTAATTTTATGCACGTGAATGTTTTACCTGCATGGATGTAAATGCATCACATTGTGCAATACCCACAGAGGCCAGAAAAGGAGGTCAGATCCCTTGGAACTAAAGTTACAGACAGTTGTTAGCCACCATTTGTGTGCTGTGAACATAACCCAAGTCCTCAGCAAGATCAGCCAGTTCTCCTAACCACTGAGCCATCTCAACAGTCCCTGAGTGTCATTTTTTAAATAACAAAGAACTTGGACTTAGTGGATTTTTATCTACCTGCCTACTAATCCAATCCAGAACACCATCATTATCTGTTTATTTTCATGGTGAACTTTAGTATTTTCTCAAGTATGAAAACTCAGTGTGCTCTAAAATCATGATACTTGTTTTTTTTTCCTACAGAAGTAAAAGTAAAAAATATGTCTTTATTCTTTAATCCATACTATTTTATTTTTCCATCCCTATATTCATATAATCATTTACATATTGCTTAACTTAAACTAACTTTCTTCCCTGAAGCTATGTGATAGTACTTTGTATATAAGACAGTTCTTCCAAGAATCTCAAATGATTCCACAGTTGGTATTTACTTTTTGTCACTTCAGTAGAAAATAGAATTGGTTTCCTCAATGCAGAGAAACATCCTTAAGAAAGAAATAATTCCAGTTATAAATGAAAAAAAAAAGATTCATTTGGGGGCTGGAGAGATGACTCTGTCAGTAAGAGTATTTGCTATTCAAGCATGAGAATCCGAGTTCAAATCCTCAGAACCCACGTAGAAAGCTAACTGGTCACACACACACACACACACACACACACACACACACACACACGCTTTATAACTCCAGAACTATGAAGGCAGAGAAAAGAGGATCACTGAGACTGCTTGGCTGCCAGCCTAACTCCAGTTCCAGGGAGAAACCTTGTCTCAAATAAATCGGGCAGAGAGTAATAGAGCAAGACACCTGACATTCTTCTTTGTCCTCTGTGCATTCACAGCACACACATACACACACATGCATATACCACATACACATACACCATTCTTGCACAGAAACATACATATGCACACAAAGTTTTCTTTTGTTGAAGAAAACAAATCTTTGTAGCTGAGATTATTAGTAATCTATAAAGATTAAGGTAGAAGATCTATAATAGGAATAGGAGGAAAACAGGAAGTAATCTGTGCCTAGAAAACAGGAAAGGCTGCATTTCCTGTCCATTCACCTAATAAGCAAACAAGAACTGTTCTGATGCATTCATTTGTTGGCCTTTAGAAGGAACCATCCTCATGTATAGCATTAGAAGCATATAATGAGATTAGTATTTAAAGACTTATAAGAACAGGTCAAGTTCATCACAAGCATATTTTTATTTTGGTTCATTGTGTTTTCTTTATGGCATTTTAGAGGGCAGCATGTGATGGTTTAAAAGAAATGCAGCCATGAGAGCACTGTGCTGACCTTTTATCTCATTTTCTGCCTCATCTGGAGGTAACCATCAATAAGGTATTGTATTATAATGAAGAATGTGTATAAACAAAAGGTCTATTGAAATGTCCAAAGGAGAAAAACTGAAATCCATCTCACTTAGAAGTCCTTTTAGAAGATTTTTAGGATGATCTTGCCACAAATACAACCTAGATTATCGCCTTGTCACTGCCCAGAAGAAAACATGACCAGCAATCAAAGCACAGGCTCCAGGGCAGAGGGAATAGGTGTGTTTCGTCTGTCTTGTTAAGGGTTTTTTTAAATGCCAACTTACTTAGGAAGATGACATGGATGTTGGCAGATGATGAAGTAATCCCACCTTCTTAGAACGCAACTATAGCTCCGTTATAGCATTTATCATCATGCTTTGAAGGCCTCACATATTTGGATGAGCAGAAAAGTCTCAAGCCAAGTGATCCTAATCAGCCAGCCTGGACCAGTCTACAGGGAACGTTTAGAACTGTACCTCTCCAGCACAAAATTCAGATTTGGGATCTTTTCTATTCATTCAAATATTTTAGAAGATCTTATTAGGGGTTCTATGATTGCACATGTTTTCCCAAAGCTGTTCACTCAAGACCAGGAAAGAAAAAAGTGTCAGAACAGAAGCTGCTGACTTTCATTATAATCCTCAACTACTATTTGTTATTTATAACTGTGTACGAATTACTTTGATAGATATTAGAGGACAAAAAATGTCTCTGCAAATTCTAGTGGATAGCAAAACTTGGGAATTACTTTGATGGACATGGTTGTTTTATCTAATCCTGGGATACTGATAGATCCTCCACAAACTTTCCCAAGAAATGGTTTGTTGGTTCTGACATTTCTGTATAATGAAAAACACATGGAATTATTTCACTTTTGCAGAATAAATAGCTCTGTCAGATATCCTAGTTCACACAGCAGATTTTTCATACTTTTGACAATTCTACCATGTGTCAACTACTTCATCTGTAGGAAGGAAGGGGATATGTTGCCCTAATATACTCTAGTATTTATCACATATTACTTTATAGGCTAGTTCCCCTATACATACTAAAACTTTTCTAGAGTAGGTTTAACTTATTTTTATTTCTATATTCCATTCTAAATACAGGATTCCCTATAATTTGTAAACCTCAATTATTAATTAATGATTACTACTTTGCAGCTACAGGAAAGTTGATGCTCCACAATCAACTTTTTTGCTCATTTATGCACTGTTAAATGTAGGTAAAGGCTACTCATTACTCAACATGTATGGATAAAAGGTATATCAAGAATAAGGGAACCTGGATAAGATCAGAAGTCTTACTAAAAACATTCATCTCTGATGAATGCTACAGGTCTCATCTCTCCTTAAAATCCCCATATCTTCACAAATATGTATATACACACACACGCGCATACACACACACATACACACACACACACACACACATATATATATATATATATATGATTTGAGAATATTTGTAATTAATCCCCCTTCTAGATTTAAGAGGGGTACAGTCCCAAGCACAGGAGTCTAAAGTTTACCAATATCAAGCAGTCCCATGACACAGCCTAAGATTCAACTGATAGAAACATGTAAGTTACTCATCTCTAGGATAAAGGCTTCTCTCACAAAGTTTGGGACACTGGAGGTAAGTGCCTCCCTGAAAATAGGTTATTTATGGCCAGAGTCTCCTAGATCAGCTGTTTGTGCAAGGCTGGTTGAGGGGAATCATGTTTGCCTCAGGAGTTTATTGCAGGCAAATTATCTCTGGAAAATATTTCTGGAAAAAATGCTGACCAAACAACATCTATATTTACACAGTTAGATACTCATTAAAGCAGAAAATGCCCACTAAATTTAGAGAGATTCGAAGTGCCAGATTCAAGAACAGACTAGTGCAGAAAGTTGCTTCAAATTTACTCCCAGAGTGTGTCAGGAATAAATGAGTCCGATTTCACAGCAGAAACTTTTCCCAGGTGACCCTAGCTACAAGATTGTCAAGTGCACCTCACAGGAAACAAGCTTGGTTTGTTTTTTGTTTTTTCTTTCCTAAAGAACACAATGAGTGAGCAGGTCAGGTGGGAGAATTTCACTCAAAAACAGAAGTAATTACATCTGAACAGGGAGTCCACTATTGATATTTCATGGGCCTAGTTGAAAGTAATCATTTAGAATCTTAAATTCTCTTTGACACGCTTTGACATAAAATGTGACCAAATGGTATTCACAAGGCCCCTCTGTGAAATAGACAACTGTTCTCTAAGCATATGCAGACTCCAACGAGTTGAATCTTAGGTCTGAGCATGCGCAGAGAAAAGGGAAACTGACTACCTCCTTCATTTGAGCATGAGAGAAAATTAGGCCGAGGGAAGAAGTTCATAATGTGAAGTTCATAAAGATAAAACGGAGAGTTTGTATTTCCTCAACTCAGAAAATCTTGCTGTTCAAATCACAGATCATGAGCCATAGCAGCTGTAACCGGGTGCATGCTAAAAGTGCAGAGTTTTGGGTCTCACTCAAAACCTTCTGAATATTTCATTTAATCAGTACCCTAACGAGAGCCACCGTGACTGGGCGCACATGCACAGAACACGGGGATGAACACTAGCCTCTGCTGTGTAGCCTTCTTCCTGTGCACTGGGCTCCATCGTGGCAATCTGGAAAGCAGGATCGAAGAAACAAATATTTATGTTGGTGATAAGAGAAGAAATAAATGTACGTTTTAGAGAGCTTGAGATACTAAGATCTTTTTAAGTAAAGCATACATAAGAGCACTGGGCCAATTTCTGAAGCAAATAAGAGATTCTGGATCTGAGCAAGGACAGAAAACAAGGAAGGAAGGGGCTAGAAATAAATTTGCCCTTGTTTTCAGTTTTCCCTACAGGATTTATCACTAGAAATGACAGAGCATTCAGGGATGAGAGATGACTCAGTGGGTAAAGTACTTGCTGCACAAAGATGAGGACCTGAGTTCTGAACCCCAACACCCACATAAAAGCCAGATGCAGTGGTATGCACCTATAACCACAGTGCTAACAGCAGAAGGAGCAGACAGAGCTAAGGGGCTCACTCACTGACCAGACAGTCCAGCTCCAGGTTCAGTGAAAAACCTCAAAAAATTTAATTTGATTGACTTCTGGCTTCTACATGCACATACACAGGTAAGC
The DNA here is from genome assembly GCA_035773235.1 of Eospalax fontanierii. Lineage (NCBI taxonomy): Eukaryota > Metazoa > Chordata > Mammalia > Rodentia > Spalacidae > Eospalax > Eospalax fontanierii. The sequence goes on from CM069526.1 coordinate 78,156,051, forward strand.
ATACTCACTCACACATGCATCTACCATACACACACACACACACACACACAAACAAAAAATGCTTTTCAATATTAGACTTTAAGAAAAACTAATTAGACAAGTAGACCCTAACTTCTACAGATACCATTTCAAAGCACAAATGATTATTTAAAGCCATAACTAATGTTCAGAATGATAATCCCTTCTGCATGTAGAGTGAACATGGACAAATCCATCTATTACATTTCATATAACTTCAGTTATAAGAAAGTTTAAATTCTTAAAAAAAAAACAAATATATCATGTATGAGATCTTCATTTATTTTAACTAACTAAAATACATATCTCCAAAAGCATAACAAACCATCTATCCCTAAGGAATGAGAGGTCAGAAAATTCACGTGTTACAGTCATACATGTGATATTTGGCTCCTTCAGGTAAACCCATTCATTTCTGGGTCTCAGAATCTAGGGGAATGCTTGGAATTGAATAGTCACTTTGTAAATATTAGCTGAAAAAAAATGAATAAGTTCCTTGAAGCTGCTGTCTTCCGTCTAGCTTCTCTTAGAAGTTTCTTCTCTTGGAAACCCCAAGAGTGCATTACTTTGGTTGGGAAGATCCACATATCAAAAATTCTCTCTTTACACTCTGCAAATGCTGCCTTCCTACAGTTCACATCAATCACTCTGGTTCTGAATAAAACAAACTTATTTCTTCACCTATATAACCACTCCAGCTTTAAGCCATTAGAATACCTACCAAATTAATACATTGTTACATTTATCTTTCTATAAAATGCAGGGTTGACTTGTGACAGGTATGGATTTCACCGTCAGTTTTCCCATAGGCATCCTGTGACTTCTCCATATCCAATTTAAAACTTGTTGTAATCTATACTCAAACCTCATTCCAAGAGTTGAGTCCTTTGGGTTCCGTGATGAATGGTTTCCGGTTGCATCGTACACAAGACAACAGTTAGAGAAGCATAAATCAGCAGGGGGAAAGTACTCCAAGATCATTTTCTTAAAATGCTGCCCAGCCCTATTCATCTCTTCCTCCTTTCTGCCTTAGACATAATTCCAAAGAGCCTCACGGATTCCAGTTGCCCAAGTTCCATTCTCACAAAAGCATACATGATTGATTCTGCTGTGGCTAACCATGAGGAGAAATCGGGTTTTCCTGTAGTGTCAATTCCCACTCACTGTGAAGCCCTATTTATTTCAGCAGACAGGTACTTGACCTTCACAGATCCTTTCTGCCTAAAACCACAAAGCTAATTCACCTGAAGACCTCGGTGTGGTTGAGAGAAAACACAATCACCCCGCGTGCTCCGGCCTAAGGCAATGGGACGTAGATGAAGGAGGTGAAAGGAAAGGTAGGAAGGAAAAGCAACGGAGGAGACATACAGAAAGCAAGCCGGTAAAAATGGAAGAGACAGCAAAACTGGGGAGGACTTCAAATGCTAAGTGGGCGAGGAGGGAGTGACACAGAGAACGAGAAGAGGGAGAGCGGTCAAGCCTCCAGGAGGGACAGGAATGAAAAAGGCAAATGGAAGATGGCGGTGGTGCTTGCCAGCTTCCGTCAAGATATCTACTCTGTCAGCCTATGACAAAGTGGAATAGAAATGCACCACTTTGGTCACACCACCAAAAATTTTGGAAGATCAGAAATCAAAACCCACCTAAATCATCTACCTAATCTATGTTTTATAGGCAAGTAGCCTGAGACAGATGGGAAATTTCTTACTCAGCAAGCAACTACTTGATACCAGTACAGAGATAATAAATAAAAACAATATGATAATAAAAAGTTGCATGTGGACACAATTACATTCTTTCAGCCTTCCGAAAATGCCAAAAGGTAAGTGTTAAGCCTACCTTAAAATTATTTTATAAAATAAACTTATGGCCGCATCCAGTTACCAACTGGCTGCTACTGGGAACCAGGTGTTTCCTTATGGCAGCTGTGATGGAGGATGTACATAGAAAAAGAAACCAACACCACCTAATTTTCCTCGAAGGCCAAGAGCATCATCACTCCAATAAGGACTCAAATAAGAGTGGAAATAGTCTTGTAATAAGCAATAATTTCCCCTTCCTTGATCTTAAGTTAGCCAGCTAACCATTAGGCCTTCTAAATATGATGTCTCAGCAGGAATCAGCTAATGACATTTTTTTCCACGTCAAGATAGGCAGCTCTGCACTCTGCTAGCTCTATTCAGGGAAACTGAGGTTGCATGATATATAACCTTCTTTGGCACATTTTTTTAATGAAGTTTTTTTTTTTTTAATGAAGCTTACTCACAAGGTTTGGAATCAGCTTTTCCACACAGATATGACTCCTACCCATTCTTTTGAACAAACAATTCTTTGAATCTAATCTGAAATCTCTGAATGCAGAATTAAATTTTCCCTAGCAATCAAGCAAAAAAGGCCGCTATAGAAGCAAGAGTTGAGATAAATATCTTTCTCTTAATCCATACGCATTTGTAGAATTTCTCACCTAAGAGATGAAAGTTGGCTTTTATAGGCAGTTGTGATAAAGTTAAAAGTAATGTTTCATGGATTGTTTTTATGGAAGTTCTTTGCTTCCATTTAATGAGTGAGAAAGGCAAGCACCAGTAATCTTCTGGGCCAGAGTGGTTAGGCAGATGAGCAACTTCTCCAGAATCACGTAGAAAACTCCCGACTTACTGAAAGCCATGTTATACAGAAACTGATTACTATATGTAAAACCTCTCTCTCTCTCTCTCTCTCTCTCTCTCTCTCTCTAACTAGGAGGCTCGGGGAGGGCTGAAGTCGAGATGAGCAAGCTACTTCCATTAGCAGACTGGAAAGTACATATTTTCTAATTGCAGATACTCGGCTCTGCTGCTGTAAGTCAAAGATAACCACAGTGTATACACAAATGAATATGTGTTCCAATAAAATGCCACAAATGCAAATAATGTGCCAAATCTAAATCTCCAACTAGACCATAATTTGCCAATCCTGGGCTATAAAGCTAACAATTTTTTAAACTAGATTGCTATAACTCCTCTGGAAAGAAATCATAAAATCTCATGTTTGGAAGGATGATTACACAGGGGTCACATCAAGTATTCATTTATATACCCAAAGTTGACTCTACATGCTATAAGCTCAAAAAGAGACAAAATACTATATACAATATATATAGCTATGTATATATTTATACATGTGATGTGTGCAATATATGTAGAGACATGTTTTTAAATATGTATAAGTATCTTGTTATATAATGTGATATTATATAAATATGAAACAGTTTAAAGAATATAGAACATTGGGCTGGGGAGATGGGTCAGTGGGTAAAGTGCTTGCCACACAAACATGAGGAACTGAGTTTGAATATCCAGAACTATGTAAATTCAAATGCAGTAGCATGTGCATCTGTAATTCCAGTGCTGTAATAGGAAGATGGGAAGCAAAGATGGGAGAACCCCAGGAAGTTTAAGGGCCAAATAGTCTGGCATATACAGTAGAAAAGAGCAGTAAAGAGACCTTGTCTCAAACAAGGTGGAAAGCAAGAAACCGACATCCAAACTTGTCCTCTGACCTCTCCATGACCACAGCACATGCTCACCTTTGTATACACACACACACACACACACACACAAACAAACATTTAAACAAAGAATCTAGAACCTACCATTCTGTTTAGTTTTTATCTATGTTTTAGAGAAAGGAGAGAACTGACAAGAGACTATATAGGTTTAAAGGAATGGAATCTTGTATTTCCTGAGTCTCATTTGTTCAACTCTCCTGATTCTAGTGGAGTTCCTTGGAAACTCTAGACCTCTCTGGAACTTCCATCCTGTGAGCACCTTGAACCCTGGAGCAATGTTTACTTCATAGCTTTTAAAGATACTACATTACTCTCTTACTGTGGGGCTGTTTAATTTGGTGCTCAGCTAAAGAAAGCAATCATCTCCAAGGCTAAAGAGGAAAGAGAACTCACTGAACCCACTAAGAAATGTTGTGGCTCTCATAACGCTGACTTCTTGATGGATTCTTAAGGGTAGTTTTGATATATGCCACTTTCTCCTTAAGCATTAACTTTGAAATCTTATTCTGTGTGAGCTACAACTCCAGCACACCTCATCCCTCACTTCAATGCTTGAAACCTCTCCGCCACATCCCCACACAGTTCATTGAGTTCATGTAATGAGATAACACCCGTAACAGGAAGTGAATAATTTCTGGAGTCTGTGCACTCCCGGGAACTATTTCATTAGCATTTCTTTCTCTGACTAATCTAGCAGAACATTCTCCCAAATGTTTGCAGATAATCCCCAAACCAGACTTGATACCACTGAAGTCTATTTCCAAAGACTAAAACTCATTAACATTGCAATTTTGGGTGAGAAACACATGTGGGACTGCTCCCTGACCTGTGGTTTTGCGATCTTACTTTGTGCCCAGAGGTAAACATGAATGATAATGATTGAAGGCCAATCAAGTTTTGCTTTCTTTGGCTGATGCTATATCTGAGTCACCTTCTCATTTGTTGGCCTTTGAGAAGCTCATGACTTTATTACAATAAATTTCATTAGATGTCTTAAATATTTAAAACAGCCTCTAGTTATTTGTCTTACTGATTTATAAGGTTAAACAGGAAAGAAAGACAGTTGCAGTGTATTCTACTATTGAACAACTAACTGTGGATTATGAAGTGTTCTCACCCTTATTCCAATTTTATCTTTAATAGTAAAGGAAAGGATGGTGGTGCCAGGCCTCTATACTCTGTGAGAAGACACGCTCGGACTAGGATGGGGCACCTTTGAGCAGGACTAAGCTTCATAAATAAACATAGTGACCGCTCTCTCTATCATCCATCACCCTCAAATTTCTCTCTACTTGCTAGGTGATTTCCAGAATGCTTTCAATGAGGGGAAAAGCCCTTTGTTTTCTAATTCAAGTATTTGTACAACAGAAATGCAAGCATCTATGATCTAAATTCACATATTTAACTGAATAATCTGGGACCAGCGTAAGGTGAGTAAAGATTAGGGTCACACTTCAATAGTCAGTCTGGAGGCTGAACTAGAACTAGAACTGTCAGAGGCCCCAGCTACACCACTGCTAGGCATATACCCAAAGGATTTTATATCCTGCTACAGAGACACTGGCACATCCATGTTCATTGCCGCTCTACTCACAATAGTTGGGAAACGGAATCAGCCTAGATGTCCACCGGCATATGAACGGATAGGATAATTACAGTATGCATCACAATGGAAATATTAATCAACTCTAAAGAAAAAATGAAATCATGATATTTGCAGGGAAATGATTAGAACTAGAAAAATTATACTGGGGTAACTCAGTCCCCAAAAGACAAACGCCATATATTCCCTGCTGTATGCAGATCCCAGCTTCAAATCTTGTTTTGTGTGCTTAATTTGGAGCCTAAGTAGAAGCCAGGAAAGTAGAAAGGGGCCTTTGGAGTAGGAGATATGTTTAAAGGAGGGAGGCACAGGTTTTACGTATCACAAAAGTGAGGGGTGGGATACTTGGGTTAGGAATGTTTAAATGGGGAGGGGCTTGGGAGAGTGAGGAGAGCGAGTGTGGAGCGGTTTTAACTGGAAGAAAGGGTGTGTAAAAAGTCATATGGAAGTTACCTCATGATGCAATTAAAAAGACTACTGGAGGAATGTAGAATACATGTGACATGAAAGAAGAGGTGAAACTGGGGATTAACGGGTTAAACTGAAGTGGAGCCAGGGGAGGGAGGAGCAGAAGGGTCCTGGGTGGTTTAAGAAAAACCAAGGATATATGAAAAAGTCTCTTGGAAACCCACTAGTTAGTAAGCTAATTTCAAAATACAACTTTTAAAAGGAGCATAAACAGAATTACAGTGCATGAGTAGACAACGCTCCTCCAAGAAGACATGAGTTATTAAATAAAAACTGCAGTGGGAGGCATGGGATACCTCCTACCAGTTATTGGTCGGGGAGGCCACAGAAAGTCTCCAAAACAACAAAGGCTATTCCAATTTCCCTTAGTTCCCCACCATAACTACATGGTAATATGCTGTTGTTGAAGACACCATACATTTTGGCTACAGAACATTGAGACATCAATACAAAACCTACTAAAAAACTTCACTTCTGCTGACTAGCTTCCCTAGGCCAAAAGGTGCTATGCAGCCTTCTGGGGTAGAAAAGACATCAACTGTCTCACTAGACCCTACATGCTGCAATACTAACCTGCCAGGCAAGATGTTCCCATTAGTGTGACAGTTACAAGGTAATTAACTCTTTCTGTTTGGATTTGAAGCTGTTCCACAGGAAGGATTTCATGCCTGGTACTATAGTCCTGGTCCTGGTCAAAAGCTCATAGTTGAGAAGACCATGTGCCCTAGGCTAGAACCTGCTATTGTTATTTTGTTGAATGATCATGTTGTCAAATTACCTTTTAAATATTTATGTCTGTACCCATAGACCTGGGCTGCTCTCAGCCTTGGTCAAAGAGCCTCTTTTTTGCAGTGGGCATCAGTCAATGGACAGATGTATAACTCAACATGCTGAGAATAAGAGACTGCACTCAGTCTGTGCTCAGCTCTAACTGGGACATCATTATCAACCATCCAACCACCACCAAAAAATCAAAGAAGAGGAGGTGGAAAGAATGTAAGAGCTGGAGGATGCAGAGGCTGTCATCTAGGCATGCCAAGGCTCTACACTCATGAACTCACAGCAGCTATGGCTACCTACACAAAACCTGTGTAGTTAAAGCCATCATGAAAAGGGGAGGGGCTCCTGAGGCCCCACCCCTCGCTGAGGAGGTACTAGCAGTTGACGGCTGCTTGGGGAGTAAGAGTCACTTTTTGAGGAGCAGGGGTGACCACTGGTAGGTAGTTCATGGACCAGTAAATAGGTTGTTATTATTAAATATATTTTACTTGACATTTGTATGTTAGAGCCCATCAATATGTTCTTAGAAGATTTTTATTGAGATTGATTTTAAGTAGTTCAACATACAGCTGGACTAGAGCCATAAGGTCCCTCCAATATAAAATCAAAAAAAAGAACCTCAAGCCATGAACAACCAGCTTTTCATACCCAAAGAGAAAATAAGCAAGTCACATCAAGTATACAACACAATCAGACTTCAATTCAACAAAGGAGGCTTGAGCCTCATATCAGAATCACAAACAACAAAAGAAATCCACAGGCCAAAATCACAACAAAAAATAATAATACAAAACACCTAAATAATATGTCCCCACCAAATACCACCAGTCATATAGAAGACTTTTACAACAAAAAAACACATAGAGATAACCTAGGACACAGAGTTGAAAAGAACAATCATAAACATGATCAAATAATTCAATTAATTTAAAAAACACACAAACTTTTGACTGAATTCACAAAAGAGATAGAAATAGTAAAGAAAACTCAGAAAGAAATGAAGTAGGAAGTGAAGAACTCAGTAAGCCAATTTGAAACAATGGAAGAAAGATTCACTTATAGAATGAATAAAATGGAAAGCAGAATATCAAAACTGGATGATAAGTTGAAAAATCAGTGCACTCAAGTAAAGATTATGAAAAAATTAAAAACCCACAGAAATGGAATATGCAAGAAATGTGGAACACCAGGAAAAGACCAAATTTATTAATCATAAGCATAGAGGAAAGAGAAGAATCTCAGGATAATGGCACTGACCACATCTTCAGCCTGATTGTAGAAGAAAATTGCCCCAAATTAAGGAAAGACATTCCCATACAAATACAAGAAGCACACAGAACACCAAACAGACAACACCAGAAAAGAAACTGCACACAACATATCATAATTAAAGCCCTAAGTGTACAGAAAAAAGAATCCTGAAAGCTGTAAAAGAAAAACAAGTCACATATAAAGGAAAACCCATCAGAATAACAGTTGACTTTTCAGTGCCAAATATGAAATTCAGAAGAGACCAGAACAAAGTATTGCCAGTTCTAAATGGCCATAGATGCCAACCAAGAACACAATACCCAGCAAAAATATTAATTATTGTTGAAGTGGAGAGAGAAAAATATTGCACAACATGAATAGACTGAAAGAAGTCAAGGTCTAGAAAACCAGCCCTTCAGAGAATACTTGAAGCAATGCAAAGAGCTGAACAATGAATGACTACACCCAAGGAGCAACAGAAAGAAAGTAAATGAAGGCATAACTGGGGAACCACAAAGTTACACCAAAGATGCAAACAGAATTTAAAATGATGAGAATCACTGCACATCTTTCAATAATAATATGAAACTCAAAGGACTGAACTACCCAGTCAAAAGACATAGGCTAGTTGAATAGATCAAGAAAAAACAATCCATCCTTTCGTTGTCTGCAAGAAATGAATCTCATGTTCAAGGACAGGCACTATCTTAAGGTGAAAGAATGGAGAAAAATATTCCAGGAAAATGGCACCAAGAAACAAGCAGGAGATGCCATTCTACTTACTGACAAAATAAACCTCAAACTAAAATTAATCAAATGAGATAAAGACAGTCATTTCATTCTAATCAAAGGAACAATTAACCAAGAAGATACTACAATCATGAACATATATGCACCAAACTCTGGTACATATAACTTCATAAAAAAAAACAGTACTACAGGACTTAAAGACACAGATCAATCCCAACTCACTAACAGTAGGGGACTTCAATACCCCACTGCCTCCATCAGACAGGTCAACCAGATAGAGAATAAACAGAGAGACATCTGAATTTAAAAATACCATACATCAAATAGTCCTAACAGACATATACCTAATATTCTACCAATCACTGAAGAATACACATTTTATTCAACACTCCACGAAATTTTCTCCAAAACCAACCACCTACTGGGACACAAAACAAATCTCAACAAAAACAAAGAAATTGTAATAATTCCATGTTCTCTATCAGACCCCAATGCAATAAAGCTTAAAACCAACACCAGAAGAAGTTATCCTA